>OX376659.1:7209679-8441489 GCA_947386135.1 Melanchra persicariae
ACCCAAATATTCAGATTTCATTACTGAAATTGAAATGAAACTGAGTAGATTTCCTATTTCACAAAAATCGGGCCTTTGTTCCTGACACTCCAAACAGCATTTCATCAGATTTCGTTAGCATAATATTATTTTCACACCACCTGATCGAAAACGTCAAATTATATGTCATGTCAACCTAACCTAAAGTGAGTCATTTTTGGCCGGTGGCACTGCCGGGCAATAATATTGTACTGGATTTCATTATAACCCGCTGGTCAATAATGTGATTCAAATTTGGAACCTCATCTGTCTGCTCAATTGGCGGTATATTAGGTACTTACAACGCCTTCTGTCTCTGTCTCTCTCTTTCTGTTCCAGAAAGAAGAAAGATATTCTCGATACTCTTACTACTTAGGGATGATATTCTCGAATTTCTACAAAATCATAAGGATTGACCAGGATCCAGGATTGAAGACAATATTATAAGAATAATTGGTTATGTACGGATTATTGTATAAAAGGATAAGAATAACACTTAAAACCCATCTATATTCGATTTATTAATTTAAAAACTATTTTCTCGAGCATCTCCTATGACGTTCTAAATTCAAATTGCATACAGCCAAGCGTCCGAACCCATTCTACCAGCTGATATAAAGCTCTGTATAAAGCTTTGTGTACACATAAATTGTATTAGGTTGCTAACATTAGGCCTGCACATATTTACTTACCCACAGAGAAGAAAAAAAAAAAACGAAAATCGAGTTGGTCGTGGCCGCTATGTGGTAGATATACCGAGTGGAACGCAAAAAAGGCGCGGATATTGCAAATCCGTATGGTATTAAACTAACTTTTTTTAAGTAGATATACAGTATAGTTCTAAATACATATCTCTACTTAGTGTTTGTAAATTTAAAATATTTTGTTTCTCGTATTATGCCTTCATATTTTCTCACAGGAGGTGTGAAAAGTAGAGTATCCTCCTCGGGGATAAAGGTGTCTTTGCCTTGGGCTAGCTTGAATCCCTCGCTGCATTCAGGATTTTTGTATTAACTCCCTCGCTTCGCTCGTGACTTAAACTCTAAACTCCCTCGCTGCGCTCGGGAGTTAACTCCCGAATCCTTCATTGCGTTCGAGATTCAATATGACGCCCGTGACACAAGACACTGCTTTATCCCCTGGGTGCATAATCTACTATTATAAAATGAAATGCTTAGCATAATTTGAAACTGCTGGTGCATTGGTACTATGCAATGTAAATGTTACAGTTCTTGAACAGATAAGTAATGTAAGAACGAGTTTTTTGTTGATCTCATAGGGTAATCGTACCGTACCTGCCCAACCAGACTGACTATTCTTTACTCGTAATGTATGAGTATCTCAAGTTGCAATACGTAGTGCAACTCAGGATGTTAAATTAACTTGAAATACTGATAATATTATTGTTTTTTTTTCATAGGCTTGTTTCCGTGACCTACCTATTCTAAAAATACTGTGTATACAGGATTAAAATTAACCTTTTATACTTAGCGATATTTTTGGTATCGGATCAGTCGTGCTTCCAGAGATTTTCTGTAACAGTCATAATAAAGTACTCTAAGTAAACTAATATTCGTTTCGATATTGCATTCTGTTTTTTCAATTAGGTAGCCTATTTTTATTTAGCCGGAGTTAATTTTTCCTGGTAGCTACAACCTCCCCCACTTCTAATCCTCAGTTAGTCAGTCTAGGCAAGCGAGTTCCATCGTCGCCCACATAGGTCGACGATGGATCGCTTTCCATCAGATGAGTTTGTGGTAAAGACGAGCCTGTCAATATAAAAAACCGGCCAAGAGCGAATCGGACTCGCGCACGGAGAGTTCCGTACCATAACCTATTAACAATAGTTATTTGTTATACAAGAGTGCAAAGTTGCTTTTTAACCGCGTGTTCAATTTTGATGACCGAGCAAGCGAAGGATTCTAAAATTGAATCACGAGCGCAGCGAGTGATTCAAAATTAGAATCCTGAGCGTTAGCGAGGGAATCAAAAGAGAACATTCAATTGTTCCTACTACCCATCTAGGTATTGAAAACAGCTTTCTAGTTTATAATAAGCGTTATGGAGGAATGGGTTCAATGGTTCGTTGCATTAATATGTGGGCTGATGTTAGATTGATCGTTTGTTGGAAGCCTTTAGTGTGGTCAGTCGACTGTTAATATCAGTAGAAAGCAATGACGTATTCTTGATGTGCAGGCATTTATTAATGTTATTTGTTATTGTAGGTCCTAGGACAATGATTTGAATGAAATGTATGGTATCGCAATTGGACCATTAATACATAATTATGGTCGGAAAAATAGATAATTTTGTTTTATTCCTTTTTCATTCAAATCACCACTTTTATTATGGTTATTGGTTCGAGTTTTCCTGGTAAAAATATAGGTTCTCACAGAAAGTCTATTCATTCAAACTGTTATCGTAATTCCTCTAATCGACGTCACTTTACAAAAACAAAATAAAAATTCAAACTGCACTAATAAAATTTTATTTCACTAACAATTTAACGGGTTGGTGACCCGCGGACCTTGTTTCATTTTATGTCCCTTTCTTTTTTAATAACCCAATCAGTGGTAACAATTATTTCAATAGATACATCCCTAAAATGGTATATCAAATGAGATTACACAATTTGATTCCTTGTTACGCATCAGTTGGACTGTGGACTGTACTGGATGGCTAACCGACAATTAAGCCTAATTGGTATCATTTGAGGGGCAGAGGACCAATGCGGGCATTTTACAGTTAGGCTATAATCATGTGTTCTAGTAGTATTGTATTGTTTTAAAGTTTATTGGTCTGCTTCTAGGTATAACAGTAAATAATCTACTACTTAAATATTGCTCGTTATTTTTAAGGAATTGGATTTTATCGTTATTTTTACACAACGTTTCTGTGTTACTTTTTATTTCGTGAGAGACTCTTGATTTAGATTTCGTCTAAGCGACGGGTCATAGGAGTACCTACACAGAATAAATAAACAGATGTGGGTTTTAAAATAGGGTATTTTACTGAATGAATCTAATTAATCCGTCGGATAGATTCCCGGGTGCTTGTCTGTTTGTTAAGTTTTCAAACCATTCAGGCTTGAAAACTGAACAAACAAAAAAAAACGCACAGTCGCTTTTTTAATGTTAGGTAGGATTGAATGGAGGAAAACCACTGACTACGACTGGTCGGGCTCGGGATAGCAACCAAGAGTAGTACATCTGATAGTCATCATCTGCCTAGCCTTTTCCTAACTATATTGGGGTCGGCTTCCAGTCAAACCGGATTCAGCTGAATACCAGTAAGGAGCGTACCGCTAAGGAGTGGAATTCCCTGCCAGAGTCTGTGTTTCCTGATAGCTACAACCTGGGAGTCTTTAAGTCAAGAGTGAATAGGTTACTTCTAGGCAAGCGTGCTCCATCTTCAACCACATCGTCGCTTACCATCAGGTGAGATAGTGGTCAAGCGCGTGCCTATCAATAATAAAAAATAAACCAGTATTTTACGTGGAGCGGCTGCCTACCAGTCTCCACAATCCATTAATTGGGTAACACGTTATATTAACCAAGAGTAGTACGTCTGGTAGTCCAGAATAGGAAAAGACCCGGAGACTTTTCTACGATTGTTCTTGTTTTTAGATCAAAACACCAAAGAAACACTATCTTCAATATAAATGTCTGCTGTTACGAACTTTATCGTTTTTCCATGAACACAGTCTGTCTAGTTTGTTGCTGTGACAGGTCTGTGATTACACGGCACACGTGTCTAGCGTCTACTTATTTTAACTGTATTTTCGTCACTCCCTACGAAATTCATTCATAGCAATTGCGTGGGGTATTTTTGGCTGGGAGTGACATGAAATTGTCTATAAACTAAATGATTTACAGAAATAGTTTTCCTTGAAAACAGCCCATGTGTACAGTGTCCGTTTAATTATATACCCTTTCATAATATACTTATTTGGAAGCGTTTAAATCATTTTTTGACAAGTTAAACATGGCTTAAGTAAGCAGCTGTAAGTAATTATCTAATTAGGATGATGAATAAATAGAACGTAAGTACTAAAGTTACACTGTGAATAAACTATGTCGGTATATTGAAACGATAACTTTTACTAGATAACATCGATTTGCTTATTTAAGATTAGCCAATCTTGCATTCCTGACAATCATTCAAGTATCCGGGATATTTCTTGACATAGTTTCAATAAGTATTCTTGACATAGCTGCTCACTTATCTAATCAGAATACCAAATACATAGGAATTATCGATTACTTAAGTAATAGAAAACAACAGACCTGACCTCTGAGAAATTGATCTTCAGAGCTATAAAAACCTGTAAAAATAGCAATTTTGAAAACCATGTTTTATTATACATCGATATTACACTTGGTTGTAAATAACACTTTTACACATCAATCTTTTCGGTCGTTTTTAAACTAGATGAGGCCGGTGTTTCCTAGCTGACTACCCTGAGAAGAAACACCGAAATAAACTCAGAGGTCTACAGAGCTGTCAAAAATCATAAAAAAAAAACGATCATTGTTAATTCGTCGGGTTGACAAACCGACGAAAGAATGACTAATCAATAAGGAAATCCATTTCCATCGCGAATGGTGAAAGCTCTGTTGAATTCTAATGAGAAGTGATGTCATTGGTGCTGGTCTAATTTGTATCCCAATGGTGCATATGTGAGCATTACATGGTTTTTTCGGTATTGTTGAATTCGGTCATGTTTAGTTTACGTAACTTGTTTGGTTAGGTCACATTGTTTTCGTACGCAAAATTCTGCGGTACCGTGTACCTACTTTTTACGTGTTGTGACACTGTGTTACATGTATAATTTGTATTGGGAACGTTTCCTCCATTCACCATCCTTTCACCGTACCTTTAGGCCTGGATATGCACCCTGACCCTGACCGGCGAAGTGTAGCCGCTCCTCTGTCTTACTCTTCAAAAACACACGCGTGATGTTCTGTTAAATAATATTCAGAGACATAACTTTGAAATGTATTAGGGATAATATTTAGCTATTGATTAAAACATCATGTAAAACAAACGCACATAGGAAGACTTAATGCCTTGGACATTCTCTACCACTCGATCAAGGGTGGTGGAAAGATAAAATGACAGACCACCTGTCATTTTATCTTTCCTCTTGTGGTAGTTTTCGTGCGCCAGAAATATTCTTCACTCAATATATTATCGTCATATGAGAGACACGATGTTCTTTCCTATCCTAAAAGTATATTAGGTGTTTACAATCTAGGGTTGCGGATATTTTTTGAAAGAGTCACCGCGGCCCTGGAACCCAAAGGGCATTAGAAGGAATACGTATGGGTTTTTGTCAGGAGTCATTGATGATTATTTTCCCATCCTTAAAAAAGGTGTTTACAATTGAATGGCAATAATTATTCTTTAAATTACTTACATTCAAAATAGTTCTGCATTCTTCGCATTAACATCCAACATTTACCCATCCACGGCTAATACTGTAAAAATATTTACAAACCTTCCCAACCATATTAAAATGATCCGTCATTTCTTATCACGTAAACAATAAAGTTCAAATTACCGTGTCATAATCCATCAATATCGCAGTTAAAATATTGTCGGGTGGAAGTACCGATAACGTAAACATTGCCACCGTTTGATATGAAAACAGTCCGTCGTTTATTTCACCTTTTAACCACATAAGTATAACTTTACTAAGTCCTTGTTTGATACCATCGTGTGTGGTATCCATATTCATACTAATATTATAAGTGCGAAAGTGACTCTGTCTGTCTGTGCGTCTGTTTGTTTGTTTGCTCTTCACATCGTAACGGATGAATGGATTTGTATGAAACTTGACACACAGGCAGACCATATTTTGGGATTATCACATAGGATACTTGTCATGTGAGGAGTACCTAAGTTACTTTGGGGAAATAGGGAATATGCATGCAATTATTTTAATTTGTGGAATGAAATACTTATTAGCTATAGTAAATAATTTTTAAAATACCTTCATCAACAGTAAAGTTGTAAAGCTTCAAAGTTTGTAATTAGAAAGAGAAGTCCGATACCAACTCTGACGTCAAAGTCCATAACGCCTATACCTACATCTGCCATCATAGAAAACAGCACGTGAGAGACAGATATATTTGTTTAAAATATCTAAATATCTAATTGGTTTTTTGATCAATTTTGATTCTATTTTCACTGTTATTATTATATTTTTGTATATTTTCAGATAAACTGTGTAGATAACAAATATTTTGTCATGCATATTCCCTACTTCCGTATTTACGCGGGCGAAGTCACTGGCAGTAGCTAGTATTTTATAAGTTCCTACTTGACACACAATTATGCACAAAGACGCCATTTTCCATTAATATGAGTCAGAGGTAAGGTATTGTTTTTAATAAAGATGTTATTTAATTTGCATAACTGTGGATACAACTGGGTAGGGTATGAATGATTATAGTGACTACTTTGTGCGATTCGTTGCCGTACATTCTTGGTATATTACGTTACCTAGTTATTGTTCTTTTTTATTTAACCTGTACTGTCCCACTGCTGGGAAAAGGTTTATGTACCTATAGCCTTCCACTCTTCCGAGTGTGTTGCCTTCTCCGTCCTCCGGCCTTCCTCAGTTGTTTAACATAGTGAGAGTTATTCGATAAGGAGATTAATTCTTCGACCACATCATCGCTTAACATCAGGTGAGATAGTGGTCAAGCGCGTGCCTATCAACAATAAAAAAAGAAAGCAGTAGCAGTGACATCGATCAGTTTTATGTAACTATTAAATCTTGTAAATGTTTGAGAGCAGTCAAAAATCCTATTCCTTAGCATCTCTCATCTCTGGTGGCCTGTTGGTCTAGTGGTTAGTGACCCTGACTGCTAGGACGGAGGTCGTGGGTTCGATTCCCACATAGGACAAATCTTTGTGCGATGAGTACGATTATTTGTTCTGTATCTGGGTGTGTAATATCTATAATATGTATGTATTTAGAAATATATAAGTATGTTTATCAGTTGTCTGGTTGCCATAGTACAGGCTCTGCCTAGTTTGGGATCAGATGGCGGTGTTTTGGTTGTCCCAAGATATTTATTTAGATATTTATTTATCTAGATAAGTGGCATTCTCAGCAGTAGCGAGGCGAAGACGATTGTGAAAACGTCAAAAAAAAATTTGACGTTTGATTGACAAACGCTTTTTTTTATTATTATTGATAGGCACGCGCTTGACCACTATCTCACCTGATGGTAAGCGACGATGTGGTCGAAGATGGAGCACGCTTGCCTAGAAGTAACCTATTCACTCTTGACTTAAAGACTCCCAGGTTGTAGCTATCAGGAAACACAGACGCTGTTGAAATGCCACGTGATGAATCCCTTAAATTTTGGATTTTCGACAATCGCATTCGGTAATAGAATGGCGCTTTGTCCAGATCCTTTAGCAACCACATACCAACGTAGTCCTCAACGAAGTGAACAGAGGTGTATTATCCTTTATAACACTGTATTAGTCATTGTATGCCTTCCACTCGTTTGTGCTTGCCACGGTTCGTTGGCAATATTCATGACGAACAGTTGAACGTGACAGATAAAGTTAGTCGATTCTCGCAGCAATGAAGTTAGGTATTCTGCATTATTTAACGTACTTGTTTTATGTTTGTAAGTAATTATTATTATGTAAGTGATATAAGTAGAGGCGAAACTGGCAGAAGTGCTGGCTCGCGAAAAAAGTCAAAAGTCAAATCAAATCAGGCTGATAAAATTAATAAATTTAATAATAAGAAATAATAAATAAAAATATAATAATAATTTTATAATATTTATATATTTTTAATTTATTATGTGATGATTTGGTCGATGCAAATTAGGCTGAATGCCAGCACTTTTTGAACGTCAACGTTTACAAAAAGTCAGTGTTCCAAGAACGCCCCCCGTCTCCTCTTCCTAGTATTTTAGCTGGGAAGAAGAAGTGGCGCAACAAACTCCCCAGCAAGATGGAAGAAGTCGAGGGAGGCATGCCCAGAGGCTCTAGAAAAAAGTACCTACCAGTCTATCAGCGATGCCGATTCTCGAAATGCCAAAATATTATAGGATTGATCACGTTTGTCACGACAGCGTTTGTCAATCCCATACATTTTTGACGTTTCGACAATCGCCGTCACCGCGCTCCCGCTGACAGAATATCACTTGTGTAGTCTCAGGATTGGGATTGCGCAGGTAACTATTTATATACCTAAGACTAAAAAAGTTAATCTCTTGGTCTTTCTTTACTGTTGTTCTTAGAACAATATGGGCTCTTTGGGGCTTTAATTTATTCCAAGTTCACTAGAAGCTTCCAAAGAGAAATATTTCCTTATTTTTAAGAAGCCACCAACTTTGGGATTTCCAGGTAGGTTACTCGAAAGAGAGATAAAAAATAACCAACGTAATATGTTTTCCCTCGACCCCAAAATGAGGGAGACCGTTTTCTTTATAAACACAACCATTTTACCATAATATTAGAGTCTTCAGGTAAAACGTAAAATGTTATGACTTTTTAAAAAGTGTCGTTTTATCCCCAAAGCGCGGATCAAAGGTATCCTTTGATCCGCGCTTTGGGGATGGGGAAAGGATCCAATTTTGAACCGCGGAAAGTTGCTGCGAAAGTCTTTGAAACTTTAGCCATTACGTTTCGGAGCAGTCACAAGTGACTCAAACTTAAACCGGTTTAGACTTATCGGAATATAATTAAGTATATTATGAATAAACATTTCTATGAATCAACACTTTGCCTCCAACCTCCAATAATGAATAATTCTGTCGCGATTCAATTCAACATCATAATTTATTTATAGATAGAGTTAAGTGCAAGGCGTCTTGAGAGTACAAAATTATTTATTTATGATTATTAGAAAACTGAACATACAAAGAAAACATTAAGTAATATTGGTCTTAAACAAAAAGGTATGTTGGTTTCATATTTGCTACTAAAATATCGACATAACATAACAAATGGCTCCAAATGCTAAACAAATGGCAAGTGCAAGTGGTTCCTATGTTGTCCCAAATAAAACAATTTAATATTTATTAAAAATATTTTTAAAGTGAGATAGCAATATGAAATGAATAAAACTTATCTATCGCTCCGTAGTTTAATTTTGAGATGATACGTTATTATATTTTTAAGAATATAAACGATAACCCCACGACTCTCGGGTCGTGGGGTCCGAGTGCTCATTACTTGTTTAAAGATCTGTCAAGACGCTTAGTTGACACTTCGCGTGACCCTAGGGCTGGCTTTTACCTCGGACAAAGGATAAGCATTGCCATACAACGTAGGAATGCTGCCAGCCTTTTGGGTACATTACCAGTGGCCTGCGATGCGGAGGAATTTTTCGACGCCATGTTTTAGGTTACTTTTAGTTATAGTTGAGTCTTTTATTTAAGTGTGTGTATATAGTTATAGTTGCAATAAATTGTTATTACAAAAAAAAAAAAAATTGTAATTTCACTAACTGTTTCAGAATATTAATTAAGTTACAGATAATATGTAACGAGGCCACATACTCCTTAAAAACGAAGTATGAGTGCTAACAATAAACAGTGGCCAAGATAACCCCTGGAGTCAAATTCAACATTTATCACAAAACGCATATTCTACAGTTGAGTTAATAAGATGTCATTTGTCGTAATTAGTCACACAATTTATCTCATTATAAGGTCTTGACCTTGAGTGAGCGATGTGCTTTGTTGCATTGAGGACTAGACTAATTGAATGTGATTTATGCAAGTGATAACTTCGCCTTAAATAGAATTTCTTCGCGGCAGGTTTCTATATTTAGTTAAATACGGGTGGGCTGCCCGTTTCTCTTGTAGCCGACCAATAGACAAATTAGTCGACTGTTTAATTTATTGTCACACTAACTGGACTGTGTTTTAAAATTAAGGGTCAGTAAAAAGTTAGATTTTATGACAGATGTCTGTATATCTAGCTAATTAGTTGGTACATAATATTTCCAAATTCGGAATATCTTGTTTTTTTAATTCAAGTAATCGCATGTTTGTTAGATATTTAAATATAATTATATTATTATAATTTAATATTGTAGATTGTATATTTATAGGTTTGTTAAAATCAATCACGCTTCAACGATTGACTAAATTAGGAAATGCAGGTAAACCATGATCTAGGTGAAGTTAAATGAAAAGGCTAGGCTTTTAATGAAACAGCTGATCAAGCTAGTTGGCTGCGACATAGATACTGTAGCACCACAGGGCTCCTACCTGTGGGCTACTTATAAAGTGTTAGAAATGAAAGACTATTTGAGATTAAAACATAATAATAAAATTATTAAAGCTGGCTCAGAAGCTAGCTATTACATGACTTTTTATGAAACAAACACATTTTTTTCTTCTTCCTAATTCAAAATACTATTTATTTTTCCGCTGGACGCTTCCAAAGTCTCAACGACTAACTTGTCTACCAGAGGTTGCAGCCAAGGAGGTTACATGAGCTACGCCCCTTCGAATAGAGGATACGAAGATCACCTCTCGTCATCGTCTATTCAGTCTTTGGAAGAGTCAAGCATAATCTACCTAAGTCTAATACGATACCACTACCATCAGCGGATAAGGATGAACAGGGGTGCGAATACTTCTATAGAAGCCGTCATAAATGTACAAGTGTAGGGTTTGTTCAAAGAATTTTCCATAATTCAACAAACAAGGGTGAAAGATATTGCATAATGTCAGCTAACAGCTTACCATATAATCGAAGTACCATTAAGTTTGAAATCCATTCTAGAGTAGGCAGAGTAATTAAGTACCCGTTATCATGAACGCTTGAAGTAACAGCTGATCGGTATCACGTCATTAATTACGGTAAAGAAATTAATGATGCGGGCTCTGTTTAATTTATATTGGAGAAAAACAAGCGGAAAGTGAAATTGGCGAAGCGATAAAAAATCGGGGTTTGGGAAAAACTGTTTTGTATTGTTGATTTTGATGTCGTAATTTTTGTGGTCAATAATACAAAAAAAGAACCAAATCTACCTACATTTGTTTAAACTTTATGTACAATAGTGGTACATGGGCGGACTTAATGCAACAAGACATTCTCTACAAGTCAACATTTACGTTAAAAAGACTACACTGTGGTATGAGGCTGCATCTACATAGGTACAGCAAAATTTGCTACTTTTATTATTTTCGAAGAATGCAAGAAAGTATGAAAAAATGTTTATTGCCAGTGAACTCACATGTATAGGTACATATCTACAAATTATAACTTAAACAAGAATTAAGAAGAAGGCTTTTCCTAACGATGCTGTTAACATGTCCAAGTGAAAACTTAGGCGAAGTGAACGACAAGTGAGCTGTCAAACCGTACAAACAAGATAGAATGACAGCTCACTTGTCGTTCACTCCACCTAAGTGTACACGGTGAGATGTCGACAGAATAGACCGACTGATCTATAATATTTATAAAGAGGAACAATTGATTTGTTGAAACATAATAATAACCTCTTAAAGTACTCGAACTGATTGCCAAACAAAATATTCCGTTGATAGAAAACTACAGATAAAATGCACGGATCCGCGGGGAAAAGCTAGTCAATAACATCCTGAAAATAGTCACGTAAGTAATAAAAGACAAGGTATGAACAAAACTCACATTATCGAAGAATAAACTGTGCGTTAGTGCGTAAATCAATTTTATCGATGCCCAAAAGAAACTATTGGGGCAAAACGAAACTGCTTCCACAATAATAAATAATAAACAGATGCACATTATTTATTATTTATACTCGTATTTTTACGAAAATATACCTAAGGAAAGAAAATATGACGCCCGGAAAGAATAAATTTTGACTAGGTTATGAATCAAGGGAAGGGAACTAAGGATGCGCGTATTCGTGACGAATGAGTGTATTTCAAATTGTTGGCCCTGCGCTGCGAAATAGAGTGAAAAAAACTGGCCAAGTGCGAGTCGGACTCGCGCACGAAGGATTCCGTACCTACCATTTCTATAAGAAACGGCAAAAAATCACGTTTGCTGTATGGAGCCCCACATAAATATTTATTTTATTCTGTTTTTAGTATTTGTTGTTATACATCGGCAACAGAATATATCATCTCTGAAAATTTCAACTCTCTAGCTATCACGGTTCATGAGATACAGCCTGGTGAGAGACAGACGCACAGACAGACGGACAGCGGAGTCTGAGTAATAGGGTCCCGTTTTTACCCTTTGGGTACGGAACCCTAAAAGTGACAAAAGTGCTTCATCGTCGACCACATCATCGCATTCCATCAGGTGTCGTCAAACACGAGCAGAAAGAAGAACAATTATGAAATCAAACAAATAAACAATAGTTTGTGTTTTTAAAAATAAGATATTATAATTAAGTAGAAGTTGCCACACGGGACGAACTTAAAGGTTAAGTAACGCTTGCCGTGGTTGGTCTGTGGATGGGTCTATCTCAACACACCGAAACTCCGCCTTGCCTGGGGAAGCACGTTAATCCGTTGGTCCCGGCTGTCATTTGGAAATCTTTGGCAGTCGTCACGGATTGTCAGAAGACAGAAATCCTCCAGAGGTCCTGCCAAGAAGTACCGTGTTACCCAATTAATGGGTTGTGGAGGTCTGGTCCCCAATATAGTTGGGAAAAGGCTAGGCAGATGATGAATCAAGTAGAAGTTGTTTGTTCGTAATCTCTGGAGGTACGAACCAAATTCTTCAAAAAAAAAAAATCTTTTTTTAGGGATAATTTCTATCAACGAAAGATTCGTTGATAGAAATTATCCCTAAAAAAAGATTTTTTCAAATCGGTTGGCAAGCGACGGAGTTATACCCGAACAAACATAAAAAAAAAAAAATACAAACATCCGAATTGAGAACCTCCTCCTTTTTTAGAAGTCGGTTAAAAATACCTACAAGGTTCCTGTGAAATAGGCCACAAGAGCGAATCGTCGGAATAAAACTAGCATTTAAAAGACTTTGTAAGCTTAGTTCCATCCTAATGACCTATTATAATTCCCTAACATATTTTCTTGGATATATCTGTCGTAAAAGGAAACGTCTACCGATATCTTGCAAAAAATCCCTCTGCCCTCAATCAGTTCCCGCGTGTGAATATTTGCAGCTGTCATAGTAAGCACTTGCTTTCATGAACACAACGGGGTCAACGAACTGGTCCTATGACTATAGGTACTCTTTTATTGATAAAAAATGTCATCCAACTAATATGTTTTTGAGTTTCCACTTTTGTGACCGATCACAATATACTGTTGAGCGAATTTGGTCGGTAGTGGCAAATAAAGAAATATCATTATGAAAGGGGGTTGGAACTTGTTTCTATGGAAGCTTGCATACTCAGACACCCTATCGCAAACTAGTATAGTTATTTGGGTCATGGACACTCAAACATTATCATCTTAGGATAAAATGTTCCAAAAGATTTGCCTACGTTAATAACAGAAAACGTTTTGTTCTATTTAATGTAGAAATTTTTGTAAGATGTAAGCGAAACCGCAGAAAATATATAGTTCAAAATAATTTGCCGCAATACTACGGAGGATAATTAAAGTTTAAGTGTAACAGAATAATAGTGCACATGTGCAGATATTAAACACAGAAACTAACAACCCCAATTTTCGTACAACAGCAGTTTCTGCATTTTAGCTAAGCTATAATCCCGCACTTCGTGCACTAGGGGATTATTTAACACTCTCATTAGAACTAAGTGGGGTCCGTTTGATCACTTTGCATGCGCCACGTGCAATATTCAGATGTTATGGCCTTTCACATTGTACAGCGATGCGCAGCGGTGAATTTTTTATTTTATTATTGATGCGTGTGTTGCAATTTTATGTTGTAAGTGAATTTATGGCTTGTGCAAGGTAACATTTAATTGAATGGCAAAAAAGTATCGCAGTATAAAATTATTCAATAAGATCTCTCTTTATTCCCTTCTATAAAATTATATCAGCCGTCACTTTCTTTCTCGTCTTCTCTCCCATTCTAGAAATATCATTTCACACATAATTTATCCCTTTTGTAAATCTTACTCCAATATAAGTCCACATTAATACATTCATTTCAGTATGCTCAAAGAACATAATTTATTTTAGCTTCAATATTTGGACCAAAAATAAATGTAAGTATGTCTTAGATCGTTTCCTTTCTTGGCCCATATTGACAATTGACGGCAAACAATCCAGTATGTAAATGCCTTAACAATTATTGACGCAATTCTGAATAGAGCTTAAAGTGAAATTAGCTAATAGCTTTGATGGTATTGATCGCTCGCTTGACGACTATTAATACTGTTCTAAGTATTGTTCGATGTGCTACCATCCTATTTACCAACTTGACAGTCCTCGGCTAACGCATTAATTAATTGACTTTTTAGTTTAAGTTGTTCTCCGAAAAAGCATGACTGGGCTAGTGTTAACCCTAGGCTTAAAGTTATTACCATTCGTATACCTAAATGTATTCGTGTATTTTTGACGTCGTCACCGTATCATAGGAACTCGATATTATATGTGGTTGTCTCTGAAATTTTGACATGTTTTTTTTATTAAACAAGTATTACATAGTATGTTTTAGAGGGCATCTACCTATTACTTTTCCAACCATTTAAGCCCACAAACAATACTCAATTTAGTACACCTTCAATAAAACGTGGGTTGACCTACATGCAGAGTAAATAAATAGGTAGCAGACAATTTATACAGTTGTTTAACTTGTTCAAAGCCAGAACAATGTCATCTTAAATAATGATATTATGAAACTACTATATTGTGACGACATAATTGTATTACATTATTGTTTTGAAACTATTTGTCTTGGTTTGTAACTGGTTTCGTCATGGTGGTTGTTAAGAGTTTGGTGACTAAGCCAGATGATAAGATGGATGAATTTTCGGGAATATTTTATACATAGTTATAAATGTGGAACTTGGAAGTTCACTTGGTGATGTGTGAAACGAGAAGACATGCTGCGTAAATCTAATGGATTAAGGGATGGATGATCATGATGCTTATAATAGACTTTGCTAAAGATTATTTATTATTTGAAGGCGGTAGCA
The DNA here is from genome assembly GCA_947386135.1 of Melanchra persicariae. NCBI lineage: Eukaryota > Metazoa > Arthropoda > Insecta > Lepidoptera > Noctuidae > Melanchra > Melanchra persicariae. The sequence continues at coordinate 7,224,762 of OX376659.1, forward strand.
GTTAATATTTGGCATGGCTCTGTTACGTTTATTCAGTTTGCATGAATCCAAATTATGTAACTTTAAAGTAATTTCTTCAAGCCGGATAGCTTGTAGTATTATAGAATTCCTACTTAGTGTGTAAATATTCCAAAAGGAATAATTGGCAAGCAGTGTAACTAAAACATTTGGTCAAATTCAGTCATAAACACATAGTTAACACAGTCATGATGTTGATCGTGATCACAACTGTTAAGGTTTGTGTCACCATTTATTTTCGAGTTAGCCAACTCTAAGCAAATAGTCTGAATGATATATATTGGCGTGAGACTTGGCTCGGATTCATGACAACAATTTCTAAACATTTAATCATAGGGATTTTATTGCGTTCAAAATTAAATCATGTGGATAATTGGATACATATTTTTTATGAGTTCCGCACACCCACTGTGGACATTAAAGAGCTATTTTCAAGGGATGAATAATTTATGGTCTAATGTAAGATTCGTTTCAAGGAAACCTTTGAACGCGGGCTGTCTAACATCTCCCTTCCTAAGAAGTTATTAATGTTTTTACACATAACCCTCTGAATTTATACTTTGCTTATGACTAAATATTACTCTCACGGTTTCCTGTTATTTAGTTTTTGGTATACGTAAATACGTGTCAGTCACTGTTCACGGCGTCGTATAAGTATTTGTTTTACGCACGGCTTTTGTTTTATTTGTCTAGACTTTGCCTAATCGAACCTTTTGCGGTGAGACTGGTGCGCTTCAAATAAACAATTATTACGGGGTTAAAATTAATGAATAATGTTGGTAGTATAAATACTCCCAATAATCATGTTTGTTAATAGGAACTTGAAGTACGCAAGCAAACACATGAGTGTGACGAATCTGACGATATCAGACGGCAGACCCAGCAAAATGAATACCAAAGTGGTACAAGGTTGAGCAAATTGTCATCTGTGTCCAAATAATAAGTAGGTAATATTGCCTCCAAAGCTGTTTGTAATTTTGAGACAAACTTAGTTATATAATTGATAAAGTATCCTTGAATGAACACATTGTTGATAGTCATGTGTTAAATTAAAAGATGCATGAAGCATAGAAATATTGAAGATGTGAAAAATAAAAATGTGCTTGGGTAAAGAACTCTAAACATAGCAAAGTGTTTTATTTCTATTTATAAATTACTGTCGGCGTGGTATTAATGATTTGATTAGGCAGATAATGATAGGTACTGCTATGGGTGGCCATAGAATCAATACAACGATGAAGACAACAAGGTAAAGAATTCTGAGCAACCCTGTAAACAATACTGTGAAAGATGAAGTTGAAGCATACAAAAAAACATAATACGCTACCAATATTCAAGTTGCTTTAAATATCAGTCAGAATGAAGATAGGAAGCAAGAACTCACGATAGCCAAATTAGGAATGAATGTCTGTCATAACATGGACACGTTTACCCATCGTTAACTGACGACGGACATCCGATCGAACTTGTTTGTTTTATCTGTCAAAGGATATCCTAACGTTTGAATATTTTTAGAAATGTTCTTACATATAATTGTGTTGGACTTGTAGATCTTAAAGCAAGTTCCTTAGGTTTGTGTTGGTTTGGTAGTTCATTGTCATAGTATTTGTAATTATATGCTGCTTTTTCTTTTATTTAAACTAAATCCCTTCGCATGCTAATTGGTATTTAGTTAATTAGATTGATTGATAGTCCTGAGTATATTGTACTGATCATATTTTAATGAAAAACTTTGCCTGACTTAATTCACATTTATTTTTCCGACTAATGAAGAATTAAATTGTTCGTTTTGTCATTATGTGTATGTAGTGTTGTTGTGTAGAATGTAAAGAATGCTTGACAAGATAATGCAACAACATAGTTATATGCTACAAATCTACAATGGAATTGATGTTTTCTTCTTCAATCAATCAGTTTTTTATTGACATGGAAGTAAGCGAAATACTTCAGTACAAAATTAATTTACGAGCACACTGCCGAAAATTTCAATTAAAATTTACCACCACTACCGTGTGAATTTATCTTCCAACATTTTTATTACGTGAAAAAGTATGTAACTGTCTTTCATAAAAATGTGGGTAGTACTCACCAATTAACTGCAAACAGAAATAAACGCGAAATCCAATGTCAATTGGAGTTTTTCGAATCAATTTCAGGCCAGAATCGCTTGATTTCTTTGAACACGCATAGCAGAGTATAATAAAATATTGTCACAAAAATAATCCTTATAACGTATTTGAATGTTTCTGTCATCACAAAACTTGGTTATCGAAATAACTTTCACTGTAACTGTCACGAAGAATTTTTGTTCGTTAAATTATGTTCGCGCCAAATTATTTTATCTATTAGCACAGGCGTGCGTCGTGGTCGGCACTATATGTCACACTGACATAACGACGGTAGCGCACAATGCGCTCGCGCACGCATTGTCAATAAAGTTGTACACATTTATTTCGACACAGCCAACCTAAACTCAACTCTCTGTCTCGGAATTAGAGATCAAAATAAATCCAACAAAGTAGTTAAGGTACGCGAGAGAACGGGACAAAATGAGTCATTCTTCGATCCACAGCTGGCTGCGTCATTCATAAATGTTTTTCATTATAATTTCGCAGTTATGACGTCACGTTAAGGCCTATATTCGATTGGTTTCTACAATGTTTTCTCACAATAGTTGATGTTCTATTTTTTTTGTAGCGGTGTGAATGCATATCCTGACGTTGTGAGTCAAATTTTAAAGTCTAGTGATGGAACCTGAATTGAAAATGGGTATGATTTAAGCTATCGCCAATTTTATTCGTTTTGAATTTCTTTAATAATAGGGTTTGTCCTCAAAATAGTGGATCTGTCACCAAAATGTAGTTGTCAAATAATTGTAAAAAGCAATTCCATAATAAATCACATGTAATCCTCGGGATATATTATCAAGTATCAAATAAATAGGTTGGGATTTATTATAAAACGGGAAGTAAACCATATTACTGGGTGGATTAAAAAAAATAACCACGAAGGTGATGGCGGGGTCTGTTCGCTCGCTACGCTCGCTCACTTGACCCCGCCATCCCCTTCTAACCTAACCTGTCCGAGTCGGGGTGCCCTAAGCTTCCGGGGTGCCCTAAGCTCCCTGTGCCCTATGTTCGAATATTTGGTGACAGATCTACCATTCTGAGCACCAAGCTATTATTTAAGTAATAAAACTATTATTATAAGAACGAAGTTTATATTCATGTAATGCACTACAATTTTATTGGTAATCCATCTCATATTTTACACATTATATTAACAATAATTTGGTAATTCATACCTGGGAACACTCTTTGTTTATCTGAGAACGAAAATATTTCGTGGCGATAGATCTATTTATTAGGTGATACAACTTGATGACAAATATAAATTTTGGTGACAAAAAATATAGTTCCCATTGAAAATTGCATGAGGAATCCTTCTATACCGGTATATTCAAGGACATTACATTACACGGTATGTTAATTGATAATGTAAAAATAAATGGGTAGGTAGATAAATGGACAATTGGACAGTAATGAAGAAATTCTCTACTGATTCAAGTAAACAAACAGTTGGTTTAATTCCCTGTTTTTAGAATGCTATGAATGTCATTACTGTTCGTCCAAATACTATTCAATGATTTTTTTTACATGCAATTTTTTTTTTCAAACTTGAAGTCAATTTCCAACCCAGTAGTAAAAGTAGTTATTCCTGCATTTTGATAACCAGTTCTGGCGAATTGTGATTGGGTTTGTGTTCATTTGGCAACAGGCCTTTATTTACATGGATCCTTACCTTACTGGCGGAATGTAAATTTTCCTACAGACAGCATTTCAGGCAAATGTTTTATTAAATAGCCTTCTTCTTTAAGGGCAACATTATGGCTATATGGTAACATAAAACCTACATAGGCAATAATGACTTAATTATGAAGGTATTTCAATTAAACCATTATTGCCTTTGTGTGTTTTAATTGGCGATTATTAGTAAAATAATTGGCGATTATTAGTAAAATTATGTTGTCTACAATAATTACGTAAGCAGTAATACTTCAGCTTAACGTTTTAAAACGATATTCTAAGTACCTAATTATAACGTGTTATACAAACTCCTAGTGGTCATTTAGTATCACTCAACGGCCCTCTTAATTACCCTTAAGGTGTAATTACATTTGTAATTAAAATGAAATGTCGTTTAGGGTCGCACGTTAAAAATTAATTTATGCTTTGTGGGTAAATCAGGATTTAATGTGAAGGACCTTCTGTTGGGAGAAGATATGAATAGGTACGTACCTATCTGAGCTAAAGGATTACCGAGTTGCATCACGTTGCATGAAGAGGTGTTATGTTTTTAATTAGAGATGCCACGAATAGTGATTGTGCCGAATACCGAATTTTCGAAAAGGCTTTCGGTACAAACGAATATTCGGCGGTACATTTCGCGGGTGTCTGGTTCCGACCATCGCATCGTTGAAGTGTTCGCGGTAACTCCGACGCCCCGTGCACGCGTAATTTATTTAATTTGTGAGTAAGTCGTGCCAAAACACGCATTATTTGTTGATTGTTGCACACGAGTGCCAGCAGGGACTCGTGTGCTAAACAGAGCCACAGCGCTGGTTTTACAAACAATTTACAAACAAACAACATTGTTTGTCCGAAAATTATTGTCCATAACAGGTTTGTTATAAACTTCAGTAGGTAACCATAATGTTCAAAGATTGGAAATTTTGTTTTACATACCTACCATATCTTTAAGTCTGAGGCCGGGACTCCACCAAAGCGGAAAGGAGAGGAGATGTGTTGAATAAACCAATCCGGTAGGCTAAGCGGAGAAGAGATGTGGAAATAACGAAATCAGATTGGTTTATTCAATCTCCTCTCCTCTCCGCTTTGGTAGAGTCCCGGCCTGAGGCTGGCCGGCAAAGCTGGCTTGCAAAGCCGGCCAGCAAGACAAAGCTGCGGTGGAGAGCGTCACACAACCATCTGCGATGGTAAGATCGCGTCCCACGCGCCGGAGCCCCACAGCGCCGTGACAGAAACCATGCCTCCCGCATGTTACATGCTCGCTTGCATATTGCATGCTTCCTTGCATGCTATATCTTGCACGCTGCATGCTTGCTTGCACGCTGCACGCTTGCTTACATGCTGCACGCTTGCTGCATGCATGGTTTATGCTTGTTTGCATGATTCTTACGGGAAATAAAAACCACATGTTCACAATCAACTATTTAAGGAGTGATAAATAATAGGCATGGGTTCGATATATCAAAACGTAACTTATATCGGATATGTGTTTATTATCATACCATATCGATATCTAAATATATATAACCGTTTTCACAAAAACTTCATCGAGTTATGGTTTATCCAAAGCGCAACAACGAGAACGAACTACGAATAACGAGCGATATGACATCGATGGTTTTTATTCGCTTTGTCTCTGTCTTACCATTCAATTTTTTACTGGCGTAAAAGTGATGAAGCGAATATTACGTAACTTCGGCTAGTGATTGGTTATTTGGTATTATAGTGCGTGCGTAATATCTATATCTTAACGCGCTAGTAATAAGGTCTAGTTTCTATTTATTTAGTTACAACAAAGATTCCATAAGTTATAAAACTGTGAGTTTGCGTTTGTCGTTAGTTTGCGTTTCGTTCGTTTCACAGTTACTTGTGCAAATCGTACTACTGATATCGATATCTGAAAACGATTTTCGATATCGATATGAAAACTGAATATCGGTTACATATCCGTTTGCGACTAAATACGAAAACGCCCATGTCTGATAAATAATACATGCAGCGCCCAAGCCGTTAAACAAATGCCGTATTGCTGCATCTTTACTAAGTAGGTATGTATTTTATCATTTGAATTTTGTTAAGCTTTTTAATACAAGTTTGTTTTAAAAACAGTATTATGATAAATAAACATTAAATCATTTGAATTTAGGACTTTATTGAAAACCAGTTTAAGTCTTTTTTATATTATATTGATTGTAATATTTACGACAAACTTTTAAATTTAAAATTGTATTTAGGGATTTTTTTATGGCATGTGATATTATGTGACATTAAGTTATATATAGTGAACTCTTTTAAAAAAATAAGTCGGTAAAATGTACATATACTGAACAGCTGTTTTTTTTCGCGATTGGATTGATCCTATAGTAAAAGTTCCTCATAATGATGTATTACAATTACCTACCCCTTGTCATGTATTGCGTTTATTCTGTTACTCGTTGTATGTATAGCAAATGGCACTATCTGATGACGCCTTTCGAAATTTTGCAAAAAAAAAAAAAAACGCCATGTTTTATTCACCACGAAATCGGTAGGTACAAAAAGATCGTCAGTGCTTTGACATTTTTTTGTCAGTGTTTTTGCACAACAATGAAAGTAGACAAGATTATAAACGAAAGTGTTTCTGACAGCCGAAGATACTTAACTGACCTTAAACCGCAAAGCTAAATTAGCCTGAAGAAAAAAGTAAAAATAACTTACAGCTAACCACAAAATCTACACTTATATTATAAATGTGAAAGTTTGAATGTTTGGGTGGATGAATGTTTGTTACTCATTCACGTCAGAACTGCTCAACAGATCTTGATGAAATTTGGCACAGAGGTTATATTAGATATAGTTTGTACCCCTTTTTTTTTTTTTTTTTTTTTTTCTGGATGGGTCCCGCTCTGGGTGGAGCGGCAGGGAGTGTCAGACTTCTACTGACTAAAACCCACCCATGCTCCTCTTAGTGCCTTTTACGTTCCAGGGCCGCGGTAACTCTTTCGAACAAATCCGCAACCCTGGTAGGCTCTGGCCCTAATGGGCCCCGACCCATGCTGACGTCTGCTGGTTCGGCGCGCGTGGAACACAGCGCGCCGTCAACCCGGGCCTGTTCTGATCGGACGGCGAGCTACCCATTGCTCGCCGTCCACAGGCATCAGTCACTGCGCCATGCTCAGGAGCATCAGTTCCTGGGCGGCGCAGTGGCTGACGTTCAACAGGAGGGGGTGAAATGGGGCCATTACTGGCACTCCATTTCAGCCCCCTCCGGAGCCCTTTGTAGGGGCTCTACTGAAGCTCCTGCAGTAGCAGCAGCCGCAGTGGAACCGGCAATGGCGGCAGAAGAAGCGGCGGCAGCGGTGGCGGTCGCGGCAGAGACGGCGGTGGCGGAGGGCTTCCTCCTGTTTCCGGCTTTGGCGGGTGGGGCGCAGGCCCTACCCCCAGCCCAGTGGTCGGCCGGCTTGCCAGCTGCCGCACAGACTACGCAGTGCGGCGCGGCGTTGCAGGAGCCGGCCCTGTGACCGGGCTGACCGCAGCGGAAACATAGACCGCTGCGGTCCACCTCCGAGGTGCATTGAGCTCCCACATGGTGGCCCACTTGGCACCGGAAGCACCTCAGAGGTCGGGGTTCCAGCAGTTTGACCTGCGCGGAAACCCAACCCACCAAAAACCTTCGGCCCTCCGAGATGGTTTTGGCCGCCGACACGGGGCAGCTCACCACAATGGTGCGCATGTCCGTGTTGTCAGGACGTAGGGTGCCCGCCTTCACCTCCTCTGCTGAGCACCCCCCCGTCCTAACGACGGCGGCCACCACCTCCGCCTCCGTGACGGAGTCGTCCAGGCCCAAGATGCGCATGTCGATGCGCTTGTTGGGCCTGGACACTCGGGCATCGTCCGCGCTTAGGGACGCCCTGAGCCTTTCGGCTAGAGCGTCCGCGGTTGGGCCGCTGGCTGCCCCGGGGATCTCCAGCATCCGGGCCCCAGTCATGGTGACCCTGAGCCGGAGGCCCCCTACGATGCCTAGCTCACCAAGGTTCACCGCCTCCTTCGCCTTGGTGAGCACGTCCGCGTACGTCACGCCCCTCTTCGCCGCGTCCGGCTGTAGTATTAGGACTACAGCCGCGGTTTTCGGGGGGCGCAGCGCAGCCGCGACGCTTCGCGCCTTCTGCCGCCGCTTCCTCTCCCGCCTCTTGGCCGCCCTGGCTGCCTTTCCCGCCTTCTTCTTCTCCCCGGCCACTTGCCATTCGGCTTGAGCCGGGGGAGGAGCTGAAGGCGAGGAAGCCGGGGGGAGCTGCTGCTCAGACGGCGCAGGAGCCTTCGCCGTCCGCGCAGCAACCCCACCCCTCCTCTTCCTTCCCGGGGACGGGTCCGGTTTTCCCGGCACCGGCTTCGCGGGTGCCGGCCCGGACCCTTTGTCCAGGCCGGACGACCCCGGTGTGGCAGCCGCGGCGGCCGCATAAGACGCCGCCTTTTTCCGGCCTGGGGGGGCCTTCCCACTCGCCGCACTCGCTAGCGGGGGGCGCAGGACGATGCCCTCCAGGACGGAGAACCTCGCCTGGAAGGCAGCCATCTCTTGCCGCACCAGGTCCAGCACCTGGCTCTCCTGCGGCACGGGACGGCTGTCCTCTCTGCGCCCCCTTTGAGGCGCCCCCTGTGGGCCGGCTCCCCGGAGCCTGGCCAGGTCTGCGCGGAGCCCCTCGTTCTCCTTCTGGAGACGCTCCGTGGCGGCAGCCAAGCGGGCGACCTCCGCCCGCAGCTTGGACATCTCGTCCCGCGGAGGCTCCCCTGGGTGAGCCTCCGCTGCCGCCAGAATGGAGGCCATCGCCTCGCTTATGGCCTTGTTCTTTGAGGAAAGTTTCCTCTTCAAGGCCACATCGCGAAGCGCGGCCTCCACGACCTCCGCAAACCCGGCCCTCCGAACCCGCTCCTGTCCGGAGTCATACGGCTCACCGCCGCAGGACTCCGAACCAGGAGCCCCGCGACCGCCCTCTCCGGGGGGTCGTCCGTCAGCGACGAGCTTCTCGGCTCGCTGGCCAGCCACCTTGGAGGCGGGCAATCTCCCCTTGCCTCCCTCTCGGCCCTTACCCCGCCTACTGGTGGGGATTTTTCGGGCCGAGGCCACCTCCTCGCTGCAGGACGACCCCCGGTCGTCCTCCGGTCTGGGCCGCTTGCGGAAAGACCTGGAGTCCTCCGCAGTAGCCCCCGCCCCCTCGGGTCCAGAGCTTGCCGAGCTAACGGTCACCAGGTCGTCGGAGTCCAGCTCGGACTCCGACTCTGCACCCGCGTGACGCTCAGGCAAGCCCTCCCTCCAAAGTAGCGCGCCTCTACCCACGCTACGCCCGACCGACACTTTGTCGGGCGAGCCAAAATCGAAACCGATCATTTCCGCGAAGGATGTTCCGGATCGGGGGCCTCCTCGGCCCTTGTTGCCATCGGCAATCGGATGGTGGATAGCAACGTTGCCCCCCCCAGAATACGAGGGGCTTGACGCATAAAGCGTGGCGGATTCCCGGACTGCTGTGCAGTCCGGACCGCCCTGGTGTAGTGTCTCTTTTTTGCTGCTATCCATGTTGTCCTTTTTGAGGGTGGGGTCCCTTTCTCCCCTTCTCTCTCAATGCTTGCTCGCTGCCCTCACAGTCACGTCTGATGATCAGACGCGTACCAGAGAGCAGCGAGCAAGCCAATGAGACGCACACCGTCCGAGGACCCGAACACTGCTCAAGTCTCCGAACGGTGTGCCCTTCTTGTGTCTCTCTTGGTCTGGTCTCTCACTTGGGACCTTCCGGCATGAGTGGCTCTACCGGCAAAGCCCCCAAGATCACTGAGACACGCAAGCGCCACCACGACGGCAACGTGGAGACACGGTTGGTGGGGTAGTGTGTATCCCTTGGGATAACTTTCGAAATTCACGCGGGCGGAGCCGCGGCCAACAGGTAATACCGATACGTAATAATAATATTATGTCATTTTGAATAATAGCCTTTTTCGCTGCCGTGAGTCGTGACCTATCTACAAGTCTTGCACTCGGCCGGTTTTTATACAACGTGTAGGTAACAGAATAAACGCAATACCTCTTAAGGGGTCATTGTACTCATCATTATGAACAACTTTCACTTTGGGGCCAACTCCGAAATCGCGATAAAATTATCAGCTGTTCAGTACATTTTGTCGAGTTATGCGACCTATGGACTCGAAACGTGGTCGCTCACACTGGGCCTCATCAAAAGGCTTAAAGTCACCCAAAGGGCAATGGATAGGGCAATGCTCGGAGTTTCCTTGCGTGATCGAATCAGGAATGATGATATCCGCAAGAGAACCAAGGTTACCGACATAGCCCGAAGGATCGCCAAATTGAAGTGGCAGTGGGCAGGGCACATTGCTCGCAGAACAGATGGTCGATGGGGCCGAAAAGTTTTGGAGTGGCGACCGCGTACCGGAAGACGCAGCGTTGGAAGGCCTCCCACAAGATGGACCGATGACCTGGTGAGGGTCGCGGGTAACCGACGGATGCGAGACGCACAGGACCGGTTGTTGTGGCGACACTTGGGGGAGGCCTATGTCCAGCAGTGGACGTCTTTCGGCTGATATGATGATGATGATGATGAAATGTATGAGACAGTCGATTTTTTTTTCGATTTCCGTGTTGGTGCCTTAGTGAAAGTTGTTCATAATGATGAGTACAATGACCCCTTACGAGGTATTGCGTTTATTCTGTTACACGTTGTATAAGAGAGTTTAAAAGTATATTCGTTTTATTTCATTATTGATTCAATGTACAGAACCTGTAACCCGATAACCTAAATTAACTACTAAATCCCAACAAACAACGAGACTAAAAAAATATCGGTACAAACGAGTAAGTATAATAAAACATTGGGCATGAAAATAAGAAGATGAAAAATTGATTGTAAAGAAGTTCATTGATTGCTTATACTTTTTGTAAATAAAATAAAACTACCTACCACTTATCAATTAATAATCATTCAAAAAACGATATTTATATTAGCAAATTTGCTGGAAAATAAATATTTTAAACACTCTCAAATTAGCAAATGACAAACTGCCGTGAAACGTACATTTTCCCGCACGACTTCAAATTAACTTCGGTGCGCAAAACTTTAGAATTCACGTCGTTGAACCTTAATATAACTGAGAAATATTCCGTGGAGCTATTCGGTACAAGTAATTGATTAAAATGTTCGGATTCAAAGTGAACATTCATGAATGTTCACTATTTAGTTACGGTTGACAACTCTTCTGTAAGTTGCAGCAGAAGTTATAAGACACAATGGTTGAACTCACGCAAATTGAATCATTACAAACTGTCAGACTGAATTCCATTTCTGTTTTCAACATACGATTTTATGTGAAAGGCATTTTGGCAATGGAAATTACTTGTTCGTTGTAGTTAATCGGAAAGTTATTTTAATTACGCGGCAGTACACGTACATATTTTGTTTCGGTTTTCTGTTAAACCGCCGGTGTGTTTCAGTTTTAAAAAGACGACTCGTTTGATAAATGCGGCCACGATCGACTAATTGCAATCAGGAATCTGATATTAAGGAAAATAAAAGAGGTAGTGGTAGGTATTTTATTACCTACTATCTAATTTGATGTATCTACTTAGAAGCGTTCATCACGTATTAGTCGTAGAAGGCAACACAAGGATTAATAGTGAAAAGATGTGGCCCAGCCGTGAGACGATATTATAAGATGATAAAAGAGGCTAAGGCAGTTTGATTGAAAATGTATGCTCGATTTGTTCCTGACTATGTTGGTGTCAGTTTTCAGTCTACCCGGCTGCAGCTGAATACCAGTACTATGAGTCAGGTATCAGTACTACATCATCTTTCACTCATCATTTATTTAGTTATTTGTTCATCGTATGTAAAAGAATACAGACTCGCCATTTCTTTATTTAAATCTAAAAAGTTTTCGCTACTTTTCGACATAGCTCGAGGCTTAGCACTAACGTGCGCTCGTATGTCACCATTCACTGCAGTTTAGAGCACACTCATCTTCATTCAAACGACATTTTGCTAGCTACTGGTCATAACTCCTACAAATTCAAATTCACTCGTCTAAAGAGTAGTATTCCACACAATGTATCAAGATGGTCTGGTTTTATTCATATTTTATGAAAGTTGTAAAGTGTGAAAGGTCCTATAAAATATGCATCCATCAGTAGATATAAAGTTGAATTTTCACTAACTGTGCTGCTATGCGTCGGGTGGGTTTTCATCAAAGATGTGCGAGGAAGCCGGGCGGAATGTGTGACAAGTGACTCGAGCGAGATAGACCATTGAACGCATTTCTCGAGGCACTTGTTTCGTATGTAGGTACCATCATATTCAGAAGAGCTGTCACAGTATAACAAAAGTAGAGATTAGCCAATCAGTCGCAATATTGACCTTTTATAGACACATGGTGACACATCACACTCACACACACCCGTATATCAAACTCTTTTAAAATGAACCAGAGGAAGAACGCGGGTGATATTAAAAAATTGTAAGTACATACACTAAAGTGTCAATTCTAGTAAATTTAAGCAATGTTCGCATTCGCATCTCAGTCTGTCAAAAAGCCTCCATTTCCATACTTTTCTGACAGATTGCGACTGTCATGCAAATGCGAACGTTGCTTGAAAATTACTAGAATTGGCCCTCTGATTTATGTTACACTGTTTTGTTTTGTAAAATTACAATAGGTTATTTTTCAAATCTAAGGTGACTTTGCTCCTTAATGCTTCATGAATTGATGATACATATGTCGCAGCCAATTAGCTCAATCAGCCGTTTAATTGGTTGCCTAGCCTTTTAAATTAAATGTGCCGATTTTTTAGCGACTTAAGCGACATCTATTGTTCAATATCGTTTAATGACTTGCCCATGACACTTATGTCGCTGATAAAACGGCACAGTTCAATGAAAAGGCTAGACTTTTAATGAAATGGCTGATTCAGCTAGACGGCTGCGACATATATATCAAGTTCTAACGTGTTGATTAGGTAGGAGTTATTAGTGGTGTGTTGTTTGAACATCTGTATATCTTTATTCAAAATGCGGGCATTTAATAATGTGAGGCTAGGGCGAACGTGATATGACATGACGTCTGATATCAAACAATGTTCGTAAATATAGTAAACCTTGCCCATCTCCGGTGGCATTGCAATCCGCATTTATTGTAGTAGTCGCTTTAATGTAAATAAAGCTGATATTCGTATCAGCTTTATTTACATTTAAAGCAGAGAGTTATTACACGAACAAAGTATCTAGCTTTATGAGCACTAACACTTAAGTATGAAGATGATGACTGCTGCGAAATAAAATACAAGTTTGTAGTTTGCCTAGAAGCAGAAGATGTACACTTATTTCAGCTAGTTATTAAGTGATTATAGAACTGTTAGAGATGGACCAACTGACCAATGTTTCTTATGACGTGTTTAATGTTTACGGGTTTTTATTATAGGTCTTCCCAAGCGTTAAGTTTTCTTCTTAATATGTCTACCTTGTCTCAGCGTTTTTTTTTTATTCTGGCTTTTTTTTTATTGAGGAATGGGCTAACTCTTGACCTCGATCACGCCTGATTTAAAGCGATGGATGAGGTCTATGATGGAGCGAGCGTGCCCAGAAGATGCCTTGAGGCACAGGTACTCTTCACGCGTCGACGAATCACAGCAGGCTGCTTGACACCGGACTCCGGTGGGAGGGTGGTCGCGAACCAGGCGGGCATTAACCCTACCACCGCAAGAAAATGATTGGCCAGTCTTATAAGGTATCAGGTGAGACTGTCCAGGATGCGCCGAGCGCCAGGTTCAGTTGCGTGTCTGATGGAACAAATTGCGCTACACGAGGAGGCTTCTTCTTGCATCGCAAAGCTAGCATAGCTTTCAAAATAAAATCTTTAAAAAATATTGTAAATGTCTGTACTGTTGAAACATAGAAATAAAAAATCTGAATTGGTTTACCGATAATGAGGCACAGTTGCAACAACTATTTCTAACCGTGAAAAACATCCACCCACAAAATCCTGTGATTTCATCCTACAAATATCAAATCACTGAAAAGCCGCAATTTTGTGGACTAGAAGCATACAATTTTCCACCTTTTTACACACAATTCAAGTTCGTGACATTCTGTCACGCTTATCGCATCCTTTCGCAAAGTTCCCGAGACGGTCCCAGGCGTGACGTCTCATGATTTATTATGAAATGGGAACTTTTACAAGCTCTTGTGTGTTTTTGGGAGTTTACTAAAGAAATTCAGCTCGGTGACTTGGTTAGTATTCAAGGATACTTTTTAGGGTTCCGTACAAACAGGGTTCAAATGGGGCTCTGTTTGAACCTCATATTGTTCTCGCTCGTTTGTCCGTCCGCCCCTTTGTCACAACAGTCCAGCGGATTAGCCGTTTAAACTAGTCTTCATATTAGAACTATTTATATGTATCTCCCACAACCAAATATGTAACTATTTTTAATATTATTTTAACTAAATTTTTATAAGATACCCGATTTCCCAATGAAAATAATGACGAACTTCGATACAAGCTTTCATTCCTTATTTTACACTTTTAGGGGACGAATTTTCAGAAAAACTTCCTGTAATTTTCCTTTTTCCTGTGTTATAAGGAACTCTATAATAGAATGCTTCTAGACCCAGTTTAAGCTATCCGTTAACATTATCAGTCAATGGATTAAAAAAAATCTGTGACTTTTTATCTAGTCTTGAGTCATGGGTAATCTTGCCACTGTTTGGATACGCAACCGAAATGAAACATTTTGAAAAACAAATATAAATAGAAGCTTATCTATGTGTAGAGTTCCCAGTTTCTGTTTCCTCCTAGAGTGTAGTCATTAAATCGTCATTTTCTTCTCGCTGGAAGGAAATGGGAGCAATTTTTTTTGGGACGCGTTATCGTCGGACATTTAATCATGAGCCGCTCTTGTTTCAGCTGAAAACAAAGAGAGGTTCGTGTTTTAACAAATGGGGAATAAAATAAAATGAGGGGTTGGTTAAGCCTCGATATCTCCGGAAAGGACGACCATTTTTGTTTTTGTGACAAATGACAAATCCAATCATTTGTCACAGTTCCATTTGCAGTGGTGATGATGCGTGTCAGTTCTATAAAGAACAATTATTTCCGTGTGCGGATTCAGAGGCTTAATTTATATTCAGGTAAATCCATTTGGTATCAGAAACAGGCCGTAAATGATTTGTGACGTCATGCATGAAGCATGGCAGTGTTTTATTGTCTTTCACCGGAAACGTGGACTGGTGATAAAGTGAAAAATATTACTGTAATTAATGGGTACCTACCGATTATCAAATCAAAAACTTTATTTCAAACTAGAGTACATATGGGTTAGTAGCAAGTACTTAGGAGCTATGTTAGTACGACAAGAGAAAACAGTCTTAAGTGTTGTTAATTAATCAAAAATCAATTTAAAATACATTACAAGTTCACAAAAATAAAAAATATGAGTAAGTACGGATTGCCTGAAACATGCAGGATGAAATTAAATTAACTACTATAACTATGCACATATGATGGATACAGATACCTATTTAATTGGATCTTGAACTTCAAAAAATCATCAAGAAACTCATCAAAAACAATTGTCAAAATGCATAGTCAATTTTATTGGATATTATTAAGTTTATGAAAATTTCAAAGCAAGCTAGTTTTCGAACTATGATCGGGAGTGGACTGGACTTTGATGCAAAGGCATACATCGGAATTCCTTAACGAAAAACAAATTGGGTTTATCCGGGTACCTTACTATAGTTTCATAAGCATATTTATCTGTGACAAGCTATTTAGCTGAACAACTAATACAACAAGTAACAATAATAAAAATATCGACGTCCACATAATTTCTATTTTATCCCTGTTAATTCGCTTGTGATTTTTCGTAAAAAGTGTGTTAAATTTTCAACTTTATGTCTGTTTCCTACATTGTACCGGGAAGTATCTCATCAGAAAGACGCTATAACGATGCTTGAGGCTTTATACTTTTTACGAACGCAGTCGGCACTGCTACATTGAATGCTATCTCCTATAAAGTTCATTTAAATAAGCACTTCACTATTTAAAAAATGAATCTCACTTTTTTTTAGTTTATCACGTGACTGACAGACCACTTCAGTACGTCGATTAACAAAACTGCTGACTTTATGTCTGTGATGCTTCGAAGCAAAATTTTTATCAGCATAATGCTGTATGCTACTGTGAACATTGTTCACAGATGCATCGTAATAAAAACAAAGCGAAACGCCGAACATAGTCGTAATTATCATAAATACTTTATTGTTGCATTTTATAGGGTGATAAAAATAAAATTTAACGGAGCAACGTCCAAAATGCACTTTGTAAATAACATTTATTTGGTTTTATTTTACTGTAGTGTACGGTTAGTAAAACATTATTGCTGTCGGCTACTGTACATATTAGTTTTTCGCTTCGTGCTTATATTGAATATTGATGGCAGTGTTTTTATTTATTTTAACTCAGCATTTTATATGTAAGTACCAATAAATGTTAACATATAAATTCATAGGTATAATTCAACAAAAAACTTGACAACTGTATTCAAGTTTTTTGTCGATTCAGTAAACCTTTCACCGTGAAAACTCAGGTGTAGTGAGTGTGACGTGAACTGTCATTCCATCTCGATTACATGGATTGACAGCTCACTTCGTGATCACTTCACCCAAGCCATGTTCACTTCGACAAGCTTACAGCCGGTCGATTCTGTTGACATGTCACATAGACATGTTTACAGTTTACAGAATCGCACTGCTGAATCGCGCTGCAGGAAAATCTGATGTTATCATTTCAAATCGCATTTTAGATTTTATCTAATAAGTAGGTTACCCCTACATTGCCTACGCATTATGCTCAATATAATTCGACTTTTTGTGGCCAAATTATATTTCTCCGACGCTTTGTCGCCTTTGGAGCATCGAGATGGTATTTCAATTTTTCACAGAAATGCCAGATTTATTTCCATAGCAATGACGTTCATAAATTGCACTTAAAGCATTAAATATGAAAGAACTCAATCATACAATTTTTATTTCTTATTTTAGGCAGTGACGTTCGGATAAGCTAGTCTATATAAGGCATTTTGATACATCTAAGCCAAGTTTGAAATTACTTTCGAGGCACGATTGACTTCCTTCATGGGCAGGTTTTTAAATACCTCGCATGGTACTTAAGAGCGTTTACGCGGTACGGCTTCTCATACAAACTTACAAATCCTTATTCTTCAAATGAATGAACCGATTTTAACGAAACTTGGTATGCATACGCTAGATATCCAGGTCTAAATAGTTATCAGAAAACATTTTTGAAGAAGATGCTGAGCGCAATAAAGTAATCGAAAATGTTTTCTCCTACCACTACTAGGTTGATGACCGGACACAAAACTACACAAACATGAACACAAACACAATAACGAAGAGGGCTGGCTTATAATTAATTAAAACAAATTAATCTTAGCTTTTTCAAATCAAAGGAAAAATAATTGGCCAGTCTTAATTGTTTAATGTCATTGAACTTAGTCACCCTAAATCAAAGAGTGGGTATTTTAATTCAACTGAATAGCCCTAACTCCGGTTGCAAAACAAGAGCTAATCTGGCATAGCTATAGGGTATTTTCTTAAAATAACATTATTAGTCCATCAGTTAGATTAGGTATCAATAAATATTGGACGTCTTTTTTTATTTTTTCATGTTAAGAAAAAATCAATGTTAGGTACACTGCATTGAGTACTGGCGTGACGTCACGCGACAGTACACTTTTTACTAAAACATGACGTCACCCACCGGGCCCCGCTCTTGACCTTAGATGCACTTTATCAATTTTGATCGATTTGAAATAGAAATAATAGAAATAATATTATTTCGGGGGAGGTGGATATATTTCACTGCAGCCTGATGAAGTTCACAGAAGTAGCATTGAGGTGTATTGAAAACATTTAGGTGATTTTAATTGTATTTTAATTTATTGTCTTTTAATTGTATTTAATGTTTAATTGTTATTTTATTGAATTTCAGTTCTATATTTATTGTATATATGTATATTTTTTTATTAAAATTATTGTATTTTAACTTTATCTTTGTAGTGGTAACATCGCATTGGCGTTATAGCTGTTAAGGTGTTATTCACGAAATTTTTAATAAATAAATAATAAATAAATAAATACGTATCCAATATTTTTTGAAAATATAGCGGAAGAACTAAATAGAATGATTATTTTTATATCCAGTAGGTATATAAAATTACAAGATTTTTACTAACCCAACCTCTGGTTATTTATGTGACTTTTGAGAAACTGCAATAACATGTTACCAGCTGCAGTGTACTGACGATGAATCCTGAATGTACCAACAGGAACCTCTCAATCAAATAATATACATAATATAAAGAATCATAATATGTAGGTAATTAATCCATACTGAAAATGACAGTAGTGGATCTAGTTCAGATATAAATTTGGCTGATTAAAGCTTCCTCTCTCCTACTATATTTTTAATTCTTTTGCTGTGCCCGACAGGGTCCATAATGATCACATTTTTTTTTTAACTTACCACCTAAGTACACATTGTGGAATGCAAATAAAGTATTGAGTATTGAGTATTGAGTATACCATCATAGTTACCACCATGTTTGGGCTCTCTGGATATGTTTTGACGAGTGAAGTGCATTTGGTACTTTTTATATCACATCTACTTCCTTATATGTACTACTTATTTTTCATAATTTTCGTTTAAAAAAAAAAAAAAAAAAAATTCTTACACAACTCAGTTATCAAAGTTTGCGGCCTATGCACAAGTGAAATAAACCAATTTTAAAACTGTTATTTATTTAATTCATAACTAAAAAGAGTGAAATATAAGGTTTATCTTCTAAAATCAACTGCTAAAGAAAAAAAAAAAGCTATTTAGTAGGTACATTTATGTTTGCATAACTCGACAAAAAGGAGTGTTACAATTGTTTTTATAATGTGATTGATGCACCTGCTACCACCACCTACCACCAGTTACTTTGTGCTCTTTCCTATATAAATATATAACTTTTGTTTTTTAGGTATATTGTGTATACATAAATAAATTAATGATACGTAATGACCAGAAAAGTGTTGGATGGTGATTAAAAACAAGTGGTTTCTATAAGTATGAACAAGTATGTAAAATAACCTCAGCTATCCGAGCCAAGACAAAACTTAGCTTAGCTCTTGGTGTGCAACCTGCTCTTATCACAGAGTAGGTAGTTTAATTCAATAGTCCTAATTCAGGCTTAGAACTAGCCATCTGTTTTGAACGTAGAATTTTTCTTTGAAATCTATTTTAAAATATCCTTTCAAAGAGGTTCGGTTCGGTATCCGTTTACATTATTTGTGCGGATTGGAAATTATTGGGTGTCTGTATTTACGCCCCAAAAAATAATTTATCGGAAATGAAGTGCCTTGTCCAAGTTTTTCGCAGTAAGTGCAATAAAGTGTAAAAAATATGAACTCTGCTGAGCTCAACCACTATTACACCAAAATCCTTGCGATTTGATCATATTGCAAGAAGGTTCCTCTGTTTAAATTTGTGTGACAACCTAGTCTAAGTCAACGAATTCAAAATCAACAGAAAAATAAAATAACATTGTTTCTCATCAAGTCCTTCTATGATGTGCCAAAGCCATCATGATTCCGTTGTTAAAAAGGGATAGTGCTAATAAGCGTCTTTTAGAGCTCTGTCTCCCTCCCACGCCGGATTAAAGACGTCCTGATACTTAGAAAACTTGCCATCAAAAGTCCACCACAAAACAAGATCATGTCTTCCTGCCATCCTATTTGTTTACTATAAACTAGGTCCGAGATCCTGGCTCTTAAATAGCATAGTTATGAGCGACATGCGGACCCCGTGCAGGGAGCCGTATGGCCACATCCTCATTAGATCGAGGGGGGCTGAGCAAATGGCGTGTAACACATTGTGCCAAGGTGACATGCATTCAGTGAGTGAGAATCTCTGTGACACCGTTTGTTGAAGGAAGTTGTTTGTATTATGACAAGTAATTGAATGGAGCAGCTCTGTCATGGGATTAGTAGGTCTCGAAAATAGAACGATTATCACGCATGTTTTGAATCCATAGGTAGTAACTTTTTTCATGTTTCTGTTACAATTGGCCTGTATGATCCCGCTGCTGTCATCACCGTACGGCGATGCGTCACCGGTACATGCTGGACATCTCACCCACACGCATAAAACGTTTTGGGAACACATTCATTGAGCGTACAGCTAAGGAGTGGAATTCCCTGCCAGACTCTGTGTTTCCTGATAGTTACAACCTGGAAGTCAAGAGTGAATAGATTACTTCTAGGCAAGCGTGCTTCATCTTCGACCACATCATCGCTGACCATCAGGTGAGATACTTAGTGATCAAACACGTGCCTAACAATAGTAAAAAAAAAGAAACTTACACTCGAATCTAAATTGATCAGTTACGAGCACTACGTGTTCCTAATGCGTAAGGCAATCGGGGTTGTTCTGCAGTGCGATTCTGTAAACATGTCGAAGTGAACACTTGGGCAGGGGTGCACGACGGGCGAGTTGTCAAACCATACAAATAAGATGGAATGACAGCTCTATTGTCGTTCACTCCGCCTAGGTGTACCTACACCGTGAGATGTCGACGGAATCGACCGGCTGTTTCGGTGGACGTTGGTTTCGGTGGAGCATCGACTATCAAATTTAACTTGATGCTAGCAAGTTTGGCTGTGAGAGCCCGGAACGCGAAATCGGAGTCGTGCACCTGGTCAGGTGGCCTCAAAAGCTTCCCTATGACTCCCAACTTTTTGACACAGGGCTAATATGGTTCTCTGGTCGTCAGTTTTGACGTGTGTGTTGCTGCTACATCTGGCTGTTAGCGCACCACACAATGGTTATGAGGAAGTGAAGGCGGGCACCCTACGTCCTGACAACACGGGCATGCGAACCATTGTGGTGAGTTGCCCCGTGTCGGCGACCAAGACCATCTCGGAGGGCCGAAGGCTATTGGTGGGTTGGGTCTCTGCGCAGGTCAAACTGCTGGAACCCAGACCTCTGAGGTGCTTCCGGTGCCAAGTGGGCCACCATGTGGGAGCTCTGTGCACCTCGGAGGTAGATCGCAGCGGTCTATGTTTCCGCTGTGGTCAGCCCGGTCACAGGTCCGGCTCCTGCAACGCCGCGCCGCACTGCGTAGTCTGTGCGGCAGCTGGCAAGCCGGCCGACCACTGGGCTGGGGGTAGGGCCTGCGCTCCGCCCGCCAAAGCCGGAAGCAAGAGGAAGACCTCCGCCACCGCCGTCTCCGCCGCGGCCGCCGCCACTGCCACCATCGCCGGTTCCACCGCGGCTGCTGCTAATGCAACAGCCGCGGTAGAGCCCCCGCAAAGGGCTTCGGAGGGGGCAGAGATGGAGTGCCAATAATGGCCCCATTTCACCCCCTCCTGTTGAACGTCAGCCACTGCGCCGCCCAGGAACTGATGCTCCTGAGCATGGCGCAGTGACTGATGCCTGTGGACGGCGAGCAATGGGTAGCCCGCCGTCTGATCAGAACAGGCCCGGGTTGACGGCGCACTGTGTTCCACGCGCGCCGAATCAGCAGCCGTCAGCAAAAGGTGGGGCCCGTTAGGGCCAGAGCCTGCCAGGGTCGCGGATTTTGTTCGAAAGAGTTACCGCGGCCCTGGAACGCAAAAGGCACTATGAGGAGCATGGGTGGGTTTTAGTCAGTAAAAGTCTGACACTCCCTGCCGCTCCACCCAGAGCGGGAGGGGTCATTTGATGATTTCCCATCCTCAAAAAAAAAAAAGGGCCTCATGGGGCATACCGCAAGCATGGCCATGGCCAGCCCAGTCCTACTTTAATTTTGTTAAGTTTTGAGCTGCGTCTTTGATCAGTGTTTTGTTTATATGAAATGGGAAGTAAGCTATGAACGACACGTTATTGGTTTGTCTTATTAACCAGCCATCAAAACCATATGTGCGTTAGTTAGCCACGGTTGTACTACTGCTACGATTACTTCTGTAGATGATGCCAAAAAGGTGTTCCTATTTGGCATCATCTACAGAAAATTTTGTCATTGAAAATTTTAATCATAGGGAATTTTAACCCTCTGAACTTTCAATTATGTTAATTGCACCGACTTAATTAAAACCAAACTTAGGTCCGTATTATCTAAACCTACTACTTACTGCTTGGAAACTATCGTGAATTGCTATCCACCTACATAATGGCTAGATACCAAAAACAAACCTTTAAAAGGTCAGGCTGAAAATTATAGGGAAATGTCAACATTGTCGTCAATTCAATGAGAGGATGCTATCAAAAGGATTGGACTGCGGTATTACTTCATATCTATGCAAATTATGGGTTTCACGAAATTGGAGATGGTACAGTTCGTCCAATTTAAATTAATTTAGTAAAATATTAAGGAATCGGTATGAATAAACATATTTTGCTAGTCATTTTGTTTAATAATCTTATTTGGGGAGTCGGATTTCTTCGACGTTGGAGAGAAATTTCCATAAAAGGTAAAGCTCAATGGATTGGCTACACAAACATTCGTTTTGTTGTAGCGGCTGTGACTACTTTTCATTATTATCCACAGCCCGACTTTGCCCACTGATGGGCATAGGTCTTTGTTTTTCTTTGCTAATCCCCACACTCAAATGCGCTCACCCAGGTTATACCCGCGATAGAACCAATATCGTATTTCCATCTCACTGCCGGACGACTCACGTTTCTTCTACCAGTCTAGTCCACTCAGTCACGTCCCACCAATAAGCAATATGTCCTATATTTATTTATAGTTTAGCAGGCTTTCGACATAATGGTCATGCTTGCTTGTAAAAGAAGCTTCCTGAAAACATATAAAAGTTTTAAGGTACAAGTATCTAAAAAACCTAGGTCAGCATAGCCTTTTCTTTGGATGGGAAATCATCAAATGACTCCTCCCACTCTGGGCAGTCAGCATAGCCTGGGCCATTCCTAAAACTACACTTTTAAGGAGAGTTTAATGTCGTATTATAAATGAAGATAAAAATTCCCAAGTGATAATATTGAAGGTCTAATGGTACGGCTACACGGGACTCCGGTCATACCCAATAGATAAAAACTGCTCTTAAGACACTTTCAAATCGGTTTCAACTGGTTGGAGTGGTTCCCAATTCAGTGGGTATTTCCATAAGTGCTGATTTTATGGGGGTAGGACTATTAGGTTTCTTTAGTTATTGAAGCAAAAGGTAGTCTACGATTTTGCGGAGTGCCAATTGAAAACTCACTGGCAAATTGGTACCCAACTTTTGTAGTGTGGGTATTTTGAAGAAAAAATGTGTATGATTAAATTAGACTATTAGCCATGTAGTGCTAAGGCCTTTTATGCAATGACTCATATTCGGTTCGTATTATTATACACTAGCACTTCGCCCGCGACTTCGTCCGCGTGGGGATAGTAGGTACTCCACAAACTGCGACGCCCCTATACATATCCCCTTACAAAGGTTAGTTTTGGAAAATTAAGCACAACGATTCTCATTATTGGTTCAGCGCAACTGTTCAGCCCCCCGTTCAGCCCGTCAGGGATTGATTATGCAAAAATTGTTAGGTACATGATCTGTTTCAATTATCCCACTTTTAGTTTGTTCATAGAATTCCGACGTAAATTGAAGCAAGCTATAATTTCCTCCCCTAAAAACTAATTCACCCCTGCTTCACCCCTTATTATGTATGTACCTAGTTGATTTTCGAAAAATCCAAACATTTGTTATTCTTTTTGTTTTATCGAAAACATTTAAATGCCGTGGTGTTTCAACTTCATCGGACCAAGCATTGATACGATTCTCCCCAGTTCGCTCAAGCCGCGACATTTTTCTTACTCCGAGCATGTTTATTACCGTCGTAACTTTTGAACGAAAGGTCCGATTTGAATGATTTAAAGTGTAATTTACACGGACATAATCAACCTTAATTATCAAACCATTTAAATGGATAAGGATTAATATCATGGTACTATAATCACCATTTTTTATTTCACCATGGGATTTGCTTGACTAATATTAACAAAAAGCGGTCATGGTGACTTATCCATAATAGTTAGACATATGGTATCGCGGACTTTTTTGTAGATATTGATGACTTCTATAAAACTGTAGTACATCACTTTGCTCTATTGTCAATAGATTCCGCAGCGTACGCGATATAAGGATTTTTTCTCACACCTTGGGTCACATTATCGAAGTTTTCATACGGATCCCTAACTTTTTTGAAAATATTCTATAGCCTATGACCATCGCCGATAATGTAGGATTCTACTGGTGAAAGAATTTTTCAAATCGGTCCAGTAGTTTTGGAGCCTATTCATTTCAAACAAACAAACAAACAAACAAACAAACAAACAAACAAACAAACAAATCTTTCCTCTTTATAATATTAGTGTAGAAGTGTAGATATTTAACAAACATTTTTTAAATTTATTTCCAATTGATCTATATATCTGAATAATCTAATTCGAGTTAACGCACAAACGCTCTATCAGGCTCGGTCTGGGAAAATATTTGTACGCTAGCCAAATTAGTGCCTAATTAATGGTGCAAATATGGTAGTTCAAAATGTAAACTTAACATTGTTTATTTTGTTTCATACATGACTTACAAAAACAGGTATTTTTTCAAAGTTATAAAATTCGTAATTTCGGTACAACACATTTTTATTTCGCAAGAAATCGCAAGCGATCTCGACGAAAACGTTCCAAACAGTCGTTTGTCAAAGTATTGTTAAATTGGTACAATCAGAAACTGAATGGTGTGCAGTATGAACCACCGTTGAGTGACGACGTGGTCTAAGACTTTTGAGACTATGCTTCAATCATTTTTGTGAATTGAGTAGGTAGAAACTAGAAACGGCCAGGCGCCTTTTGAAGGTCTAAAAAAAATATTAAAATAACGTAAATTCGTCTGCCAGAGCGAATGATCAGCCATGGTGAGAATGTTTTATTGCATTAAGTCCACCCTTGTACCACTACTGTACGTAAAGTTAAAAAACAAATAAATATAGTAAGAACCAATTCACACGCATGTTACGTGTCAGTTCCAAGCATTTGGTTGTTTATAACTTAAAACTAAACAAAACAAGTACGCCTTTCTCCTGTTCTAAGTCCTTGATCAAAAGAAGAACAGCCTTAATCGACACGTAAAACTTTGATTATTCAAACAACTTCAAAATTATTTATTTACATATCGTTAGGAACTTGGTCGTATGAAGTCCTTACTTAAGCTTTGTTCTAAGACAGTTAATCTTACCGCGTGTGTCTTAATTGCCTGTTAATTACCATACACGCGGTTAACAGTCGTTACTAGCTGAAGTTTTGGAGTAATTACAAAGAGTTGAGCAGGAAATTTAAGACGACTTATGGCTGCGAAAAGGAATGGCCTTGAACGACTTGAAAATTTCTAAAAGTTTAAGGTCTGGATCAGGTGGCGTGGTTTCAGTAAATGTCTGTGTATATTAAATGAAATGCCAATAATTTATTTAATCATTTGAGAACGTTTTGCTGATTAGAGCACAGAACAGATAAGAGACCTCTTTTATCTGTTCTGTAGATTAGAGCGCAAGTTCAAATTCAGCACGGAATTTCCATCCCTTAAAAACCGTCTCGGGTATTAGGTAAAATTTTTAAACTTTTCTAAAAAAGGAGGAGGATCTCAATTCGATTGTATTTTTTATATTTTTTACCTCATAACTCCGTCATTTAGGAACTGATTTGAATTTTTTTTTACTTAAGTGATAGGAAACTTTCCGATATAGAAATTTAATACCGCTCCGGCCCCGGCGACACACCGGTGTGTCGCGAATTAATCGCGAATTTAATGTTTATTTACCTATTACATAAGATGTATTTTTTTTGGGAATTTTCACATGTCGGGGCCGCAGCGGTTAAAATCGGATCAGTAAATTGGTTTTTAAAACAAAATAGCTGGAAAAAATATATCACCCGAGTAAACGAAATTGCGTATTTTGCTTTCCTGTGACTTTCCCGTGGTTTTGTTAGGTGTGGGCTGCCACTAAAACGTTGAATAAAAACTTTTTTTTTAAATACAACAAACAACAACCAAAAAGTTATTTTGTATAACTTTTATTTCGGAAGTCGGCGTTTTTGGTTGTTTCTTTGTATTTGAACAGCGAATTCTAAAATTAAAGTAGTTTTTATACTCTTCGGTTTTTGTTTTTTATTTGGAAGTCGGTTGTATTTTTTTTTAGATTTTTTTTTTGTGAGATTATGTGACAATCGTCTAGTACTGCACGATGTGACGACGGTTCAGGAAGGCCTAGGTCAAGTAGTGGACTGGACGTCTTGAATGATGATGATGACGTGAGATGACGTGTTTCTGTAATACGAATGCATAAGAATACCTTTTTATCACAAAAAACCTTAGAAAATTCTTTTAGGTAGTCATGAACAGAAAACTTACCAGAATCCTTCAAGAGCAGAAAGTTAATAAAAACAAAAGAGAAGCTTGTACTCACAGATGTTGGGAAAGTTGTAGTTTGTTCTACAAATTACCTACTTGTATATCAGACAAGATGCGCTCCAAACAGACTGTGCTTCAAACCAACATTTGTCCGTTGTACCTAAGTGTTGCCAACGAAACATTGGAGCAAGTTAAAAATAAATAAAAAGGATAGGTACCATGCTACAGGTTGCATACAAATTGCTTAAGATGCTCTAGATTTTTTGGTTTTTAGTGAAAAACTTTCGGCTTTACTACAAAACGCGTTCTAACTTTAAAGCCAGGTTTAAACCAACAAGCCTTTTTTGAATTTCGAACTTTATTCCAAATGTCGTAAAGTTCTTGAATGCACATTGACAACATAGACCGGGATCTAAAATCGGTTTTTGTATTAATAACTTTAAGATGGTCGGAATATAGTTCAAAATGCAATAATGGGCTTGAAAGTTTAGGCTTTGACTAAAGCTAGAACGCGTTTTGTAGTAAAGCCGTTTATGTTTATGAATTTAATGAGGATCTACTCGCAAAACTCAGCGCAGATGTCGCCAGCGGCGGGATGGGTACCTACTGTCAAACCGTTTTCGCTTTGTTTTACGCCTTGGTTTTTGGTTATTTTTTGTGGTGAAACCGGTCCACTATCGCTATTGATAACATGTATTGTACCTGGAAGGTTAAGGAATTAAAAGATGAACTAAAAACATTTTTGAGACGTAGGTATAGCCTTTTCCCACTTATTTTTTAGCGTTGCATCTTTGGGAAGTAAATGTTCACCGGTGTTAGTACATCCTGGTACAGCACGCAGAAGCAGGCATATTTCGAGAAAATTTAAATTTACTGAATGATGGGTTACAAAATGTGTTGGTGACGGGCGGGCGTTTTGAGGGACTGTCTTTTGTAGAACTTTGACGTTCAAAAAGTGCTGGCATTCAGCTTATTTTGAATAAATGACTTTTGACTTTGATTTCATTGAATTTACGGGTTTCAATAGCCGTGCCGACGATGCGCCGCCTATCGTGGGAAAATGGCAGTGAAGATACTCATTTTTAAAGAATTTCCCTTGTCATTGATATCAGTGCTAATTGACCATGATACTAAAATGCTAGTTTGAGTAGATAGGTAGAGTACTAAAACAAAAATTCTCGTGTTAATTTTAATTAAAAAAACCTGTTTTGATTACGTTTCTGAAATAGTTCAAAAGACTCGAATAAGTGTTAATAATTGTTGATTTATTCGTTTTCAATGTAATAATGTTGAATGTAAGATTTCCTTAGCGTGGCACTTCATTTTATTTTTTCGTTTAGGAATGTTTGAGGAGCTCGTAGCTAAATTATAACAGCCGCACAGGCCGATTTTCAAGGTAAAGCCGTTGCCGAGGTTGGCCTATGGATTGGTGACCATCTTAACATACCGAGACTCCTCTGTGCCTCGGGAAGCACGTTAAGCCGTTGGTCCCGGCTGTCATTTGGAGATCTTTGGCAGTTGTTACGGATTGTCAGAAGCCAGAAAGAGCCTACCCCAATATACTTGGGAAAAGGCTAGGCAGATGATGACCTACTTATAGCTTTTATTTTCGCTGGTCCAGAGTACGGCTATTTCAATTTTTTTTAAATAGCAGTTATGTCCATCAATAATATTACCAACTAACAATGGATGGTTACGAAATACGATGGCGTAATTGGTAGTTGTTTACAGACTTACTTTTACCCAGAAGGCAAAAGCTTGTCAAAATGTGAGATATTGAAACAATTTGTAATGAAAAGAAAAAAAAAGAAACATCTTACCATCCCATTGTGTTGAAACCCACATTTACGAATAAATTTTATTTGATTTGAATGTAGTAGATTAGAGGTGTTTTTACCCGACTGCCAAGGAAGAGTTATATTTTTGACAGTTTGCGACTGCGATGCTCCTTAAAAATACGAGAATTGCTGATCTGTGACTGGTTGCTACACATTCTGACGTAGGCGTTACTCAAGTAACAACCATAAACCAATTTATTTCCCAGATTTATAAGGTTATGAGATTCGTAAGTCCGGTAGATATAGGCGGTTCCAATATTTTCTATTTCTTGCCATGAATATTGGCAAAGGTTTGAATTATTGCTTTTGACCCAACATTTTATTTGTGCTTCGAAAGTCATAGAGCCGTCATCGTTTCGCTCCAGTGATCTGTGTAAATAAATACAGCTCTTTCTTCTTATTTTATTTGGTTTCAAGGAATATCCTGCTGCCTACGTCTTCTCCAAAATTAGCATTTAACAAGGTTTCGTATTTCCTGAAAGAGTAGGTAAGTAGGTACAGTCGCCAGCAGTTGTTCCATTTCCTACTGATAAACCATTATAACTCTGAAAAAAAACATTAATATAGTGAACTAAATAACACGAAAATAGAATACGTAAATGCGTGACCCAAGGGCTGGTTTTTATCTCGGACAGAGATAATGCCACATTGTATGGCAATGCTTAACGCATTGCCATACAATATGGCATTATCCTCCCGCCAGTATTATGCCGCCAGTCTTTTGGATTCACGTCCAATCGCCAGCGATGAGGACGATTTTTTTACGCCATATTATAGCTAGGAATTTTTTATTTTTATTTTAAGTGTATACAACGTGTAACAGAATAAACGCAATAAATACCTCTTGAGGGGTCATTATACTCGTCATTATGAACAACTTTTACTATGGGGCAGTCGACTTTTTTTTTGCGATTTCAGTGTTGGTCCCATAGTGAAAGTTGTTCATAAAGATGAATATTATAATGACCCCTTAAGAGAAATTGCGTAGTCTGTTGTATAATTAAACTAGTAGTTAAAATATAAAATGTTCGTTTCTAGTAAAATAGAATATAAATGAAAAAAAAAATTCGCTGAACAAACATAAAAAACAGTCGAATAGAGAACCTCCTCCTTTTTTGAAGTGGTTAAAAACATCTACCAAGAATTTGGGAGACAAGCACTTTAGACTTTTACTTAATTTTCATGTTTATGTTCGTGTCTTCATACTGGCAGCACTGAATTGTCAATGTCAAGTAATTTTTACGTAAAAGTTACAAGCAACGCTAGATCTTGTGCTAGATACGAAAAATGTTTAAGAATGTGAGCTTACTTGTTTCTCAGTAACAAACTTATCTTTTAGAAAATAATATACTTCTATCAACAATTGGTCTAACTTATGTAGGTGTGCTAAAGTTTCTGTTGGAAACGTACATATTTGATTTGTGTCAGAGGGCGTTTTGTAGACTGCCAGAGTTTTCCTCGGAAATAAAAGTTTTTGTGCTCATTTCATATTTAAATTCTTGGAAGTCGAGGGTAAAAGTAGTAATGTAGGTAAAGAAATGATCCTATTGGGAACGTGCTTGAACAAGGTGGCAGCGCTGAAATGTCAATGTCAAGTATTTTTTACGAAAAAGTAACAAATTTGCAACGCTAGATGGCACAACGTACGCCGTGAACATTCCCCTAAAAGGAGCGCGCAAAAACTATGGTTCCGATATGAGGCTGATAGGAGTAAGTTGTTCAGGGCTTTGAAGTTGAACAATTATAATAGGTACATTCCACCAAATATTAACTGAGCCGAGTTCTGATGATGCGAGAAAGTTGTTCAACTTTATGGCCCTGATACATTGATCTCGTCGGTTTGATGTATACGTATCTCAGGGTACGATGGGACTGACATACGCTGCGCGTTGTAAAAGTCCCTAAAAATATAAATAAAGAAAAAAAAAGAACTATGGTGGCAGCACTGAAATGTCAATGTCAAGTATTTTTAACGTAAACGTTTCGTATTTGCGACACTAGATGGCGTAGTCTACGCGTGCACCTTCCCTTTATGAGTTTTGTTTTTCACTCGGACGTACGGAAAGTTAAAATTAAGCGAATTGTGTAAAAGAACGATGTCATGGTTACACAGGGTGTGACAGCAGAGATGTTGACTATAAGGCCACGTTTCCACCGACAACCAGCTCGTATGCACGTTGCATTACATTGCGGGTTACCGAGTAATAATGTGATCAATTGCTCAATCGTGCCCTGCAATGTAAGTAAACTTGCATGCGAGTTTGATGGTGAGATTGGATGCAAGGAGACGGACGTCAAAATTCGAATAAAGTTCCAAATCCTCAAGCAGTTCTGGTCATGGCTGTTTGAACTCTGTGATTCGTTTAAATATGATTTTTAATTTGATTGTCATAGAAATATAAGTGATGGAATAGCTAAAAATCTCTTGTATCTAGGGAAAATACATAGATAGGTAAGAATCCCGATATTTTTGAAACGAAGCAAGTATCAATATAAATTACGAATCTCATCATTGACAAGACGCTTGATTTCACTGTCTATATGTTTCTGAGAAATGACGAATTACGTCTCTGATTTTTCAGCGTTATTACGTATGATTTCATTAAATCATTCATGCAAAAAATACTTCTAAATAATACATAACCTTGAGATCTAATAAAGTCGTAAACTCATTCGTCGGAGTTTATTGACTTCGATTTACAAAATCAAATTACGTTTCTCTCAATGTTTACTAAATAATAAGAGATGAGGGTATTATTACATCTTCACTGCGTGGGCATATAAGCCGGAGTATGCTTATTGAAAACAGATTATAATAAGCCAATAACATCAACTAGGTAGATGACTTACATTTTTGATATCATGATCGTGAAAGAGATAAGTAGGTAGGTACTTACTTATCTTTATTTTTTTTTTAATACACAAGTAAAAACACTGTACACAAGCAGATTTATATATATAGCAGGTGCAACTTAAATGAAAGATAAACCGAGGAAAAAACCCGCCAAGTGCAAGTCGGACTCGCAATACAAATACACAATCTGTGAATATTTCAACTGTCTACCATATTACGGTTCTTGAGATACAGCCCGCTGACAGACAGACAGACAGACGAACGGACAGCGGAGGTTTATTAACAGGGTTCCGTTGGTTACCCTTCGGGTATGATACCCTAAAAATACAATGATAAATACCTACATAGATAAAAACGAATCCGACAAATCCTTCGCCATAGACAAGAACCGACTGGCTGAAACCCGGTTTCTGAGGTACATTATCGGTCGTTTATTTGTCCGTTTACTCTAAAGACATACAAAAATACAGTTAAAGGACAGATAAACAACCGACAAACTACCTCAAAAATAGAGCCCTCATTAATGTCTTATAACCTCTAGTTGGGGCAGAGGGCATCCACTCGGGGTCTGCCTGCTTGCGTAGCCCCCGGTGCAAGTGTGCAAAGGAACTGGAAGTGGTTTTAGTCAGTAGGAGCCTGACAGACCCCTCCGTCCGCCCCAAGACGGAGGACATCCATGAAGATTTCACCCAGATACCAAAAAAAGGCGTCCACAGTACATTTAAGTTTTCTATATTTGCAACGATCTTGAGCTTCGCGCTTCACCTCGCTCGCTTCAAATAAAATGTATTATGATACCTGATATTATATTATGCAGGAATTAAGAACGGTACTTACTCGAATCAATATTGGCGACATAGATTAAATCCCTTTAAGTTTTCAATCGCAATAAAATAACATAAATGGCGGCTCGACAAATATGAAATATGTTGCTAACAACATATTTTATAACAATCCTGAAGTGACATAAAGCAGCAAGAAAATAAAATGGTAGCATGAGTCAGGTATTCTCGTGCTCGGTTATAATAATTTAATGCCCATAGGATTCTTTCGAGCTTATTACCTACACGTGCTCTTTGAACACGTGTCCAGTCTTAGGAGACACCACACTTTGTGGCACTCTGGACTGGAGACGGTGGATTGTGGCTACTGATGTATAATTAACTCCTACTGTTAATTAAGTTCCCTAGTGAGATTTCTTCTGTCATTCGAGAATCAGGTATTTTGAGATTCATGGGAAAATATTTGTCGCGTTAAGAGCGCTTACGACGTACGGCATTTCATACAAACTGTCGAAATGAATACACCGATTTTAATTAAATTTCCTACGCATGAGCAGGATACATAGGTCTAAAAAGTTATCAGCAGTGATCGGATGATCGGGCGCTTATATACCTAAACTTCTTCCCGTGAACGAAAAATATGGACATTCCTTTCTGAATAAATGAGTAATCCCGGGTTCCCAGGATTAAGCAATTTTGTAAAATCAACTATAACAAACTTAGTGAAATTATAGCAGAGGTTGTTTTGGTTTAGTATTTTTATTTTATTCAAAACAAATGGAATACCTATAAAAAAGCGGCTTTGTAAATGTAAAAAAAAATTACAACTACATCTATTTTGTATGCGTTCATTTTTAGCAATCTCAGGAATTTCGAACGATTCCGGGATTCGGGATTCGGGATTCTGAAAAGCATGTCCTTATTCTACTTTCGTGAGAATAAAAGTGAAGTTTAGGTATATTAGCGCCCGACTATCCGATCACTGGATCATCAGAGAACATGTGTTCTATGCTTGTGATGAGCGAATAAAATCAAGTAGGTTCATGGAATAATAAAACTCCCCATATTCGATTTACAATTTTAATCATACTTATAAAAACAAAAACAACAAAATTAAATGTTAATGGTCGGTAAACGTAGCACTTGAAAACGGCTAGTCAATTAAAAATGTTCATTAGAGTCCGAGTAAGCTTCTTAGAGAAAGAAAACTTGGAAAATATGTTTTCGATAATTTTGTTTTTTCTATGACATATTTGTAAAAACTACAACATGAAGTCTGAGTCAGATATTGTTTAAAACATAAGGTAACACATTGCAATAATTATTCTGCTGAGAAAAGATGTGTTAGGAAGGATAAACCTGCATATAGAGCTATTGTGAGACCCGCCAGTACCGCGAGTCTGCCGGCTGGGTGTTCAGAGAAACAACGTCCGTCTTTACAAATTCCATACCTGGGAAATATTGAAAACCATTAAACATTTAAATAACCATCATCATGTAGAAGTCAAAGTCAATTAATTTATTTTAAGTAGAACATTAAAATAAGTTTTTGAGCGTTAAGAGCGTTAACGCCGTACGGCTTTTCTTTCTTTTTGAAAGTTTGTATGAAATGCCGTACGGCGTAAACGGTCTTAACATTACTAAAAATATATACAGAGTGTTTCAGAATTGCGTGGCTATATTTAAGAGTGGTGTTAGGTAGCTGATATACATAAAGGAAAAAAAAAACAAACCAAAAAAAAACGTGACTAAAAAAAATGGACCATAAGATCCGACTTAAAAGTAAAAAAAACAATTTTTAAGCAGTCTGTGTTTCCTGATAGCTACAACCCGGGAGTCTTGAAGTCAAGAGTGAATAGGTTACTTCTAGGCAAGCGTGCTCCATCTTCGACCACATCATCGCTTACCATTAGGTGAGGTAGTAGTCAAGCGCGTGTCAAAAAAAAAGCAATTGGAAAGGAAATGAACTATGCCGTCAACTGTATCTGTAACACTTGGTTTAGTCGTTTTTTGCGGTAAAACTTTTTTGTTTTTTTTTTTTCTGTTTTGCTATTTTTTACTTTTAATGTATAGCAGCTACCTAACATTACCCTAAAATATGGCCACGCACTTCTGGAACACCGTATATAGTGGCTCTAGTGTCCATTCGCAAAGGTAGATAGTAATGGAGAAGAAGAAGAGAAGAACAACGGGTTACAGGTAGACAGAAGAAAGGAAAACAAAAAATCTAACACCAGTCTTGCTAAGTGTGTACCAGTGTTAAACAGTTACTGGGTTCTGGGTGGAGATCAGATAGGCAGTCGCTCCATATAAAAAAATGGTACTCAGCTAGACCTAGTTTAACTGGAAGCTGACCCCAAGATGGGTGAAAGGCTAGGCAGTTTGGTTCCTGCCAGGGTTGCGGAATTTGTTCGAAAGAGTCACCGCGGCCCTGGAACGTAAAGGGCATTTGGAGGAACACGGATGGGTTTTAGTCAATAAGAGTCGTTTAATGATTTACTACCCTAAAAAAAGGCAGATCGGTTGATGTAGAAAGAGATGCTTTTGGAGGAAATTCCCAATTCACTGTGTCATAATATGTTTGAAAAATTCGTCTGTACTTGATTTTCGATATAAACTTGATTACTTGGTTTCCAACTTTAGTTTCGTGTATTAGAAATACCCTAAAGAGAATGGTTGCAAAGAAATTATGTATGTTTAAGTATTCGGTGTAGTCTTTTTATTGCAATCGAATAGAATTCATACTAAGAAAGTGATTTGTCGTATTTAACAAAATTTCTCGGTTTTAAGCGTAATTCATTAAAACACAAAATAACCAAACAATTATGTACATTTTGACTTTGCTGTATGCCATTATTGTACAAACCAACAAACATTAATTTACTCAGATTCTCGCATTTCACACAAACATTGCAAAATTACTTTAGAGAGAGCTCGCTACGAGCGGCGTAGCACAATGCTACGTCACGTTGCTACGCCACGCAGCTACGCCACGCTACGACGCCTACGCGGAGTGGAACAATTTGTATGCGACTAATGAGTACGGGTAGAATTATTATTGCATTGTTCTAAAGGTGCTTCCAAACGGACCTTATTTTTCAGTATCAATAATATTTTCAGTGGCCACAATAAAGCCCAATTTGTTTAGTATTGTTGCTACACTTTTTAAGTGTTTTTTTAAGCTGCTATTTCACTTAATGGTAAGTCATGTTGTGATACATGACATACTAGAAATAATCTATTTACTTTTGACTTTAACGTGCGTACTACACGTACACGTAACTGTGCTTTAAACACGGATTTTTACTAAGTCTGTGTTTTTTTTTTAAATTGTAAGTTAAAATATTGATACTATTGCTACTGCATTTAATGTCTTGGCATATCATTTTTCTGACATCATAAGATAGTTTGAGTGTCTATCGGTTTGTCCGTTTCTTAGTCACGTTTGCACGTCTTAACCGCTAAACCCATTTCATTGAATATGATACTTATTTATTAATTTATTTAACACTTCAGCACATAAATGTACAGAGGCGGACTTTATTATATCGGTTATTCCCTTGACTGTTGCGAATCGGCGCATGTTTTCTCATTAAAACGCATTCAATACGACGACGACGTGGCTTTGAAAAAGCAGACCTTTTCAAAAAATATTTTCCTGACATTCCACTGTGCACTGCGCTCGTTTCATTCACGGCCTTTTTGTAAAGAATTAAAAAATCGACGCTTTTAATGTCTGCGTTGTGACAGGCACGTAGTTATACGATCTCTAGCGATAGAAAAACACTTATTAAGCGTGGGTTGCTAGTAGTTACAGTTTCTTATGGTAAGCGGAAGATGAACTTGCAATAAAGTACATTGGCCGTCCCTAAACAATACATTCCGATCCCCGAACAATACATTATAAACCGTTTTTCATTACTAGAGAACGTAAAGGATCACGATAGAAGTCGATTCAGGACAGCTTTATGTCTTTATTTCATGTTTTAGATATTAAGAAAGTCAATAAATGTACGTCAATGACCGTTATTACACATTTATCTGGCGCCTACCATATACCCATATAGAAGTAATAAGCGTTGTGATTTAATTGCATAACAGACTGCACAGGTTTTATGGTTACTGTGAAACCACCCTATTTATAAGTAGCATGTGCTACCATTGTAGTGCGATATTAAAGTTGTGGTCTAGTACGAGTAAGTTAGTGTTGCTTGCTTCCGTTATAAATTATTGTTTTATACATTGTAAATGAAATAACACTGTTAAATTAAAAGCGTACGAGAAGCTTCAGAAATTAAGTATTTTGGGCAATTTTCAAATAGGTACATTTTGCCACATCGCACGCTGCCAAGTTTTCGAGTTGTCCTTTATAGTTCCCCAAGGTCGCAAACAATGATCAAAATTCTTCGACTGAAGAATTGTACAGTATCACATGTTAATATGTAGGTAAAAAGTCTAAAACTCCGCAGCCTAATTTCGTACCGCACTTTCTATCGTGATTCAATGTCTCAAGAGTCTCGTCTCGTCTCGTCATCAAGAGTGAATAGGTTACTTCTAGGCAAGCTCTCTCATCAACCACATCATCCCTTTCTATTAGTTGAGATTGTGGTCAAACGTGAGCTTAACAAGAATTAAAAAAAAACCGGCCAAGTGCAAGTCGGACTCGCGCACGAAGGGTTCCGTAAAATTATCTTTAAAAAAAAAAGAAAAATAATCACGTTTATTGTATGGGAGCCCCACTTAAATATTTATTTTATTCTGTTTATAGTAGGTATTTGTTGTTATAGCGGCAACAGAAATACATCATTTGTGAAATTTTCAACTGTATAGCTATCACGGTTCATGAGATACAGCCTGGTGACAGACAGACAGACAGACAGACGGACAGCGGAGTCTTAGTAATAGGGTCCCGTTCTTACCCTTGGGGTACGGAACCCTAAAAAACAAAACACAATTTGAAGAAAATCACTCATAATAATTATGTCACCGGAAAATTGCAAACAATGTTACGGACATTGTAAAATATCGCGTAAATTGTTTCCTTAATAAGACACGAGTACGTTAGAAACTATTGAATTTAAATGGGATTTATTGTATACCATACGATTTTTTCATAACATATAGACAAATTATAATCTAATAAAGATTTATTACAATCCTACGGAGTTTGCAATTTTCCGGTGACATATACAACGTGTAACAGAATAAACGCAATACCTCTTAAGAGACCATTGTTATCTGTTATCTGTTGTCACTCATTATTAGGAGCAACTTTTACTATGGGATCAACACTGAAATCACTAAAAAAGAATCAGCTGCTTCAGCACCTACATTTTGTCGAGTTATGTGCACAGAAATGTATGGAGCAGTCGATTTTATTTTTACGATTTAAGTGTTGGTCCCATAGCATAGTGATGACTCCTTAAAAGGTATTGCGTTTATTCTGTTACAGGTTGTATAACGAAATCCCTCCGCCGTGACTGTCTGCATGTCCGTTATAAACGCAAAAACTACCGAAAGGATTTTCATACGGTTTCCGACAATGGAAGGAGTGAGTTATGTGGGAGGTTTAGATGCTGCCCGTACGAAACTGGACCCAGTTTTCTTTTTTAAAAACGTTGCCCCACATTGTGGGTGCGTTTACAAACATACAAACTCGCATACACAAACAGCCAGACATGGAACAACTATCTGTAGGCCATACAAATACTTGCTCCGTACGGGAATCCAACACGCGACACGCATTGCAGCAGCCGATCGCTCAACCACTGCGCCAACCGTGTCGTCGGTTGCTAGTTGCTTCATACTTTTGGAAAATTTGTCTGCATTGAATATTTTATATTGTCATAATGAGAGGCGTTATCATTGATTGTGTGTCACGCAATTACACCGCTGGCTAATCATAAACGTAGTTTACGAGTGAAAAGTTAATCTCGCTCATTTCGTAAATCAGTTTACGTGACACATGGTACCAACCATTTCCTCGTATTGTTTATATTTTTATTATAATAGGATCACGTACTTAATGAAAACCAGGCCCCTGTAATTGGTGGAACAATATTACGCATGAATAGAATATCTAATCATAGATCTGAGATAAAATAATCTTTTCATTATAGGAAGCTTTAGTGATACTAAAAGATAAAAGAATACACAAGTAAGATCAAACGTAGTCTTTACGTAAATTATTTCTACCTAAGATTGTGTCTACGTACCCTACACCTACCCAAAAATACTATGACATGTTTCTGGTTTCATGGTACTTGATGTTTCGGGTCTCCTGGTACTTGTGAATCTGAATTTTAATTTCCTCTTCCTCCTCAGTCTTCATCAATCCATGCCACTTACCGGGATAAAAAGTAGCCTATGTCTTATTTCAGGATATGAACTACATGTGTGCCAAATTTCATCTAAATACCTTCAGCCGTTACTGCCTGATTGTTACACAAACATTCAATATGTTTTTCGAACCACTGTTCTGATTTGTGTCAACTAATACAGTAATGTAACTTTATTATCAGATGAATTAGAATTACCACCTTCTGGGAAAACTCCTCTAGGTAACACGACTATATCTTCATAAAAGTAAATAAATAAATATCAAGCAAAAGTGGAACAAGGTGATAACTTCAGATATTCAGTAACAAACTAAGTCTATAAGTCCAATTTGTAACAAATAAGTCAAAACAACACTTGTACTTGTAATTCTACATTAACCTAGTTTCCAAGCAATTTTTCCTCCAAATAACATTATTGACGACTAGCTGTTTTCCGTGGCTTTGCTCCTGTGGCCTATCCCTGAGGTACAGGGCATTTTTTGAGAACAAAACGTGTGTACGATCTGTGACCTAATCTTGTAACGTGTTTCGGCAGAAACACTGCGATGACTAGTATTAGTATTTAGTTCTGATGATTCGTAAAGACTGTCAATGATCTACAAATTACAACCAGGACTGGTGTCACGGTATAAAGTATTCCCAAAATATATCATCGTTATCTCCTCCCTTTTTTTAAAGGTACTTCACTTGGCGTATTTGGCCAAATATTCGCGTGACTTGTGCAATACAAAATATAGTTTACCTTTTTTTTTACCTTATGACTTTCGAAATAAGGTCAATTTTGTAGTGCTATATGAAATACCTATGCCAAGTGAAATGCCAGTATAAGCCACAAATAGTACAAATAAGCAAACGGCACACCTGCCGGTCTGGTCTGTCAACGGCTCAGCGTATAAACTTAGGTAGAGTGACCATGAAGTGAACTGTCATTGCACTTTGAGTGAAGGGATTGACAGCTCACTCAACCGAAGTTTACACGGTGAGATGTTAGACATCTAGTACCATAGGGACATTGCCCAGCCTTTTTGAAGAGTGTTTTATATATTTTTTTTGTTTGTAGCTGACCATACGGTTACTTCCCCCTTTCTTTCATTTAGTACCATAGATGTATTTACCTTATAATTAAAACTCCTACTAAACAACAGCTGGTGCCGAGCATAGAGTAAACTGCAACCAAGATGTAAGCTTCAATTAATGCCCGTATAAGTCCTTCGGTAAATTTGTATGACAGGTTTACAACGAGAATGATGGCTCGGCTGATCGGGTCCATTGACCACAGCGATAGAGCTCATTTCTATTGCCTTCTGAAACAAATTGATGGACAATTAATTACTTATCGAAGTATAAAGCTAATTTGTAATGGTATTCGATATTTTGATGCGAGTTATGTACGATGTATTTCCAGATCCTTGTGTTCAATGGATTGCATTGATATATTGGTCGTTGAAGGATCGCCAAATTGAAGTGGCAGTGGGCAGGGGGTATATTGCTCGCAGAACGAATGGTCAATGGGGCCAAGAAGTTCAGGAGTGGCAACCGCGTACCGGAAGACGCAGCGTTTGAAGGCCTCCCACAAGGTGGACCGATGACCTGGTGCGGTACGCGGGTAGCCGATGGATGCGAGACGCACAGGACCGGTTGTTGTGGCGACACTTAGGAGAAGCTATGACCAGCTGTGGACATCTTTCGACTGATATGATGATGATGATGACGATGATTTTGTTCTTGTATTGAATGATCGGACCGTAAATCAGCCGAAAGAACACCCATCGGAATCGATTTACTACAAGTTTCTCCTATAATTACTATAGGCTCACGTTTGACTGACGACACTAGCTTGTCTGATGGTAAGCGATGATGTGGCTGAAGATGAAACACGCCTAGAAGTAACCTATTAATTCTTAACCTAAAGACGTGCAAGTTTTAGTTATCAAGAAACAAAGGTTTCGGCAGGGAATTCCTCAACTGCACGCGTAATGAAAGTGTTTCTTTTAGTTTTGTGCAAAGCTATTGGTGGGATCAATAGTAATGAAGAAAAGCTACTGACTGATGCAATCAATGTCATTGTCCTTTTCCATCACCATCGCTATACATTTGGTCAACAATTGAGCCGTCAGTTCTTGTTATTGTCACGTTTCAAAGTGTTAACCAAGCACTATAAGAGACACTACTACACTTCTTCACGAATACTCTTATTTAATACCCAAAAAGAAGCCAATATTTAGGCTTGTCATTTAATATAAACTATAGCAATAAAGTACCACAACTTTAATGCTTTAAAAGGAGAGATAATAATAAAATCCAGTTTGAAATGATACTCACCTTAAATACCTCAGTATTTTCACTTGAAGCGAAAATGACTTACAGGTACTACTCATTAAAACTGTTAGTGACAAAATGATCACGTAAATCACGAACTATTTATCTAGTTCATGATTTACGTGATATTTTATACATTATACAGGGTATTTAGAAACGACATAATAATCAAAATACAAGACTTGCCACAGCTTACGAAGTTCTGTCATAAATTGTCTATAGTTTATAACACAAAGAGTTTGAAGCCAAGGAGTATTACTAAGAATTTAGACTATTAACATAAAATGAGGCTGGTATTTATGCGGCTTCCTTTTTGTTTGTTTCGTATTGTTTCCTTAGATTTTACATAATTTTAACTGGAATTTTAATCACGATTTATGTGCCTACTGCTAGAAACTACCTAGAAACGATGAACTCTTAGGTAGAAATAAAAAAACCGGCCAAGTGCGAGTTGGACTCGCGAACGAAAGCCATCTATCAAAAAACGCAAAAAAATCACGTTTATTGTATCATGGGAGCCCCCCTTAAATATTTGTTTTATTTTAATTTAATTATTTATTTTTAAAGTGTATATAATAACTGAATATTCTGTGAATATTTCAAGCGTCTACCTGTTGCCGTTATCAATTTCGAGTGAAAACGAGCAAAAAATCAAGTTTGTTGTATGGTAGCCCCCTTTGTTGTTATAGCAGCAACAGAAATACATATTATCATCTGTGAAAATTTCAACTAACTATCACAGTTCATGAGATACAGCCTGGTGACAGACGAACGGAAGGACGGACGGACGAACAGCGGAGTTTTAGTAATAGGGTCCCGTTTCACCCTTTGGGTACGGAACCTTAAAAGGGAAACCTCCTCGCACAGTAAATAAATCTTTTCTCACTGATTGAATATGTTATCTAATAAATAGTGGTAATGGAGAATGCTATATCACCAAACCAGTACCTGCTTCATCAAAAACAGTACCTATGGGTAAAGGAACATGGAACTTCAAGTACTTACACCTTTCAGTATTGCAACTCACACAAACCAAATTAGAACAACAATAAAATAGGTTTGAAAAATGAAGGCGCGATCACAAGAAGAGAATTAATGGTGTAAGAGTTATCAATACCCTTCACACATTGATGGCACTTTAATGCCTTGTAAATCGACTCGGAAATAATGGCCGCGATATACGAAACGTCCCAGCCTAGGCTTCGGACAGGGTAGCGAGATAGCGCGGGTGCTGAGGCGGGCGTGAAGTTACAATCATATGAAACCACCGTTTGCGTCCCTTACATCGCAATAGACGACACGGTTGGCGCAGTGTGCAGTTGAGCGATCGGCTGCTGCGCTGCGTGTCGCGGGTTCGATTCCCGCACGGAGCAAATATTTGTGTGGCCTACAGATAGTATTTGTTCCGGGTCTGGCTGTTTGTGTATGTGAATTTGTATGTTTGTAAACGCACCCACGATACAGGAGAAATTACTAGGGTGGGGAAACGTTTAAAAAAAAAAAAAATAGGCAATGGTAGACGCCCATCACGACGTAAATGATAAATCCACCTGTGTACCCGTGTTTTGCCTGAAGAATAAATAGATTACTTGATACTTATTTTGTAAATAGGTACTATAAAGTAACAAATTTTCTAATTGCATTCCAATTGTTTGTACGAGTTGTTAAATTTAAATGGAGGAGTCCTGGTGACCCGAAATACAGGCCTTGAGCCTAGTTTAGGCACCACTCTCCCACAATATAATGCCCCACCTATTATATGTTGCTGTAGAAATAAGGCTAGCAATTAAGAGTAATTTTGTGGAGAAAATAAACAAATTATTATTATTAAAAAAA
The DNA here is from genome assembly GCA_947386135.1 of Melanchra persicariae. Classification (NCBI taxonomy): domain Eukaryota; kingdom Metazoa; phylum Arthropoda; class Insecta; order Lepidoptera; family Noctuidae; genus Melanchra; species Melanchra persicariae. The sequence goes on from OX376659.1 coordinate 7,267,034, forward strand.
AAAAAAAAATCTAGTCAACGTATTGATCAGATGGCCAATTTTTCTAATTTTCGCTCAAAACACAAAAGACAGATTGCGACTGAGATGAGAATGCAAACATTGCTTGAAAATTAAAAGAATTGGCAATCTGGTTAAACTAGATGAGGCCGGTATTTCCTAGCCAACTGCCCTAAGCAACACTGAAACAAAATCACAGGTCAAAATCTCTTTTTAACTCCATACAATGATAAACATGTAATAGTTAAATCATATGAGAAGAACCATACAAATTCGAGTGGACTAGTCCAGACTGTACAAACATTTCTCAGTTATCGTGTGCTCAAATAAGAACATTAAGTAGCACATCAGAAGTGACGAAGCGGCCTTGCTAGGAATCGATCATCAATGACTTTACCCTAAGGAAACACGTCTAGGCTCTAAAGTCCGCTACAACTCGCGATGCACTGTGGCCACCTTATAGTGGCCACCACCGCGCCCGTACTCGCTCTAGTCATCGCATAGCCCTAAATATTACGCCTGGGGGAGAAAAGATTTCAAAACGGAGTCTGAGGGCATAAGATGGTAATGGATAATTTATAGACACGCATTAGGAACGTTGAATTGAGATATTGAGTAAGTTCACGAGTATTTTGTTTGCTTGAAATATTGGCTAAGTTCAGTAAGTTTTTAAGTATCTTCTTGCTTGAATTGTTACGCTGAAAATGTTAAAGGAAAGGTATCGAAATGGCGATTAAGGATCAGAGTGCTGAAAATAAATGGTTTGTTATAAAAGTTTGATTTTTTTTTGTTAATTGAATTCGACTGCGGTGATGTTTTTAGATATTATTACAGAAAGAAACGACTAGTTGTAGAAATTTGGCATGTAGCTTCCTTAAGGAGAGTAGGGGAGCATTAAGAGAGGACCTCCCGAAATTATAACAGGAACGGGAAAAAACGGATTATGCGCGTACGAAGTCGCGGGCAGAAGCTGGTATTTTATTTACAACACAGAAAACTTTTCAAAAACACGTAAAAAATTCTAGAAGTATTGAATTATATTAAAATTCTATCAAAGTCTTCAAAGAATAGTTTTTAAACAATCAACGAACAATTTTATTCTTTTAACAGCATAACTAAACAAACTTTTATTAACATTGCAGATTGTCAAGAGATTAGAAAAGTCTGAAAATCGAAACTAATTAAAAAGTTGAAAATGAAATTTTAACTTTGAAATCAAGACATCGTCGAAGTGTTTAGGGAAAGCATTTTCCTAGCAGAAGAATATCGGCTTCTTGATCCTTTGTTTAGCACGTAACAAGTGCTCCTGCTGATTATTTGGTTTTAAATTCTATTCCCTGGTCGAGAAAAGGGGTTTTCATCAAATACTTAATATATTACATTAAGCTGTGTCCACAATAGGGATGATTTTTCATAAACAATGTGTCCGTCAGCCGTCATATTTATTAGTCTAACAAAATTAATCTGACGACTGAAAAATCAGTTCATAATCAGTTTTCGTTAATCTCATATGCCGATTTCCAGCCACAAGACAGCCTAAAGGTCCAGTGCACTCATAACAACGATAAACGGGACTAAGCAAATGTCAAACACAATAGCAAACAACTCGTGTAAAGGTGAAGTGAGGAACGAACACAAAAGATGAAAAGGTAAAGACTAGTCGAGCAAAACTTTACTGAACAATGACTGAAAATGTTGCGTTAGGTCAACCGGCCGTCGGGAGGACTGGGCGCGGCATACGCTGGCAGAGTGTGCCGCTTGGGAGGAGCCGCGCCGTGCCCTAGTCTCTGTGGTAGGCAGTGACCTCTCGCAGCTGCCCGCTATAGTCCGTTCTATGACGGCGGCAAGGAGTCCTGGGACGCGGTGGTCTCCTTCTGCGTAACAGTTATCGCGCAGAAGGGCTGCGGAAAGGGAGAGGGAGATTTCGAGTGCTCTCCCGGCCCGCAGCAGGCGTACCGGGCGTCGGAGGAAGGCATACGCTGCCCTCCTTGGGCCTTCCTAACCGGGTCCAGGGACGTCCGTCGCCCCCCATTTATCCGGACCCGAGGTGGTGGCGCGTGGTGTCCCCGTGCGCCCCACTGACGTCGCGGGAGGAGTTAAACACCTCACTCCCCCCGCTTACGAGATGGCCCGCGAAGGCGGGCCCGCACTAGCCGGGGATTACGGAAGTCTTACGTTCCCGCGATCCCCGGCGTAGGTGAGAGAGGGAACACTGGGGTGGTTTTAGTCAGTAAGAGTCTGACAGACCCCTCCGCCCGGAGGACATCCATGAGGATTTCCACCCGTAAAAAAAAAGAAAAAAAGGTCAACCGGCCGAAGCTGGATCGGGAATCCTCCCGACACGGTAGCCAGTCTCAACGGAGAGCACAAGAGATATACGAGTATTATTAAAGTACATAAGTGTGCGCGCAAACACTGGTGCAATCCGACACGATTGGACCAATGGCTTTACGTGCTTTCCGAGGCACGGTAGCATCACACCACGACTTTCAAACTCTTTGCCGCTACTGAGAATCTCCTAATGAAAAAAACCCAATAACACTGACCGACCCGGGAATCGAAACCAGGATCTACACTCAGTAAGTCGGTTTGTGACCACTAGACTAACGAGGCACTTTAATAAACTGCCTGTCATGTCAGATTGACACGGTAAAAGAGACTCTTTCAGATACCTACAAATAACAGACAAGAATCGACTCGCTGTTCTGCCGCTAAAACCTCTCGGAGCGCCACTATCTGCAGACTGGTTCTTCTCTTTATCTGATGGTAATTACTGCCGTTAACTTAAATCTACCATCATGAGAGAGCGAGAGAAGAACGTTATTAGTCAAGCCATGCCTTTACATTACATTAAAGCTTAGTCCGCTTGGGGGCTCTATAAAGTAACAGCTAACTTCACTTCTATAAAAGAAATGCAATACAGTAGATGAAGCTAGCAGTAACAAAGCGCTCGAACATATCAGAGCGGTGCGATTCTGTAAACATGTCGAAGTGAACACTTGGGCAGGGTGCACGACGGGTGAGTTGTCAAACCATACAAATAAGATGGAATGACAGCTCAATTGTCGTTCACTCCGCCTAGGTGATATCAATAGAATCGCCCGGCAGGAGCCTAACTGAAATATAATGTAGATATTCTTCGTAGGTATTATATTGCTTCCTTAGCTTTATCGCCATAGACATTCGATCTTGTATTTTATGCTTGAAGAATCTTAATAATACATTCATATGATAACTAACAAGGTCCATTATGTAGACATAATCTGGTAGGATCAAAACTAGAGAGAAATGGCCTCATTTCCTCGGGTGATTGCTTGAGTTAATATTACAAGAAATTTAACGAGATTAAAGCGATATGCCCGTCAATTTCATAATAGGCTGGTCGACCTTTTAAACATAAATAATTAAGAAAATTTTGCTTTTAAGGAAATTGGTTATAGATGAGTGAATATTTATGGAATGAGATTACAATAACTTCTAGTGGCTAAGTTAAGTGTTATCATTTATCAGCTAAGTGTCTAACCAAGAAAAAAGAGAATAATAAGGAAGAAATTCAAGCACAGTGGTTTCGATAAGGTAATTAAAAAAATTAAAGTTTCTACCAATGGCTGTTAAAGACAGCGGCCATATTTGGTCCCTTTAAAAATAACTGTATTATGCACTTCTGCATACGTCTCTTATAATGTGCTGGCTTCTAGTAAATCCGTTAAGACATGAAGAGGTAAGAAACCGACAGTTACTTTAGCATTTATGATACCTTACATTTTGCTTACTGTGTGATATAAAACAAGATCATCAATTTACATAAAACTCTTGCGTTAGGTACTGAGTGACTGATGACTGCCAGACAACACACAGCCCAAACTTCTAGTCGTAGACAGCTGAAATTTGGTATGTAGATTCCTTGGGGAGTGTAGGGGTCCATCAGGGTTTCCCGAAATTCCCACGGAAACGGGAAAAACGGCATATGCGCCTAGGTAGTCGCAGACAAAAGCTAGTTATTTTAGATAAATTTGTTCACAAAATTACCTCACATAAGCTTGCTTAGTCCCTGAATAGTAAGGCGGTTATCACACTGCCACGCATCACGCTGCATGTTGCGTGTCAACGGTCAACAATGAACGCGCGTGGATGCATTTTCTGTGTGTTGGACTGTGCGTGTTTTCTATACAAACGGAGATACTTACAAGCAACGTTAGAACTCGCATTCACGCGCTACACTGCGTGGTGCGTGGCAGTGTGTTAATAGCCTAAGACAGAGCTGGTGTAGTTCACATTTATCCAATTACGCATAAGTCCCATGAGAGTGGAGACACATACAGTTGATATAGTAGGTAGTCAAAATATTAAAGTTATATTAGGAACCTTACCTTTCAGGTAGGCAATATGAAATTAAGTTTTAGTTAATATCAGTGACCCTAATCTATTATATAGTAACGGCCGAGACTTACTTGCGACATTTTGCACCAGTGAGTATAATTAATCATAATGATACCGAGTCCCTTTGGATGAGTTGTTTTAATATTATTTTAAGTGTTAGTAATAAGTAGGTAGTGGACATATAACATGTAAAGGCACATCTGGGCGTAAAAAATACGTACATTTCTAACTACCATGACATAATATAACGACAGTATCCCCTGTGGGACAGGCAAAAGTCTATACCCCCGCACCCATTCACTTCATAATTAACAATATATCAGCAGTTTTACAAAGATGAAGTTGCTACTTGCTACAAAAAAGGCTCGCTAAACAGATTTTTTTAACGAAAATAAAATGTTATCAAAAAACTATACTCAAGCTAGCGGTCCCGACAGACGCTGGCACTTACTAAGAAAAAAACTACACACACACATTTACTAAGAAACTACGGCCCATTGCAGCAACATCTATCGGGAGCAATTGTGAATCTGAAACACACTCAAACACACACAAAAAAAAAAACATCAAAATCGGTCCAGCAGAACGAGTTCGCAGGGTCTAGCACGAATGTTTTGACGCAGGTATTAATAGTAACGTAACAGTATTGTTAACGTTAGTGAATTTTGATTATAAAAAATTACAACCCCATAGTATTTTGGTTTAATTTTATTCGACATCACAATTTGTATTTTTGTTGCCAATAAGCCCGACATAGTGGTGATAGACCGATTAACGCACTACACAATGATAATCGATGTTACCATTCCACATGACGAGAACCTCGTAAAAGCTGAGAAAGAGAAACAAATCAAGTATTTGACAGGCCTGTTGGTCTAGTGGTTAGTGACCCTGACTGCAAAGCCGGAGGTCGTGGGTTCGATTCCCACCCAGGACAAACTTTGTGTGATGAGCATAATTGTTTGTTCTGTGTCTGGGTGTAATTTATCAATAATATGTATGTATTTATAAATTATATAAGTATGTATATCAGTTGTCTGGTTACCATAACACAAGCTCTGCTTAGCTTGGGATCAGATGGCCGTGTGTGAGTTGTCCCAAGATATTTATTTATTTATTTATTTATCTTGACTTAGCACACGAGGTTTTCGACATGTGGTATGTGGACTCGGCTGTCATTGTGCCTATTGTCGTTACGGCTGGCTTGATAGCCAACAGCTTCGACGACCACCTGTCGAAGCGGACGTTACGCAGTTTGGTAAAGGGCCTGATACAGAAGACAGTACTCCTCGATACGGCTCGTATTGTGAGGAGGTTCCTTTCTCTGGAGCCCTAACCACCGGTAGCTTGGACTCCAGACACCGGCGGACTACTGCTTTTTGTTATATTTTTAAATATTTATTTTTATGTTTTATTGTTTCCTAACAATGAAAAAAAAATATTTAAAAATGTAAATTTGTATGTACAGTAAAATAAATAAAGAGTTAATAATGAAACATTAAATAAGTCTAAGTTACTGCAATATTGGCTCACATCCAAGTTCAGAGAGCTTTTAATAAAATATAGTTTAGAGGAAAATTGTCTCGCAAACAGGAAAGCCGGAGGCATATTGCTATAAGCAAAATGAACCTCATATGGAGACTGTTGGTATTTGCCTTCCCCTTTGAATGTTTCAAGCCTTTGAATATTACTCATAAAAGATTATGGTTTCATTGACGTGTGGCTCATAAAGTGTGTTGCGAAAATTTAAGTAAACAATTTTCATTTTAATATAGTACGTGGTCGTTAAAATGGTACAATGAGTTTCGAATTCACGAGAGAAACAGTTGAACTATAGCGTCAACTCTGTTACATACTTATAACTAATGGCTAGTTTACACAGTGCGAGCTAGCGTACAAGTCAGCTTGCTCAGTAGCTGCAGTGCAGTAACTCGCATCATATGGACGTATCTTACGAGTTACTGTCACGTGCGAGTTGGATAGTAGCACGCATCCGAGTTACTTTAACAATTTTTTGTTTTCACTGCCTTCTTTCCTTACAGTAACTCGCACATGGCAGCAGTTCGTTCAGGTACCAACGAAGAGATTATTGCAAATTTATCCGGCGTGGACCTTCTGACTCTTGACTTGAAGACCCCCAAAGTTTCAGCTATGAGCAAGAATCCAGCAGAAAATTCCTGTTAAACTCCTGAGTGATACATCCATTCCAAAAACCACCCGAAATATGAATCGTCATTTCGAGCGTAGGTACATCTCTCTATAACATTTTTCAGATTTATCTTGCTTTTCCCGAGACATTAATGAAGATTTTTTAAGTAGCATTGTTGCTACTTAAAAAAATCTTCAAACCGCTGTTGTCAGCGGTTAGTACCTTTATTTAATAGGTAGATAAGTAAATCAGTGGGTTCACAATATAGATTGGACGAGCCTCACTCAAACTTTCAATGGGGTGAATTAAGGACAAAAGTAGCTACTTAATTGATTAACTTGAAGAACTTCGCCGTACCCAACTCGGGCTTAATCTTTAATTCATGATAAGAGACTAAACATAAGGGGATATCTTGTTTTGTGGACTTTGTTTCCCTTTTGAAGCAATTTAGCTTTACAGTCCTTGAAGTGAAGCTCGTTCTAGCACTCTGGATCTGTCTAGTTCTTGGATCTCTTTACTGAACTGTTCCTATTATTTTCCTCCGAAAAGTTCTACAATCAGCTGCTGCTTTAGAGGTATGCGGTACAGACAGTAAAGTCCCGCGAACCTCCATAGAAAAGGGAGGATCCTCTGCCCAGACGGTTGTTGTGTCTAGTGGGCAACTGCCCGACAGTTGATATTCGGGCTGTTGTATCTGTTCGAATCGCAAGGTAAACTCTGATATCGCGATTCAGGATTTTTTCAAATTAGTTCTCAGCTTTCGGGATAGATGGGGCTGCGAGTCTCATTGTTGCGAAGTTAATTCTGCTACGTTGATTTTTGTGGCGGTATTAATGCCGCTACACTGCTTTTATTTATTTCTGATCATATTCTTATCCTTTATTGTACACAAAATGTTTGAATATAAGTTTCTTTTGGACAGCATATGAACACAAACTAGATTTGGGTCCTCTAGCAGCAAATCTTAATACAGTAGACATTTTGCCAAGGACAACCAAAATATGCACAAGGTAATCTAGTTCTCTATGCAATATTCCACTCGTAGTATCCACAAATCAAACGGATTGTGCCTTATTCCTTGATAGAATACCTCAGTACCTCCTGGACCCTAAACGTATGGACAATCCATTAGATTTTTATTCCAACTCTACTACGCTATTCTTTATTTATTTTTCTGTCAATATTTGTTAAATAAACTGCAGTGGCTAGATTTGTTAGGAGCAGATCACGTGTCTGATAGACAAATAAAGCGAGGGACGAACTCTGAAGCTAGTGCGATGACCGTCTGAGTAGCTGGTAGTTGCTTTAGTGTGGTCTTCATATTCTTGTTAGTGAGAAAAAGATTTTTTTCATAATTAAATTCCTTGGCATGCTTTTTATTCGGCCAAGGCAATGCTTTCGCAGTCATTAGGATTATATCAAGTGAGGTTTTTTTTTAATGTAGAATGGGCAAGCGCTTGACCTCGATCACGCCTGATGGAAAGCGATGAAAGAGGTCTATGATGGAGCGAGCGTGCCCAGAAGATGCCTTGAGGCACTGGCACTTCCATGTGTCGACGATACACAAAACGTGGGCACCTTTTCTTCGTTTGCAATCTATCTATACTATATACTTACATAATAAAGAGTTTGTTTGTTTGAACGTGCTCATCTCTGGAACTACAAGTCGGATTCGGAAAATTATTTTTGTATATGATAGCCACATTCATAAGGAAGGCTATATGCTTTACGGAAACTAGAAATTCCTACGGAAACAGGAAAAAATACAGGATATGCGTGTACGAAGTCACGGGCAAAAGTTAGTATTCAAATAAATACGTTTAAATTCATTTGTTTCAGGTTTCGCCAATACTGGTAGGAGGAAGCGTAGACTTCCGCAAAGTGGCTAGGCTAGCAATAAAAAAGATTTTATGTAAAAATGCGTTTTTAGTGAATCATGTATACCAGAAGTCATTTATAATAACTGCAACAACACCATGACGTCCTTTTTACTTACTTAGGCTTCTGGAATTTTTATTTCAAAAACAGATTTGTCACATCACTTGCCCCTTAAATCATGAGGGGGAAAATGCCATTTTTATTATAACGAGAGGATATAAAGTTTTGTTACCAGGAGCAGTATTGAGTATTTGATGAAAAAGGTCAATTTGGACAGCCGGGACTTACGTGAGTTGGCTTTGCTGCCCGTCCATTCGAATCACATCAACTTTAATAAAAGTTGACCTAAGGATATTTTGAAAATCCAGTTTGAAAATCGTTTAGAAGTTCGTGTTGATACCCGAAAAATATTTAGAGTGATTTTAATACTTAGACAGGATGTGATTAAAATAATTGAAAGAAAACATTGTTATGAAAAACTTTTACCATAGAAAAAATACTTTGTAATCGTGAAACAACACTTAGCAGCTTATTATTTTGGTCACAATAAAATAAGTCCAAAATTATGAGTACATTGGCTGTTTAAATCTATTTCAATTACCTATATCAATTAACCTTGTACAATTATTAGATGAACAATTAAGATAAAAAGAAAGCTGCTTATTTGGGACTTAGACAAACAATAAAGTAAAATAAATTAGTAGCTAACAATAGTCATTAATAATTACTAACATCATGAGTTTTACCTGTGCGAGGCCAAAAAGTCCTATAGAAATATCATAACTAGCTTGAGCACCGCGCAGCATGTCTTGATATTGATTCGTCACCCGAAAGTTGGGTACTAATGACGTCCTTTTGACCGGTGTAACATGCGCATGTTTCCACGTGCTGACCGCACGAACGCTCGCTCTGTAACATGTTACATTACCCCCGTAACACCACCTTTACGCACCTTTTTATTTTATTTTTTTATGGATGGGAAACCATCAAATGCCTTCAACGTTCTGGGTGGAGTGGAAGGGAGTGTCAGACTCCATCCGTGATACTCCATATGCCCTTTTCGTTCCAGGGCCGCGGTGATTCTTTCGAACAAATTCTGCAACCCTGGCAAAGTACCCACCTTAAAGCACAATCCTAAAATCGTAAGGACCGATTATTCTTAATTAATTGTCTAGCATATTAGGCGTGAAATCAGAAGGTCTAATCTTTGGACGTAACATCTTAATTAAGACCATATCCGCAAATGAATAGCGTCTAATGTACTTAGTTGTATCGAGTTATCGGGAATCAGATTATTGGTTCTGCTGAGGGTTACATGAAACATGATTATTGAGATACCAGAGACATTATGTGGAGTCGTGATACCCAAAGTAAGTAGACTATGAAGGTCTGATAGGTAGTCCCTCTATTTAAACTACTGGTATTCAGAATTTAGGCTTTTTGGAAACCGTAGTCAACAAGGAACCTTTAACTAGGAACCCTTTTTTTCTTTTTATTTAGAAAAACCAACAAAATTTGTAAAAATACCTACTACCTACTTATTAAGAATAACCTTCATTTACCTCTGCTGGTAATACTTTGTTCCTATGCATCGACCTCACATATATTAAAGTTAATTTTTGTGTTCCAAATATTGTAAAACATTTATTTGAAAAGAGTAATTAAGGAGTTTTTTTTTGGTGGGTAATTATCAAACGACTCCTTCCGCGATTATCATATATATATACACTCTTTTGTCCTTATTTATGCTTTTCTAAATATATCGTCTAAATTATTTGTTTAATACTTTACGTACCTACACAAATGTACTGAGACGGACTTAATGCCATAGGCATTGTCTTCCAGTAAACCTTCAAACAGATCATCCATCGTATAGGTAAATATAATAGCCACACATAGGTGATAAATGTTTTAGTTTGCACATCATTTTAATAGAATTTCCCTTAAACATCTGAGAACATTAGCGAAAAGCGGACCGTGTAATTAATTACTTCGCATTTCATGTATTAGGATCACCGCACACTGACGAAAATCATGAGCCTACAGACATAATTCGATTATAAAAGAAAAACGATTAAAATGGAGAGAAACAATTGTGAGAAGACTCACTTTTCCAAAGCCGCACTATCGCTAACATTATAGGCACTACTATTATTAAATGCATGGTTGTCTTGGGCTTAAGCCATAAGAGCATAATCACGGGGTACATCATGTATTGTAGGCCTTTTTGGGGGAATGGTGATGGTACCTATAAGTCAAAAATAAAAAGAAGAATCCACGACCTCATCCCACCGGCCCCCTTCTACCATCGGACATCCAGAAGCACTGCATTTTACCATCCCTACCTTGTAGCTATTCCACCAGTTCGCACTAAGCGTTTCGGAACGTCTTTTATAATGCGCACAGCAAAGGAGTGGAACTCTCTGCCTGCGTCTGTGTTTCCAAAAGCTTACAACCCTAATCTCTTCAAAGTTAAGAGTGCACAGGCTCTTTCTGGGTAAGCTCGCTCCGTCGTAGACTTTGTCTCTGTCATCTCTGACACTGACTAGAGTCAAGAGCAACCCATCACGAATAAAAAAAAAAAATGGCAAAGATAAAAAATACACGCAAACAACACAACATGAAAACCAGTGAAATGTATGTACACTGTGCATTCCACTGGTATTCAGTTTTTATATCATGGAATAGATATGATGGAATATTTAAACTGACTTACCATCGAGTCTCATAATTTTATGGTGTCCAAAAGTTGCGCAAAATTGTTCCAGAAAACTTCTTTTCAGTGTAAATTATATTTCTGATGAGATCTAAGTTAAACTTTTGCAACTGGAAACAGGATTTGAATTCTTTACCAGCTGGTTTCGTCTTTTCCCAGTGTTTACCACATAATTAGAATTAAATAATTAAAGTGGTCAAGCGCGTGCTTATCAATAAAAAAAAAAATATGTTGAAAATATATTGTACCTACACACTTTTCCAGTTGTCGCCCTGCAACTTGATTTATTCAGCTAAAGTGGCTTTTCTCACCAGTCTCGGATTATAACCTATGGTGGTCTAGACTTTTCATTTAATTGCGCCTATTTTTCAGCCATCTAAGTGACATCTTTTGTTCAATATCGTTTAATGATGCACATGTCACTTATGTCGCTGATTAAACGGCACAGTTCAATCAAAAGCTAGGATTTTAATGAAACGACTAATTAAGCTAGTTGCCTGCGACAAATTTTTAGTTAAATTAACAGCTTCACAGCCCAGTATCCGAATATCTTAAAATAAACCACACGCTCCGTTCGCAATCAGAGAGAAGTGTCGAATCACTGCGTTGATTAATCGCTTTAATCCGCTCCCCGAACACAAAACATTCATTATATCACAAAACATCTGAAGCCTGAACCCGCAGTGGCCGCAGCCTTCCATTACCACCTTTTTATACTAAACTTCTAGACTTAATTTAGCTAAATAGCCTTTTTCTAATTAAAACTACTTCTAGCACAAAGTTGCTGTCATTGATCTTTATCGATTTCACAAAGGCAATGGATGGATTGTGTGAGAAATGATATGGCTAGGAACGAGGACTATTGTGATGACGGCAAATAGAGGTGTATGGAAAAAGACAAATCAAATGAACCACTTTGTCTAAGGGACAAAGCAGCATTTCATCGCTGATAGTGGTTGTCGTAATGTCAAAATTTATGTAACGTCCACCTGAGAGCTAATTTTATTTATTTTAAAGCAACGTTCGTATCCGTATCTCAGTCGCAATCTGTCAAAAATTTTCATTCATTTTTGTAAGATTGCGAGTGAGTTTTGAAACGTTGCTTAAAAAAAAGTAGAATTGACACTCTGATATTTCGATGGCGCATTGGCAATTCAATACATTTTTAACTCGGCAAAAACTGTCGCTGATATTCTGCCACTTTTACTACAGGCTAAGGGAGGCAGAACGATGATGATTTCATAAGGCACTGACACATCTAAATGTTGATGATGAACTGGTAACTGTAATCGTAATATTTTAAGTAATAAATCACACACCAAAAACATTCAGTTAATTTATTAAAACTTGAGCTGACAGTTCATTTAAAACGTCAACGTATCTCTTTCTTAACGTCTGTATTGTAAGAGGTCATGCTAGCTCAGTGTACCGAACAATTATTTTGTTCAGATGATAAAAATCTAGAAATAACATAATAAGAACAGAGATATCAGTTAGTTACAATCGTAGCAGATGTGCTACGACTGCGTAGCCGCGTAGCAATGACGTCATTGCTTACGCTATCTCGTAGCTGAACTATTTTATATTGGCATGTAATTAAATCGATATCTGTATTTTCCCTTTTTTCGAACAAAATATTTCAAAGTTAAATCAAAAATACTGACTTGCACACAAATTATGCACACTAAATAAATCATATTAGATATACTGTTTAATGGTATTTGCAGAACTGTTTTACTGAACGAATATTTGGCTAATGATATTTCTGGGTGGTTTAAAAAAAAATAACCACGAAGGGGATGGCGGGGTCTGTTCGCTCGCTTCGCTCGCTCACTTGACCCCGCCATCCCCTTCTAACCTAACCTGTCCGAGTCGGGGTGCCCAATGACCGGCTACTATTGTAACCATGATAACCACCTGCTATTTCAGGGAAGTGCAATTTAGAGTGCAAGTTAGTATTTTTGATAAACAATTCGTATTTTTGTTTTATAAATCATAAATCCGATGTATGAACCACATTTTTGGTGTGAATTCGATAAAAAGGTCATCTCGTTTTGGATGATTTTTTTTAGTTTTTTTTGTAAGACATGTTTTCTAATCAATTGGGATTTTTTGCACAGCATTATTTTTTCTGGTATGCATTAAAATTATACAGATGTGCATTTAAAAATATCCCTTTTATATTGTTGGCTTTTTTAGGACAGCAATGATGATTTTACTTTGTGTAGAAATATTACTTTTAGACTCAAGGGGCAATAGTGTATATTTAAGTACATACTGCATTAATGACAAAAATACATTTGCATAACACATTAAATAGTACTAAATTCTTATTTCAAACCCAGACAGGCGCTTTACTTTGTGTAACTTATTTCATAACAACTGTTCTCAAAACGGTGAATCGATATGTGCAGAACCAATAAATTGAAGACTGGTAGACGTCACATACATCTACCAATCCGTACTGGGCCCGCGTGGTGGGTGACAGCCCACTTCCACCTACAGAGAGGAGGTCTGTCATGTGTCCTATTATAGTAGGCGCCAAATAAACTTGCGTCATTGACCCACCTACATTTATTGTCTTTCTTAATATATTTAATTTCTTCCTCTTCATTATCGTAGTCTAATGACCCCACACACCTTAGTGTTCTTCGTCGGAAATCAAGACATTGAACTGCCCTGAATCAACATCTATCGTGATCCTTTACATTTTCTAGTAATTAAAACGATTCATGATTTAGTTTTCGGGGACCTACGAATTGATACTCGCGAAATGTCAATGTATCTATCACCATCATCTTCATCATCATATCAGCCGAAAGACGTCAACTGCTGGACATAGGCCTCCACCAAGTGTTGCCACAACAACCGGTCCATTGCATCTCGCATCCATCAAAGGTTACCGACATAGCCCGAAGGATCGCCAAATTGAAGTGGCAGTGGGCAGGGCACATTGCTCGTAGAACAGATGGTGGATGGGACGGAAAAGTTTTGGAGTGGCGACCGCGTACCGGAAGACACACTGATGGAAGGCCTTCCACAAGGTGGACCGATGACCTGCCTGAGAAAGAGACGGAGCTATACGTCCTGTATAGCTCTGTCTCTTTCCCACTGGATGTAATATTGAAGTAATACTGCTTTAAGAGTTGGTGGCTAGGCCCCTCGTGAGGGCAGCGGGTAGCCGATGGATGCAATGTACTATATTACAAGTTTATCTGGCGATTTAGTAGGTGTTAGGTGCCTAGCCAAATTGATGTTTCTACTTCGACTGAATTTTAATAATATTGACTTACCAATCCTAAACGTGATCCATTCCGATTGACATAGTTCAATTTAACTTTTTCATTTTATTTGTCATGCAACGAGTTGGGTTTCCATTAAAAGTTTCCAGCTCTGTATTATGATGTGAATATTACCTCGTGTTTAGGAAATTGAGTAAATTTCTATTGGCTGTGTAAAAGTTAGGTGTAGGGAAAAAGTTAAATGAATAATTTCGTTAATAATATCACGATTTCTAGAGAAGTGGAATGGGTAGTTAACTAATAGTTATTAGTTAGTTTAATTGCGTCTATTATTTTTTCTTCACATATTTATAACATTTTTAATTATTATTCAAAAAACATTTAGCCCGTGGCTAAATTATAGCAATCGCACGGACCAATCTTTAAGGTTAAGCAACGCTTGCCGAGGTTGGTCTGTGGATGGGTGGGTGACCATATTAACATACCGAGACTCCTCCGTGCCTCGGAAAGCACGTTAAGCCGTTGGTCCCGGCTGTTATTTGAAGATCTTTGGCAGTCGTTACGGATTGTCAGAAGCCAGAAAATCTGACACCAGTCTTGCCAAGAAGCACCGTGTTATCCAGTTAATGGGTTGTGGAGGTCTGGTAGGCAGCCGCTCTACTTAAAATACTGGTATTCAGCTGAATCCTGTTTGACTGGGAGCCGACCCCAATATAGTTGGGAATAGGCTAGGCAGATGATGAATCAAAAAACATTTATAGTAGACCGCTAGTGCGGGGTGCAGGGTCTAGGCTACCGGCGGCGGCTAGGGCTCCAGACAAAAGAACTTCTTCACAATGCGAGCTCCTCGTTATTAGGCACAACGTCTCAAAGAAAGTCTCGGCAAAGAAAGAAAACATCTGTGATTAAAAAATGTGTTGTTTGTTTTAATAACATAAGATTCAAATTGCATTGGGCTTCCTTTAACACTTTTGTTTACCGGCTTATTTTAATAAGCCGGTAAACAACACAAGGCACAGAGAGTATTTTGTACGGAGTGCACGCATGTGCCATCTAAACAAGCACTTAGAAAATCATAATCAAAAAGAGACTTACACTACCTTTTTTTAAGGATGGGAAATCATGAAATGACTCCTCCCGCTCTGGGTGCAGCGGAAAGGAGTGTCAGACTCTTACTGACTAAAACCCACTCGTGTTCCTCCAAATTCCCTTTGCGTTTCAGGGGCGCGGTGACATTTTCGAACAAATTCGGCAACGACAAACACTGCCTACGTATAATATGACACCGTTAAATAACCCAAATAATTAATTTTACTATTTAAGACAAAACTGGGATGGCACGGGTTACGTTAGCCACATGCACTGTGACCGTTGGGCAAAAGTCTCCACACAATGGGTTTTTGAACATGGACGGCACCGCCGAGGCCGGCTCAGAAAGAGGTGGCGAGACGACCTGGGAAACCTGCCATTACTTCTAGTGGGAAAGAGACGGAGCTATACAGAACGTATAGCTCCGTCTCTTTCCCCCTGGAAGTAGTATTAAAGTAATACTGCTTTAAGAGTTGGGTCCTGCGGACGGCGAGCGTTGGGTGGCTCGCTGTCCGATTAAAGGCAGACCCAAGCCGACGGCGCGTTGTGTTCCACGCGCGCCTCAAAGAGATGTCAGCATAGAAGTAGGGGCCCGTTAAGGCCAGTGCCTACCAGGGTTGCGGATTTTGTTCGAAAGAGTTACCGCGGCCCTGGAACGTAAAAGGCACTAGGAGGAGCATGGGTGGGTTTTAGTCAGTAGAAGTCTGACACTCCCTGCCGCTCCACCCAGAGCGGGAGGGGTCATTTAATGATTTCCCATCCTCAAAAAAAAAAAAAAAGGAACAAGGTGGCGCGTGAAAAAAATTCTTGGAAGGACTAAGGGGAGGCCTTTGCCCAGCAGTGGGACAATTGGGCTAAATAAAAAAAAGACGAAACTAAAAGAAATAAAAAATCTCTTTACTAAACAAAATACGAAAGTCTTCCAAATCAATTGAATATTATTTTGTCCCATCTATATGCTGAAGATAACGGTCAACATATTTTAAACAAATCCCTTTCAAATATTTACTATGAGTTTTAGTTCGCAAACTGTTTTGATACATAATCCAGAAGTTCTGGAACTAGTCACGTATTCAGCTTATGGATAGCAAAACTATTTGGTATGTCCCTATGAAAAAATAGGCATTGTGCAAATTGAATAAAGTATTGGAGGTAGGAATTTCGTTTTCATCTTGCAAATAACTAAGAAGCAACCAAACACCGACTACCGAAATTAAAGTTATTTTTTACTTGGTAGTGTTTTTTTTGGAAGTCGGTTTTTTTTTTGTGAAAAAGTTTTACATTTTTTACTTTTTAGTGGTACTCCACACCTAATAATACCACTGGAAAGTCACAGGAAAGCAAAAATACGCAATTTCGTAAACATGGATGATTTTTCTATATATTTTTTCCAGCTATTTGGATTTAAAAACCAAACCGCTTAACCAATTTTGATAAAATTTAAATGAGACCAATCGAGAAGTATATTCGAAAATCAAATCGGTTCATAAATGACGGAGATATGAGGTAACAAACAAAAAAAAATCCAATTGAATTGATAACCTCCTCCTTTTTTGGAAGTCGGTTAAAAACATGTCCTCTAAATCAGTCTTCATCTCGTTAGTTAAGTACTCCTTACCTAGTCATGTCACCCTTTATACAATCCGCAATACATCCATCGTTTCCTAGTCTTGCACAGCTAGCGTCATGTTATTTTTTTCGTCTTTGAAATGCGGTACCTACTTTTGCCCCTTACCAGGGGGTCGAGTCTGCTATTGCAATCGTGTCTCAATGACCGGTCAATGATCGATTTTTGACGTATAACGTCAAACTTATGACACATTTCCCATACAAAAACTGTCAAAGTTGTCAAATATTCGATCACTGACCGGTCATTGAGACACGATTGCAATAGCAGACTCGAGCCCCTGGTCATCGGTCCACCTTTTGGGGGGCCTTCTAATGCTGCGTCCTCCGTTCTGTTTTAAGCCAGTACAATAAATATATTGAGAAGAGTAAAAATGTTTTTCGATTCCCTTCATAAATCTATCTCAGAAATGTTTTTGTTTTCCAAAAGCACCCTAGGAAATGAATAAAGTCTAGCCGCCGAGGAAAATGCCAAATCACCTTTCATACCGTTAAGAACGCTCCGTCATTCTGACAAAGATAGTCTTTTGAAAAGGAGACGTCCATTTGGAAGGCAAGATAAATTACCTTGCCTGAAAATATAAGCGCCGTGGTCAGGTCATTGACGATATTCTAAGGGAGTGGCCTGTCAAACAAGGGAGACGATTCAAATTTATACTAAGAGCGGATTTCGCCAATGAAACTGAACGCGATCAGTACATCTAAACTGCGTTCAAGAGCTGTCAGCGTCAATATTCCATAGAAAAATAGTGACAGTGACAGCTCATAAACGTGGTTTATTTGCTGATCGCGTTCAGTTTCATTGGTGAAATTGGCCCTTAGTCTGATAGAAGCAGATTCCAAATGGTCGTTGAGATTACAAGAGGCGATCTAAAGGTATGCGGTCGAACAAGTGGAAAGTTTCGCATTCTCTTATATTGAAAAAATAACTGCCCGATGCGATAAAATAGAATAGAATGGAATGGAATGGAATATAATAGATCTTTTATTGCACAATGTAGAGGTTGTGTGCCGTGAGGTCTATTTTGTAGCTCGTAGCGTGTAGTGGCATCATCAACATGGTTTACTAATTTACCAATTTACTAGTTTACCAATTTTTTCTGTATGAAATGTAATCTATAGCTGTTTAAATTTAGAAGGTGACTATTATTCAAAAGTTTAAGATGAGTACATAACTTTGAAATGAATAATTACTGTGTTAAAAAGTATGTACTCACCATTAAAAACTAATTGTAAGTGTATTGAATAAGTCTGTGCTTATGAAAAATAAATGTTTAAAAAAAACAATAACTATTTTATTTCCAAATGGCGACTTATTTTCTTAACTGATAAGTACTAGAAGGTGTTCATAACATTAAACTATGATTCCATAAACTATTTATCAGTGTAGTGAACACTGTGGGCCACGGCTGTTCTAATATTTTGGCATTGACCTTTCGAATGACATTATTTCTCAAATCGGTCAATATCTCTTTTTGACGAATTTATTAGCGTACTTACTTCAACTGAACTATTCATCAATCTGGGTCCTTGGAAACGAGACATCGAAAAGTTTCGCTGAATTTAGGGGTTCCCGAAGTCGCTTTGACATCGTAATCCTAGCTATTTCAATGTCTTGTTTAACGAACCATTTGATTAATTGATAACGTCAGTTTCCTTTACTAAATCCGGTATTATTTGGACGATTTATTGGGAATTTCCTAATTCCGTGCCGCAATTTTACACCCAAAGTTGGAACTAGATGAACAAGGAATGTGATGGGACTTTCGAATTTTAAACAGATTCCGAGCTCACAATGCTACAATAGTTATTTGTAGAATTACAGTAGCTTTTGCCCGCGACTTGTATGTACGCGCATATCAAGTATGAAATACTTTACGACCTATTTTTCATACCTACCATACAATTCATAAAATAAAATAAATTGTCATAAAAATTCGTCGAGCCGTTTCGGAGGAGTGTGACCACAAACACCATGACAGGAGATTTATATGTATAGGCACACTTTATTATAAATTGATACAAGAGCAAAGTGTGGCACTCTAATATTCTACTCATGATTCTGTAACAAAGTACCATCGGAATCAGTGATTCCTCTAGTTACAACAAAGAGCTTAATGACAACAATGATTTTAATATGAGTCATCGTTAGGAAACATTTTAAAAGTAAATTTTACATAAATTGTAAGAGAGAATTATATTACAGTTAAATCTATCGATAGTTCGAGACTGCCTACTGCAATTTTTAAACAGCAGTTTCCCTTATATTTTTTAATCTTCCGTATACATAATTTATAATTTTATAGAAACTTTAATTGATGGGCTCAAGATGCAACTTTTATTTATACAGCAACATCAAAATAAGATAATGAATATCACAACGTACGGAGTCCGAATTATTAATACGATTAGCCCCCATTCTTCCAGATAATATGAGGGGAAAATATCATTAAAATATTCAGAATAATATCGGCTACGGACGCCTTGACCCAAATATCTTGTACGTGACTTTTCTGTGCTCGAAATTCATTACCTCTTTTTTATTAAGTTAGGAAAACGTGTGGGGACTGACATGTATTATGTAGATAACATTTTGTGTAACAAGTCGTTGTTTTGACGTTAAATTGTGTGCAGGTAAACTTAATCGTGTGTAGTACTTTGTGAAGGTGATCGTATTTTTAACATTAAATTCAAGTCACTGTCTGTCACTGATGCCTCGCATCGTACACTTCAGCACAGGCTTCAGAGATGTTTGCCTAAATGTTTGATGATAACTTATTAGCGACTTGACGACACGGTTTGCGCAGTGGTTGAGCAATTGGCTGCTGCGCTGCGTGTCGCGGGTTCGATTCCCGCACGGAACAAATATAACTACAGATAGTTGTTCCGGGTCTCGCTGATTGTGTATATGAGTTTGTATGTTTGTAAACGCACCCACGATGCAGGATAAATTCCTTGTGTGGGGCAAAGTTTATAAAAAAAATAATATGTGCAATCGTAGGGATCCAAATCCAACAGCATCCCTGTGTGTCTGTGCCGCTGGTTTGAGGATCGCTGCTCCAGAATTTAGGTTAGAATACTAAAGTTATGATTCTTTATGGGAAATTATAAAACTATCGAATAAAATAATAACGTAGCGACTGATGATGAGATACTGTTTTGATAACTTGAGCGGTATGAGTTTGAGTAAGCGAAAAATTAACTAAACTAACGACGAATATTGATTAATAATAAAATCAAGAACGAGCTTACAAAAAGTGGGTTGTAATTAATCCATTTCAGATTTTAAAATTCTAATCGTGCGGCTAAATTACTAAGTGAGCGACTAGAAATACAGAGAGGGCAACTTCAATATTGAGATAGAGATGATTTTTCCAATTGAGGTTTTAACATTTTGGTGTTTTATTTGGTGCGCAAGAGCGAGTGATGCCAGCTCGGGATTTGGGGCACCCCGACTCGGACAGGTTAGGTTAGAAGGAGAAGCCATCCCCTTCGTGGTTATTTTTTTTTAAACCACCCAGAAATATCATTTGCCAAATATTTAAAAAAATGCAGGACGTAACGTTGACACAAACAAATATTAGGTCGCTCAAATATTAAAAAGCTTCTCATCTAGTAATGTTTGTAAGTTGCTGTTCTGTTGATTTCTCGTCACTCGCAGTCAGTCGCTCACTTAGTAATACTATAACGTAAATTAATTATTTTTGTCACTTAAAACTTTAATTTACAGTCACTCGTTTAAATACTACCCATTCTTTATTTATTTATGATCAAATAATATCGCCAACAATATTGTTAAATAAGTACCTACTTATATTTATGCTTTATTAAACTATAGTTACAATGTTATGTTGTATTTTGCTGCCTCTGGACTGTCGCGACACCTAATTTAGCTATGACACCATTGTTTTACTATTATGTCTGATGCGTTGGCAGTTGACAATTCATTTACACCAAATAAAGAATTAAACAGTAAAACTATCACACAAAAAAATACTTGCCTACTTAAATAAGGCACTCTTATTTAAATATCATAATAATGCTCACGTGCGCCACATTTTTGCAAATTTAAACCTAAACATTAATTTTTAAAGTCATATTTGCAATTAACAAAATAAACTGAGCTACAAAATGCTTCCCGAATATTTTTCTATGGAATACTCGAATGCGGTTTCATTTATTGCTGCCGCAACATTGTAGAATGTGGTTGCGGTACTTTGCGGTATACATACAGTCTCCTTTTATGATGTCATTTCTGTTGGAGTATGTTTTCGGTACAAAATTGCACTCAAAATTATTGCGCTACAGTAGAAAATGGCGTTTTTAAGGCGCTAGGTAAAGTGGCTAACAAATTATATACTTTTTGGGCGGAAATTCGGAGTTTGTCCCTCGTAAAAATTACCAAATAAGTTTGCTGATAGGTACCTACAGATAAAACTACCTGTAAAAACCTGTAAAAAAAAAAGTGTTTTTTTTTTTTATTTAATATAAAGTTATATGAAAATTGAGGCAAAGTTCAAAACGAAAAGAACAAAATACATGTTGTTTGAAAGTTATTCGTCTATATAGAGGAAATTATTCGAAACATTTAATAGAGAACCCCTTGAAATGATTTTTTTAAATACAACATTCGGAGGAGTCGACGGCACAAAGTAGAGGGAAATCGCAATCTACCCTAAACGGCCTAGAAGTAGCACCTTAAGTAAGTATGTTTCATTGTTTCTAGGGTACTTAGGTACGTCCGACTTTAAGTATAGAGCATTGTACTTTAACTGTAGAGTACATAGCAATTTTAGTAGAATTACTTCCTATTAGGAACTGCCACTTTCATATTACCAACATTTATGTTATAAAACTCATACCTAAGTGTTTATGGAAAGTCCCGAATACAGATTAACACAATACCTACATTAGTTCAACGTAATGTCACATAATCCAAATGGTCCTAAAAACATTGCTTGTTTCATGACAAGCTGTCGTAAAAAATGCTTTTTCTACCCATCGAAAACAGTAATTGAATCCCGAAAGATCAAAATCCAATCACCTGTAGATTTATTTTACAGCCTGTGTTGTATAACTGTTCGATCTCCGAAATTACCTTTAAAACCGATTCGAAATTGATTTGACAGCGGCATGAAAAGTCCAGAGAAGGACTTTTCATGTCGATGTTGGTATCTGTCATTTATATATCTGAGGGTCAATTTTACAATACAGCAATACAGCAAGCTATTTTTATTTATACAGCAACATCAAAATAAGATAATGAATATCACAACGTACGGAGTCCGAATTATTAATACGATTAGCCCCCATTCTTCCAGATAATATGAGGGGAAAATATCATTAAAATATTCAGAATAATATCGGCTACGGACGCCTTGACCCAAATATCTTGTACGTGACTTTTCTGTGCTCGAAATTCATTACCTCTTTTTTATTAAGTTAGGAAAACGTGTGGGGACTGACATGTATTATGTAGATAACATTTTGTGTAACAAGTCGTTGTTTTGACGTTAAATTGTGTGCAGGTAAACTTAATCGTGTGTAGTACTTTGTGAAGGTGATCGTATTTTTAACATTAAATTCAAGTCACTGTCTGTCACTGATGCCTCGCATCGTACACTTCAGCACAGGCTTCAGAGATGTTTGCCTAAATGTTTGATGATAACTTATTAGCGACTTGACGACACGGTTTGCGCAGTGGTTGAGCAATTGGCTGCTGCGCTGCGTGTCGCGGGTTCGATTCCCGCACGGAACAAATATAACTACAGATAGTTGTTCCGGGTCTCGCTGATTGTGTATATGAGTTTGTATGTTTGTAAACGCACCCACGATGCAGGATAAATTCCTTGTGTGGGGCAAAGTTTATAAAAAAAATAATATGTGCAATCGTAGGGATCCAAATCCAACAGCATCCCTGTGTGTCTGTGCCGCTGGTTTGAGGATCGCTGCTCCAGAATTTAGGTTAGAATACTAAAGTTATGATTCTTTATGGGAAATTATAAAACTATCGAATAAAATAATAACGTAGCGACTGATGATGAGATACTGTTTTGATAACTTGAGCGGTATGAGTTTGAGTAAGCGAAAAATTAACTAAACTAACGACGAATATTGATTAATAATAAAATCAAGAACGAGCTTACAAAAAGTGGGTTGTAATTAATCCATTTCAGATTTTAAAATTCTAATCGTGCGGCTAAATTACTAAGTGAGCGACTAGAAATACAGAGAGGGCAACTTCAATATTGAGATAGAGATGATTTTTCCAATTGAGGTTTTAACATTTTGGTGTTTTATTTGGTGCGCAAGAGCGAGTGATGCCAGCTCGGGATTTGGGGCACCCCGACTCGGACAGGTTAGGTTAGAAGGAGAAGCCATCCCCTTCGTGGTTATTTTTTTTTAAACCACCCAGAAATATCATTTGCCAAATATTTAAAAAAATGCAGGACGTAACGTTGACACAAACAAATATTAGGTCGCTCAAATATTAAAAAGCTTCTCATCTAGTAATGTTTGTAAGTTGCTGTTCTGTTGATTTCTCGTCACTCGCAGTCAGTCGCTCACTTAGTAATACTATAACGTAAATTAATTATTTTTGTCACTTAAAACTTTAATTTACAGTCACTCGTTTAAATACTACCCATTCTTTATTTATTTATGATCAAATAATATCGCCAACAATATTGTTAAATAAGTACCTACTTATATTTATGCTTTATTAAACTATAGTTACAATGTTATGTTGTATTTTGCTGCCTCTGGACTGTCGCGACACCTAATTTAGCTATGACACCATTGTTTTACTATTATGTCTGATGCGTTGGCAGTTGACAATTCATTTACACCAAATAAAGAATTAAACAGTAAAACTATCACACAAAAAAATACTTGCCTACTTAAATAAGGCACTCTTATTTAAATATCATAATAATGCTCACGTGCGCCACATTTTTGCAAATTTAAACCTAAACATTAATTTTTAAAGTCATATTTGCAATTAACAAAATAAACTGAGCTACAAAATGCTTCCCGAATATTTTTCTATGGAATACTCGAATGCGGTTTCATTTATTGCTGCCGCAACATTGTAGAATGTGGTTGCGGTACTTTGCGGTATACATACAGTCTCCTTTTATGATGTCATTTCTGTTGGAGTATGTTTTCGGTACAAAATTGCACTCAAAATTATTGCGCTACAGTAGAAAATGGCGTTTTTAAGGCGCTAGGTAAAGTGGCTAACAAATTATATACTTTTTGGGCGGAAATTCGGAGTTTGTCCCTCGTAAAAATTACCAAATAAGTTTGCTGATAGGTACCTACAGATAAAACTACCTGTAAAAACCTGTAAAAAAAAAAGTGTTTTTTTTTTTTATTTAATATAAAGTTATATGAAAATTGAGGCAAAGTTCAAAACGAAAAGAACAAAATACATGTTGTTTGAAAGTTATTCGTCTATATAGAGGAAATTATTCGAAACATTTAATAGAGAACCCCTTGAAATGATTTTTTTAAATACAACATTCGGAGGAGTCGACGGCACAAAGTAGAGGGAAATCGCAATCTACCCTAAACGGCCTAGAAGTAGCACCTTAAGTAAGTATGTTTCATTGTTTCTAGGGTACTTAGGTACGTCCGACTTTAAGTATAGAGCATTGTACTTTAACTGTAGAGTACATAGCAATTTTAGTAGAATTACTTCCTATTAGGAACTGCCACTTTCATATTACCAACATTTATGTTATAAAACTCATACCTAAGTGTTTATGGAAAGTCCCGAATACAGATTAACACAATACCTACATTAGTTCAACGTAATGTCACATAATCCAAATGGTCCTAAAAACATTGCTTGTTTCATGACAAGCTGTCGTAAAAAATGCTTTTTCTACCCATCGAAAACAGTAATTGAATCCCGAAAGATCAAAATCCAATCACCTGTAGATTTATTTTACAGCCTGTGTTGTATAACTGTTCGATCTCCGAAATTACCTTTAAAACCGATTCGAAATTGATTTGACAGCGGCATGAAAAGTCCAGAGAAGGACTTTTCATGTCGATGTTGGTATCTGTCATTTATATATCTGAGGGTCAATTTTACAATTTTTTAAGGAAAGTGTTCACATTTCAGTCGCAAACTGTAAAATTTTTCATACATTTTTGTCAGATTTCTACTGTGATGCAAATGTAAACGTTGCTTGAAAATTATCCAGCATGATTCATGCTGGTAAAATTGTCATAACATTATTATGTTATGTACATTATTACGGTATCAGTGGGCTTAGTGACAACTTTTAAAGTTAGGGCCTACGCAGACCGGGACGGCATGGCAAGGGATTTTAATTTTTACTAATGGACATTCAACCGTACTGCTACAGAAATACGACATAAATTGCTATGCTTTAAAATGATGCCGTGGCATTGAAAGGGATTTTATCGCACGGCATTAAAAGACGCGCCACAGGCTCCCGTGGCGGGATGCCGTGGCATACTGCGGTTGGCAACGGCATGCCACGGACTCCGGTGCTCGTAGTGATATACTGCGGGGTGCGGCGGCGGGGGTAGAGAAGCGGCATGCCGTGGCAAAGTGCTGGAATGCCGCGGTATTTAAGCGGCCAGTGTGCGCTGACTCACGGCCAAATCCCTTGCCATGCCGTCCCGGTCTGCGTAGGCCTTTACTCGATGGTTTTAACGTAAGCGATCACCGATATCAATTTGCTACGAGGGACTTTAAAAAGAAAGGTGAACGTGAGCGAGTGCGTTTAAAAACTCGCAATATTTAGGACCAGAGATCAAACTTACGTTCACTATCGAAAGCAGTTTGGGGGAAATGACTTTTTAACCGATCATCATAATATTTAAAAATTGTGTTCAGACTGCCTGCAGTAATCAGTCACCCAACCCCTCCTTAACAATATTTGCTTGGTAATTCCCATTGATGGGAAAGCGGAATCTTATTGAATGTTTTGGAATTCACTCGTACGAAATCTAATTAATTTGTGTTTGATATGATTTCAAGAATGTGAGGTGGTTTTTGTAAATTCGTGGAAGTTGAACATAAATGTTATTTATTTCGCTAATACCTTTTTAAAAAATGTAGTCAATTGCGTAACGCCCTTGGCAAAATAATAATAGCCGCATAGCCGGGATGGTCTTCAAGGTTAAGCAACGCTTGCGGAGGTCGGTCTTTGGATAAGTGACCGTCTTAACATATCGCGGCTCCTCCATGTCACGGAAAGCATTTAAAGCCCTTGGTCCTGCTGTCATTTGTAGATATTTGGCATTCGTTACGGATTGTCAGAAGCCAGAAGTACCGTGTTACCTAGTTAATGGGTTGTAGGCAGCCACACCACGTAATATAAATCCGGTTTGTCTGGGAGCCGACCTCAATATAGTAGGGAAAAGGCTAGGCAGATATGCCATACATGCTTTTATATTGTCACTACACCAAACACTATATATCTCGATCTCATCAGCAACTGGGGTATTAACACTAAGCAGGCCTTACTTCCGCCCGTCCCCATTTTGAAAAGGGCTTAATCTCCGCTATTTACCACAGCGAGCCATATTGTATTGTACCGGATTAGTTCTTCGATAGACAGGATTTATACTGAATGAACGTTTCACTTGAAATTTATGTTCCAACGCTAATTTATGGGAGTATCAAGTGATATATTTTCGTAAGTTGTGTTTGACGGGGTTCAATATTTCATCAACCCGCGAATTCGTTTGTATGAAACTTAGGCTCACTTGCGTCCAATATGAGTCAATCTATTTTTAGTCCATTTGTTCTACAGAGTGAGTAATACTAAAGTGGGGCTGGGTGGGTCACATTTACAGTATGCATCAAGACCGATGAGCCAGGATGTTGTAACTCTGACGATTTGGTCTCGTTCCTGACTGATTGGCCTGAGAAGGTAAAACACAAAGAAAGTTTGCAAGCTATGGAGGGACCATTGCACAGCAGTGAAACAATGCAGTGTTCCAGAAGTGTGTTGTCAGATTTAAGGGTGATGTTGGGTAGCTGATATACATTAAGAAAAAATAGCAAAACAGAAAAAAAATAGTTTTGCTCAAAGAAATCAACAAGAAAAAACAACTTAAAAGTGCCGAAGAAATATCTTTTCAAGCAGTTAGCTACAGTTGGTGGCATTTACAATAGTTCAATCACAGATTTGATGTCACCAACTGCATCAGACTGCTTGAAAAGACATTTCTTTGGAATTGTTTTGTCCTTTTTTGAGGTCGATTTGTTTAAAAAAAAGTCATATTTTTTCCTTATTTTAATATCAACTACTCAACATCACCCTTAAATATGACCTCACACTTCTTAAACACCCTGTACAGGTCAAATAATAAAAAAATCTACGACTACCGATTCTTCACACCATCATATCAAATCACAAAGCGAAAAACGTCACGACATAAATTACGATTTCTGGATATCGATATCTTTTTACCATGTGCTGTCCCACAACTGAGCAATAACCAAAATTGTTCGGATGGGTAATGGTATTTCAAATACCATTGAATTCGTCATTAGTAAATAAAAAATTACTGTACCTGGAAATAAGTGAATAACAAGCCCTACGATGCGAATCCCTATAGTGATTATATTTCCATAGAAACTTTTTTTAAATTGTAAAATAATAATTATTATACCCTGTTTAACAACCTCAGGGGTTTCATGCAGAGTCAGTCAATGCAGAGCCCAAACCGATTTTAGAAACTCAGTTTAGGCTCTGCATTGACTGTCAGTGAATTTAATTTAATAAACGGTTAAATGTTACCATTTATTTTTAAGTAAATATAACATCACAATTTTTAACAATCGTCGTCACAGTCAAATCGCACTCCCAACTTTTCTCGAACTTTGGTTTCTAAAACGGCCAGAGTCAAACTTTCACCAAGAGTCATCCGCGGTGATTCTGTCAGACCTAGAAAACATATAATAATTAGGTGAGTAGGTACTGAAAAGACTTTGTAATAATTTCATAACGTTTGGAAGAGTCAGTGGTGCGTACACCACAAATAGTTTTTTATGTATTTATACCTAGGAAAGAAGAAAGAAAGAAAAGTAATCAAGAAAGACGTTCACGTCGAACGATAAGTATCTTACCACGTGGTAGTCCTACTATAAGTGGTAAGTTATAACATAAATGTGAATGTCTGTAACTATGTTTGGATATTTAGATGTTTACATATTTGTTAATCATTCACGCCCGAAGGCTGACCAGATTAGAACAAAACTTGACACACACTTGCCTAGACTATGGCTAATATATCAAAACATAAACTCCAACTCAACTCGAACTCCAACCCTTGAAATAGTTTTTCTCCTCAATAAAGAGCAATACTGGGAGCCGGTTTCCTGATACCTAGAGACTGAAGAATCGCCAAACTTAAGTCGCAGCACATTAGCCGCAGAACACATGGTTGATGCGGCCGAAAGGTTCTGAAACCGCGTACCGAACACGTGTTTTGGCAACACATGTGTCCAGAAGTGGACGTCTTTTGACCATGGGCGCCTGCAGAACTATTTTCAGGGGGGTGCATCTTCAGCACCTCTCATGAAGAGGCTAGGTTTTCTTTTGCTTATTCATACAAAACTTTGTCGAAATATTCAGATAACTCGCGCTTGTAATCCTTCTTCTGTGGTTCCAAGAATACACAAGGGCGAGCCAAGCGAACTCAAAAATAACAGCACCTAGCCTCGGTAATGCCAGGTTATAGAAACCATTACCAGGCAACCAGGTTTTAATACCGTTTGAAGATTTTTAAAAATATTTTTTAATGTTTTAAATATTATATTTCAATGTCAGGGGGGTGTAAGTGCACCCCCTAGCACCCCCTCCCAGCGCCCATGCTATCATCTTTTTATCATGAGCCACATCCTCTCTTACCATAAAGTGAGATGCCTACCTTCTCTGATACATCTGGCGACTTCAAGTGCCTCGTACACCAAACCAGCACTGTTTTCAAAATTGTATGGAATTTTCGAAGGGTGAAGCTTGAATTCCTTCATTGTTCCATCGCTGCAAATCATTTTGTCAGGAAAATGAAACGGTGGCTTCAACTAAAAATTAATTTTAAATTGTTAGAATTAACTTACGTAGATATTAGATTTTTTGAGACTCAGACTCTAGACTTTAGTTTAACTTTTCAGGCCTTTTAATTAAAAGAACGTTATGTGTTGTTTTACTTAAAGCAGTAGTACAATTACCTAATAATTTTACGCAATTTGCGTGTTGATGGAAGTCATGCCACGATGTTTTCTTTCTTACTGACAGTTCATAAATGAAAATTTCCTGAATGGTTTTTAGACATTTTTTGACCGGTTTCGGTTGGTTGTGGCGAAGGCCAGCTGTGGACGTCTTTCAGTTAAAATAAATCATATTATTGATGATGAATGGTTTACCGTAATTCGTGATTTGGTCCCATATACCGTTGCTTTGTTAATCAGCTGCAGTTGAGTGTGTGTATTGAGTACAGCTCGCTTGCCGCCCTCATATTCCAGGATTATCGTCTCCGTGTAATCTACGCCATCTTCGTTCACGTTGCCGGTAACATCTATTTTAATTGGCCATTCTTTAAATATAAATTGTGCAAGCTGCATCACGTAAACTCCAACATCAAGGACAGCACTGCCGCCGTACTGTTTTTTACTGAAAATAATTATGTAAATAAATTCATACATTATGTAAATAAACCTCGAAGCGTGTCGGTTGGGAACCAGGCTGGTTTGAAGTGGCGTAAGAAATAAGTGCTTGGAAAGATATGGGTGTGGTATGCATTGGTACTTCGTAGTTTGTTAGCCTTAATAAACGGATTTGGATGAAATTTGGCACACGGGTATTTATTTATTTAGGTTAACCAACAATTGTTTACACTACATACATTTCTGATTTAATGACTAGGATAAAACAGTAGCACGTGCAACAATTAATTAAAGGTTAACACCACATGCACGAAAAATGACGGCTTAAACATATCTATGAAACCTAATTGAACTTAAAATTATCTAACAACAATGAAATCAAAATTCAAAATTAACTAATACATAATTATAACGGCAGACAAATTCCTCAACACAAAAAAAAAAACATTTATTGAAAATGCCTGATTAAATAGTAAATTGAATAAATTACAATTGATTAATTAAATTATTAATAAAATTATAATGTTTATAAATAGATAAGATAATTCATTAAATTTAAAGAATAAATTGAAAAAATTGAGAACACGTATAAAATTAAATGAAATCTCCATTGGTTTATTTACAAAAGCTCGTAGGAATTTATTTACATTGTCGTGGTGTACATCTACTAAGTCACTGCGGCCATTAAGAATTCTGCACAATCTAGGCAACGGAGAATTCGCACCAAGCACAGACTTTTGAAAAGGCGGACACAGGGGTGTTATCTTATTCCTAGGATATCTAGAAGGTGCATGAAACCTAATAAGCTTTAATAAACTGGGGCAGTCGATCTTATTGCGCAACAGCTTGTAAAGAAATAAAGCATCGGTTATATCTCTACGCATGGATAACGATTGCATTTTGAAATGGCACAGACGGGCCTTGTAGGAGGGCAGACGCTTAGCTTTCCCCTCACTAAAAGCTAAATGCCATACAAAACGTTTCTGGACCCTTTCTAGACGCAACATGTGAGTTGCATAGTGAAGTCTCCACACAACACTACAATACTCCATAACACTGCGTACGAGACTGTTATATAGCATTTTTTGGTGTTACTTTTACGAAAGCGTTTAGTGTTACGAAGGAGGAACCCTAACATTTTCGATGACTTTTTAATAATATTTTCGATATGGGGCACAAAAGTGACCTTTTTGTCAAAATGTACTCCTAGATCCCTTATTGTTTCGACTTCTTGGACTTGCTCCTGCTCTATGAAGTACTCTGTGTCAATACAGCTAATTTTTCGCGTATATTTAACATGATAACATTTCTTCGGATTCAGTTGCATTTTATTATTGTGGCACCATTTGATAACTTGGTTAAGATCGTGTTGCAAAAGTTCGCAGTCTCTTCTTGACTCTATTACTCGAGCAAATTTTAAGTCATCAGCATATAGAAAAGGTTCGGAAAATTGCAAACTGTCAGGAAGGTCATTAATGAACATAATAAATAGTATTGGAGCTAAGTGAGATCCTTGGGGGGCGCCCGATGTTATTTTATGAGTAGCCGATCGAAAACCGTTTACAACGACAAAGAATTCGCGTTCAGTAAGATAGGACTTGAACCAGCTTAATAAAGAGCCTGTTATACCATAGGCTGCTAGTTTATGGATCAGTATAGAATGGGACATTTTATCAAATGCCTTACTGAAATCAGTATATAGTACGTCAAATTGTTTACCTGCATCTACAGCCTGTATTAGGGACTCCGTGAATGATACCAAATTTGTAGCTGTAGATCTAGGTATTATTGCATGTCCTGGATTAGGGGACATAGAATCTTTATTCCGGGAATATGCTCTCTTGCGATAATTTCCGCTTTTCGTGAGGGCAAAGCCGATGGCAGTATCTAGTAAGATAACAATTATAAAATGAGAAGAAAATTCACTCACTTAACCCTTTCACTCTCACTGAAAAATCCCAAGTTTGCTTCCAAAAACTTTACTTCCCCAAGTTCTCCATTTTCTATCTCCCTCTCCATTTCTGCGTACGCAGGAGAGAAACGAGACCACACGCCTTCCATGAGGAACAGTTTCTTCTTCCTAGCCAAGTCTATCAGAAGATCAGCTTGATATGTGTTCATGCATAGAGGTTTCTCACATAGCACATGTTTTCCATTCGATAGGTACAGTTTGGCAAGTTCGAAGTGAAATGGATTCAAAGCACCGATGTACACTACATCTGAAACGTAAATGGTTGTAAGTTAAAATGAATGGTTGTATATTTGTACATTAGTTTATTCATTTGAGTATTATATTATAGTATAGTATTGTATGGTATGTATAGTTTATATAATTATATATAATATAATATATATTTACAGACAAACAAACCTCTACAACTTTATACCAGAACTTATAAAGGATCAAAACAACTATAATGTGGAGGAGTACTACCAACAAATCATGCACTACATCAAAATAAGTCTAAAGAATATAAAAGGAACACATAAGAACAAAATCCTATCCGCAAAAGCGCTAGAACTCATGAAAGAAAGAACTGAACTACAAAATAAGCCCAAATTAAGCGCAGCTGACAAAGAAAAACTAAAAACTTTGTATAAACTTACCAATAAAGAAATAAAAACATGCTACCTTACCTACAGAACAACAACTATACAAAGACACCTCAATAATACTAGATCTGCCAAAAAAGCTTATAAAGAGCTAAATCAAGCCAAAACATGGATTCCTTTTCTCAAGTCTGGCAACAACAAATGCAAATCTCGCACAGAAATCATAAATGCAGCTACTGACTTCTACGCTAATCTTTACAGAGAATCAGACACACAAAATCAAAACATGGTTTCCTATAGCCACACAGATACCTCTCCAACACACCAGTTCACAGAAAGTGAAATATTGAAACAAATAATTAGACTTAAGCCAGAAAAAAGCCCAGGACCGGATGGAATCACCAACGAATATATCAAGGTTGCGAAGACTCTACTACTGACACCAATCACTATCCTATGGAATAAAATACTTGGTGAAGAAGCTGTGCCACATCAATGGATGACATCGGAAATTATACTTCTATATAAAAAAGGTGACCCAGCTGATATAGGCAACTACCGTCCTATAAGCCTCATGCCTTGTTTTTATAAACTTTTTGCCTCCTGTCTACTTGAAAGGATAGCCCCAGTCATCGATGCTCACCAACCGATCGAACAAGCCGGTTTCAGAAGCGGTTTCAACACGATGGATCATATCCAAGTGGTTGACCAGGTGATAGAAAAATATTCAGAATTTAATAAACCCCTGTATTTGGCTTTCATAGACTACAAAAAAGCTTTTGATACAATTTCACACGAGAGCATCTGGGAGTCGCTGAAAGCTCTAAACACTAATGAGAAGTATATCAATATCCTAAAAAATATTTATTCTAACAGCACAAGTAGAGTCAAACTGGATAGAGTAGGCGAAGTAATCAACATAAAGAGAGGTGTCCGGCAAGGGGACCCGATCTCACCAAAATTATTCATAGCCGTCTTACAACACGTAATGGGAAAGTTGCCATGGTCCAATCAGGGTATTAATATAAATGGGATTTTTTTAAGTCATCTCAGATTTGCCGATGACATAATTTTATTTTCGGAAACCCCTCACCAATTAAACAAAATGGTAAATGAATTAAACCAGGCTAGTATAAAAACTGGTTTGGAAATGAACCTGGAAAAAACTAAAATTATGTCAAACCGCAGTGCAACGCCAATTTTAATAAATAACACACCTCTCGAGTTTGTCAACCACTACATATACTTAGGAAAACAAATCTCCTTTAGCAAAGAAAGAAACACTGAAGAACTTAACCGAAGAGTGGCGATTACCTGGAACAAGTTCTGGCACCATAAGGAAATACTAAAATCGCAACTTCCGCTACCGACCAAGAAAATAGTCATGGATACAGGACTTTTACCGTGCCTCACCTATGGATGCCAAACTTGGACCTTCGATCTCAAAACCAGGAACAAAATTCAGACTACCCAGAGAAGAATGGAAAGAAGTTGCCTAGGTATAAAATTGAAGGATAAGGTGAAAAACGTTGACATTCGAAAGAAGACAAAAGTATGCGATGCCTTAACCTTTGCAATGAAGGCTAAATGGAAGTGGGCGGG
Source organism: Melanchra persicariae (assembly GCA_947386135.1). Classification (NCBI taxonomy): domain Eukaryota; kingdom Metazoa; phylum Arthropoda; class Insecta; order Lepidoptera; family Noctuidae; genus Melanchra; species Melanchra persicariae. The sequence continues at coordinate 7,300,924 of OX376659.1, forward strand.
TCACGTAGCCCGTTACAAGGACGATAGGTGGACTCTACGGTCAGTAAAGTGGCCTGGGCCAAAAGGCACCAGACCAAGAGGTCGACCAAAGGCCAGATGGGCAGACGAAATTATAGCGTGCGCGGGTGGAAGATGGCTAGTCAGAGCTAATGACAGAGAAGGATGGCATTCCTTGGGGGAGGCTTTTACCCGACCGGGGTTCATGCATTAAATAATTAGGTAGTTGATAATTAGAGCAAATACTAATTAATTACAAAATAGAATTTATAATTAGAAATCAAATTCATTCCAAGACTAACCAATGTAATTGAATTTTATAGGCTAATAAGTTACCAATTGTTATCGTTTTAATATGTAATATGCATGGAATTTAAATAAAGCTTTATTATTATTATTATTATTATTATTATATATTTACAGCAAGTAATTATATAAATCGTGTTTCTGTTTTTTTTCTTTTCCACATTGCACCTACCACTATTTGTCTCTGCATCATCCAAAGGTTAACTGGTAGAAAATGCCTAAGGCATTAAGTCCGCCTCTGTACATTTGTGTGCATGAAGTTTTAAATAAAATAAATAAATAATAAACACATTTTTTATCTGAGTCTGGTAATCTAAAGCGGGAACAGCTGCACAAACTTTATTAAGTGCAAGTTCGCCAGATTACATGATCGGTACATGATGGACACACATATTCACAAACGTTCAAAAACGTTAGTTTCAATTATGGGTACAGCTAAGGAGAGGAATACCCTGCCAAATTATGTAAGTCAACAGTGAGTTGGTTATTTCTTGAAAAGAGTACTCCATCGACGATTACTTTATCGCTTTCCACTTGGTGAGATTATGATGAAACACGAGCCTATCAATGAGAATAGAATAAACTAGTGCAGATGCAATTCGGCTACAAAGGGTATAAAGAAAAATGTATTATACAAATTCATTTATTTTAATAAATAAGGTCCTGGGGGCCTACCACAACCTCTTAAAACAATATTATTTTAATATTACTTTGTAATTTCTGTTGTTGCATTTTCAACTCTCGGATCAGCGCCGAGAGTTGAAAATGCAACAACAGAAATTACAAAGTAATATTAAAATAATATTGTTTTAAGAGGTTGTGGTAGGCCCCCAGAAGGTTTGTAAAATTTACAAAATTGTTCTCTTATTCTGCCTTTAATTTCGGCGTGCAAATATAAAATACTTTTACTTTTAGTTGAGTCTTTTATTTAAGTGTGTCTATATAGTTATAGTTGCATTTTACTTTTTATTAATTTAAGTTAATTATTATTATTGATCATAATCATGCAGCCATTAACCCTTAATCAGGCTTAGGTCATCACGCTCCCTTATTCCCATTAAAAATTGTTTGATTGAATTAAAATGTCACTATAATAATGAAAGAAAAAATAAATAATAATAATCATGCCAATAATGGGATAAATTCGCCACACATATTACGAGAGAGAAGAAATAAATATGTATATTATGTAATCTGGTGTCACCAGCCTTGCGGAAATTCATGACAAGCCTCTTGAGCGTGATGGCTCGTCGCCATGAGTTCCTGAAGATATCCAGTTACTAGGTACAAACTATCTTTGAGAGTCACTTACGACGATACGAATGAGTGTTTGTCCATATTTTCTAGCATAAGATATTGCAATCAATATAGCACAGATAAAGTTACTCGACCTTGTTATATCAAGTAGACGTAATTACAATAATAATATAAGAGACAATATTATTTTAAATTCATAACATTTTATTTTCAATTGAAGAAGTCCTTGTAGCTTGTACTTCTGTCTATTTGGAAACTGTTATGCTATTTTCGAAGTACAGTATTAAGTTTAACTTAAGTTTGAATGTCACTTCCACGTCATAAAGTGACAGTCTATTTCTATAAGTGACAGTGGTAATATAGTTTCAACATAAGAGAGTGCAAATGAGATGCGAATGAAAACGTTGCTATAAAATGAGAAGAATTTGCTCACTGATTTTGGGACAAGCCCGCCACACATTCCCAAACCACTGCAACTCCTGAAAGCCAGAATAAACAGTGGCGACCACCAGAAAAACGCTGAGTCAATGAAGTTCGACGAGTCCCGGAGATACGATTTAACTGTATTGGATCCCGCAACGAAATTAATAAAAAAATAACAGCGGGGGAGTAGAAAAAAATATAATAAATTTATATTATAATTTGCCAAATGATTGAAGAAATATTCAATAAATTGCGAGAAATTAAGGGACAATTTCACCAATGAAACTGAACGCGATTAGCGAATAAACCACGTTTATGAGCTGTCAGTGTAATTTTTTTAAGGAATATTTACTTTGACAGCTCTTGAACGCAGTTTAGATGTACTGATCGCGTTCAGTTTCATTGATGAAATCCAATCTTAGTTGTTAAAAAAAGACTTTTTGTTAAGTATAGAGAGCACAGTACGTACCAATCCCTCCACTCCTAGCCATTTCCTCATAGGAACCGAATGTTTCCTTAATGTTATGAACTTTCGCAAACTCATCAGCCTTTTTCTTGTCCCTGGCTGCAACGGCGACAATCTCCTGATCTCCCTTATCAGGGTAAGAGTTGACAGCGTTGACGAAGTCACTGCAAATCTTACCCGCGGACACAATACCCCAACGGATGGTCATCTGGAGCAAAGTACTGCAGAGTAAGCAAATTGTGAAGCTGTTTTGAGGGTTCCGGACCTGACGCAACCCTGTTACTAAACCTGCGCTGTCCTAACGACCGTCTGTTCATCAGCGGGCGGTATCTCATGAAACGTAAAAGGAGACTTAAATTTTTCTCAGTTTATTTATGCGTATTTCTATTGCTGCTAGAACAACAAATAATAAAATTCAATAAAGACTTTTTTTTCGGCTATATTTTAAGGTATGGATCCGTCCGTGTGTGAGTCAGCCTTCAATAAAAGAGTGGAAGGCCATGGGAAACTTTGTTTACTAGAGAAACAAAAAAGAAAAAAAATAAAACTTACTTTTGCTGTTCTCTGGATGGATAAAGTACACTGTAGCTGCTTCTAAGGGCTTGTCAGCAACTAATTCATTTTAGAATCAAACTGGTTATTTAATGTGCTAGAACTAACAGCGTCAAGTACCCATTTGCCTATCTAATGAGTAGGTATCTATATCTCGAGTAGCGATACTAACATTGATAAGTTCTCAAGTATGGTTTAAACATAGAAATTTTAATAGACTCTTTAATCAAATTCCTTGGTGGGTAATCATATCGAATCATAAATAATTTAAGCAATAACTCTAGTAGATCTTCAAGGCCGCAGCGCGTGCCTAGGTCGCTCTGGGGATGGATGACCATTATCCATTTCATTTCAAAAGCCCTGAGTCTTTCGAAAAGTATAAGTAGTAGTAGGCCTTGGCTCAATGATCTACGAATTACTGAAAGATCTTTTACAATAATTAAACTCTAACAATCAGTCGAGCCGAGTCGAGAGAGAGAGTCGAGCATTATGTTTTACCCAGTAAGTAATCGGGTACCAAGAGTTGAAATAGCAGTCACGTTTTGAAAATACTGGTATTAATTACATACGATTTAGACTGTAAGCTAACCAAAACTACAGTTTTTTTTGGGTCCTAACCACTGCTTCTCCAGAGAGGCCAAAAGAGCGGTGAGTCAGTAGAGCTTGACGAGGCCCGGAAAAACGAATAACTGTCATGAATCCAACATAATTTAGTTGACGCCAACTATGTATGTTCAGAAAAGAGAGAGAGAGTGCTGTAAAAGAGCCCTTGAACCTAGCAAGTTCAACCAACTGCTGGTTTAATATGCGATTCATCCTATTTAAACTTGGCTATATCCCAGCCCTAATTCGGTATTATTGGCGATGTTACCCACTGACCTCGTGCCAATGGCTTTTTAATGCCAGCTAATTTTAGTTAATCCCTCCGCCAAAATGCAAACGGTGTCATCTGGAAATATACAAAGGTTGTCCATGTCAATTGCAATCTTTAAAGCGTTTAGAAAAATCGGTAAATATTCCAGCTCCTTCCTATTTACCAAACTACTATATTGAGGACAAACTAAGTGAATAAATACAAAACGTTTACTAAGTTTGCTCCGGCTGAAATTGCATTTATGCATGACACAGTACAAAGTTTGAAATTGCTCTCGATCTGAGTGTACTTTTCAAACTCTCAGGCTCGGTTGTCGCTAGCAGTGGGACTTTTAAACTCCTTCTGATATACCTACTACCGTTTGCGGGAAAAAGGTTTGTATAATAAAGTCCGTATAACTTACTGTTAAAGTCCCAACTATAAAAGAAACGCGAAGTAGTGAAATTAAATTGAAGAAACCGACTCAAAAAAGGTACCACACACTTACTACATATTTAACTCTGCATAACCCTCGAAAACTCCCGTGAAACTAGACCAAACTAACACCTTTTCTTGAGAAGAACAATACGCCAAGGTATTTGTACTCAACAGAAAAAAAAAGGCTGTTTGCATATCTAATTTACGTGGGCCTAACAGAAATGAGAGCACGTACAAAAGCGGTAGAAAAAATATTCGCAGATAAAATTGAACAAACAAACGGAAGGTCGATTCCCTTTGCACAGGATCGAGTGAAAATATTTGATGGATTCGACTTTTTAATTAAGAGATTTAGTTTGGAACATTCGTAGACACGTAGATTGTCTTTGAAAGAATTGTTGCAATTATTGAGAGTAATGGCGGCCCAGATCTACGGCCTCGATTTAAGTATTAGTTGTATTAGGTCGTAGCTAGGTCGTGTTTCGACTCCAGACAGGCCCATATGTTTGTGTCATTTATTTCATCACCTAATCACAAAATGACCAAGGAAAACATGGTGAAGAAAATGGGATGTCATACATAAGAACCAAATATTTTTAGACGTGGCGACCTATCCGTGGTGGATTACGACGCATTCTCTCTCAGAGACAGGATACCTGCGTCCCAGTATACGTTACCTTCTAAGCTGATTTTATTAATTAAAATTAAAACCCCATGCGACACAAAAGTACAAAAGCAAACCGAATATTAACTTCTTAATGAAATGATGACATGTAAAATATACTTTGAAATAAATGACATCAAAAATCATTATAACGCAATTCTGAAAATAAAGGCATTTTCTAACACATTCTTTGTCACAACATTGTGGAATGTTTGTCAAAATTAAGCCACAAAATTAACGCCTCGTCCTAAAATGACACTTCTCGTTCCCACGCTGTTCAACATAATAGGGAAGGCCTATAAAAGCAATTTGCTTGCAAGTGGCTACGGAGGCGTTTTCACGTACTGTCGGCGAAATTACCGGCGGCGTAGGCATTGACACCCATTTCATTAGACAGCCAAATCTATCGAAGTCGTAGTGTGTGTGTAGTGTTCAGAAGACTTTGTTAATAAGTTAATTAATTAGGTGATATTAATTCATTGTTTCGCGGACCATTGACGAAGCACATCCCACATAAATTCGACTCATGTTCATAATGTGGTTTGGGACTGTTATTTAAGCATTATAGGATGCACTCAAGGCGAGGTAAATGTTAACCAGTTATCGAAAGTGGTAACGGAGCTCACTACTCCACCCTAGGGAGCACTTAAGTAGGTATCTATTATTATTACATAGTGTACCCTAATCTGTTTTTCCGACTGTACACGAAAGAGGTTGACGCCTTATAACGAGATGACTCGCGGTTAAATATTAGCACAAAGGCGATGCCGACGGCCCTTCGTTCGCCTCGGTTTGTTCGCGGCTTAAGTACTTTGATTTGAAGGAATGTTCGCAAACAATAAACCATGGAGTAGATCTGTATGCGGTCGTTGGCATATCCCTGATAAGAACACAAATTGTTTTCTGATATTTTTAGTGAGATCGCCAATTCTATTGTTTTGATTTGGATTTTTCTATAAAATTTCTGCTTTATTAATTTGGTAAGCATGTAGGTCTGGACCACGTATCGGCAGGCGTAACGTGCGACATCCTTCTGTTATTTCATAGATGGACCGATGACTTGAATAGTTTTTGCTGGGAGAAACTACATTTATTTATTTATCCTCTCATCGGAACACCTTGCAGTAATTACACCAATGGAGCTCACAAATTGAGTATCAACATCCTGTGTGCGGTGGACTGCTGGACATCGAATGGACGGAGGTGGATCACGCACGCTCGCTAACGCAGCATGCCATCGCTCCTTCAGGATTCAACATATAAATCGATATCGCACTCATTCTTAGAAATATTTTATTATTTTGGACTGCCATCCTGGCAGGAGAGCATAGATGTTAGGATTACATTTTTAGGCTCAGCTTGACAGGATTTTGATGCAGCAGGAAATTATACTATCTGCTTTTAAAGGGAAGATTATTCCATCTGCTTTTAAGGACAAAATCAGGATTTGAAATTGTTAGGAAAATAATTTATTTATTAAAACAGAGTAAATAATTTTTACCTAAATTGATTTCCTCATATGTTTAAATAAATAAATTATGTCATCACCAGTCATCACTGCCGACATTTGAATATACCATAAGGCCGCCAGTCAGATTTATACTAGATTGCTATGGTGTTGGTTAAAACATATAATTGTTTTATCAGTTCATGGAGTTTTCTATAAATAAATAAAAAGACGCGTGACAGGACTATGTGCAGCAATTGACTGCGAAAAGGTAGATGGTAGGTAGGTGCTACTTACATGACGTCCGCTAATGTACTTTTGTTTTACTCGTGCATAGTTTTTATAAATAAACACGAAGTATTCATACCCCTGATTCAATTAATCTTGAGACACAGCAACCGCGTGGAGGTTGATAAGTGTGTAAGCAACACGTGCTGACAATTTTATTTAACAGTGGCTGAGCTTAATAGATTATGTTCGCACGTGGTACTATCTACAAGTCCGTAATAAAAACGTGTCACGTGTTCTTGAAAACATAAACGAACGTGTAAACAACTGACTGCTTCCATCATTATTATAAATGTCCAGAGTGCTAATTCTACTAATTTTCAAGCAACTTTAAGTGAATGCGAACGTTGCTTAACTTGAAAATCCGTAAAAAAAAATGTAAGTAATAAATGCAGAAACTTGTTTGAAGTTCGTTTTTTTTTTTTAACAAACATTGCCCCACACTAGGAATGTCTCCTGTATCGTGGGTGCGTTTACAAACATCTAAACTCACATACACAAACAGCCAGACCCGGAACAACTGTCTGTAGGACATACAAATATTTGTTCCGTGCGGGAATCGAACCCGCGACACGCAGCGCAGCAGTCAATCGCTGTACCACTGCGCCAACCGTGTCGTCACGTTTGTTATCTACGTTCTCACGCCGAAATCACCGGACCAATTATGATGCATTTTGGTACAGAGATAGATGGGGCCCCGGAGACGGTTATAAACCAAGCGGAAAAAAATTAGGATTGGCCTTTTGATACTGCCTCGTGTTATGAAAAGCGTCATAAAAATGGCTCCGCGGTGGAGCCCTAGGCGTACGTTTTTAAAAGTGCATATTATGTCACCTCAAAGACACTACTTCAAATACGTACTATTTGAAGTTGTGTGTTTGAGGTGACATAATAATAATATCTACCTATTTGGAAATGTATTCAAATCTTAAGTTACTACATCAAACTAATTCATCGTTGGGAATCAATCGAGATCTCACCTGATTTACAGTTGTTTTTTATAAATATTTACTAAACTTTTTGGGATGCTTGAAAGAACCTTCTCGTGAGCGCAATTTGTGTCATCAGACACCCAACTGAACCGAGCGCTCGGCGCAACCTGGACAGTCTCACCTAACACCAGTGCCTTAAGGCATCTTCTGGGCACGCTCGCTCTATTATAGACCTCATCCATTGCTTTCCATCAGGCGTGATCGAGGTCAAGAGCTAGCAAATTCATCAAAAACTAAATAGGTACACTAGAAATAAATAAAAAAAAATCCTAACTAAGTTAACCCTAAAATATGGCGTCAGAAAGTTCATCCGCATCGCTGTCAACTGGAAGTGTGCCCAAAAGACTGGCAGCATTGCGACTTTGTATGGCAACGCATAAAAAAACCCAGCCCAACCCAGCCCTTGGGTCACGCGATGTGTCATCTAAGCGCCTTGAAAGATCTTTAAACAAGTTACCTGAACTTAGCATATAATAGAGCATAATCTTAATTGTATGGTCCAGCTGATGAAATTATGGGCATTTAAGTTTTAATCGTCGACCCATCAAATTATCGAGTATGCTCAAATTCGTCATTGCTGATTCAAGATCATAATATGTTTTTCAACGCTCTTACTTTATTTCCACTTGTCACATAGACCTCACAACTAATTGGTCAACCAGTATAACAAATTGGGTCCCACATTGAAACCCTGTTTGCATCCGTGTTTGGCACTGAAACACATCAAACGTAACGTTAACGCATATTAGCGCGTCAAACGGTGTGTTAATTATATGTTTGATGACTAATGACGTATGGTTAGATCAATTTGAGGTGTCTGAGGACTTCGATGAATTCATAAAGCGAGTATTTCTACATGAGCTATATTGAAGTGAATCAATTATAGTTTCATGTTAGGTGACCGGACATCAAAACGGTGGTAGGTACCTAGTTAGAAACTACCAATACAGACGAAAAAAAAGAACAGAAAACCTAACGCCTTTGTTACCCGACGACGGGTCAAACAAGGGTATTTTTCCAATTGTACTACATTTTCCCAGTACCTATGCTAGGTCTATTTTAAGAAAAGATGGACTTAAAATTGTTGTTCTTGACTGACAATATTCTATAAGTATAAAACAAGGTTGAAAGAAAAAACTTTCATTGAACGAAAATGGACTGGTAACACTCCATTACACGCGTGGGGCACAGGCGTGACCCAGCCTCTGATTATTGTATAATATCACTTCTAAAATAATAGCTTCGGTTCAGGCCGCGTACAAAAGCTGTAGCTAATATTCTTGAGCTACTGTCCGCATCGCATCGACAGCTTCAGCGCACGATGGTTTTTGCGAAAAAAAATTGTGGTTTTGGGGCACGCCTATGCCCTGTGCGCGTGCGGGTCTTGACAAACGGACAGACAGACGGACAACAAAAGTGATCCTATAAGGGTTCCGTTTTAGCCGTCTGAGGTAGGAACCCTAAAAATAAGTCTATACAAAGATAGGTAAGGTAATACGTGCGCCTGAGAGGCCAACAATACCCATAAGTAGGTATCTATATGCATAGAAACAACTTAAAAGCTTATCACAACAAAATAAAAGCGTTGTAAAACTTTTGTTCAAATAAAACCATTCAATTTTTGTGTAATTTATAAAAGAATAAAGTAGGCGATCGCCCACGTCGGCTTAGTGCGGAAACCTGATGCGTAAAAGCTTCGAATTTTTATTTTTATTTACAGTCCTACGCATGAAATCAATTACGCGGTACCTTTAATAACAATATTTTATAGGTTTTCTTTCAAACAGAATTATTAGAGAAAATAAAGGTGAATTTCACTAAAGAATCCAAATACGATCAGCACGTCAGATTACTTTTACCTATACAAAGTGTAAATGAATAAACGCAACACTTTAACTGTGGGAACGACCCTAAGATCGTGAAAAAACTCATGCACCTTTTCTTTAGGGATGAGCCCAAAAGGTGTGTTGTTGATTTTCCCTAGTTCCTGCGGCAGAAACCTACTAAATATTAGACACTAATAGTTCCTACCTACTACAACTCCTACTAATACAATCTTATGAGGACTATCGATGAAAACTTATATATTCAGGGCAGAGATATTGAGACACCCAATCTAAGGAAACTTTTGGTAATAATCCACTCAGACATCAGCGTGGGTTTGGTATAATATACCTATATTTAGAATGGACTTACCTATCTGTTTGATAATAGTCAACTGAAGAGATCAATAATACAATATGTATCAGACGTTTGGGTAAGTATTTGAAAGCTATTATGTAGTTCGAACAATAACAGACATTATCATAAAACACACTTTTGACATAATATTTGCGTTTTTATAATAATAAGTGCATTTCTAGTTCTACTGTATAAGTTTAAGTCTAAGATAAACTCAAAACAGCAATTATGCTTAGTTATTCCTCAATCCTATAATTATATAAAAATGAATTGCTGTTCGGTAATCTCGCCAAAACTGACTCGACTCTCTCTGCCTCGAGAACGGCTGGACCGATTTGGCTTACTTTGGTTTTGAAATAATTGTGGAAGTCCAGGGAAGGTTTAAGTGGTAAAAAAATAAGGAAAAAAATACGTCCAGGCGAAGCCGGGGCGGGCCACTAGTAATTAATAATTCCTTTATCTAAACTTTATGTATGGTAGTGGTAAATAGGTGAAATGAATGCCACAAAGTACTCTCTACCAGCCAACCTTTGGGATAAAAAGACTACACTGTGATAGGTGTACGATAAAAAATAAATAATATTTCATTTTCCACATTGTTGCGGTAAAGGTGCGTTTTCACGAGCAATGCGAATTGATCAATTATACGCAATACAGAGGCCCAATTCTACTAATTTTTAAGCAACGTGCACATTCGCATGTCAGTTGCAATCTGTCAAAAAAGCCTTAATTTCCATACATTTTTGACAGATTGCAACTGACATGCAAATGCGAACGTTGAACTTCCAAGAAACTAGGCAAAATACGAGTAATTTAGTTCTAAAAAAGAAACAAAACACAGAAAGAGCGATGTCACAGAAAGAGTAATATAATATAACGGAGCACTTGGAAATAATAATGCTGCAACAATTGTTGCATTTAATTTATCTAAGTTGCTGCACATTGCTTCAGATTGATCCATAAGTGTTGCCGATCAATAAATTGCCCGTGTAAACGCATCTTAAGAAGTAGCTTTGACAGTAAACTCCATTGTACAATTCATCACTAAAACTAGAAACTTTTCACTACTATAAAATTCGTGTTATGAATTTGCATACTTGCGTATGCTGAGATAATCTATTAGACTATGGTTTAAAGGCATTTTGAAAGGACTTTACAGTTTTTAAAATAGAGTTTAGAGTTGCAAAGTTTTGGTTTTGGAAACGATCATTGCCAGAATCAAGCGAGCGGATATTGCGCCTTTTCCGAACCAATGTGTCTTTGACAAGTTTCCAATATCAGTTTGTTGCCAGAAACGAGAAACTCAGTCAGTTATTTGTTAGCCAGTGAGTAATATAAAAGTTCCAAGTTTCCAGTTAAAATCCAAAAATAAAATTTGTAGTTCCGTTCCTCTTTGATATTCCTGCTTGGAGGAATATAATTGGACAACTATATAATATATAGTCTGGAACTGTTGCGTTCCAGGAATAAACTTTGAATTTTAAAGAAAGAACAGCTGGCTTTTATAGCAGGTTGAAGTTAACTGAACTCGTCTCGTCCCACGAATGCACACAGAGTTCGGCGAAGATCACTCAAATCCTGAGGGTAGACGTCTCGGGAACGTAGTGATGATAATGTTTGCTACGCATACTTGGCTAGAGATCGCATAAGACGCAAAGGTCCGGACGGAGAAACCGAGGTCAGCAGTGTGACACAATTTAGGTTACCAAATAAAAACCTATGTATTTATCTGGGTTTTCTGGGTAGTTTAATTGGTTTTTCCATCAGGAATATCTCTATAGCATTCTGGTTATGTGTCCGTGGGATGGCAATTAGATCGCCCCCTGGTACATGAAATACGATTGAGCCATAGGTACGACTTACTCTGCCTACCTATCGGAGAATAACGCAACTAACAAAATAACTCAAACGCTTAAAATGTAACACTTTCACTTAACAAGTAAAATTAATAATGAATTAGCTGTTATAATGAAACAAAACACTGAAAGGAATTACGCTGACGAGATTTCGCAACCTACGGATTTATATTATATAGCGCCCTTTAATTTCAGAGCTACGGGAAAAGCTAGCTAGCGGGAATTTAATGAAATAACGTTACACAAAATACGTTCATGAATAACATTATGGTAGCTTTATGTCCTAGGATAAGCACCAATGAAAATGTACACTACGAGCGAAAGAAAACATGTCTTGCTAACAATCATCGTTTTAATCAGGTGCTGGGTAGTGGAAGCCACGTTGTCAGTCGTTCCATGTAAGATGCAGACACCCAGCTGCATCCAGTTAGTCTTGAACCCAATCCAAGCATATTTGAAAAGCCGTTTTTCAACTATATTTTAAGGAACGGATAGATTGTTGTGTACGCAAATGGGGAGTCCGTGTTTACACAGTAAGACAGTGGTCTGGGGCAGGGCTGTTCTAAACCGCCCCTAGATTGTGTTAAGCTATGTGTTCAAGCCAATTATATATTGTGTATTTGATAAGGTTCTGTTGACCGACATTAATGTGTGTACCTACTACCATAATGACTATTTTATTAAATGCTTTATGAATATTACTGCATACATAAGGAACAATATTGTGTTCACCCAGTTTGTGACCACAATTTTCTCTACCTTGCTCGACTAAATTTAGACTGATCCTTGATGGAGTAAGTCATCATCATCATATCAGCCAAACGACGGCGACGTCCACTGCTGGATAAAGGCCTCCCCCAAAAGGGGGTCGGGTTGTCATAATCACCACGCTCGTCAGGTGGGTTACAATCGCAGCGTAATTATTGCAATGTACAGAGAATGCCGCTGCCCATTGATGGAGGAAGTGCACAACAGTAATGTATAGAAACTACTCATAAAATAATGTAAAATCATAACATCTAATTTTATCGGGGGTCGGGGATACAATTATCGGAGATTTGCGAGCAACTGAACACCAGTCATTGTTGATAAACAATTCGATACAGCGTGATGTTTTGCGAAACAAGACGATTAAACAAGAACGTGATCTGAAAGCTATAGTTAAAGCAGCTCATATACCTCTATATATAGTTTTAAAGATAACCCTTCATCGATTGACTATATAAAGATACAGCGATGATGGAACTGGCGGTGTAATCTTTTAACCAAAAGGTGGACTGTTACAGAATGCATTGTTGCATTAAGTCCACCCATTTACCTCTACTGTAAGTACACAAAGATTAAATATCTATGACCAAAGTTTAAGTAGAAACTATAGAATAGCTATGCCAAACCACAGAGTCATAAACAACGTGTAACAGAATAAACGCAATACCTTTTAAGGGGTCATTGTATTCATCATTATGTTCACATAAATGTCGAGTTATGCGCACAGAAATGTATGGGGCAGTCAATTTTTTTTTTCGCGATTTTGTGTTGGTCCCATAGTGAAAGTTGTTCATAAAAATCAGTACAATGACCCCTTAAGAGGTATTGCGTTTATTCTGTTACACGTTGTAGAAGCAAATGTAGCAAAATTCCATTTCTTCATTTTGGCAACTTATTATTTCGTTTGTGTCAACTATTCATGACCGAATATTAAAATCTCATCAAAATAAGGTTGGTAGCACAAACAGAAACATCCCATACTATTTTTATGCTACCCGATTGCAAAGTAAACTAAAAACTGGCCTACTGCCTTTTTAATAAAAGTGGATGTGATGGATGGCTTTGCTACATGACTATTATTTTGTTTGTTAGGACGTACGGAAACAATGATCCGATTATAAAGTTCTTACATGTCAGAAAAGCACACAACTGATAATTATAGTTATTAGTTGCAGAAACTAGTGTTATATTAATTTAAGGGTGCTTATGGCAGACTGCGAACTCCAATAAGCCATACATTGGCAGACATGGCCCTGTTGTTTCAAATAATTTCATCATTCGTTGGGATGACGAATATTTAATTAGCTATATGCTCACGTCTGCCTTTTTTAATTTTTTTAAGGGATGGGAAATCATCAAATGACTTCTTCCGCTCTGGGTAGAGTGGAAGGGAGTATCAGATTCTTACTGACTAAACCCAATTCGCGTAGCTTCTTACGCCCTTTGCGTTCCAGAGCCGCGGTGACTCTTTCGAACAAATTCCGCAACCCTGGCAGGCTCTGGCCCTAACGGGCCCCGTCTACTTTGCTAACATCTTCTATCAGGCGCGCGTGGAACACAACGCGCCGTCGACCCGGGCCTGGTTGAGACCGGACAGCGAGCCACCCAACGCTCGCCGTCTGCATTCCGGACGTCTGTAAATCTGTCTGTCCGACGTCTGTCTGAAATTTGTGAATTTGATTTGGAAGAGTAATTTATTTGCGGATTACGTCGTTTCCTTAAAATAACTATGCCAATTGAAATCCCAAAGTGAACATTAGAAATCAAACTTTCCCAGTAATCGCTGTAATCTTGTATTTAAATTCAGGACACTTCAACTCCTTCACGATCGTTATTATCTGACATCCGTGAGTGCTATAAAGGGATCAAAGTTACGATTACTAAAATTAGTGGCTGCCATTTTATTTAAATGAGACGAGTTCAGATTTGGAAGAGGCTTTTGTAAGCCGTTGATTGGTGCCAAGATAAAAAGAAAATTATTTACGTTTATTTTAACTTCTAATCCAACAGCTTGATATTTAACTAAATAATAAACTTATTAGATACTATCTATAAATTAGTAGAAAATATGTATAAATAATGTACAAGCGGATTAAAAAGGAGGGAGGAGAAAAACTCATAGGGCATCGAAAAATTCGTCCACATCGCCAACGGGAAAAGTGCCCAGAACATTGGCCGCATTCCCACGTTGAATGGTAGAATACTGATTTGTTTACTTTTTGATTATCTACACTAATATTCTAAAGAAGTAAAACTTGGGTGTGGGTGGTAATCTCTGGAAGTACTTAATCCGATTACGAAGCTAAAAATAAATAAAGCTTCGCTATTTTGAAGTGGAGCTCTTGGATATTTAAAACGCGGCACGAGTCGATCTTCAAGGTAAAGCAACGCTTGCGGGGTTCGGTCTGTGAATGTGTGACTATTTCATCTTAAAGATACCGAGATTCCTCCGTGTCTCGGAAAGCTAACATGCTTTCCGAGACACGAAGGAATCTCGGTGTGGTCCCGGCTAACATTTCAAGATCTTTCTTTCTTTAAATAAAAATGTTGGTCCACACTAGGAATTTCTCCTGTATCGTGGGTGCGTTTACAAACATACTAACTCACATACACAAACAGCCAGACCCGAAACAACTATCTGTAGGCCATACAAATATTTGTTCCGTGCGGTAATCGAACCCACGACACGCAGCGCAGCAGTCATTCGCTGAACCACTGCGCCAACCGGCGTTTATACAAACTTTTTATTTTTCGGAATGAATGAACTGATTTTTATGAATCTTGATATGCATACGCTTAATATTCAGGTCTAAATAGTTACTACACAAGATTTCCGAAAATAAGTTCATGAAAACTTAAAATCGCACTCTCTCTCTCCCTCTAAATTCTATTTTGAAAATGTTTTGTATACGTACCATTTAGACTTCGATATCTGATAACCTAACCTTTTCGTCTTATTTGCAAAATCAGACGAAAAGGTTAAAAATCGTGTGATATGAGACCTTGGGGCTATCTTTTCTACGTGAACCAATAATGACGACAGTCCAAGCAAATTGCTGGATTCAATAACTCCTTGCCGAGATTGGTCCTTAACTTATTAACATATATTTAGCTTAAATACTGATTAGCAGCTTCTAAATTCGCATTCTCCATTGGATAAACAATAATCAGTATTTAACTAAGGTTAGATTTTTTTATGAATAAGCCTGTTTTTATTGTTCAAATGAACCTATTTTAATGAGCATACCGTTGGGAACCAAACCCAACATCTTGCGCACGGTATTAGCTCGCGATCAGCACGTATAGCTGTCGTGATCATCAACGTGTCCTCGGTGAGCTGCGGCTAGGTTCTTATGACCACTCACTTCCACGGACTCCACCTCTACATTCGACATCTTTCAACTAAATCTATTTATGTATAACAATCTTTTTCCATAGCTTTGCTCATGTTCTTTATTTCCGCATAAAAATATATATTACCAGCTTCTATGTAGGTACCAAAATTCATCAACATCGGTCCAGGCGTGAAAGCGTGACAAACGAACTCATTTTGGCGTGATCATCTTAATTAGGATATATTTAGGATACGAATATATCAAAATTGTACAAGTAGGCATGTCCGGGCCAGTGATATGATAATGATGACAGCTAAACTTAGTTTCTTCTTCTAGTTATATTTTGGTATTTAAAAGATTATAACAACCAGGATCGCGAAGAGTAATAAAGTGGCTGAAAAGCAATTAGAAAGTTAAATTACGCGTAAAATGTCAATGAATTAATTCCATAAGACGAACTTAAATACGATTATTTAAATTTCAACAGAGAGAATGTCACAGGGATTGATTTTATAATGAAATCACGACCCTGTTAAATGAAATTATTGTACCTATTGGTTTGAAGCATTGATGATCGGTGAACGTTTTCCCTAGAGGATAGCAACCCTAGCAGCTCTTTATAATAGAATGTAACTGGCAAGAATTTAAAGATAATCTGAGAAGATTCTCAGAGTCGAGCCCCGGAATTCATTCTCACTTGTCACACGGGAAATGTGTTTTTGGATTTTACCATCTGGGAAATTTTATACTCGGTAATTTTTTCAAAAATTTGGACTTCCCACACAAAATTGTTATCAACTAATCGCAATTTGTATGGGAGACCTCAATTTTTTTTTAAGAATTGACTATGGCTTTCTTGGGGAAAGTTGTTCATTTACATGGGCAGAAGTGGTTCTCAATGTTTGTACACTGGGAAAAATATTACCCAGTATAGTAAGTTCGAAAACTGGATCTGTACTGTGTGATGGCAATAAGATCGCCACATACGGGGGACGTAGAGATCGGTACACCTGTGCTGTTTAGGGAAAACAGGCGTGAATGCAGTATGCTATGAAGCAACTAAAGGGAAAATAAAGCCTCCAGCCAGTTAGACCTTTACCCCTGCGGTTTAAAGACCTTATAGTTCCTAAATGGAATTATCTGTGCATAAGTTCCTTTAGTAGCTAGAATAGATTAATCGAGGAAAGTCAAAGCAAATAGCAAAAAACAAATAAGTACCAAAAGTTTAAGATTATTTCATACTAAGCTTTACATCAAAATAAACGCGAGTAATGTCTAGTCAGCAACAATTTATGCAAGAACTAAACTGTGATTAGCGGTGTCTCGACTGAAACTTTTTGACTGAATACCTAAGCGAATAAGTTTTGACGTCTGCGATGCTGTCGGGTTAGTACGAAACTACGAACGATAGAGCACCGAAATACCTCGTGCTGTCGGTGGCCATGTTAGATAAGACATTGTCAAAACTCTCTATTCATTTAAAAAACTAAGAGTAAAAACATAAAAAACGGGCTTTTATTGTGTATGTACCTTTTTCACATTTATGTATGTAAGTTGTTCATATTTACGTTTATTTATAACTAGCTTCTACCAGCGGCTTCGCCCGCATGAATATCGGAAAGAGGAAGGTTTCCTGATTTGTATCGTACAGTTTTTACTCAGGAAACACCTACCCTACCCTACACTACCCTACCCTACACTACACTACCCTACCCTACCATACCCTACACTACCCTACCCCACACCTACCCTACACCTACCCTATACCTTCCCTACACCTACCCTACACCTACCCTACACCTACCCTAACACTTACCCTACACCTACCCTACACTTTCCCTACACCTACCTACCGTACACCTACCCTATACCTACCCTATACCTACCCTATACCTACCCTATACCTTCCCTACACCTACCCTACACCTACCCTACACCTACCCTAACACTTACCCTACACCTACCCTACACTTTCCCTACACCTACCTACCGTACACCTACCCTATACCTACCCTATACCTACCCTATACCTACCCTATACCTACCCTATACCTACTCTATACCTACCCTATACCTACCCTATACCTACCCTATACCTACCCTATACCTACCCTATACCTACCCTATACCTACCCTATACCTACCCTATACCTACCCTACACCTACCCTAACCAGCCCATAAGATACTATGACATGTTTCTAGTCTCCTGGTACTTGATGTTTCTGGTCTCCTGGTACTTGTGAATCTGAAGTACTAAGGCAGCAGCGGCTCTGAGTTTCCACTTCCTCAGTCTCCATTAATCCATGCCATTTACCGGGATAAAAAGTAGCCTATTTTTTATTCCAGGATATGAACTACATGTGTGCCAAATTTCATCCAAATCCCTTCAGCCGTTTTTGCCTGATTGTTACACAAACATACAAACATACAAACATACAAACATACAAACATACAAACATACAAACTTTCACCTTTATAATATTAGTAGACCCTAACCAGCCCATAAGATACTATGACATGTTTCTAGTCTCCTGGTACTTGATGTTTCTGGTCTCCTGGTACTTGTGAATCTGAAGTACTAAGGCAGCAGCGGCTCTGAGTTTCCACTTCCTCCTCAGTCTCCATTAATCCATGCCACTTACCGGGATAAAAAGTAGCCTATTTTTTATTCCAGGATATGAACTACATGTGTGCCAAATTTCATCCAAATCCCTTCAGCCGTTTTTGCCTGATTGTTACACAAACATACCAACATACAAACATACAAACATACAAACATACAAACATACAAACATACAAACATACAAACATACAAACTTTCACCTTTATAATATTAGTAGAAAAAGTAGCCTATTTTTTATTCCAGGATATGAACTACATGTGTGCCAAATTTCATCCAAATCCCTTCAGCCGTTTTTGCCTGATTGTTACACAAACATACAAACATACAAACATACAAACATACAAACATACAAACTTTCACCTTTATAATATTAGTAGGATAATCATTATTTTATTTATATATTTTATTTTAATTTTAATAAGTACCTATGTGTTCCGTAAGTGTATCCGTGGCATCACAGGGCCCTATCGGAACACCAGCGCTGTGATATTTTATTATAAGTATCGCAGCATAATGCTGAGATAGGGACCTTTTTTGGCCTCGCCTTACTTGTGTAGGTACCTTTTGTTACTTCTATTAATATTACTTAGTTTTTTTTTTATTATTATTCATTATTATTTTTTTACTTTTTGTGTCTTGTGCGAGGTACAAAATAAATATTTTTCTTTCTTTCTTTCTTCTTTCTTTCTTTCTTTCTAACGCAAAAATGAAAAACAAGTTAAATCAAGGATCTATCTCTATACCAAAATTCATCAAAATCAGTTCAGCCATTTAGTCGTGGAAGCATCAAACAAACTCACTTTCGTAGGTATTCATGATATTAGATATGCAAAAGTAAATTTGTCTGTCAGTTTGTTACCCTTTCAAGTGTAAACGGATAGACATCCTGGATTAAGACTTAGGATTCTTCTTCTTCGTTTCCTTGCGTGATCGAATCAGGAATGATGATATCCGCAAGAGAACCAAGGTTACCGACATAGCCCGAAGGATCGCCAAATTGAAGTGGCAGTGGGCAGGGCACATTGCTCGCAGAACAGATGGTCGATGGGGCCGAAAAGTTTTGGAGTGGCGACCGCGTACCGGAAGACGCAGCGTTGGAAGGCCTCCCACAAGGTGGACCGATGACCTGGTGAGGGTCGCGGGTAACCGATGGATGCGAGACGCACAGGACCGGTTGTTGTGGCGACACTTGGGGGAGGCCTATGTCCAGCAGTGGACGTCTTTCGGCTGATATGATGATGATGATGATGATGATGATACTTCTTATCCGGGAAATACATATTATTTCCGATTTCACGCAGACGAAGCCGCTGGCAGAAGCTAGTGTTAAAAAATGGCATCTCTAGTCACTGCTAGCGCTTCCATTCCAAGTTCTGCGTTACGAAAAACAAAATGGCGCCTACACAAACCTACGGTCATCGTATATTGAGTTGTGATATCGAGTTTCAGGCTATTAAACGCTTAAGACCGAGTGGCACCGGGTCGCAAGATACTGTTGCAACTGTTTGTTTTCCATTGTTTACTGAGTATAGTTAGACCTTAATAAACAAGGACAGATAACAGTAATATTGGACTTCGAATGCTTTAGGGGTTGGTATATAGAGAATCGCTGAGAATTCGCAAAGACGTCAATGTCGATATGTACAGACCAATAAATTGTTTATGTTAATCATTTCTATTTGGTCTCTCATGTTAATAATACTGTAACCTTATTGGTAATTACAGTTTTGAGCCGTTTTGGGTCGAAACGTTTGGGTCATGGGGTCCAAATGTGTATCTCCTCACATACAGATATTCTGAACACACTAGGAGGACTGATCTGCTTCTGGAGGGAGGTTGGCTGGTTGGAATGACGCCCGCCACGGCTGACGTACAATGGCCCAACATAAGGACAAAGTATGGAAACCATACCCGAATAGTTATTCGTATCTCTTTTTCAAGGATATTTCTTGCTGACTGATTGACGCCTTACTGGCTCATTCTTTGCCAAAACAATTAGCATTGCCGTTCAACTTGCAATAATCAAACGCTCAGATATTTAGAAAATAGCAGGCAACTCACCTGAGTCTATCCGAAAGTCTTTTAAAACAAATCAATAGTTTTATAAGCAGAAAAACTCTTTGAGTGTGTCGTGAGTAACGACCATCGCCTTTATTTTTTTCCTTTCTACCATAAAACTATTCCGCGAAAACTAGCTACAAACTTTAGTCATAAATTCACTGAAGTTGCCACATAAATCTAGCCTCAATCAAACTTAGGTTCCAGTATGAGCTGAGGTTACATTTCTAAATTAAGAGGCGATATGTCATATAAAGCCGTGTTTCCTGTGACAGCGCCATGTGACATGTCATTGTCAGGTGATGTTCAACTGTTTGTGCACTGATTTGTGTTCCTTATTTGACAACTTCGCATTTGTTGATTGATTGATTTGTTTGTGAGGCAAGCGCAGAACATTAGATCCATCCATCGTCGCACACACCACCCAACTAGCACGCTAGCGTTAAAACAATCAGTATATCATTTGTATATCGGTTCCATCTCAGTATCAAAGTTGTAATAATATCTGTATAGCGGAGTTATAGAGTGCTCTAACTCATTTGTAACCACGAAAGAGGCCCTCGATTTTACAGGTAAAGGTTATAGAAAGCCCGTAGAATGGTGTTAGTGAGGAGCTAAAGTAACTGCACAAGACCGTTTATTCACTCTTGGTTGCTGCTTTTACCGGTATATTTGTAAATATAGAAGGGTTGGTTAACACTATAGGTTACAGAAAATCGTCGGCTAAGAATTGTATGTCACTTGCATCTTTATTAGACACATTTATAAATGGTTGTTTGATACCTTGACGCGTATTATTTATCTAAGAAAGTGTCAAGTGAGAATTTTATCGCTTCCTGAGTACATTTTTTACCCAACTATAGCTTCTCAAAATTGGAAAACATTTGGACACGAAGTGTGTATAATAATAAAAGTCAGTATTCAACCAAAGTCATATTTTGTAAAGTGAAAACAGTATGCCGTTGTGATTTCACGGTAAAGAATACCATGTTTCCCATCTCAATTTTAACGCGCTCAGGATTTATTACAGATGTCAGTCAGATTTAACTTATGTGAATAAAAAATACGATTATTCTCAGTAGTCCTATTTTTATTTTTTTATTTTTGCTTTATGGCTGTTTGCATGATTTATCAATTGGCATCAGTGAAATTATAAAAGTATACATAAATAGTTAAGTATTTTACTATGAAATACTGAATAAATCAGTCAATTTACAGGTTAGTTTGTCAAAACAAATGGCGAACGTTTATTAAAGCTTTATGTAATTACCTAAGTCATCTATTACACTTTTTGAGATATTACACCTTTAGTCAAGAGTATTGTGCAGTCCTGAGTTAACTTAACGGTGTAAAAATAGTCTTAAATAACTACAATTAATTTTGCCAAGAGAATAATAGCGGCTAAACATTTTACAAACTTATTGGAATAGGGTTCCTCATTGAAATAATGAAAATCTCTAAGAAGTATATACAGTATCTACTATAATTATCTATTAATATTTTTTATAATAATGTCAACATTACTTTGTTAAACATCTCGCAGTAACCTACATTTTGAAATTTTGCGTATGGAGGTACATTGTCCCTGTTGCCACTTAGGTATTACATTAAATATCCTACTAATATTATAAAGGTGAAAGTTTGTATGTTTGTATGTTTGTGTAACAATCAGGCAAAAACGGCTGAAGGGATTTGGATGAAATTTGGCACACATGTAGTTCATATCCTGGAATAAAAAATAGGCTACTTTTTATCCCGGTAAGTGGCATGGATTAATGGAGACTGAGGAGGAAGTGGAAACTCAGAGCCGCTGCTGTCTTAGTACTTCAGATTCACAATTAGTACCAGGAGACCAGAAACATGTCATAGTATTTTTGGGCTGGCATAATTATATACGTAGGGTAGGTGTAGGGTATTTGTAGGGTAGGTGTAAGGTAGGTGTAGGGTAGGTGTAGGGTAGGTGTAAGGTAGGTGTACGGTAGGTGTAATGTAGGTGTAGGTTAGGTGTAGGGTAGGTATAGGGTAGGTGTAGGGTAGGTGTAATGTAGGTGTAGGTTAGGTGTAGGGTAGGTATAGGGTAGGTGTAGGGTAGGTGTAAGGTGGGTGTTTCCTGAGTAAAAAATTTACAATACAAATCAGAAAACCTTGCTATAGTGAAATTAAATTGTACCGGCTTAAAACAATAGGCATTAGTAAACTTAATAATACAGTTTAAAACTACATAAATGAGTTTTTGAACACTTTTAACATCTTGTGTTAATACATTCTTCACAAACTCTCTTTAACAACCAATGCCTGCACCCTAAAGTCAATATAATACCTAAATATATATAAGTCTCTTCATAGCAACCACTACACAACAATAATTGTTAACGGGTGTCAGTGAGCACTGTTGTGTAGCTTTAGCTGCTAGAAACAGGTTAAACATATAACATCTTAATTACAATTGCTGTAATTAGAACCATTCTAACACTTAAAACTGTTTGACGTCCTTTATAACTCTTTTATATCGTTTAAAGTTAAAACTGAGTCAATTATTACACAACTGAACAGATTAAAGTTATAACTAAACCTGTATCTGACGGTAGAATGTTTGTTGGGCATGGCTTTCCATCAAGTGACATTGTGGTCAAATATTTTTTTTTTTATTATTTATAGGCCATAAATAATAAAAAAAAAATTAGTAAAAGAGTGACTAACTTACATAAGACCATTGTTAATTTTATAAACTTTTAGTCGTATTTTTTTCTGGACTATCCCTACTTCCCTACTAATATTAAAAATGCGAAAGTAACTCTGTCTGTGTGTCTGTTACGCTTTCACGTCATGAAATTTGACAGATATAATATAGCCTGGAATATGGAAAAGGACATAGGCTACTTTTTAGGCAATAACCAACATCCACGCGGAGTCGCGGTCAAAAGCTTGTGTACCTATTTAATATGTTCCTCAACATCATTTCATCTAAATGCAAGGCTTTTAAAAATCTAAACTAGTATGGTAGGTAGGTATCAGACCACCTCGAATGGGACAATAGGCGATCACAATTATTGACACTCAAATCAGAAACACAATCACCAAAAAGCCAATAAAAGACATTCACTTCCATTACAACCCGTTGAAAATAATTCTACGACAGCCATTTCAATCAAATGCAAACACCAACAAATTAAAATGTCTGGCGAACTAATCATTTAAATTGAAGTACGATTAGATTGTTTACGTTGCAAATGAACGGACGTAAACTCAGTGTCTACATAAAAGGCCTCCAGAAGTAGCCGCCTACCGAATATTAATTAGCTTGTTGACCATAGAGCATCGAAAGGCCTCGGCGGATACTGCTGGGGACGGTATTGCCAAAACTTCTCATATACTCCAAGCGTGTCGGTGAGTATTGATTGACACCGTTTACTCAAAGAAGTCAGAGGGCCAATTCAATTTCTGTTTCAATTCGACTATTTTTGTTTATTTGTTTAAAATCAATTTTAAATAAATATAAATCGCTTTTAATTCTCCATATAGCACCTTACTACTATTCTCTGCATCACCCAAAGGTTGACTGGTAGAGACTACGTATGGCATTAAGTCCGCCTCTGTACATTTGTGTGTTAAAGGTTTAAATAAATAAATCAACGGCCCCAACAAATTCGACTATGGCAATGACAGTCGAACCATATGCTAGTTGTCCGTACAACTAGAACTAGCATTAGTTTCGGCTGTCATTGCCATTGGGATGGGCCACTATATTCCATAACTAGCAGCCCATCCCGAATTTACACAGGTGTAAACTTTATGTCAAAAATCTTCCGAACTTGGCTGTTAGTGAAAACAGTATTAAAACCCGATGCGTGGTCTAAAAGTAGGCGGAGAGAAACATACAGAGGCAGACAACAACTTTGTTTACAGAAAAAATGGCCGCCGGCACGGCGTTCCATGCTCTATTATTTAGGCTATCTGCATACATTTTAAAAGCGACCCACGTCGACGGAACTTAAAATTTCTATGGCTATTCGCCAGAGGAAATGGCGAATACAGTTAGACTAGCAAGATGATTGATTACGTATTGCGAATTATTTATAGGTACAGTCAACACATGTCAATGGTACCACTAGAACTACGAAATCGCTGTTACTGGGATAAAATAAAGGCCCTGTCAATGTCAAATTGGTGCAGTGTATGTGTCGTTGATTGTACCACTTCTATATTTGTATTGTAATTTGATGCCGAGCGGCTGTTGA
Source organism: Melanchra persicariae (assembly GCA_947386135.1). Lineage (NCBI taxonomy): Eukaryota > Metazoa > Arthropoda > Insecta > Lepidoptera > Noctuidae > Melanchra > Melanchra persicariae. The sequence goes on from OX376659.1 coordinate 7,325,667, forward strand.
TCGGTAATTTCGGCTAGGTTTGGTAGTCTATGGTTTTAGTTACCCTTTTATGGGAGTGTTAGGATTGCCTTGACTTGTGCGTCTTTTCAGGCTATTTGATGAGTTTGAGAGCAGAACTTAATGTTTTCTATAGAAAATATGAAAGACTGTATTTATAGAACGCATAAACCATCACCATATTAATTAAAATAAGCCTACACGCTGTATTTAGGAGCACCAACATATATTATAATAGCACTTCGCCCGCGACTTCGTCCGCGCGGATTTAGTAGGTACTCCACAAACTTCAATGCCCCCTAAAAAAAAATTTGGAAAATTAAGCACAACGATATTCATGTTTTACTTAGCCATTTCTACTTATTCTATGGTCTCAGGAGGCCCTAGACAATGTGCCATTTAATTAGCGAATGCGACTGTCGAAATGCCAAAATGTAGGAATTTGATCACGTGACATTTCGATAGCATCTGTCAATCCCATACATTTTTGACGTATTGACAATACCGTGGTGTTTCAACTTCATCGGACCAAGCATTGACACGATTCTCCCCAGTTCGCTCAAGCCGCGACATTTTTCTTACTCCGAGCATGTTTATTACCGTCGTAACTTTTGAACGAAAGGTCCGATTTGAATAATTTAACGTGTAATTTACACGGACATAATCAACCTTAATTATAAAACCATTTAAATGGATAAGAATTAATATCATGATACTAAAATCACCATTTTTTATTTCACCATGGGATTTGCTTGAATAATATGAACAAAAAGCGATCATGGTGACTTATCCATAATAGTTAGACATATGGTATCGCGGATTTTTTTGTAGATATTGATGACTTCTATAAAACTGTAGTACATCACTTTGCTCTATTGTCAATAGATTCCGCAGCGTACGCGATATAAGGATTTTTTCTCGCACCTTGGGTTACATTATCGATGTTTTCATACGGATCCCTAACTTTTTTGAAAATCTATAGCCTATGTCCATCACCGATAATGTAGGATTCTAATGGTGAAAGAATTTTTCAAATCCGTCCAGTAGTTTCGGAGCCTATTCATTTCAAACAAACAAATCTTTCCTCTTTATAATATTAATAATAATAATAATGTAGACGAGTAGTCAAGTTAATTTTAAAAGGTGGAATTATTAAAAAAAAGACTTGTTAAAATAAACTTTAGAACAACAAATAACACACGTTTTACTTAACATTAAAAAAAAAACGACTGCCCTATATAATATTTATGTGAGCATAACTCGACAAAATGAACTGAACAGCTGTTTTTTTTTTTACGATTTCAGCATTATGATAGGCGCCAGATAAACTTAGGCGCATAAAGTACACTACACACCTTTCCCTAATACACCTTCGTAGATACCTGAACTAAAATGATTTTCATTACAAGAGAATTCGTAAAGGATCACGATAAATGTGTTTTCAGGACAGCTTTATGTCTTTATTTCTGTTTTTGATATTAAGAAAGTCAACAAATGTATGTGGGTAAATGACCTTTATTGCGCGTTTTTCTGGGCTACTAACTATGGGACCATAGTCCCATAGTTCATAATGATGAATATAATAACCCCTTTTCCCGATGTATATTATAATGTTTTTAATTTTTTTGCAAAAACGTTGCCCCACACTAGGAATTTCTCCTGTACCTATCGTGGGTGCGTTTACAAACATACAAACTCACATACATTACTCTAAAGTCTGACGTCATTCATTCAGTGTTTAAAATGAGTCTGTTATGGAGTTGCAAACAATTTATAAACACGATAATCCTGCTTAGGAAAATTATGGATTACAATTTTTTTTTTTTTTTAATAAAACGTTGCCCCACATTAAGAATTTCTTCTGTATCGTGGGTGCGTTTACAAACATACAAATTCACGTACATAAACAGCCAGACCCGGAACAACTATCTGTAGGCCATACAAATATTTGCTCCGTGCGGGAATCGAACCCGCGACACGCAGCGCAGCAGCCGATCGCTCAACCACTGCGCCAACCATGTCGTCGAATGCGAGAAGTAAGTTCTACTTATTTATCTCACCCAGAAATAAACCACCTCATCTCTCCACGCAGATATGCTTTAGAAAACATTGTATCATCATTGTTGATTGATTGAATATCCATTATTTCCCCTTAGGTACATACCTACATTCCACCTACAACTGTACAGCTGACGTCGGTACCATGTCGAACATGACATTTAAAAGCCTTTGGCATAATATTGACATTGTGGTTGATGATAGTAGGTAGTGTAGGTTGGCAATTTGAATATAATGACTAGCAAATATGGTTGAACTTGCTTTTGCTAATAAATTGGTGATGTGAAAGTAGAAAATTATTTATTTGTCATCTATAGGTATATAAAATAAAGTCGTGTTAGTTACACTATTTATAACTCAAGAACGGCTGAACCGATTTGGCTGAAAATTGGTGGGGAGGTAGCTTAGAACCAGCTTATCAGTCTACTGTGTAGGGTAGGTGTCAGGTAGGTAAGTAGCCAGTTGACGGGAGTGAAGCCACGGGGACAGCTAGTATCTATATAAGTTTAATATTCGGCATATATTTTATAAGTACATTTCCGTATTTTATTTGATTCTTTGGTTTATGGCTTCAAACACTCTTCTTCTCTTGTTCTTACACACTATTGTCTACATTTCTTTTTAATTTTTCCTTTCGCAGGTCTGCTGGAAGAAATTTCGTTAGAAATAAGCAGTACCTTTGTACTTCATAATTTGAATGTTATCTTTTGCTATATTTCTGTGTGTACATATACACTTCTGGACACATCTATTGGCCCACCTGAGAGTTTAGGTTTCGATGGCCCCTACCGAAATATGATTGCTAGATTGAACAAAACTGTTGATGCAATTTTAAACCTGATACATTTTACCATCTTTTTCGATCGTATTGTTTTAAATTTTAATTCAGAATACCATATGACATGGAGCTACGCCTAACAAGTCGGATATGCGCCTTGTTAAAGGCAATTGATTTTTGAAAAAAAAACATGTTTTATCAAATAAAGGTTTAATTTAATAACGCGTGTTGCCTCCATGGGCAATGGGCATCTACCACAGCTCTCATACGATTAGGCATAGAGTTTATCGCTCTATGAAATTTTGAGGGATCATCTCCCATTCCTCTTCTATGGCAGTTTTCAACTCCTGCATCGTCTGGGCAACTGGCTGACGAGCCCTAACACGTCTTTTTAGCTCGTCCCACATGTGGTCAATGGGGTTCATGTCTGGGCTTCTGGCTGGCCAGTCCATAACTGTGATGTTCACATCCCGAAGATATTCCCTGACGATGCCGGCCGCATGGGCTCTTGCATTATCATGCATAAAAAGGAAATTTGGGCCCACATAGTCCGCGTATGGTATCACGTGAGGTTCTAAGCACTCACGAATGTACCTTTCAGCATTTAATGTTGGCAGCCGTGGTCCTGTAACAACCTCAAGTTGAGTTTTGCCGCTCGCGGATATACCGCCCCAGACAGTCCATGAGCCACCGCCATAAGCAACCCTCTCTTCAAAGCAGCATTGTGCGAAACGCTCTCCCTTACGTCGGTAGACCTTCTTCCTTCCATCATTGCCATGTAACACAATTTTAGACTCATCAGAAAAGAGTACACGGCTCCAATCTTGCTGTGTCCAATTTAAATGACTGCGTGCGAAATGAAGGCACGCTGTTCGGTGGGCTCGCGTTAGTTTGGGCCCATTAGCTGGCTTGTGTGGTACCATATCGCGTTCTTTTAACCTTCTCCGAACAGTTCGAGCGCTCACAGATACTCCGTGGAAGTCGCGAAGTTGGTTTTGTATCTCAATGGAGGTAAGGTGACGATTTCTCAAGCTGGTCGTCACGATGAATCGATCCTGCCTTTCAGTTGTGACCCGAGATCGTGGCCTTCCTTGGCGACGAACAAAGCCGCCAGTCTCTAGGTACCTCCGATAAACATTTCGGACCGCAGATCGACTTAAATTAAGTTGAGCACTCACGTTTCTTTGGCTGTGTCCGGCCTGAATAAGTGCCACAGCTTGGGCGGCGACTTCAGGTGAAGTATCCATAGATTATTGATAGAACCTCACCTTAATGTTAAGAATAAGTAATGTTTGTTGCAAAACCAAAGATATCAATCACTTTTTCAAGAATTAAATCTAAGTAAACCAATAAAACCAAGTTTTCTTAGTATTCGATTGTTTGATATCAACAAACAGGCTACAAATTGTCTTTTGTTTGTTTAAATTCTGTGTTCGAAATTCAAAAAAAGACTATTGAATGAAATTGTGAATGTGCCAGGTTGAAAACTGCATAAAAACTTTTTGCTCGACCTAAAATAAAATTTTAGCTAGGACCAAACGAAACTGAAAATACAAGGTGGGCCAATAGATGTGTCCAGAAGTGTATAATAAAATAAATAAAATCATGCACCGTAACGGGAGAACCAGGTGAAAGGCCTTTAAACTAGTACAAATATCCAATCTATTGTCTACTTATTTTCTATACATCATTAAAATCAGTTCAGAAATTGAGGCATGGATTAACAAACATCCAGCCATCTAATCATCATCATCATCATTTCAGCTGAGAGACGTTCACTGCTGGGCAGAGAACTCCTACAAGCCTCGCCACAAGGATCGGTCAGGATACATTGCATCCGCACACATTAACAACATAAGTCATTAACTCTTGGGAGATGATGACCTTTTCCCAACTATATTGGGGTCGGCTCCCAGTCAAACCGGATTCAGGTGAATAGGTACCAGTATTTTACGTGGTGTCATATGGTACCGAATGGTGTCGGACGTAAACGAATAGCACCATTCCATCACTTCCCGTGGTCAGAGGCGACTAAGGGACTCACCAGAGAATGGGCAGCAGTATTCTGTGTAGGTATATTGTTACAGCTACACTGCAATCGCCAACCCTGTGATCACCTGCCAAGCGTGGCGATTATGGCAAACCCCCCCATTTGGTGAGGGCCTATGTCCAGTAGTGAACGTCTTTCGGCTGATATGAAGATTTTACGTGGAGTGGCTGCCTACCAGACCTGCACAACCCATTAACTGGGTAACACGGTACTTCTTGGCAAATCATGGTGTCAAATTTTTTTTGACTTCTTACAATCCGTAATGACTGCCACAAATCTACATAAGACAGCCGGAACCAACGGCTTAACGTGCTTTCTGAGGCACGGAGGAGTCGCGATATGTGGGTAACATATCGCGACTCCTCCGTGCCTCAGAATCCACAGACCGTCCTCGGCAAGCGTTGGTTAACCTTGAATATCAACCCATTTTTTTAAATGGATGTTTTATCATCAAAAGACTTCTTCCGCTCTGTGCGGAGTGGAAGGGAGTGTCAGACTCTTACTGACTAAAACCCTTTCGTGTTCCTCATTATGCCCTTTGCGTTCCAGAGCCGCGGTGACTCTTTCGAACAAATTCCGTAACCCTGGCAGAAGATCAACCCATACAGCTGTTAGTATTTAGTCACAAACAATTCAAACAAAAAAATCCGTCTAGTACCTACCTATTTATTACACAGTTGTAAGGGACAAACCTCCAACATCGTAATGGCTTTTCCATTCCGTTTCCAATCAAAGAAAAGTCAACGTACTCATCGCAAATAAACTAGTATCTAATCAAAAAGACTAACAATCCAACCCTCTCCGTGAGCACGTTAGGGATGAAGACTTTGTAATAAAGCCGAACTTACACGAAGACTGGTTTTAGAACGGGAATACTCGTTTAGCAAATGGAAAAATCTTTTAACACTTCGTATGACTCATATAACCACCAAAACATGAAAAAAGGTTACCTCATTCGTTTAACAATGTTGGATATTAATTAATAAACGACCGAGAGTATCATCCATCCGACTATAAAGACACTCACAACGCAAATTGCCAAATATGAGTTCAAAAAGTACAACGCAATGTTCCAAATATGAGTTCAAAAAGTACAACGCAATGTACCAAGTATGAGTTCAAAAAGTACAACGCAATGTTCCAAATATGAGTTCAAAATGTACAACGCAATGTTCCAAATATGAGTTCAAAAAGTATTGTAAGTATAAACACTTACTTTTTTTTTCGTGGATAGGTAAAATTTAAAAAACAAACGATTTTCAAACAACTGCATTATAAATTAACTTTTTAATTCTTATAGTAAACTTTTACTTTTTAATTTATTGGCGCGTATAGACTCATTGAAAAAGTGTAGAAAAATAGTGCCATTGTCAGTGTCATGCGAGCGCTAAATTTCCCGCCGTACCACATATTTTTTCCGACACTTTTCCAGTTTTGTTCTATTTAAATTGTATGAATGAGTGTAGATAAAATAGTGTATGCAATGGCATATTATTAGTTATTAAAACACCTATAAAACCTGCACTCAAAAGTTCAAATCGCGAACAAACACGAAATAGTGTCGTAACGTCGACGTCACTCTTCTTTTTCAGCCTTGCTCTTCATTCACCATGAGTCTGGAGTGGAAGTGTGCGACTAGAAACTTTGTACCCAAGTGTTGCGTTTATAAATATGAAGAAAAATCATCTTACGGGTCCACTAAGGGCTATCTCTTTGCCGGTCGAGAATCTCGCCGCGTATAAACGCGACTTTAAGTCCGACTTTCAACCTTTAGTATGTTTAGTCGTAGACAGTAGTATGACGTCACGTTTCGCTTCGGTTCCTAGTTTTTAATTTAATCTAACTGCACCTCGGGGAACCGTTTGCGTTGAGACATCTTTAATTTTTAAACTACGACTTTAAGTTCCTAAATCAAATGAGTTTGAGATGGCTTTCAGCTTTAGTTGACTGGCAGAAAAATATGCTACATTTCTGGTTAAAACAATTTACAAGGAAAACATTTATAAGTTTAGTAGTCTATAGCAAGATCGGTTTATTGTTCTTTCAAAGAAATTATAAGATCTAATCAAAATTGGTAGCTTTCCATTGGAAAATTACAAATTATTATACAAAATAATAAATCCTTTCTTTGTTTTTAATGGCAATAAGGGAGATTGAAATGAATACTTCAGAAGTCACCCTTGTGTATTCTTTCAGTTAAAATTCTCGGAAACGAATGTAAGTAACACATGAGATGCCATGAGAGTGGCAATAATGGTTGCTAAGCTAGAAATGTAAGTACGAATAAAACAAAATTAAGAAGAAATGGGGCTTGAAAGCATTCAAACAACATAAAACAAAATAATTATATAATTAGTACTAGTAGTTTATGAAAGTGTTGCATAACAGCCTGCCAGAGTCTGTGTTTCTTGATAGCTTGATGTCAATAGGTTAGTTACAACCTGAGAGTCTTTATGTCAATAGGATAGTTCTAGGCAAGCGTGCTTCATCTTTGACCACATCATAGCTTCCATCGGGTGAGATATTGGTCAAACGCGTGCCTAAAAGAAACAGTCAGTGCAGACATAACTTCAAACTGATATAGCAGTTTAATTAATTTACTGAATAATGTTTTCCCGCCACTTCGCTTCCATGTTAGGTGCCATAGGAACCGTGCGTTTGTTATAAAAAATGGAACTAAGCGTAGAGTAGGAGAGTAAACTAAGCAAAATATACAATAACGTAAAAATACCTACTCTTAGAAGGTAGACAATATAAGTCTGTAACAACACCCACAGGAAGATGTGAACGAAATAACAAAGGTATAAAACGGATGGCGGAGCGGAAACACGGGTCACAGGCATATTGGAAACAAAACCATGTCGCGGTGGTTTTCATTAGTTTCTATTCAACTTCGGAAAAAAGAGGGAAACGAGTTTTAAAATAGAGTGTACATTTAGAATAGGAACCAATAATATTTAACGTAGGTCTTGGTACGTAGATACTTCCTTGTTATAATAGTTTGAAAAGAATTCTAGTTTCACAAAATTTTCAATTGTTTTTCCTACGTTTTCAAATTCTGAAAAGCAATTTTCAGAAATTCTAACGAGCGAAATTCAAGCGTAATTTGCAGTCTAGCAAAATGGAATTTCTTCCGAATGTAACAAGGTCCATTTTTAAACGAACAGCAGCACCTCTAAATAACACTTATTATTTATATAAAGTTGGTATGCAATACGAAAGTTTCATTAAGTATTTAATAGAGACCCAAGAATAGTGATTTGTTTGTCCCGTTGGTCTTATGGTCAAAAACGCAACTGCCGAGCAAAAATTGTTATTGGATTTCTCCAAAAGAAATTTCTCAGTAGTCTGGAGTTTGGAAGTTGGTGGTGTAACGGAAAGGACGTACAGCTGTAGGTGGAGCACTTGCCTGGCTAATCAGAATCCTTCGAAACGAATGGTTGTGGTTTTGTAGGACACACAACACTTACGTACAATGGTACATTCTCGCTCATCAAAAGCAGGTCTGTTCATAGTAAATTAAATTTTCTATTTTAATTTAATTGAAAGAAATTAATGAGAGTGTATCTATGTTTGCACACACACTTGTGTACTGTTGTAAATACCTATGTCCTTCGTATTTGGCTAATCTCCGTTGAGATTAGGCACCATGACCGTGGTCGAGAATATTAGGTTTTGTTGTATTGTATAAAATTTAATGTCTTCCACTAAAAAACTTAATTTTTTAAGGTCCATTGACACTACAGATCTCTACGGGTTTTCTTAGACACTTAACAATTCGATTTGTGATAAACGAACAGGCCTTTATCATGGGATGTCTAGGAAGTAGAAAATAAGACAAGACAGAGAGCTTGTTCTATTTCACGCGCGTACGGCTCCCATACAGGATCACATTAACATTCCACGACGTAACTCCGTGTTAACCTAATTTCCAGGCAGTTCCGTCAACTTTGTGATATAGTATGTTAGAGTTCTCTGTTTATTATTTAATGACAAACTTAAGGGCACTATACTGTGTCCTTCGTATCATAAACATTTACTTAGTCATAAGTAGTGAAATCCATGATTGAAAAAAAAATCAATAATTATATTATATAGTGTCCTTTAAATAATAACTACTTTTTTGACATTGGAGAAGTCAGAAAAAAATGCATCAAGAAAGAAAGTATGTAAGTTCAAATAGTTCTCATTAGGGACACAGTTAATAACTTTAAATTAATAACAATAACTTTAATTTACTCACTTCTGTCAGTGAGCAGATGAAGGGCCCGCTACAGAACTTCTTGTTCTGGATCTGCAGTCACGTACCGGGAGACGCAGCGTTGTAAGACCTCCCATAAGATAAACCGATGATTGATCAAGCCCTCAGCAATCCGCTGACCGGTCGATGTGAGGCATATGTAGCAGTGGATGTCTATCGTTTGAAATGGTGATGGTGATGACTTGCTTCATACCTCAGTCCACAATTTACGGTTTAAAAATACCAGTAAATTCATTCCCCATTTCCTTGACCAGACAAATAGCTAAGTAAACTACCGTCCCTATTATCACTCTTTTCTATAGCTTTAGAGATAAAAGAGGGACAAAGCTGAAACAGCAAATTATTCGAAGGTGAGAATTGGACCCGCAGGGTACCTACACCTTGTTTACGTTGCCATGCGTCCGTTTATCGAAACGGGATCTTATTGGAAAGGTGGATAGTAGACTCGATTCGATCTAGACAGTCATTTGTTTTTGGCTTGAAAATATATTATGACCTCTAGTTGTGAAATATGTAGGGTTAGTTTCAAGTCATTAACAGCTAGTTTTATTTTAATTGTAGTTTGGGTGTATTGAGTTCTTTGTTTTTAATTATTGACTTAAGATAATGTCTGAACTGATTGTTTACGAAAATTATTTCACTAATAAAGCTTTTCGGTTTATGAGCGACCATACCATGGACTACATTTAAAAAATTAATATTCAAGGTTCCTGCTGGTTCGGCCACAAAAGCAAAGCCGGGAGCAAAAACTAGTCTAAGTTATGTCTTTTGTGAAGTAAATACTAACAGAATGTTTATCAAAAATAATAATAGAAAACAAGAAATGTGGGTTCTGGTCTAGTACCTACTTATAAAAATATTCAGTAGACATTTTTCTGAAGAACAATATTTTTGCTGGGTATGTCCCGTCCCAGCTTTCTCAACTATCAATAACAATAAATAATATTTACCATTTATCATTAACATTTATAGTAGCACTGGTTGGAATAATAATACAAAAGTTGTAAAAACGTTTTTTTATTTTCCGAACATCCATATGAATTTGCCTATTATGAAATCTCGTGTGTCTGTTTGTCTGACACGCTTTTCGCATGTGGTAGGTTTTTTTCATATAAAATCGATATTTCACAAGTAAATGTAACCTTTACCTTTCTCAGTTCCCAAGAGCGTGACCGTAAACAACATTAAAACTTTAAACTTCGTAACAATATTACCTTTTTGTCACCCTTGAATACAAAACGAATCTAATTATCAAAGTTGTATTACAGTGAAACAATCAATAGTTTTAAATGACTAATTGACGGAATATGAGGTTCATTGCTCCGAAATCTGCAAAGTTTGAAATTAGAATGTTTTTAACTTTAAATGAGCAAAAATGTTATAGCAATAGAACCACAATAATTCGATTATAAAATACACCCTTTATATAACTCGTACAAAAATAGATTATTAATTAAAATTATGTAAATTTTCTTTATTTTCGGCCTTACTTATAAAAACTTTCTAACCGTTTATTTTAAATAAATTATAAGCAGATTATAAATTGAAACTCTCGTAAGAAAATTTGAATAACGAATCTACTGAACAATATAGATTGCCCAGTTGCCCATATTACATTCTCAGAATACATTATTATTATTCATTGCTTTATGAGATCCACTTACTGCATTTCAACAGCTAACCCATTTTTATAAACGTAACACGGTGTAAAAATTGTTGTAAAAACTTGAAACTTGGCAAAAACGAATTATTAGGTATAGATCAATTTTACCAATTATTTTGTCCATTTTAAAATTCTAAAATCGAAAGGTATTTCACTAAAACTTTTTGTAACCGTAATGCAATTAAACTTGTCCCAGTAGGTAATTGTACCTTCGATCCCTTTGGCCTCAGTGAAGAAGAGAGCACTTAACGTTGAGACCTCATCCCTCCGGAGTTGATTGACCCCGCGCAAGCCTGCGTTTGATAAAACCGCCGGGAGGCCCTACCATGTGCTTGTATTTTCAGTGCGACTGAAGGAAAGCGCCAGTCGGCACCGAGCCGTGGCTGTCGACGTACGTGTCCACGCGAGTCTTTGAAAGCTCCGCGCCGCGTAAATAACTTCGATACAATACGAAAAAAATTTGACTCACAACTTCTAATGTTATAATTATTTTAATAGTTTAAATTAAAGTTCTAGTGTTTTTTGAGAAAGTAGTGAAACTTTTAAAGTAGTAGTTTAATTTTCTTAGACTTTAAACTTTTTGTGCGTTTGTAAGGATTATATTCAGACATTAACTTCGTCTTCGCACCCAATCGCCGTTGAAATCCGAACTTGGAATTGTACGCAGTGAATCGGACTTTACTCTCAGGCGCATCAGTAAACGTGCTCGATGAAATGTAAACGATTATGTGAGGACATAATAATGAATGTTTTGTTGATATAGTTTGAAAACAATCGCTCGTCCGTGCGTGTAGTGGTGATTCAATTTTATGCTTTGACTGGCGGTTTCCTGCGACGACAACGAACGGAAGTCGCCGATACGCAGACCGTGTAAGTTGGAAATAGCAGCTCTGTTCATCAACAGAACGGTAACTAACATTTGTTTTCTCTGAACGTGTTTGTTGTGGCAACAATTGCCATTATGAATGTGCGTACAATGTTTGGAACCACGTCCTACTTGCACACGTAGGGTAGGTACGGTTGAATCAAAACAAACTTCAGTTTGACGTTTAGAGTTTCAATTTTGGCGATCCTATTTCGGCGATGCATTTCATTACGTCACGAAACTGGACTTAATTGAACCAGGGACGTTGCTATGGAGTTTGTGAATTAATTAGAATTCCTTCCACGTCGGCTTGGGGAATTCGATTAGACATAATATTTTGTTACGATTTTATGACATGAATGAAAGCGTATCCAACCGTGCTTCGTTGAATATTTAGAGATAACTCGTGGACGTGACTGGGTGTTATTATTTCTGATAACGGAAAATTATGTTTTGGTTAGTTTTATTGTGAAAGGATATTATTACATAAACTTACATACAATTACTGTTGTCCTGTGTCTATGTGACAAATCCTCAGTCATAAAATAATTGGGGCATAACTTTTGTGGTATCTCCCACATTGTGATAGAAGTAAAAAGATAAGTTATAATAATTGCGTCTCTCAGCAAATATCTGAGCATAAAATAAGACAAACGACTTTCAATTTTGTTTAATCGTGCTCCACCTTCGATCACATTAGATGAAATAGTGGTCGAATGCGTGTCTATAAATAGTAAAAAAAAAGTTTTATTCTAGCCTAATATAAAAAATGATTTGCTTGCAACATAGAAATCTGAAAAGTGTCATAGATTTTTATCTATGACACTTTCAGATTTCTATGTTGGTATCACTAATAATGTGCACATGAAATACAAATTTCTTAGTCTATGGGTCTATGAAACAAATTATCCATAGGAACGGTCTGTTCTTTATTGATATTTTAATCTATAATCATCATCGTTATCAATTTTATGGCTATTCCACCGTCCTCTCCATTCCCAAACAGGAGTCTATTTTTAGTATCCATTACTTTTTAGGGCAGATCCCATCTTCGTCAGTACAATGTTGTTGTATCTATGTTTGATTTCTCTCGCTGCTCTTTTGTTTCGGGTTTTCTGTGTTTCTCACGTTAATCAGAAACTTGTGATGAATGCTGATCAATTTGATAACGAAACGCCTCTTTGTAAGATATTTAAATTTGGAATTTGCTAACATTTCTCAGTTGTAGAACAATTTGCTTTTCTAGTAACGAACTTTGATAATAACTTCTTGAGTCTTATTGCTTTTGTAAATCAGGGTTAGAATGAATGTCTAGCAAAAATCGAGTTTTTTTTTGTTATCTCGTTGTCATTGTAACGATGTTGTATGCGATGTTGAATAAGAGCAGGGTAACAGTTTGAATGTAAAATAAAGTAAAGTATAGCTCATAAATGTTCTTTCTATCTATGGCGTAAAATTCAAATCTAAACTTTTACAGGGTTTTTAAATTTTTATAGATATCCTGCATGTCTTCAAAGCAATTTTTATCAATAAAAGAGTTTATATACATGGTGTTCAAGAAGTGCGTGTCACATTATCGGTGTTGTACTGTATAGAGAAAATAAAAAATAGCAAAATAAAAACATACGCCATCTATCTATTCACCCAATAAGCAGAAACCTACAATAGAAACATAGGTACCAAAAAATCGAATTCCTAGAACAATTTCGCAAATATTATTCTCAATGTTGTATAATTATTATCGTCTACTGATCGTAAGACGTGTCTGTTAAATTGTTTAAACAAACACAGTCGATCATCGTGTTGGCACATCGGTTTGCGGGCCATGATCTGTGTCACGCCTACAAATTAGAATGTGCGTATTTTGTAATACGGAAGACGTATGACTAATAAATATGTCAGGATACTTGGTATTTGCAATGTTGATTTTGTTTTTTTTTGTGCCAGATCCTATGATAATCGTGATTTTTTTGGAGATAATCGTTATAAATTGTAATATAAAAAGTTTACAATCTGAAAAAAAAAGGGATTAGTGTTAATACAGAAAAAAATGGTCCTCATAAAAAACAAAACACGACAGCAATTTCCATACAGGGCCTAAACCACCAACTCTTAAAGCAGTATTACTTCAATATTACTTCCAGTGGGAAAGAGACGGAGCTATACGTCCTGTATTCCTGTATAGCTCCGTCTCTTTCCCACTGGAAGTAATATTGAAGTAATACTGCTTTAAGAGTTGGTGGTTAGGCCCCAGTTCCTGCACTACGCTAGACATGTACCACTAGGAGTTGTTTCTAAATTTTTACGCTACCTCAAGATGGGTCAAAGATAAAATTCCATGTTCCTCAAACTTAGCATGAAAGCATTGAAAACCCATTATAGATTGAATTATTATATTATTGATGCCATAGAAAAATATTTTGTAAAATAAAATTACAAACAAGGAGATACTAGTACATTTAAAAACTTTTTATCCACATTTTTGTTAAAACCCGGAAGCTCTGTTTATTACGGGCCAAAGTTAGAAACCTCTTTAATTTTAAAAACGGAACTCAACACCCGTATAAAATATGTACCAGTCCCTGCCTGTAACAAATAAGTTTTCTTGGTTAAATTTTAATATTAAACGGAGGATTCAAAAAGATTTTACAACCAAAACAGCATAGGACCAAAGTTATGGGGCAATATCTTAAGATATTAAATGTTGAATAATTACGTCATTTTTTTTTCTTTTTTTTTTCTAGTTTGACGTTTGGAATATTTTACACGCATTTATTGCTCTATGGTAATCTTGTAACAAAAGATGTACATACATTTATAAACTTGGTAAAAACAACGAAAACGAAGAGATTTTCAAAATACATAGTTACCTCGTCGACAGTAAAATTCTATTCTAATCCTAACAAATATAATAAATGCAAAAATGAATTTGTTTGTATATTAATCGTACGCTTTCTTTATTTAAAGTTAGATGGGACCCTGGATACAGTTACAGGCTACGTGTGAGCGAAGCTCAGGGCAAAAGAATTATTCATCATTATCATATTATCCGCCGAAAGACGTCCACTGCTGAACATAGGCCTCCCGCATATGGGGGGCGGGGTTTGCCATAATCGCCTCGCTTGGCAGGAGGGTTGGCGATCGCAATGCAGCCGTTGCAATATACTGAGAATGCTGCTGCCCATTCTCTGGTGAGTCCATTAATCGCCTCTTACGACACCCACGGGAAGTGATGGGATGGTGCTATTCTTTTACGTCCGACACCATGTGGAACAAAGTATTATTAATTATAAATTAATATTTTATGCTTGATAAAATATTAATAATAATGTGCTTCAAAAATACGCAGTGATTTGATACCGGATGTATACTGTGTTTCATAAACATGTGTTGTAATTTATTACTGTTCTAGTATTCCAGTATCAAATGTTGAAGGAAAACATGGCACAGTAATGCGTTTGCTAAAAACTGAAATGGTCTATTTATTTACGAATTATTATAGCACTGCTATTTGTAATAAGTATTTTATACATCACAAATATTCACAATTTTTTATTTTCAACGTATCCAAGTTCCTTTACCAGTATACAATAGCTTGTTCAACCAGTGTTTAAAATCTGCAAACTTTTGTTTCTTCATATAACAGACTTGAATAGGTTTTCATACAAATTAAAAAGTTATCGAGAAGTATAATCAACTTAATATTCCCATTGCTGGGAGAAAGGCCTCTTTGTAACAGAAGTTTTTTTTAGGGACCTGCCTGTTCAGAAGTTGCAGTGGTTGGAAAAAATTGTGGCCACTCTTCCCAGCCACTGCAACTCCTAAAAGCCAGTATGAAATTTTTTAGGAAAAAAACATTTGGATATGAGTAAAATTAAATAACCAGCAAGCCGTTAGGACCTGCTAAATCCTATTACCAACAATACAGAAGTCCCACAAGTGTTTACTAAATATTATCGGATAACGGTTCGACCCAAACGAGTCCTCAGTAGCTAGTCAAATCCCTAAACATATTTAGTGGTGCTTATCTTAACGAGTACGCCCTAAGGTCAGGGGTTTGTTTGAGATGGGATCTTCTTGGACCAAAGTAATAGGAAACAAGAGCAGAGTTAAGATGTTTGTAATCAAGTTGGGGCGGTTGTTACTAGAGGTGGCAATCCCGAAAAAAATCGTGATTTTATTTATTTAAAATATATTTACTGAAGTGGTACCTACATCGGCGGACTTGTTCAACAAATAAATAATATTTAAAATAGAAATTAGGATTGTAACGATTACCTGTACCTAATAATAATATCGATTAGTTTATTATTTTAGCCTACATGTTTAGGTACATTTTTGTATGTTAAAATATTATGTTATTTAACAAAAGAGAACTCGATTAGCTGTCTAGACAAATACTGCTGACTATCAGTATTTTACATGAACTAATTCATTACCATTGCACTCAAAAGATGCAGGAAAACATCCGGCGGAACCAGAACGTCCAACCAAGAAATTCAAAGAAATGTCCGTAACGACCACCAATTCGCATTGGGCCCGTTTCCCTGGCAAAATTCGCATTGGGCCCATCTTGTTGTTAGTCAATTATAGTAAAAAATACGTTACAGTAAAGCAGAGGGCACACAATAAAATTAATTTTCAGTTTCAATGTTTTCCCCTCCTTTTTTAATTCTGTGAAACTGAACATTTTGCTAACACAATCTTGCTTGATCAATGAAGAGACTCTTCAGTCAATTATGTCTGACATCGCTCGTTAAATTAAGATGGGTCTTGAAACGATAAGGTATTAGGAGTATCTACTTACACTGCTAATTAGTGAAGACTGGAAGATTATGAGTTCAATCGAAGTAAGCTAAATTATAAGTTTAGGATTCTGGGTTCTGGGGCTCAGATAGACAGTCGGTCCAAATAAAATATTGGGATTCAGGTACTTCCAGTTAGTCTTTTTTATGGATGGGAAATCATCAAATGACTTCCCTGGGTGGAGCGGACTCAGACTGTTACTGACTAAAACCCATCCGTGTTCCTCCAAGCCCTTTGCGTTCCAGGGCCGCGGTGACTCTTTCGAACAAATCCCGCAACCCTGGCAGAGCTTCCAGTTAGCCTAGATACCAACTCCAACAGAAATGGACCCACCTAGTCTAATATAGTTATCAGGTAGATGAAATAAGGCCGACGGCGCGTTGTGTTCCACGCGCGCCTCTAAGAGATGTCAGCATAGGAGTGGGGGCCCGTTTGGGCCAGAGCCTGCCAAGGTTGCCGATTTTGTTCGAAAGAGTTACCGCGGCCCTGGAACGCAAAAGGCACTAGGAGGAGCATGGATGGGTTGTAGTCAGTAAGAGTCTGACACTCCCTCCCGCTTCACCCAGAGCGGAAGGGGTCAATTGATGATTGTCAAACTTTAAAAAAAAAAGGTAGCAAATAAATGTTTAATGAACGATGTTCTGTATTTTTCTGCATTTCTTCTTTGTTTATTATTCGTCTAAAAGGGACTTAAAGGAACGACTTTTGAACAGACCCTTGACTTTTGACAAACAACTGAAACTTTCAGTCACTGAAGTTATATTTAGCTTCAACCTAATTTACATAGTTTAGATTTTATTCTTGGCTTCTAATTAAGTAAAGGTATTCCACTTACAAAAAAAGTTCAAAATTAGAATACTTTTTAACGTTTCTAGGAGTCTTTTTATTACTTTTTTTTATCTGTGGGACACAGTCATCCTGGCTTGTTCCTTTTGTTTTTTCAAACTTTGGCCGACCAATATTTAGCTAGCTCAATAGCTAGCTGATGGAGACAGCAAGTGAAAGACACAGGTGGCGTTCCATTTTTAACCGACTTAAAAAAAATAAAATGTTTCTCAATTCGTTTGTATTTTTTATGTTTGTTACCTCATATCTCTGTAATTTTTGAACCGATTTGAAAAATTCTTGTTTTATGTGAAAGGATATAATATATAATACTTCCCGATTGGTCTCATAGAAATGTCATCAACATCGGTTCAGTAATTTGGTTTTTAAATTAAAATTGCTGGAAAAATATGTCATCCATGTATACGAAATTGCGTATTTTGCTTTCCTGTGACTTTCCAGTGGTATTAAGGTGTGGGGTATCACTAAAAAGTGAAAAATTAAAAATTCGGAAGTCGGTATTTTTGGTTGTTTCTTCATAATTTAACACCCATTTCCGAAATTTAAGTTATTTTGTACTTTGTAGTGTTTTTTTATATTTGGAAGTCGGTTTTTTTTGTAATCTGTATTGGTTTAATAAAAATGGTTCCTTTAAACTAATAGGCGACAGCTGACTCAGTAAGAAATGGCGCGATGAGAAAGTCTCCTTCGATTAAGGACTGGTCCTTAGCAGCCCTAAACACAGATAAGTGGAAGGAGGGTAGAGAAGTCTTTGACCTGCAGTGGGACATTACAGGTTAGTTATATAAAAATCATATATATATATATTTTTCTTAGAAGAAGGTGAAAAACAATCCCAGGTAAAAAAAATAGACGTGTATTATTGTTTCTTGTGATGAGAATAACAATATATATTCCACTGTAGACAAAAGAAACTGTTTACTGGAAATCTTTATTTACCTTTGTTACGTAACTATTATTTAATCAATATAATTGAATTATATAAAATTCTTCCATTACTGACTGAGTGACTGACAGACAACGCACAGCCAAAACTACTGGTCGTAGAAAGCTGAAACTTGGCATGTAGGTTCCTTGGGGAGTTAAAAAGAACACTATGAGAGGCTTTCCCGAACTTCTTACGGGAACGAGAAAATACGGGATATACGCGTACGAAGTCGCGGGCAAAAGCTAATACGTAATAATACTTAAACATTAATATTTTTTATAGGTAAGAAACTTTTTGGGGAGTCTTTCATCGTGCTAAGAAGTAGACTGTGAGTCTGTTTCCTGATACCTGTAACCTGACGGTATAGTCAACGAGTGAATAGGGTACTTCTAAGCAAGCATGCTCTATTATTGGCTACATCACCGCTTACCTTTAAGTGAGATAATGGTCAAATGCCCCAATAATAAAAAAAAACCGGCCAAGTGCGAGTCGGACTCGCGCACGATGGGTTCCGTATAAAAACGGCAAAAAAATCACGTTCGTTGTATGGGAGCCCCATTTAAATATTTATTTTATTCGGTTTTTAGTATTTGTTGTTATAGCGGCAACAGAAATACATCATATTTGAAAATTTCAACTGTCTAGCTTAGCTATCACGGTTAATGAGATACAACCTGGTGACATTCAGACAGACTGACAGCAGAGTCATTGTAATAGGGTCCCGTTTTTACCCTTTGGGTGCGGAACCCTAAAAATGTAAAGTGAAATATTTTGTAGAAATCTATAAAGCGGTTACACACACACACACTACAGTCATTGAGTAACATACACGACAGACTATCGCAATTCATTCCAAATTCAAAATGATTGTCATGCATTTAAATGATGTAGTGCTATGAATCACCAAACTCTGTATGTCTGTATGTGTCTTCCTTTATTCTTTTGTACAATACATATAAATTACATTTTTAAATATTAAAATACAAAGTTATAAAAATATTTAAAAATATAAAAAATTGTAGCCCACCGGTATCGGGAACAGGGTCCAAGCTACCGGCGGTCAGGGCTCCAGCGAGAGGAACCTCCTGACAATCCGAGCCGTGTCCAGAAGTACTGCTTTCTGAATCAAGCCCCTGAGCAAATGATGTAGTGCTATGAATCATCAAACTCTGTATGTCTGTATGTGTCTTTATTCTTACATCGTTTACATTTAAAATTCGGTAGCACATAAGTTATTTGGTTAAACTTACTTTCTAACTTAATGCTAAGTTTAATATGAAATAACCTCGCGCCTGCATTATTTCCAAGTCACGTCACATAGTAATAAATGACGAGGCTACTGCCACCTACCAGGCACAAATTTATTTTGCTTATGAGAAATTCCAGGTGGAAGAACCCAAATCACTTTGCTCGACTGAGGAACCGAATCGATGTTGCCTCATGCCAGTGGCCTCAAATCCAACTGTTCAGTGTTAGTAATATTTTTTTAATAAAAACAAGGAATACTGAGTTCATTATTCTCAATATAGGTAATACTTTAAAACATAGTTGTAACTCGGATAAATTGGCTTAGTACCTATGAAAAAACCAAGGATTGAAAAACCAACACCAAAACGGTTTCAAAATTTCAATTCCAGACACAAAACACTAAAATATCAGCAAAATTCTCTTCACAAGTAAAACGAAAGCCTTTGTACAAATCCCTTGATAGTCACAGAGCGCATATCAACGAAACGTTACGTAACGTCTTCTAAAATAAAACGCTGTACACAAATCTGAGCAAAATGTTCACTTCTTTGTACAAGATGGCTCCTACATTAGAAGTGTTATAAACGGAACTATAATATTACATAATATTTTGGTAACGAAATAATATGAGCGTCCTAGGTAAAATTATGGCAGGTAGTGTAGGTTAGTTTATTTCAGGTTTCTCGCGGACCTGAGTAAAGATTGTATTTAGCGTAACAAACAAATTCACTTTCGTATTTAAAATATTAGTTGGATGGTGGCATGACAAAATGGAACAAGGTCTAAGTATCAAAAGATCGTACTGAGAAGTGGTATAGACTCTGGACAACACTGTTCTGCTTATGATTTTTCCTCCTTGTATGGGCATTTGCGCATTATCAATGTCAGAAGCTATTTGATAATGTATTCGAAGTACGAGTAGGTACTTGGTTATAAAATAAACCGAAAGGATTGATCAAAAGATGATGTTCTATTTTTTTTTTGGATGGCAAATCATCAAATGACACCCGCTCTGGGTGGAGCGGGCGGGAGTATCAGACTCTTACTGACTAAAACCCACCCGTGCTCCTCGTATTGCCCTTTGCTTTCCACCGCCGCGGTAACTCTTTCAAACAAAATCCGCAACCCTGGCAGGCTCTGGCCCTAACGGGCCCCGACTACTATGTTGACCCGCACCTACGGTGGCCGGGAATCGCCCTGCGACTCCCCACGCCCGGGGCGTCTCCCTATGTTTCGGCAGCTGGGACGTGAGTGTTGTCTCTCCTTCACGCGGCCCGCCTCCTCCTTCACTAGCATTACTGCTTCGCAGAAGGAGGTGACGGGTTCCCATGCCTCCTCGCTCCGGACCATGGATTGAACCAGGGCCGAACGCGAGAGGTCGTCGCCGCCGATCGCCTCGACGAGGACACGGCGGTGCTCCACCCAAGCAGGGCAGACCTCCACCACATGCTCCACTGTGTCCTCCGGGCGATCCTCACAATGAAAACACCCGAAACAGGTATCTCCCGAAACAACCGTGTCCGGTGAGTACTTGCGCCAGGCGGAAGGTGAAAGATGATTTCCTTCGATGAGAAAAAGTGCAATATTGCGTTCTATTTTTCCAGTTCAGTCTTATCGACTTTTTAAAAAACGAATCAGAACATTCAGAACCTTTTTCAAAAATAGAATGTATCGGAAAATCAGCTCCGCATGAAGGAACTTTTATTTTTTAAAACCATATTTTTTGTAGGGCCAGTGTTGCACAATCATAGCCAAGACAAAGTATAACCAGCCTATAATGTTTCCACTGCTGGAATACAGACTTCATCTCTATGAGAGGAAATGCGTATGGACTATTATGGCCCATTGCCACGGGGCCCATTTCGAAAAGTTAAATATGTATCATGTTTTTAAATTTTTGGTCCTATGACAATGGCATCATTTCTTCATGATTTTTCCTTCACGTCATGATGCCATCATATTTTAGTAAAGTAATAGTCTATTTTCAACTATACACTGTAACGAGTAGGTGTAGATTTGCAATAAAGCAACAAACCATCTCTATGTACCTATGTATGACATGATATATATATGTCAATACATGATAGTCTATGGTCAGCCGTCTGGATGTCAGTAAAAAAACCGTTTTTTCAATTATAATATTTTGTTTTGAAATTGTTAAGAATGAGTGCTATATGGATTTATATGTTGAATCCTGAAGGAGCAATGGCCCGATGCTGCGTTATCGAGCGTACGTGATCCACCTCCGTCCATTCGATGTCCAGCAGTCCACCGCACACAGGATGTTGCATTAGTGTAATTGTTGCAAGGTGTTCCGATGAGAGGATAAATAAATAAATAAATGATTGTGTTAAAATCATTAACCAATTTTTCATCATATGACATTATGGTGCGCAAATAGAGATATGATTAGGAATATGAATATTAAGTTTCAAACTTATTTTTCTCAGAAGAAGACACAAAAACTTTCGTACAACTCATCATTGAGTTATACAAAAGTTTTTGTCTCTCGCAAAACCTTTTCCAGCCAAAACTTTCTCAATCAGTCTAATCAAGGATTGCATTGAAGCCAAAATAGCCTGAAAATGATGATGAAAATCGTTCAGCGAACACTAAACGGTGCTAAGTATATTAGTCTGAAAACAGCTTTTGTTAAATTAGGGGTGTCTAAGCGTCATATAGCCATTTAAGTTTGTTCAACACTCATTAAAATGTCTGCAGTAGTTAGGGTTGTAACCCACGCTATATCTATCGACAAATTGCCTTGCAAACTAGCTGTTTTTTCTGATTCGGTATGTTTAATTTAATGGTATTTGTTCTTTGTTTGATGCTGGAAAACTTGGAAAATTTATGATTATTCTGCCTGTCATGTTACGTGCTAGGCTAACCTTGCAGGTTTTAGGTTTCAAATAATTAATGATACCTCTGGCTGCAGGGTTTCTAAGAAACATATCTTTTTAGTGCTCAAGTGAATAGTTCTGCGTTAAAGTCATATTTTTCTTTGTGGATTATTTTACTATTTTCAGTAGTTGATTACAGAGCTTAAATTAGATGAATAAGATGAATGCAGATATTAATTTTCTGTAGCTCTTTAAAACTATTTGACTATTTTAAGCTTGAAAATTATTAATGGGATTCTACTTTAAGGATTACAATTTCTGACAAATTACCAAAAATATCATTTTCTAAGCTTCATATTTGGCAGCAGACAAAGTTATTTAAATATGAAGCTTAGTTTCGTTTTCTGATAATATGAATAAACACGAATATTCACAAAGTTGTATGAATAATTAATGACTTCTGATGAAAGAAACTAGTTTGATGAAAATACTGAAAATTGATGGAATTTCCCCGCACCATATTATTATGTACGTAGTTTTCACATATTATTTCTTATTTATGATTAAAAAAAAATGTTGGAGCTTACAATTTATCAAACTCAATTTCGATTAAATAACAAGCTTTCAATCAAATAGAGTCTCACAAACCGATCTTTCCAGAGTCATCACAAACCGTCACGCACGCAGGTTTGACGACTTCTAGCCTCCCGAACAAGCCGGATTCCGAAAAGGCTTCAGCACCGTAAACCACATACACACGCTGCGGCAGGTTATACAGAAGACCGAAGAGTATAATCTGCCCCTCTGCTTAGCGTTTGTGGACTACGAGAAAGCCTTCGATTCGATCGAGACTTGGCTGTGCTACAGTCTCTCCAACGGTGCCAGATCGACTATCGGTACATCGAGGTGCTGAAGTGTTTGTATGAAAACGCCACCATGTCAGTCCGACTTCAGGATCAGACATCAGAACCTATCCTCCTGCAGCGGGGTGTGAGGCAGGGAGACGTAATTTCTCCGAAACTGTTCACGGCCGCAATGGAGGACGTCTTCAAGGTTTTGGACTGGAAAAGGCTAGGCATTAATGTCAATGGCGAGTACATCACTCATCTTCGATTTGCCGACGATATAGTCGTCATGGCTGACCCCACGGAGGACCTCAGTACAATGCTCGATGACCTCAGTAGAGCTTCCGAAAGAGTGGGTCTTAAAATGAACATGGACAAAACCAAGGTCATGGTAAATACCCATGTAGCACCCACTCCTATCAAGATTGGAGGCTCTGCACTCGAAGTTGTTGATGAGTACGTCTACCTGGGACAAACGATCCAGCTAGGTAGGGCTAACTTCGAGAAGGAAGTCAACCGTCGAATCCGACCCGGATGGGCGGCGTTCGGGAAATTGCGCGGTATCCTCTCGTTTCACATACCACAGTGTCTCAAGACGAAAGTCTATGACCAGTGCGTGTTGCCAGTGATGACCTATGGACTCGAAACGTGGTCGCTCACAATGGGCCTCATCAGAAGGCTTAAAGTCACCCAAAGGGCAATGGAGAGGGCAATGCTCGGAGTTTCCTTGCGTGATCGAATCAGGAATGATGATATCCGCAAGAGAACCAAGGTTACCGACATAGCCCGAAGGATCGCCAAATTGAAGTGGCAGTGGGCAGGGCACATTGCTCGCAGAACAGATGGTCGATGGGGCCGAAAAGTTTTGGAGTGGCGACCGCGTACCGGAAGACGCAGCGTTGGAAGGCCTCCCACAAGGTGGACCGATGACCTGGTGAGGGTCACGGGTAACCGATGGATGCGAGACGCACAGGACCGGTGGCTGTGGCGACACTTGGGGGAGGCCTATGTCCAGCAGTGGACGTCTTTCGGCTGATATGATGATGATGACGATGAATCAAATAGAAGTAAATGAAGCTTAATTTTTCAAGTTGGTTAAAACCAACTTGAAAAATTAAGCTTCATTTACTTCTATCTTCTTCTTCTTCTTCTTCTTCTTCTTCTTCTTCTTCTTCTTCTATCCCAACATCTTTGCTGTGATTTTCAATATTCGGTTGAACTGAAAAAAATCATTTCGATGTTATTGACACTGCAACCTCCAATAACAAGAAATGGATAACTTCTTTTGAAGTTATGACTCGGCATTTATATTGTCGACCCCATTGTAAATGACGTGGTGCTCAGAAAAGAGAATTATTTCTTGACACTTCCATATGAAACAAATGACCCCTCCGCTTACTATCCTTTGAGAGAATATTTTCAATGACATTGAGATTCCTACGATGCGATGTCCAAAATCAAGAATCACTAATGTCACTTTCTATAGAAAGAGATAAGTAGATCTATTTTTTGTAGAGTAGAGGCAGAAGTGGTCATGCTACGAGAGCCCGACTTTTAATAACTTGAACAGAACATCAGAACATCCTTGGCAGCAAGGTACTTCTAAAAGCAAAATAGATACAAATAAATATTTCTAACTTATCTAAATTCGTCCATAATTCTTATTCGTAGAATCCGAGGCAAAAACAGAACACATCTTTTTGGAGGAAATAAATCGTTGGATTTATGCTAAAGAAATCCTGAAAAGAAACCAATATCCCGATCCCGTTAGTATCGTCTACGTAGGCACAGACAAACACTATTACCTACTTTTTCCTGAAAGGGTGTGAAATCATACAAAAAATCCGAACCGATCCCAAAATCTTTTCTAAAGAAGTTCAGTATCAATACGAAATATCCAGTCGGTAAACTGGATATTTCGTGTTGATACTGAACTCAAAGCTAAAACTAAGTAAAAAGATAATTCAAAAGTTAATTACATATATTTCCAATGTACCTATTCCACGAACCTAATTAATTTAATTACCTAAATGTTGTCTCAAATCCACGAAAAAACATGAAAGTGTTTTGAAGTCGTAATTAATTAAACATTTTGATTACTTACAGATTTCATCGAAAATTTCTCCAACGTTTTTTGCCCCAGTCTTGTTCGCAAAGAAATGAAAGATTTTTATTATTTATTTTTTATTTTATTCATAAGAAGAAAGATATTAGTAAGCAGTATCTAATCGCGAAGTTTTATTACTCGTGAAGTATTAACGAATTCAGATCACATAGGACTCGTCGAATATCCATGACCCACTTCCCATCAATTATGTACACGAAACTTTTACAAACTTCTGTAATTACGTTATCTGATGAGCATTATACAGAAAATGTCGGACAACAAAAATCCCAAAGTTTATTATTTGGTTTGTCCAATATTGATGAATCCATAATCAATTTAGGAATCTTGTTCGATTGTTAATAAGAAATATAAGGTCTATTTTGTATTCTATATTGCTTTTATTGTTCTTGTGGTATTGTGTTATTGTAATCATTATTAGATATTCTTTGTGGACTTGAATAGAAAAACAAATATAATATCTACAAATACTTTTACAAGATCTTATCTTCAACAATGTGTCGAGGGTTGATGGAGAATTTCCTACAAATTGTTACATCGACATACTTATTGTTACCTTCATTCCGCTTAGAGGAGAAAAGCACATCATTTTGGCTCAGCTCCAACTCTCTCAAGACTCCCAAGCGCTGGCTTTTACCTTGGATAAAAGATAAGCATTACCATACAACGTGGCAATGCCGACAGTCTTTTGGGCACACTACCAGTCGACAGCGATGTGAATAAATTTTTTGACGCCATATTTTAGGATTAACTTAGGAGTTTCTGTTTTTATTTCTAGTGTATACAGTTAATTAACGTATTTATTGAAACTGTTGTAAATAAACATTCAAATAAAGAAGAGATTAAAGACAAAATCAATATTTTAGTCCCACATTATATCTTTTGTCCCGACTCTTATTGGGACGTCAAAAACTCCTCGCATTCTTTCGTATCTCACGATATAGGAGAAAATTACATTTAAACTTAATTGGATTTATAAATTTAGAAAAAAAAGTATGTAGAGCAGAAATCATTTGATTTATTACTTGTCCTGAAAAAGTATTCGTCAAATCGTATTACGTGGAAAATTATTTTGAAGCAACACCAATATTAAAATTCTCAGGAAAATGACCTAGAATGACAGGTATTTTCTTTCATTCCAATATTTCATATTGCTTCTTAAAAATATTAAAGAACATTGCCCTCAGCATTTTGTTTTCTGGAATCGTCTAAAATTGGGTTAGTAACGTAATTTTTAATTATCCTTCACTTAATTAGGTACATGTCTGACATCGTCTCTAGTTCACGGTACTAGAAAGGTGGCCGTGATTTAATACTGTGTAAATAATTTCTTGGAAGCGAAAAGTTGATAGAAATGCTTCTGCTCTTTGTCAAGGCAGGTTTCGCCACAAAGCTACTTATCAATTAAATATATACAGGATGTTCCAGAAGTTAGTGGTCATATTTAAGGGTGGTGTTCTATATCCGCTACAGGTACTTCCAGTAAAGAAACAATATGATAAAAAAGACTATTTTAAAAAATCCCGTTCTCAATTCTGTGATTTAACTAAAAAAGACGTAGACGCCACTAACTGCATCAGACTGCTAAAGTAAAAACGTTTTGTTTGAACTTTTTATTTGTCGAGTTTTTGAAGTAAATACTTCTTTAGCGGCGTTATGCACTTTTTGGAATGGGTAAAAAATGTGAAGCTCGCGACAGGACACGTGACTGTCAGGACACGTAACCTGATCGAAAAATCGTAGGACTTTTTGGGATGGTTAAAAAATGATAAACTCGCGTCAGGACACGTGACCTGATCGAAAATTCGTAAGACGGATAATGTAATATAAATGGTCATGATTGTGTACGATAGCACAATTAATGAATATTGTATTTAACCATATACATGATAGTACTTTCATACTGATAAATAAAGCAATTCGTGCGAAATTATTCCATAACCATTCCAAAATATTCAAAAATGCACGTTAATGTTCAAGTTTTCACTTCTGCCGGCACTCCCGGAGTGCAACCCGTTGCTTTTTTAT
Organism: Melanchra persicariae; assembly: GCA_947386135.1. Classification (NCBI taxonomy): domain Eukaryota; kingdom Metazoa; phylum Arthropoda; class Insecta; order Lepidoptera; family Noctuidae; genus Melanchra; species Melanchra persicariae. Next base: position 7,353,005 of record OX376659.1, read on the forward strand.
TATTCTGTCTTTACTGTATAGTATAGCTCAGAACACCACCCTTAAATATGACCACGTGTTTCTGGATCACGCTGTATAAGCAACCGGCTACGATCCCGGGGTTACATCATCATTATCATTTAGCCTGGAATCTCCAACTGCTGGGTATAGGCTTCTCTCCTTTCCTGCAATATCTTCCGTGGTCTAACCCACACGAACCGCATATTTTCTTGACAAGCTTAAAATTACAGTAGCTTTCCATAAGCGAAAGGATCTCCGTAATTCTGTAATTATTTACAAAGGTTATCCTACAAACAAACTCTTTATAATATTATTTTAAATTATATAATAATAAATTTAGATTTCCAGCGGATTAATAAGTAGGTGCTTTTCAAGCATATTGCATATAAACAAAATTGACCCTCAATGTAATCAGAAGAAAACTGTTTCCAAAATAATTACCTATGTTATTATATAACACTTCATGTGACCGTTAGCATTCACGGTCATGGCGCCAATATAATGAGCTGTTGTGTGCCAGTCCTTTTGTAGTTACCTACGTATAACATTTCATCTCTGTACCTCTGGAGTGTAATGTTCGTCATGTCGTTCTGCCACAGAGAATATTTTATTACTGTAGTACTGTCTACAAGGGAATTGAGTTAGTACTAAGTAAAGTTTATTAGTTGGTAGCAACGTGTATGAAATTATTTAGGTTACAAGTAAATTGAATGGGAATTATTATCCTGCGATCCTTAGTGATATTTGTAATAAGATTATGTGTTTATTTACTACACAGGCCTGAGTGCCAATTCTACTAATTTTTAAGCAACGTCATGTCAGTCGCAATCTGTCAAAAATTTATGGAATTTGAGGCTTTTTTGACATATTGCGCCTGAGTTGCGAATGCGACCGTTGCTTAAAAATAGTAGAATTAGAATTGGCCCTGTGCATACAGTCAATTTCACTATTACTATTAGCTTATTCAAACTGTATTCAAGAGCTGTCAATGTCATGAATGCTGTGAAATATAATCAATGACAGTTCTTGAACGCAGATTAGATGTATAGTCGCGTTCACCGTTCACCTAAGTCCGAATTTTGAAACGTATTGAAACTGGATAAGCCCCTTCTGGTGACAATAATGAATCTCCCCCTTTTCTATTCTAGGCAATTGATATAAGTGAACGGTTACGTTATATGGGTCTGCACTACTTCCACATATTTTTCTTTTTTTTCGCAGAATGACAAGTGTTTGTTGTATGCCCAACTTGTCCGTTCATGCCCAACTTTTCTCAGCAATCTTTTCCGCCACAGCAGCACTCTTTTTACAAACGTACTTCGTTGGTGACTTGTACAGATAAAAATATATATTCTTTCAGGTGTAAACAGATTCACTTCTCCCTTCGACAACACATAACAATGTTTTACGTGGTATCCAAATCAATAATCGTTACGACGAGTCCTTCCCTTGGGATGGATTATGTTAACTGTTTTTTCCTGAAACACCATTTTTCGTTACCCAATGAATGTTCAAAGTTTTGTTTTTGAAACAGTATTTTTTCGAGTGTGATGATTGGTATTGGAGCCTACCAACTTCCTTGTTGAAAAAAAAAGTAGAAGTGAAAATGTTTTTATTAAGTAATTGAAACACATGTTGCTGTTAGAAGGAATCTTATTTAGCCATCGATTGTCAGGCTATAATAAAATTATGCAGGTATGAAGTATGAATTCTGAGTAACGGTTTATTTTTCCTTCTTTATTAGCCTTTAGTGTCCCACTACTGGACAAAGGGGCCTCCCCCACATCTTTCTATATACTCTCATATACGCCACCTCGAACCAAACTTTTCATTGCGCGTCTAAGTTGTCTCGCTGCCTCTTTTCCACGCGATGCTTACCTTATTGCATTAATTAGACTTTTCCCCTCGTTTTTTTTTTTCGTTATTTCAATAGTCATCAAGAAAAACAAATTATCTTGACATTACATTTAAATATACAGACTTAGGTGGGTTACAAAATAATTCTTCGAAAAAGTCATGTATGTCTGTACGTCCCCAGAGCAAAAGTCTCATTCATAATGCCATTCAACCATCGCTGTTTTATTACCCCCATTATTGCTTAAGTGCGTCGAGACCAGTCACCTAATTAACAAAGTTATTAAACTGTTTCAACAACATGCGGAATTCCATTACTAAAATTAGTTTTGTGTACACGCAAACTTTTGTGGTTTGATTAATGTGTGCTGAATTTTACAAGAGAAGTAAGGAAACGCCTGCCTACATTTTCAAATGGATTACCAATGCACTTCGTATTTTTACTTACTTGGTTATGGCAAGCTAAAGCGCGTCAGCCCAGAGGCCGTACTACGAATCATAATTCCGTATTGAGAAAGGGATAGTGGTATTCGTCCTGTATAGCTGTCTCCCTCTCAAACCGAAATCATGATGGGTTTTACACGTCATAGTACGGTTTCAGATACCAGCAACTAGTAGGTAGATTTAGCATTCGATGCTGATTCGAAAGTGGTTTTAGTGAATATCTTCAAAGTTCTAAAGCTGCCAACGTAGAAATATTTGAAGTATTAGCTGGTAATCATAACCCGATAGAGCCAAAAGGTACTTGAAAATCCTTAAATACCAGATTGACAATTCTACTAATTTTTAAGCAACTTTCGTCAGTCGCAAATGAAAATTGAGGTTTTTTTGACAAAACCTCAATTTTCATACATTTTTGGCAGATTGCGACTGACATTTGAAAGCGAACGTTGCTTAAAAATTAGTAGTAGAATTGACTCTCTGATTGGTATTTTAAGGGTTTGCAAGCTCTTTAAATTCTTTAAAATATATTATACTAATCATCTGTATAGCATAGATAATTATAAAGAAAACACAAGCAATTTGTGACCACAAAAACGTCATCACGCAAACTCGTTAACATCCAACAACTTTCAGAACCTCTCATCATCAGAGACTATCATCGTTTTTCCCTCTCTTTCATCTATACCCCCATTTATCCAACGTTGGGTATAAAACCATCAAGCTAATAGTTTCTTTGCTCTGGCGATCGGAAGTCTATGGGGGATCTTTAAAAATAGCGCTCCCATATCGATGCGGTATGGACGTCTTTCATAAAACAAACTAAGTTATGGCCCGACCACAAATAGCCCGTCAGAATAGCCCGCGTCCGTTACAGGGTTAAGTGCGTATTAATATTGCCCTATTAAATTTATATGTTTTTGTCTTAAATATTTACTTGAAAATTGAGTTTATTTATTTTTTATTTATTTAATCTTTTATTTCAGGCATCTAAGGCCCATAAAATAAAATAAAATACATGTACATAAAACAATAACTATAAATAAAACAATACATATACATATAAAAATTTAAACTATAATAATATAAACTTTAGAGTTTATAGTTTTAATTTTTGTTTAGTGAACGCACATAAAAAAACTTATAGAGGTAACGGTACAGAGAGTAATACCCGCAAACCTCCATTGAAAAGGGAGGATCCTCCGACCGGACGGTTGTTGTGGCCGGTGGGCAACTATTCGAACTGTTGTACATGTTCAAATCGCACGGAAAACTCTGACACCCCGATTTAGGATTTCGTTAAGTTAGTTTGCAGCTGGCGGGATAGATGGCGTCGCGGTTGCTTTTTGTAGCGGTGTAGATTTTGCTACGTTGATTTTTGTGGCGGCATTGATGTCGCTAATTACATTACTTCCCTCCGGAGACCGGAGGTCGATAGTGGATGAGTCGTCCATACATCTTGAGATGCTTGCCAGGCCAAATTGACTTCGGGCTTTTTATGTGCGTTTAAAAAAGAATGCAGGTACACAGAATGCAGGTACAAATAAAAGGAAACTTAATTGCACCAAATAGTGGACCTATTTCAGTACTGCCAGAGAACTAGGAGTTGCCTGACGCTAGTTTTCAACTGAACCTTACGTAAAAAAATAAGGATGTAAATCAGTTTGGTAAGGTGTTTAATATACAGGTTAATATATTGTAAATGTGTAGTAAATGATACAATCATATTATTTGGTTTCGTTTATGATAACTACAAATAGGGATTCTATAACTGTGCTTCTGCAGGGCAAAGGCTCTTCTTATATTAAGAAGACACGAACCTTAATCACCGTTTAATCACCAAACTTTCTTTAGGCGGGGTTGCGATTTTATAAGCCAGGTTATAATATGCCAAGCATCTACATTGCTCGGTTACCCCATAAATTCATTGTTAAATCATTTTTTTTTTTTATTATTGATAGGCACGCGCTTGACCACTATCTCACCTGATGGTAAGCGACGATGTGGTCGAAGATGGAGCACGCTTGCCTAGAAGCAACCTATAAAAAAAAAAAAATAAAAAAAAAAAAAAATGATTTTAAATATAAAAAAAACGGTTAACGCATCATGAATTCTATATGTTACATAACATTATTATTAATTTCTAGAATGTATAATCATCCCACTCTTACCCATTGTTTATTTTCTCGATTTCAAGATAAAACGGTCACTTAGGATAATCCTGGATCAGGTGGAATAAAGAAAATTGAAAATAGATAGTCGATTAAACCAATCGCCAATTAATATTCTGGTAACTTACGCGTTTATACGGGACTCGAATAAAACGATACAGGACCCACAGGATTAAATAATTTATATTTGGTACAGCCGCAAGCATAAATGGGAGACATTTACACAAAATTTATCAGCGATTTTCTTACAACATCTAGATTTTTTTAATTGACGTCTGAGATGGTCAGTTCGCAGCAGGATAAAACATTGCTTTTCTAGTGAGTATGAAATAGACATGAAATAAATCTTTTTCGCACTTGGTGGTAAAGCGATCTTCTATCCCTCTCTACTCGGCTGTCAAATCGGGCTTCTTAGATTGTGACAAGTTTAGGAGCTCAACAACTCGACGAACAATACCAAAGAAAGGACATTTGGGTAGGCCGCAATTTCAATTCTCAAAATGTGTGGTCTCAATGGCTTAGCTCTGTTCTGGCAAAAATATAATTTCCACTTTCCCACCTTATCAAGCAGAAACTTGATAAGAAGGGGAAGTGGAAATTATATTTTTTTCCTACTCCTCCACTGTTCATTTCTGATTAATTTCGTTGCGGGAGCCAAGACAGTTGAATCCTTTCTCCAAAACTCGTCGAACTTGATGCGGCACGGTTGATGAGGCTGTCACGAGTTGCAGTGGTTGAGAATAGTGTGGCGGGCTTGTTCCATATAAACATGGTCTCACAAACACTATGTTCGAAACACTTCAACATTTCTGTCAGTATAAATATAGAAACCAACCTTAGAATTTTTCCAAAATGTCACCTATTTCTGTTTGAGACTGTACCTACCAGTAACTCGGTTAGAAATTTAAACATGCCTTGTAAGCCTTCTCAAATAAATTATTCCGTGTAGAGCCCCAAACTTTACCCTATCGAAGTACTTGTCAAGTTTGTTATCTTAAGATATGTTTTGGTCAAGGAGTTAACTACCTATTCAAGAATCTGTACGGTTATTTTGAATTTACCTGACAAAAGCAATCGGTAACTGTATTTTATGGTAACAGGGAACGAGGTAGTTAAGTATTTCCTTGTACTATATAATTAAGTAAGTACTGCTCACGTAACGAAGGCGTTAAAACTGACCGGATAATAACTAAGTTGTTTTTTTACTCTAACTACTCACTTATTATGATGTCCAATTTAATGAAAGAAAGGCTATGAATGCCTGGAGACTCGCTTGCCCGAATGAAAATCCACCCGACAACCCATCATACCAGAGGCGGTGGGATGAACCGCTCTGCAGAGAAATTCAGAAGAACCTAATTGCCACTTCTGCTACTTCTGCGGAGCGTGCGCGCCTGCTGGCTGTGGGTGAGTGGGAGTCGGGCCTCTGGCTTCACGCACTACCGTCGTCGAACATAGGCACCTTGTTAGACGATACGACTTTCCGCCTCGCTGCTTCCCTTCGCTTAGGCGCATCGTGTTGTTCCCCTCATCGCTGCCACTGTGGCGAAGCTGTCAACAGTCTCGGGCACCACGGCCTATCATGCAGGCGAAGTGCTGGTCGCATAGCGCGGCACGCTAACATCAACGACATTATCCGACGTGCTCTTGTTGCCGTCGGCGTTCCAGCCGTACTAGAACCCAGTGGCCTGGCACGCGACGATGGCAAGCGACCGGACGGTATGTCTTTATTTCCATGGAAGATGGGTAGGCCTTTAGTGTGGGACGCTACTTGTGTCGATACTCTTGCGCCATCCCATCTTCCTAGCTCGTCGTGCTGTGCTGGCGCTGCCGCTGCGGCTGCTGAGAACCTCAAACGGCGGAAATACAATAACCTAGTTGGCAATTATATTTTCGAGCCGTTTGGGGTTGAAACTCTTGGACCGTGGGGTCCGAGTGCTCATGCGTTATTTAAAGAACTTTGTAAACGCTTAGTTGACACTTCGCGTGACCCAAGGGCTGGCTTTTACTTCGGACAGAGGATAAGCATTGCCATACAACGTGGCAATGCCGCCAGTCTTTTGGGCTCACTTCCAGTCGACAGCGATACGGATGAATTTTTTGACGCCTTTTAGTTAGGAGTTTTCCTTTTGTATTTTATTTTAAGTGTACATAGTTAAATTAGTATTATATTGTAAATAAGTTACTTCCAAATAAAATAAATATATGAAAGAAAAAATCATGAATCAATTTTGAAAAAGAATGTTAATTTCTGATTATAATTATAAGTAGAAACAAATACAACACACAAACCCTGCGTGAGTCTTACTTATCATTATTCCTGTAACTTCGCACCAAACTGTAACGAAACCTAAAATCGATGAAATACCACGAGAACTTACGAAGATCCGATTGAAGCTTTCTCGTGATTCCACAGATTAATTGCTGAAATTCATTACAGAATGAAATACGAGACGAAGGTTTGGTTCCACCACAATTAATGACCGACTATCCTTCAACGTTTAAAAGCACTCAACGTTTAAAAGCAAAGATAAAGGATTCCCATTTGAATAAAAATAATCAGCAGTCAAGGTCACTAACCTGTATAATAAAATGCCTGAAAAAAAAACATCACAGAATATACCAAAAACCAGGCAAGTGTGAGTCAGACTTGCACATAAATGGTTCCGTATCATAAACTGAAATAATCACGTTTCTTGGATGGTAACTTAAAACCACTTTCGTTTTTAATTTCATTTAATTTTATTATTTGTTGTTAAAGTGGCAATAACGATCACAACGACGACGATCTGTGTATTTCTTTTTCTACTGTTCATGGGATCCAGCCCGCTGACAGATAGACGGACGGACGCGCGGACGGACGGACAGCGGAGGCTTAGTAATAAGGTCCCGTTAGTCTTCGGGTACGGAACCCTAAAAATGCTCTTGGTAGACACTAATTAAAGTAAAAAAGTTATACCATAAAGCAAAGAGATATAACAGAGGTTCATAAACATTTTTACTGTCAGACATTACTTCAGCTATTTCATATCTGTCAGTCCGTATTTTTTTAGCTAGTGTGCCTCTAATATCTTATTACGATGATGACAATGTTTGCTCCAATTTCATTACACGCATAAAAAGCTATGACAAACATGGCAAATGTTGGACTTTAGTTTTGCTCAGCATAATTTTATTTATATACACTTCTGGACACATCTATTGGCCCACCTTGTATTTTCAGTTTCGTTTGGTCCTAGCTAAAATTTTATATTAGGTCGAGCAAAAAGTTTTTATGCAGTTTTAAACCTGGCACATTCACAATTTCATTCAATAGTATTTTTTTGAATTTCGAACACAGAATTTAAAGAAACAAAAGACAATTTGGAGCCTGTTTGTTGATATCAAACAATCGAATACTAAGAAAACTTGGTTTTATTGGTTTACTTGGATTTAATTCTTGAAAAAGTGATTGATATCTTTGGTTTTGCAACAAACATTACTTATTCTTAACATTAAGGTGAGGTTCTATCAATAATCTATGGATACTTCACCTGAAGTCGCCGCCCAAGCTGTGGCACTTATTCAGGCCGGACACAGCCAAAGAAACGTGAGTGCTCAACTTAATTTAAGTCGATCTGCGGTCCGAAATGTTTATCGGAGGTACCTAGAGACTGGCGGCTTTGTTCGTCGCCAAGAAAGCCCACGATCTCGGGTCACAACTGAAAGGCAGGATCGATTCATCGTGACGACCAGCTTGAGAAATCGTCACCTTACCTCCATTGAGATACAAAACCAACTTCGCGACTTCCACGGAGTATCTGTGAGCGCTCGAACTGTTCGGAGAAGGTTAAAAGAACGCGATATGGTACCACACAAGCCAGCTAATGGACCCAAACTAACGCGAGCCCACCGAACAGCGCGCCTTCATTTCGCACGCAGTCATTTAAATTGGACACAGCAAGATTGGAGCCGTGTACTCTTTTCTGATGAGTCTAAAATTGTGTTACATGGCAATGATGGAAGGAAGAAGGTCTACCGACGTAAGGGAGAGCGTTTCGCACAATGCTGCTTTGAAGAGAGGGTTGCTTATGGCGGTGGCTCATGGACTGTCTGGGGCGGTATATCCGCGAGTGGCAAAACTCAACTTGAGGTTGTTACAGGACCACGGCTGCCAACATTAAATGCTGAAAGGTACATTCGTGAGTGCTTAGAACCTCACGTGATACCATACGCGGACTATGTGGGCCCAAATTTCCTTTTTATGCATCATAATGCAAGAGCCCATGCGGCCGGCATCGTCAGGGAATATCTTCGGGATGTGAACATCACAGTTATGGACTGGCCAGCCAGAAGCCCAGACATGAACCCCATTGAGCACATGTGGGACGAGCTAAAAAGACGTGTTAGGGCTCGTCAGCCAGTTGCCCAGACGATGCAGGAGTTGAAAACTGCCATAGAAGAGGAATGGGAGATGATCCCTCAAAATTTCATAGAGCGGTTGATAAACTCTATGCCTAATCGTATGAGAGCTGTGGTAGATGCCCATGGAGGCAACACGCGTTATTAAATTAAACCTTTATTTGATAAAACATGTTTTTTATTCAAAAATCAATTGCCTTTAACAAGGCGCATATCCGACTTGTTAGGCGTAGCTCCATGTCGTATGGTATTCTGAATTCAAATTTAAAACAATACGATCGAAAAAGATGGTAAAATGTATCAGGTTTAAAACTGCATCAACAGTTTTTGTTCAATCTAGCAATCATATTTCGGTAGGGGCCATCGAAACCTAAACTCTAAGGTGGGCCAATAGATGTGTCCAGAAGTGTATGTGCCCGGCAATATAGGCTCGTCGAAATGGTGAAATGTGAGTTACTGTACTATAAATAAAACTGCTTAAGCCTTCAGAGAATATAGATGTAATGTTATATCATGTACTAGCTTTTGCCCTTGACTTTGTACGCGCATAACCCATTTTTCTCGTTTCCGAATTAATTTTGGGAAATCCTCCCCTACACTCCCCAAGGAACCTGTCAAATGTCAGCGGAAGAATTTAATATGTATTGATTGTATGATGAAAACAAAATTCACATCTTCCGCATTCTGACTAAGATGAGTTCAAACTTTGCTAATTTGGGAATCAACTAAACTCTATACTCATAAGACCAAATCCTAAGCTTTGGACCTAAGGACCAACTTTCGCAATGTTGGTCCTTTTGGTCTAAGCCTCAAATAGCCCTTAAGTCTGGCCTGACTTGTCCCATTTTCCCTTCTAGGAGATGAAGTCTTTACAGTGTTCGTTCCGCCTTTTTACTGTCGCTAGTTTTATGTGCTATATCGCTTTTACTATTCACTTTGAATCTGTGTGTTGTTTACTGCTTAGATAGTAATGCTGCGACGCACTATGGGACCAATCGGTGTTTTCCATCTCAAAAATCGATAACTCTTTTGTTTTGTGATTTTTCTCCTTGAATTTTTTTTTGCGTATTTCTGAATATCTAGGCAATCAAAGAAATTAAACATCAACATTTTAAAAATTATATATTTTTAGTAAAAAAATTACAAAGTTACAGTTATACGAAATTTCATGCAAAAAATTATACAGTAACATTAAAATAGCAGTAAAAGTTACACTTTTGCTTAAAATAAGTTTAAAACTTAATTATTATTATTAAACAAACATTACATGATAAAAAAATTAAAAATTTTAGCGCTTATACTATTCATCACCTTTTATTTCTAACAATTCTTTAACTTCGTCAAACAATTCTTTGGATATTAGAAAACTTGGTTTATTCAAGCTAGATATATAAGGATCAGATGTATATAATAAAATATGCAGAACTTCTTCGTTTGTTGCTGATCTGGAACACTTTCTAGCGTGATGTAACCTATATTTCTTGTAATCTTTATTTCGGGCTTCCTGGGCATCTTCGGATAACTGTCCTATAGGCAAAACTGCATAATGCTCTATTATTTTAGCACCATGTATAAGTACTTTATGGACCGAAGATGGCATGTAGTACCAGTTATATTTGCTTACATATAATTGCGCGGTAATCAATGTATACTGGCCGAATTTTTCTGCGTTTATAGGGTATCCCGATGACATAGTTTGAGGAATTACATATAATCTCTTAATCAATTCTTCATCAATTCCGGTTATCTCTGCAGAACATTGGTAATTTTGGAAAAATCTCCTTGCCGTATTTCCGTCATTGCTGTTACCGGAACCTTGACGTGGTTTATCAATGTGCAAACCAAGCACTTCTCGGAAACGTTTTTGGACATATTTTTTCTTGTCTTCTTTAAGTTGCTTGTTTTCTGGAGTTGTTGCAGACCATTTCTCAAAACCTAAATTGTAAGAAATATGGAGGATCATTTCCATAAATCTTATCCATGCGTGTAGTGTCGACAATCCGTATTTAAACGCATTTTCATTCTCAACTCTCGTTGTAACTTTTAAAAGATCATTCATTTGTCTGAGAGTTGCTCCGCAAACAGTGCAGGTAGCACTGGCTGATGTGTTTGTTAACACTTGAGCAACTTTCCCATCAATCATTGTCATAAACAGTTGATGTTTAACTTCGATGACTTTGTTGTCTATTGACACAAGAGTTGGAATCAATTGATTAATTTTGGCTTCAATTTCACTGACAACTGCTGTAGTTTTTTCAGGTGTTTCTTTTGCAAATTCTAATGAAATTGGTCTGCAATATCTAACAGATGAGCAAGTAGAGAATAATTACCACAACAGATAAATAGAACTTCCGTAGCAATATAGTTTATCATACTTATGGTTAAGGTGACCACCGAAAACAAAAGTGCCATGGGAAGATTCTTTCAAATATAATAGTAGTCTATTAATTTGTAAATATATGCTTCTATAACATAAATAAAAAAAAACAAGATAGACATCAAAATATAACAATTAAATATAATATTTCATAATAAAAAAGAAGAACGTAATTTTCGGAGATTTTTTTATTTTCCCCTGATTGACATTATTGCTTCTAAATCACCCTTGCGCAAAAAACGCGCAAGTTTTTATTCAATCCTCATATTACTGAATAGGTAAGGTATCTACTAGAGTGATTAACTTGACACCGGCAGCTTTCGGCAACAATGAAAACTCCAATTGAAATAAACAAAAACGAAATTTTATTTACTTCACTAAAAAAAATAAAATAAAATAAAACGAAAATATTTTTGTACAAAAACCGAACGTGGTTGGAAAGTGTACATTCTAAGCTTTCTTATGATGTATAACACTAACATACTTCCTTGGAAAACTTCCGAATAATTTTGTGTTGAACTTCCTTAACGCTAATTTAATTGGCACGAAAATATTTATACCCAATGTTTGAGGTTCAGTTTATAAACGTAAAACTAAGTTTTTTTTTTTTTTTTGAGATTTATTCGTAAGTTCCATCCTTTAAGAGTATTAAACCCTAAAAAAATCTATGAATATACGACTTTCGCCAAAACCATTTTCGAGATGGAAAATACGGTTTGGTCCCATAGTGCGACGTTAGGTAAAGCAGTTCTTTGTTCTAAGCTTTTTATTTATTCGCCAAGAACTTGCCATATTCTTCATACTTCACACAATTTAACATTATTTAAATATTTTTATCGTAACGTTTTTTCTTCGTTTCTTAAATGGGTCAACATTTTTAAACGCAAGTGTTTGAACAATGAATTTTCTGTCAATAGTAAGAGTTTACGCTGGTGTTTTTGGTAAAGACGTCCAAAAATACCAAGGACGTTGAACGAAATATTTTAAAATGTTAATCGCAAACTTTTGCCCTATTTTATTCCTTTTGACAAAACAATACTATACTACTAAACTATATTAATGAATATAAATCACTTAGTTTTTCCTAATCCGCCAGGAGTTTAACAATAAAATACTAGTAAACGAGAGCTCTTCTCACCAGTCCACACTTTCTATTAGACTAAAAGGTTTTTAATTTACTGGCTCTTGGTTTTAAAGATGTAAAAGGTTCAGATCTGTTCCATTTAGCTTATCATCGTCTGTATTCTTTAGCTTATTTATGTTTTATACTAACCTATAAATTTATCACTACTGAGAGGTGGTAGTTACTAGTAGGTACCTTTGTTTATATTCCTGCTAATAAGTACGTAACCTCGGATCCAGTTTAAAAAATTAACGTGGCAGTAAAAAATAAAACTACAAGGAACGCAATTTTAGAGCCAAAACGAAGTACATGAAAGCATACATGAACCCTGCATGTTTTTAACTGACTTTATTAACAATTCTCGACCTCTCGACAGTTCTTGTTCCGTATGGTGTCGGACGTAAAAGACTAGCACCATCCCATCACTTCCCGTGGGTGTCGTAAGAGGCGACTAAGGGACTCACCAGAGAATGGGCAGCAGCATTCTCTGTAGGTACATTGCTACAGCTACAATGTAATCGCCAACCCGCCTGCCAAGTGTGGCGATTATGGCGAACCTCCCCCCTCCCCGTTTGGGGGAGGCCTATGTCCAGCAGTGGACGTCATTCGGCTGATATGAATTACGTCCCCACTGCTGTGCCGGCGACCTCGTCTCTGTGAGACGGAGTGGGCTGTAACCCACCACGCGGACATAGTGCGAGGTGGGGATGTCTTGTCTTTTATTTTTGGCTGATATGATGATGCTCGGCTGGGCGGCGCGGCGTTCGGGAAGTTGCGCGGTATCTTCTCGTCTCACATACCACAGTGTCTCAAGACGAAAGTCTATGACCAGTGCGTGTTGCCAGTGATGACCTATGGACTCGAAACGTGGTCGCTCACAATGGGCCTCATCAGAAGGCTTAAAGTCACCCAAAGGGCAATGGAGAGGGCAATGCTCGGAGTTTCCTTGCGTGATCGAATCAGGAATGATGATATCCGCAAGAGAACCAAGGTTACCGACATAGCCCAAAGGATCGCCAAATTGAAGTGGCAGTGGGCAGGGCACATTGCTCGCAGAACAGATGGTCGATGGGGCCGAAAAGTTTTGGAGTGGCGACCGCGTACCGGAAGACGCAGCGTTGGAAGGCCTCCCACAAGGTGGACCGATGACCTGGTAAGGGTCGCGGGTAACCGATGGATGCGAGACGCACAGGACCGGTTGTTGTGGCGACGCTTGGGAGAGGCCTATGTCCAGCAGTGGACGTCTTTCGGCTGATATGATGATGATTAACAATTAAGTTATTCAATCTTACAATCAGGTTATTTCGGAGCAGACAGGTTCACGCGGTTATTTTATATAGGTGTTTATTGAGAAATCTATGTTATCTACGTCGTGGCCAATAAGCCAAGGTCTTGTTTCCTACATAACCTATAATATTTTATGACTAGTCTATACTGCCATTGTTAACTACATTAGTTTTATGGTGTCTCGGCCTAGATTATTTTATATTTATATCTAATTATTATTATTCTCTGTTACGAGCTGGCACGGTCTTAAGATTGGTAGATACTCGTTTTCTTTATGTGTGACTAGTATTTGCGATTTTTTCCGACTGCTGAGAAAAAGTCTCCCTAAAAGTAGGTACGTGCCCATGAGATAATTAGAACAGTATATAGTCAAAGAAAAGCCCAGCCCTCTGGTCACGTGAGCAGTCGACAAGTTGTTTGCTGAGGTCCGAAAGACTCGGTGAGCACTCGGACCCCACGGGCCTAAAGTTTCCACCCCAAACGGCTCAAATATATAACTCCCAGCGGCCCTACCATGACGTGTTAAAGCGTGAGTCGTTCGAGCGAGACGAAGGGATGGAGCTATACCCCCTATATAGCTCCATCCCTCCTTCTCGCTCGAACGACTCACGCTTTAACACGTCATGGTAGGGCCGCAGGTTGTTATATTTGCGCCGTTTGAGATTTTCTGTACCTACAGCAGTCGCCCCAGCGCAGCCCGCCGTGCTAAGAAGATGGGCTGACGCAAAGGTGTCGACACATGTTGCATCCCACACCAAAGGCTTACCCACATTCCAAGGCATTATTACCAAGGTAGTCATATGTGTGCTACTTAAACAGGGTGTCCAGTAAATAGCACGACATACTGCAGGGGGTGATAGCTTGGGTCAATACCTACCAAAAGAACACAATATATGTTCAGCAAAATCTTACGGATTTGTAGTTTTACAAAATTTGATAAGAAAATTGTTCTGTGAAAATTTAAACTAAAAATTATTATTATTAATATTATTAATTATGGAACAAAAGCATAATACCCAAGTAAAAACGTTTAAAGAGAGGTTGTGATTTTTGACCATTATTTTAAAAGTGTACAAAGATTGTGGACGCTTTACCGACGCGAGCATGGCATTTCATAACCACACCGCTTGAACCGTTAAAGATTTGTCGTAAAAGCTGGTGGAATACATCTCTTATCTCAAGTTTAAATATAGATAAATAAACTAAGGCCATAGTCCAACCATATTACAAAGATCACCCTACTACTATAGAATATTTGAAAACTTTTAGTGCCAAACAAAACTAGTAAAATGTAAAATATATGTAATAGCAAGCGATGTTTGTCTTGAATCCAAAAGTTATGGTCCTTGAGTATCTACTTAGGGATTTAAAAATAGGAGTAAGTGAGACACATTCATTACAAGTCACTCTAGAAATTGTAAAAGTTTTCTCATTACATGCCCACTTAGCAATATATATATATTTTTTTTATTTATGAATGGGCTAGCTCTTGACCTCGATCACGCCTGATGGAAAGCGATAGATGAGGTCCATGATGAAAGCGAGCGTGCCCAGAAGATGCCCTGAGGCACTGGTACTTCCACGCGTCGACGAAACACAGCAGGCTGCTTGACGCCGAACTCCGGTGGGAGGGTGGTCGCGAACCAGGCGGGTGTTAGCCCTACCACCGCAAGGGAAGGATTGGTCAGTCTTATTAGGTGTTAGGTGAGACTGTCCAGGATGCGCCGAGCGCTCGGTTCAGTTGAGTGTCTGATGGAACAAATTGCGCTACACGAGGAGGCTCCTTCATGCATCCCAAAAAATACCTAATATTTAGTACCTAGACAAAAGAACATCAAAACTAGATACTGTTGATTTACTTTACTGTTAATTTTCTATCACGACAAATGTCTTTTTTTGTGAACCTTGCACCAACTATAATAAAATAAAGTAAAATAAAATGAAAATCATTTATTTCAGACAAAGTCCATAGCTAAGTTCGCACATACCTAAAATTATGTAAATTTAAAAGTGGTCATATACATTACAATTAATTTATTTTATAATAATAATAACTATGGTAGGCGCCATATAAATTTGCAATAAAGTACATTGCCCTCTCCATAATTACTCTTCGTAGGTACCCGAACAAAAAAATATGAATTGTTTTTCATTACTAGAAAAAGGTTAAGGATCACAATATATGTCGATTCAGGACAGCTTTATGTCACTATTTCTGTTTTCGGAATTATGTATGACCATTATAGTAAATAACTGTACATTATAGTAACCTGGTGACGAATGGTCGTCACCAGGTTTATTTACTATAATGGATGTATATATCCACTCATATGGATGAGACATCTAGTTGGGACATGTGATGATCCTCGAATCATATCTTGGAGAATTTTGCATTTCAGTCTTCGTTTACACGCTTTGTCTTCCATCGATTTTTGAGTCAATAAATTACAGACACTTGAAATTATTAAAATAATAACTGTTGTATATCTTTCATGAATTACTGTACAAAATATGTATTTTTGTTTTATTGGAATTTATAGGAATGGGCTTGATCATGACCTCGATCACGCCTGATGAAAAGCGATAGATGAAGATGGAGCGAGCAATTTTATGTATGTGTCGCAGCCAACTAGCTAAATCCGACGTTTCAATAAAAGTCTAGCCTTTTCATTGAACTTTGCCATTTAATCAGAGACATAAGTGACATGGGCAAGTCATTAAACGATATTGAACTAAAAGATGTCTCTTAGGTCGATGAAAAATCGGCACATTTAAATGAGATGGCTAGACAACCAATTAAACGGCTGATTAAGCTAGTTGGCTGCGACATATGCATAGAGTGTCAAAGTCAGTCAAAGTATAAGTATATAATGAAAGAAAGAAAATAAAGAAAGAAAATACGTTTATTCTGCCACACATGACGCACAAAAAACACAAAAAATTAAAAGAAAATATCTTAACAACTAAAACTTATTAAAAAATTAAAACTAAACCTGTTGCACTGTCCCGCGATGTCAAGACCGGACATTATCTACTACGAGTCAGTCGAGTCGAGTCGAGTCGAGAGTAATGTAAGTATAAGTATGTAGTGTGTAGTGTAAGTGTAAGTATGTATATGTTTCTATCAGTCAACTATATATGTATTCAAACTGAATGTAGCAATCACAATGAATCCTACAAAGAGAATACACTCGAATCAGTATTCAACAAAAGCTGTAGCAATAAAACAGACTAGTCCCGTCTTCTGGCTTACACCCATAAAACCGTTGTTTCTATTTATCGTAACTCGTAAACTCTATCCTTATTAAAATTTAAATACTTAAGGATCTTCTTGAAATATTTTATTCCCTATTTTTTGCTATTTAGCTCGACCTCAATTTACGTAACATAATATTGTTTCAGTATTATTCAAGCAAAAAGGATAGAATCGTTTTTTAATTTTCTTCTGCCTGAATATATTTGATACGGTGGCCTAAATATTTTTTGGTCTTGGTTAAGGCTGTGGAGATTCACAAAAGTATGAAGGCTAAGTAAATATGCTTTTATTAATTTGCCACTTGGTCACGACAACAAATGAGCTCATGGCTAAATAATAACAGCCGAATGGATCGATCCTCAAGGTCCGTGAATGGGTGATCACTATGAAATATATATAATAAATATTTATTTTGAAAGTAGGTTAAACATAACACTTTTACACGTCAATATTTTTTGGTCATTTTAAGCTAGATGAGGCGTAATCGGGCGCTAATATACCTAAACTTCACTTTTATTCCCACGAAAGTATAATACGGACATGCTTTTCAGAATCCCGGATCCCATAATCGTTCGAAATTCCTGAGAATGCTAAAAATGCCCGCATACAAAGTAGTTAGAACTCGTTGTGAACGTTCATTGTATTTTTTTTTATTTAAAAAGCCGATTTTTTATAAGTGTTCCATTTGTTTTGAATATAATAAAGATACTAAATCAAAATAACCACTGCTATAATTTCATTAAGTTTGTTATAGTTGTTTTTACAAAATTGTTCAATCCTGGGAACCCCGGATTACTTATTTATTCAGAAAGGAATGTCCATGTTATTGTTTCACGGGAAAAAGTTTAGGTAAGTATATAAGCGCCCGATTATCCGATCACTGGTTATCACACCATTTTAACATACCGAGACTCCTCCGTTTGTTTTCATGCTAATAACTTAATTTTCAGTCAGCACACAAGTATGAAAACTACTTCAGCTTTGCGATCTGAGCTTTAAATAACTTATTCTTGAGTTTCTTGTGCAATAATATTAGTAAGAATGTTAATTTTCTCCTTACAAGTGACTCATTATCAATAGCAACAATATAACACGTATCGTGTTTGTGCATCAATCATGGAGAATAGATACTAATCAATTAGCAGAGACTCCTTTAATTCAGAGTCGTCACCACGCGCAGACTAATCATTAAAACATAGCTAACCACTTAATTGCCAAGGTACTTGAACCCTGTGATACAGCATCAATAGCAATCAGGGATAATTACTCTATCTTGTTAATGATAAGGTAGCGTTATCGGCTTGTCATGTTGAGTAGTGACTATCTGAAGCTACTAATGAAGATGACTATAGGGTTAGTTTACGATCATTGTTTAATACTTGCCTAAAAACGGTGCCATTTTCTGAACCACACTGCTCAAAAGACGTTAAAATATTATGTCGTGTTTTAAAATTAGAACAGCTTGTTCGAAACTTGACGGATTGATTTGTTTCTCGCCGAGACCAATCTCAGACGCCTTTCATTTTAGGTTTTTTTTTTTTCTTTGGACTCAATATTGTTAGTGGCAATATTATTCAGCAACATAATAACTGGTAAGATTAAACAAAAAACAATGTGGATAACATGGTTATCTTCCTAGCTTATAAACTACACTAACAAACTACAAGCATAGAAATGGAAGCCATAAAAGTACCAAGTCAAGCCAAAATGTTGCTTTAACCATAAAATAGAAAATACAGCTCACTAAACATTTCAGTCGCCTAACTAATGTTGAAGCTACAGCAAAAGATTAAATCTTTACACTCTCTCTTGGTAAAACCGTTAGTTTATTCAAAAAGAGCCGAGTAAATTGAAATTTTCTTGGAAACAAGCTAATTAAGAACAGCATAAACAATTTAACACGTGTCTTGTATACACTTGTAGCTTGCTGCCGAAGGATTAATGGACGTGCTTAAATATGGCCGGTAGATTTAACTTACTGATCGTTGATTCTGTGTATCGCAAAGATGTGTAAGTTACTGATTGATTATAGCCTGTTTCATTCCACTGCTAGGCATAGGTTTCACTCCCCATGTCTTCCTGCTATTTTCATCTTGGACTAATGTGGTCTATTAGTCCAGCTCATCTAACTATTTTCTACTGGCCCTGTCGCGACACCTCAGGAGCTGATCTCTTAGTGGCTATTTTGGCCTAGGGCCCATCCGTCATTGGCATACGGCAGTCAAGTCCTGTTTCACCTTAAATGTGCCAATTGAGAATGAAACTTATTGTTGTAGTATTCTTAATTTCTGATTAATAACACAAGTTATAAAGATGGTGTGCCATAAGGTCTCATACTCGGCCTCAGCCCGTCTCTGTTTTCTTGGAAATGTTACCACTGTAGAGATCTTTCCCCCTTTATAAAGTTTAAAGTGTTCATGTGCTAAATAGTCCCTGAAAGTTCAAGGGCTGCCGTTCCATGAATTCCAAAGGCGTTTGTTGTAATTCAAAATGTATCGTAGTGGAGTATACACGTGGAGTTGTAGAAGCCTTTCAAGAGTACAACCTCATAGTAATATACCCAATAGAAGTGTAAACTAGATTGCGTAAGGTGTTCGGGAAAATCTTTGAAACTTCAATAAATCGAGGGAGGTATACATAACTTTTCTCCATTGGTCACAGTTCATTTTCATAACATTTGTACCTGCAGGCACAAATGTTTTTTTATTTGATTTTCCTGTTGTTTCACATTAACTACAACCTACTCTATTTTCTTGTGTCTGGACACATCATTTTTCTTTCAGCCACCAACTAACACCAGGCATCAAGCACAATTTTTTGCCCAGGCAAAAAATTGTGCTCCAGAATAATCTCAGATTTCTGTTCAGATGTATGGAGAGAACAAGTGTCTGGAATTTAGATTTTAAGAGCCGATCAAAAAAATAAACAGCCGAAACATCGCAATCTCACGAATATATTACGCAAAATGACGTCATTCACTTAACGACATACTGCGGTACCAAAATTCAGGCATTTATATTTAAAAAAGAAGTGGGGAATGGGCTATAAAATTTGAACGCGACGTACGAGAAAATTCTATACGTTTATTGTGCCTGACAACTGAACGTGAGATTCTTGTCGAGAAAAATATTTCATGAGACGCCTAAGTATCTTTACAAGATATTTTCTTAGCTGTAACTGAGTGTATAAAATTCAATTTTCATTCGTAAATTCTCCAGACATAAAGATGAAAATGACTTTGTCGTACGTATTTTCTTGATTCGGTTGCTGTATAAAATATTGAATATTGACAGTTCAATAGTCTTTCTGTACAGAGATGTATTTAGAGATGAAAAATTGTAATTTTTTTTTTCAAAATTTTTTGAAAACTTTTTCGTTAAACTTTTTGTTAACGTTTGTAGGTAGGTAGGTAGGTACTTAAATATTTATCTTGAACCTTAAAACGATTAAGCTCCAACTTAAGATAATTGATTTTATTAACTGTTTGGGGCTTTCTTAGGACTCGAAAGGCTATGCATTCATTTCAAAGTAGTTAGCGAAGTATCATTATCAAAAAAAACCCTTCACAGAATATCGATAGATCAGAATATCGAAACCTTGAACTTGAAGCAAATCAATAAGTACCTATCATAAAGTTTCAAATCCGCGCCTGTTTATATTCGAAAGTTAAGCGTTTAATATTGTTCGAATCCAATTTCGGATTTTGAATAAATCTAGCTGGCTTTACTAAAGTTAAATGGAACTTTATTTCTCGAGTATTGGTATTGACCACTCTGTTGAGATAGAATGTCGAAGATGATTGACACTTAAAATGAAACGGTTTGTTTAGTAGTTCTTTGCCAATTTTCATGGAAAGATGAACCATTGTTTGTGTACCCGTTTGTCAGAACTCCAGTCTCTAATTAGTAATTATGCTGTTCAATCTTGTCAGTGATTGTTTGACCAAAACACGAACAAAACAGAATTAATTAAACATAACTGCTAGCGATTGTACAAACATCCAATTAAGTGGATACTAATAATAAACCTTTTAAAATCTCCTCAAGCTTAGTGACCACATTATAAAAAACTTTTCAGGTATGTTGAATCCGGAACCTCAAAAACTTTCGCATAATAACTTTCTCTCGCGTCCGTTTCCCAAAACACAGAACAAATGAAAACCGTCCGAAAAATAAAAGCAGAACTAACAAATGGTCCAAAATTAACACTACCAACCAAAATAAATGTCGTAATTAAAAATAAACAGGACGTTTATTATCCTGCTATTTATTAAGTTAAGCCACCGCAATAGGTCTTGAAGAAATGGCTCGGTTTATTATCCGGACACCCAAGTTCGGTAGTTAGGGCTTCAAGTAGACCGCCTGTAACGTCTAACGGTCGTGTGGAAGGTAATGTTGGTTAGCTTGCTGAAGTGCTATTTGTAAAGTAAGCGTTTGACGGGTGACGTCTTCTTTATAGGTATTTAAAACGTGTCTTAGATATATTTATTTTATTTTTTTATTGTGGAATGGGCTTACTCTTGACCTCGATCACGCCTGATGGAAAGTGATAGATGAGGTTTATGATAGAGAGAGCGTGCCCAGAAGATGCCTGTTTACTCTTGCTTTGAAGGCAGAGGCAGAGGGGGGTTATATCGGGAAGGGAACACGAACGATGGCAGAGAGTTCCACACTTTGGCTGCACGCATAATAAATGTGGAGGAGAAGCGGTGAGTACGACGACTCGGGTTATCGACCAAGTACGTCTGGTGGTAAAAATGCGTTGGTGGGATCAGGTCGTGGAGTTCCTGCGCACACTTTCCGAAGTATAGTCTGTAGATAAATATATAAAAATTATATTGTAGTTTTGAAGTACATTTATCGTGTTTTGACGATCGACGATCATAGCCGTAGACAAAAAGGCTGCCAGGCTAAACTGGGATTGGGGTATAACGTCAGTCGCACCCACAGAGACCGCTGGGAAAGAGTCTCCAAGAAATGGATGCGTGCGGCTGGACGTCGGCGGCGCTGCCAAGGCCCGGCCGCGGCCGGTCGCAAGGGTGATTTCGTAGTGACTCGGGAAATACCTGGAAGGATTTGGAAGATGTCTTTGCCCAGCAGTGGAACAATATAAACTGAATGAAGAAAGAACATGTAGGTGTTTAGATTTATGAAATAATAGGTTCGTGCTTGGGCACGACAGACAGTTCAACTTCAACACATTTTTGGAATATGTTGTCATTCTACAAAGCTGAAAGTTTCAAATAGAAAATATTCAAAAGTAGGTAATACTTAACCACTTTGATAATGTCCACCTCCATCATAAAGCACTTTTATTTTGGCAATCTATTAAGTACTTTACTGCCACTCCAGCCCGTCCTTCTTAAACACACAGAAACATTCATAAAACATTTTCCGAGTAAGTTTTCGTCATGTTATTGTTTGCGCACAAAACCGCAGGCTTGTTGCTAGTTTTTGAAATACTATTTCAGCTTTGTTTTGAAGTGAGTTTTAATTAAAAAACTTGTACAGTTTCAACATTAATTAGTGGACAAATGGTACTCGAAAAGTTTGAAATACGTGCCTCAATATTGTACTACATTTCTGGGTTAAAGTTTCCGGATTGGTTTTAGTATGAAACGCTTTGAAAACTTTGCTAAATATAAGGCAATATTTTGAAATTGAGGAACTGGCAAGTGGCGCAGAACCGGGTTTCTGCGCCACTTGCCAGTTCCTCAAGACATCCAAGTCGTCCCGCAAATTCTGCAGGCCCGTAGAGGCTCCGAAATTTGTTTGAAAGAGTTACCACGGCCCTGGAACGCAAAGGGAGGAGCACGGATGGGTTTTAGTCAGTAAGAGTCTGACACTCCCTCCCGCTCTATCCAGAGCGGAAGACGTCATTTGACGATTTCCCATCCATAAAAAAAGAAGTCTGTAGAGGCTAGCTGTTAATAAGTCTCGCATCATCCGAGGTTGTCCTTGGGTGCACTTAAGTAATGCATGTAGGTACCTATCTCAGTTGAAGTATTTAACGTTAACCTCTGCAAGTTGGCTTTGCCTCGTACGTCTCCTAAAGGTCCGAAATCCCAAAATATTAAAAGTCAAAGACAGTTAAAATAATAGTCACCATCATCATCATCTTAACCGAAAGGCCTTCCAACGCTGCGTCTTCCGGTATGCGGTCGCCACTCCAGAACTTTTCGGCCCCATCGACCATCTGTTCTGCGAGCAATGTGTCCTGCCCACTGCCACATATAAAATAATAGTCACAATATTCGTAGTTCGTTTATCAGATTACCTTCTGAACTGTAACTATGTTACGGAACATAGGTACATAACATAGGTTGGTACTCCTATGTTTTCCAATCACGTCTGTTTTCAAATATTCGGTTACCAATTCTCAATACACAGTGTTCCAATTTCCTTGCCAACATTGTTAAATGAGGATTCAATTTCTTAATATTTACAAAATCTAACAGTGTGCGTCTGAGTAAACGTTGGTTAAATAAAATAACTTACATTTGGTCGTAATTTTGACTTCTATTTTTCAAAAATGGTCTTGGTATGTAGACACAATTTGGCATCGTAATATCCATTTCTAATGCCTTTACAAAACGAATCAAAAGATGAAAGGAGAAATATAAGGACACAAACTCTCTAAACGAAACAAAGCAAGACGCTTACTAAAACTATGATGGGAAATCAAATGACTTCTTCCGCTCTGGGGGGAGCGGAAGGGAGTGTCAAACTCTTAGTGACTAAAACCCATCCGTGTTCCTCCAAAAGCCTTTAGCGTTCCAGGGCTGCGGTGACTCTCAACCCCGGCAGGGTCTGGCTCTAACGGGCCGCGTCTTATTTGCTGACATTTCTTTCAGGCGCACGTGGAACACAACGCACCGTCGACCTGAGTCTGGTTGTGATCAGCGAGCCAATCTTGCTACCCTACTAGTATCTATTATAAATGTTGAATTTTATGAGAATGGAGGGATGGCTCTTTGCTACTCTTCCACGCGAAAACTATTGAACGTATTCTGGAGAAACTTTAACTTTGTGTCATTCTGATGTGTAAGCAACATAGCTTACACATCAGAATAACACAAAAGCGATAATTTTTGAATGGGAAAAGTATTAATTTAAAAATATTATTAGCATTATACAATGTGTAACAGAATAAACGCAATAACTTAAAAGGGGTTATTGTACTGATCATTATGAACTAGTTTCACCATGAGACCAACATTATCATTATTCTGTTACACGTTGTATTTACCAAAAAAAAAGCAATATTGGGAAAATTCGAATTAAAAGTTACTTCTTTGAAAAGCCTAATCCTTGACATAGTTTTATTAATTGCCACTAGTCATAAACACTCCGGTTTTGAATCGTATTTTATCTACTTAGATGTCTATTTATTTCGAATAAAATTGAGTAAAAGAGGCTAAGGACGACCTTCGTTGGCATAGCGGACCAGTATGACGATCCTTCGCAAGAAGAAGAAACTGCCTGTCCCGACAACCCATGACAGAACGTCTTGACGCCATGAATTAAGGACAACCGAACAAATGTGTATATATAAACAAGTGTATATGTATAATATATATACAAGTGAACAAAAGTGTATATATATATACAAGAAACAAGAAGAAGGGACACGTAAATTAATACCACAATAAATTAGGTATTCTCAGTAGATAGATAGTAAGTGTATCTACCTATTAATCTAGATGGCCTGTGTATCCCAATACAGAACCTAGGCTTAAAAGTTATGTTAATATACGTCTAGATCCTATGTGCAAACAAACTCCGGAGACAACTTTAATGAATTTCTAAAGCCTCCCTAGTCTAGATCGAGAAACTTTCTGATACAGAGTAGCTTCCACATTACCTTCGTCACAAACTAATTTAATTAAAATATTATAAACTAGCTCCAACGCATTATAAACTATACTTAAAACTTTCATTGCTCGTTATTCCGATATCCCTCTTGTATTCCTTTTTGCTCCTTAAATAAACCCTCTATAATCATTCTAAAACCACAAGTTATTATCGTTTAACACCTAAAAGATACTTGAAACTAATTTCTATAAGTTTCATTACCGGTTATGAAGTTTAAATAATCAAATAAAATTCTTCCATAAACTTTAACGCTCCTATAACTCCATGAATGGACTAACATCTGGATTCTTCAGCAAGCACAATAAAACCGAAAGTTACCGATCTCACACGAAGTTAACCAATAGGCAGTAAAAGGAACAAAAATAAAGCTCGACGCAGACTGTCGGGATTCGAATAAAACGAGTACAAAGTGCACGTGTGCACTACCCCGGTCTTAAAATGGACAGCGGTGAAAATAGATACCTATGTATGTAGCATTTTGCTCTATTTGCTCCTTCAATATGACGTCTGTATCGATCCTACGATTGTGCACTTGCATACGGGTCTATTATTTTCAACATGACGCCATTTCTCACTGTGACGTCAATTCTCTATTCGATTGGGACAGTGATAAAAGCTGACGTTCGAGTTAACGTTATCGCAGAAATATTTTCAGGCCCACACGCTTGTTAGCTAACAAGGGTTCGGGCCTGAACATTGCGATGTGAAAAATTGGATTGGATTGTTTTTTTGAGAGACACGTGAAACTATTTTGATCGAGTATATTTTTCCACACGATAGAATGGAAAAGGTGTATGCATTTGCGGTGAGAGATTGTTTGTGTTTTCGTTTTACAAACATTCATAGGCAAAATTTCAGTTTAATTTGTGCCAGCCTCCGATGAATTTTCTTGTAGCTTTTTATTTTCATCCTTCGAAATTTACGAGTGCCTCTACTTGTAGTCGCGTTTTTTCACTTTATTTATTATTTTATGTGGGCAGTCAAAATTCCTAAAAAAGAATAAATAAAGTGAAAAAACCCGACTACAAGTAGAAAAGAAAGAATAAAAAAAATTAAAAATTAAATAAAAAAGTAAGAAAAAGTAAAAAGGAAGAAAATTATTTTGAACAAAATATAGAGCGCACGAAAGTTATTTCAACAATTTTATTCTTATTTAAATGTTAGCCGAATTCTGACCAGCATGAAAACCTTCCTGGTAATTGTTACCAGACATGGAAGCCTAAGGCTACGATTTCGGATCCAGGTCAATCCAAGTCCTTATAAAAGTGTCTCCGTGTCCAAGTCACGACAAAGCAATTAAAACTGACGAGATAACCCACTTTGATTGGAGTTATTTTTAGGCCATCAAATTAAGCCAAGGTTTAGTACAAACAAACAGTATTAAATTAATGGGCTTAGATGCAATTAATGTTTTATTTCATTACTCACGTAAAATAGGGACAAGTCGTGGGTGTCTTTAGGCTACGGGTAAATTAATTATGTCAAATTTTAATTTAATCTGTGCTGAAATTGTCTATGGTAGGGTTGAAGATCTGCTTCATTGTGGGATCGTGTCTTTTTGTTTCAGACTGCTTGATGTGTTTGTCTTCTTAATAGCAATAGACTCGCCGCCTATACGGGTCTACCTCTGTAGTATACATACGTATAGTAATTATGTGACGCATAGTGTGCGAACCTACTACTCTCCTTTCACTCTTCGTGAAATACTGACGTAAAAGTATGTTTGACCCATAAACCTTTGTATTAAAACACTGAAATAAATCAGAAATCTTAATAAAGTCGTGCAATACACGTATAAATCGGATTTTGCCTCAAGACTCAAGTTCTAACATTCAACATGGACATGGTTTCATGAAGTTATGTTGTCAGCGAAGAAACGAAGCTAGCGATCTTTGAGTAGGAAGCGAGTAACTCGATGATCACAAGAAAAATTTAGACACAGAAAATCCAGTGAACAAAACTTATCTTTTAATCCGGAAAATTACTTTAATCTTATTGTTTAATGCAGAATCAATTTAATAAAATAAAAACTGACAGCTTTCAATGCAGTTTACGTAGCATTTTGCGAAATTTGTTCGAAACAGTCACCACGGACCCGGAACGCAAAGGGCATTTGGAGGAACATGGATGGGAAGTCAACAAGAGTCTGACATTCCCTTCCACTCCGCCCAGAGAGGAAAGAGTCATTTGATGATTTTCCACTTTACTTTTTACTTGTCAATCTTAAGATTGAATTCACCAGTGAAACTGAACGTCAACACTTTCACTGAAGAACGAATTCCCTGAGACAGCAGTTTCTAATTTACCTTCTGTTTTTTCTTGTTTTATGACAGTACGTAGAGCTATCCAATATGTGTCAAGCATTTATCTTTTATTGAAAAAGACGGTTCTCGCCTACATTCCCAGCTAACATCGTCTTCTGTAGTCTATTGTAATGTTAAGAGGATTGAGTTTTATGAGGATGTTTTCAAGAAAATCAACGTGTTTAAGAGCTTTATAACTGTTTCACTAGATATTCACCAAGTAAATATTTCGAGGCTTGTGGGGTTTTTCACAGAAAGACAAATTAGATTTTCTTTTACGGAAAAATATAACTTGCCTTAATGGATCTCAATAATTTTTGCATAAATATTAAGGTTACCTACATTATCTTAATTTACTTGTTATTGCCTATTTATATATACCTAAGGACGTATTATGTCATAATCATGTCTTGAATGATGTTACACGAGGTAGGATGTCTATTTTCATATTTATACGGAAATATCCTTAAATATTACAACACTCTTCAACAGAAATTCTAATGAAAAAATCGAAGATGGATTTCTTGGATAAGATTTTTTTTTTCTAAGAATTAATATTTATTTATATAATAGATTTAGGATAGGAGGATATATACGGAAACGATCTCCTGAAGGTTGTTGTTTGTTTTACTGAACGTATCCCGTGATAAATAAATATACAAGTATGAAGTGGAGATCAATAAACCAACTTTAAGAGAACAAATTAAACTTTTGACACACGATTCTCTGAAAAAAAATTGTTTGAAAGTGGTTTTGCAATTTCTGATACCCAGCTATTTTATAATAGGGATAATATGATTCCTGGTTAAAACATAATTATATAATTATATTAAGTCCGTAAGTTAGATTATCGAAATATATTGGACACGTATTTTTTGCTTTATCGAATCAATAAAAAATGAGGAAGATACAACGCATCAAAGATCAGGAGTGGGGGGTTGTGACGACACGTGTACGTAAAAAATACTTACAAGTGACGTCACACGAGTTTTCAATGCACCATAATCTTTTTCATTTTTTGTCTAATATTTTTTGGAAATCTGTCTGACAGACTAATAAGATTTTTTTAGTCCCTATTGTCTATTTTTAAGGTAAGATTAAGTAGACGTTTTTCAACTAACCTATTTACTGTTTATGCCTGTGTTTATGAACCAAAGTTTATGGTACGGTTGCATTAACATTAGTTAATTAACAGGCTATTCTCGCTGTGTAATGTCGTAATTAAGTAAGTTCCTAGTTCCTACTCACATTTCAACAAACTGCATTTACATCCGGGTCTTAATGATTAAAGTTTTGCTAAGTACTCTGAGGTTGTAATGTACTGCCAACTTTTAGGTTAGAGTACGTAATAGTCCACACCAGAGCAGTTTTGTGACTAATAAACAAACAAAACACCAAAAATGATTATTTTGTGAAAAAGCGTTAGTCTTTGTGAAAAAGGGATAGTGCTATAAATCTTGTAGCTCTGTCTCTCTCATATACTTAACCTTTTTCTATAGCAGTTGTACAGTTCCTGAAGTTACGAAACGAAGAAGACCATTATAATAGGTCTTCTACTAAAATTATCGATGGGCTCACGTTTCACAACAATCTCACGTGACGGAAGGGATGATGTTGGTTACGATGGAACACGCTTGTTTAGAAACAAAACTTATCTACTCTACATTGTTGCCTGCGTATTTACACTAAAACATCCCGAACCTATAGAAACAACCTCAAATGAAAACTCTTCATCAAACACAAAATGTTCATAGAAATAACAATGGAGAGGCAGGTGTGATACCAATAACAAGCGGTAATTACGACCGGGCCGTGGGAGCGCATGAACTTATGTACCGGGAGCACAACATAGGACAGAAGGTCGATTCCATACAACGAGTGAAAACGTACGCACGCATGAACAGAGTATATGGTTGCAACAAGTATCAACTTTGAATCAGATCAGACTTTGATCAGTGCAGATTAAGTTGAGTTTCGAATGACTCGATTATTGAAATAGCAGCTATAGGCCTTAGACAGATGCGCATGTTGTTGTTCTCGGATCGTTGCGTTGCGCCTGCCATCAGGAGCTTATAGGATCAAGTGAAATAGATTACTTATGCGGTATTAAAGTTTAAAGTTTAAGTTTATCTGTACAGACATTTGCTTACATTTTTTTTTCTAATTAAATACGACCATTGATTAGACAAGTTTCATATCTCCATAATGACGCGTTTATGTGTGCATGCGCCTGTTTTTGATCGCTGTATGGAACCCACCTTCTGTATCTATCTATTTTATGGCATGAACTTCTGCTACAGTGATTAGTGAACATATGTTAATTATGAACAATGAATCATATTACGATTCACTGTTTATTGTACTTGTAATGCTAATTTGAATTAAAACGGTTATTTCTTGTCCTAACTTGATTTTGTTTTTTTGGGCGTTTAAAATTTACATACTTCTGGCATTTTAGTCGATTTTTGTTTAATTTAGCAATGTATAATTTATTGGAAATACTTTTTTTTGGTTTGGTTTATCGGTTGCTAGCATGTTTGCTAAACATAGTGGTTTTCCATTTCCGATGCCCAGTTCTTGCTAAGTTATTGGGTTCAAAAGCAGTTAATAAGACAAGTTCGATCAATAAAAAATCAAAAGTGTTCAGTCAATGTCAGGTTTTCTACACATGAGACATTATAAACATAACAATTTGAAAAAGAACACAGTTTTTCTCATAGATGCAAGTCAAGAAAAGGTCACAAAAAATCTTGTGCCACCATTCACATGAATCCTGAAAAACAAAATGCAAATTTAATTTACCCATGAAGATTGAACATGGGCCCAAATGGGTGGGAGCCTTGAGTTTTTTAAATAGGACATCGTATAATAGCTTACAGACAGTGACGAGATTTTTGGGGCGTGGGAGGACGACTGTTGAATGAGTGTCTCCTGTGTTGAAAAAATATAATCTGTGAAACAGATCTGCTACCGTATATTTGACAATTATATTATTTACTAGCTTTTGCCCGCAACTTCGTACGTAAATATACCGTCTTTTTCCGTTCCCGTCGGAATTTCGGAAAATTCTCTTAGTGCTCCCCAACACTCCTCAAGGAATCTACATGCCAAATTTCTATTTGTAGAATCGGCTGTGCTTTGTCTGTCAGTCACTCAGCATTAAGTCAGTTATTAGTAACGGCAGAGTTTTATATACACCTTTAATGTTTGATTTGACGATGTTTGTTGAAGATGATTTTTTGCCTAAGTACTTATTTTTGTTTTATGAAAAAAAGTATACCTAAGTAAAAAATTGTTTAAGAACACAAATTACCAATTTTTTAAAATATAGTTTAAACTCCACTTTATTATTTATTTTGGAGTGTTTTACCCAGAAGGTGGGACAGGGTCAGAAAATAAAAAAAAAACAAATTATGAGTTACCAACAAGTGTATAATTTTCATAAAAAAGCAATTAAAAAAAAACGTAAATTATGTTTGATTTTTATAGCCCAATCGAAATTCGGCCACAGAAGCCCAGGCTTCCCTGGGAGCCTTTTACGATAGCAGGTCTTAATTTTATAGACCATAGATAAAATATCTTCTTTATTATCACTGTGATTCATGACCCAGAACTAATTTTGTTTTCGCTCCGAATTGAACTAAGTGCCTATTGAATTAAAATGAAATTGCTTTAATAGGATTATATGAAATAAGTGTTTTGTAACTGGCCCTTTTGTGAACGCTTTTAAGCCTTTTTGTAATTAAACCGAGCCACGACACACCTTTCAAAAGTGCAAAATCTAGGCACTAGTCGCCCGGACGGTAGGTATATTTAAGTAAGTTCGTTTTCATTTCACTTCTCGCCAGGTGACTCGCCATGTTTGAGGCCTTCAGCGAGCCAGTACATTTTTGGCCTAAAATAAGTAAACTTTTAAGTGTCGCAGAGAAATGGTGAAAACGGAGACGATCGAATCGCGTAACTGTTTTAGTGAAGATCTAATAAGATGTTAAAAGTATAACAACAGCAATAATTGAAACTCAAATTAATAATATGAAATTGAACAAACAAAAAATATTATGTTTAGTGAAGAGGAGGGAGAAGGGGGCAGTGAGGTAGAAGACAAAGAGTACCTATTGGAAGCAAGCGTAATATAGAGCTGAATCTTTACTTGATCAAATCTCCGTTTTCCTTGCGACAGAATTGTGCACCTTATTCTGCTTTCCCCACATTTTCTGGTGAAAACATCAGAGTTTCCGTTCACTCCATTTTATACAAGACTTTTTCATAAACCCAAGTGTAAAAACCTTTTAGCAATAAAAAAACAAGCTAAAGAAAATTGGAAACTCGGTACCAAAAAGGTAGTGTAGTAAGACAAAGTTTTACAACTCGTACTACTTTGAAACTAGTCAAAACTACTATTTCCATTATTTATGACAGAAAAAGTCATATGTATTAGCTGATTGATTTCATTCGTCGTGATGGAACACAGGGAAGATGGTAATAAAAAGATTAAGGTAGGTACCTTATAATAGTGACGTAACGTCACAGCCTATGTAAATACTATCACCGATACTGATCTTTGACGAAGACTTGCGCTAGTAATAATACTGCCATACCTTTTAGAGTTCGGGGGGAAATCTTCTAAAGGCGCCTGGCCGTTTTGGGAAAAGATAGGGGTGTTTGGAATTTTTGCCTCACTAAAACTGATAAACTCATGGAACGTCACCTGTGTTTTTAAAGGCCAAACCCAGATCCTTTTCTTTGCAACACCTGTCAGGGCCCCTGGGGAGACTGTAAAGGGGTCTCCCCTGAGTCTCACTGTACACGGCGACACTTGACACCATCTCTCCTGGGGTCAGTCAGTGGGCGGACAGAGTATCCACTAAATTGGACAGTCTTACCTACCTTACCTAAAGGCGGGTACTGATTAGTGTTAGCTAAGAATCAACGAGTGTGGCACGTGCGCTCGGGATAAATTGTCGTGGCGTGTTAACTGAACCGCGTAACACTGAAAGGGATTTGCCGAAAAACCAGCTACGAGCGGCTCGTACTGCACGAATGCTCGCTTTTTAACATGTTACATTACACTACGTAACATTGGTCAGTGGGTTACCTCAACGTTACAAACAACCCTTGACTAAAATACCTCTTTACTTTTTAAATTTCAGGTAAAGAAATACATATTCTTATTAGCTCTGAAATTAACATTTAGGTAACTCACTAGCTCATTTTGCTATGTTAAAACATTTAAATCATCATTTAAAATAAAAATAATTTTCAAGTTCAATGAAAAGCAATCCCGATTTAACTTAATATCATTAAATAAACACTCATTAAATACCTGAAATTAAATATTACGCTACATTGAGCATCTGATTATGTTAATTAATAAGCTGACAGTATGAATGAAAGCTGTTCTCTCTCTCTCTCTCTCTCTCTCTAAATTCTTAATTAATTGAATGAGTTCCGAATGTAAATTATAATTATCATGTCTGGAAAATTTTCGAACGTGGTTTGTCAAAAGGGACATACACATACATAATTATGAAGGCTGTCGCACAAAACTTTTGGCTATACCTACGTAGGTAGATAAGTAACTATTGTATTTTTTTTCGAAGGATTATGCTCTTGACCTCAATCACGCTTGATGGAAAATTATGAATGAGGTCTTCGATGGAATGATTGTGCCCAATAAACTTTAAACGTTTTATCTTCATGACAGTTTTAGGCAAGGTAAAAGCGGAATTCCAATGAGTGTCTTTACTGAATCTCATACTAAGAGATATTTTCATTCTTTTTTTTTTCAGAACGTTATTGTTAAAAATGTGCTTAAAGTTTTAAATTCCAAGTTTTCGTACCTAAATGTGTGTTATATTAATTTTACTTATCTAGACAGGGAACGTGCTATACCTACTCCATTTTCAGTTCGCCAATTGCTTGTTTCTATTAGACTGGACCGAAAGTAAAAGGGTTCAGCACATGGCTTTTTATCGAGCACTTTCCAATAAAGGCCTTTCAAAAAAAAACTGAGACAATTTTTAAGATACTTTCCCGAATTGGAATCAACCGTAACGACTCACTTTCATTGCTTACTCAATACTAACTGCAGTGCGATTTTGTAAACATCTCGTGAAGTGAACATGAAGTGGACTGTCAAACCATACAAACGAGATGGAATGACAGCCGGTCGATTCTGTCGATATCTCACGGTGTTCACCTAGGCGGAGTGAACGACAATAGAGCTGTCATTCCATCTTATTTGTATGGTTTGGCAAGTCACCCGTCGTGCACCCTGTCCAAGTGTTCACTTCGACATGTTTACAGAATCGCACTGCTGTTCACTTCATGCTCCACCTGTATTTTCACGGTGAAATGTTGACAGAATAGACCGGCTGTTTACCGCATCAGTAAGTCCCAAATGGCACTGGACACATAATTAAAGGAGTATTTTTGTCCAAATCTCATTACGCTTCTTCTTCCTTGATAACGATAGATATTTTTAGTTTTGCTTCCATCCACGTATTCCCTAGGCCTACTGATATATTCCACTGTATTTTCTTCAATCTTATCCCATATTTTCCTGTGGGTATTGTAAGAGTGAATACTTTGTTTGCTTTAAACAGGTTACTTGAGGTTATAAGGTCATTCAAGTGAGACTGACCTTGACCTTGTTAAATACTGTATCTTGAGGGCTAGTTACTTTGTTTTAATAAGAATATACTAAAAGGCGAAGAAACGATCAAAGATATCAAGTCTATAAATAAGAATAACATTTTTATTTTTGGACTCGATGTATATCGTAGTATACTACAATCAAACCTGGAAAGATTCTTGTTTTTTAAACGGGTCAAATCTAGTAATTTTATATTTAAGCTAGCTTTTGCCCGCGGCTCCGCTCGCGTGGATGTCGGTTATCGCGTAAAATTTAATGACGATCCGTTCAGCAGTATTAGAGTGAAAACGTAACAGACAGATAGATAAAGTTATTTTCGCATTCATAATATTAGTAGGGATTCAGGAAACCAGAGTCGAGTTGTATTGCATCAAGAACAATTGAAACGTCGCGATATAATTGAAACACATGAGAACGTTGTAACCCTTCAAAATAAGAAATCTGTCGCTGTCTCATAGATATGTCATTTATTACCCATTTTTACTTTTTATTCATCATTAATTATTTTAACGACATCTTTGTTCCCCACCCAAAAGTCAACGGCCGAAGTGCATTGTGTCATAAGCTACGCACATGGGCCCAGCAATTAATTGCCTCAGCGACTGTCACTCAGGCGTCTAAAATAACATGCCAAGCTTGATGGCAATCCGTATCTACCCATAAAACAAAAGAAGAAAGAGTTTTTAGAGCCGATGCCAGATGCTGATAAAAGATAAAAAAAGAAGTGTGAGATAAATTCGGTTAGATTAGGCGTGCTTCCAGTTTGAATGAAGAATCAAGAATTGTGTCATGTTTCTAATCATTACAGCCGTGAGATGGACAATATAAGCACTGGTCATTTTACCCTTTGAGCAGAGTCTGCTCAAAGAGTAAACTGACCGGTCTTGCCCTGCTCACATTCAACCGATTCTTATTTGCTACCTTCAATGGATCATCAGTTATATGGGCGCTAGATAAACTTGAAATAAAGTACTTTGACCTTTCTCTCATATCCCCATGTAGATACCCGAACAATAAATTATGCACAGTTTTTCCTTACTATAGAAAACGTTAAGGATGACGAGGACCGCTTTATGTATTTATTTCTGGTTTGATGTTAAGAAAGTCAACAAATGTATGTGGGTCAATGGCCGTTATTGCACATGTTTTCGTGCCTTCGTGCACGGGCCTCGGCATTATGCTGAGCGTTAGCCGTTTTGCGCGGTGGTGACGCATTATATTATTGTTTTCGGAATAGGTCTACACCTGATTTTGTGTTGTTTTTAGGCCTATGCTTAACAATTTTGTGTATGTGCGTCACTTTCACGTAAATAAACAGTTTTTCTTTCTTTTTTCCCTTTTGTCCCTGGCCTCAAATATTATTTATTACTTTATTTACTTTATTGTAGACCAAGAGTTGTCTTATCGGATTCCGCGTTCTCTTCCTGGCAGCCTAGAATTGCCAAAACTGAATGAAGAACGAGTTCTAGTGCCATCTAAAAACATGATAAAGGGGAGATTTTCACGAGACTAGATGAAATTCTTAACAATAAGTTGTTTTATTCATTGACACAAAAGGCACAAAATAAAGCTAACATGGTCACCCAAAAACAGTGTGAAAAATAAAGATGTTTTTCGCATAACTCATTTGAAAAACGTGGCCGAATAAAATTATCATTAGTCATATGTTTACAAACAATGAGTAACGGTGAAAAGATATTGTACACGATGTTCATATCACGATTTTAACGTCACGTGTTTCGTAGTACAAGACCAGTGTTGACCTATTTATTGGAAGTAAAAGAAGGTGGTGCTGCAGCTAAGAATAGCATACATCAGTGATCCGTCAAAATGATTGCCAGTTATTTTTCTTTAATGTTCACCTTGATGCAGTTAATAAATAACCGAGTGTTTTGTGCTATAGGAGATGGTATTTATTCACATTATATGAGAAAGAAAAAAGTAGAGAGGCAAATGTAGATTCTAAAATATAGTAGTCAATGAATCAATCATCTCGGTCACAGACAACTAGGCAACTTGTAGACCTTTTGTAGGCGTTAGCTCCTGCGTATAACCACAATGTTCGCTTCTCCGCTAATCCGTCAAGATTTTTTTATTTAAAGTTTATTGTTTTATTCTTACTTTATAACTTTTACACACGGTGTCTACATCTCTTTATAAAAATAAGATATGAACAATATTTTCACATTTAGTTTTTCAATAATTTATTTCCATTTCTTGATTTTTAGCGTAAATAAAAATCACGAATAAATTCTTATGCCCTAAGATAAGATGCGGATGTACCAGGAGCCCATAAATCAAGGATAGCTATTACGAATTCACAGCACTAGTGCCTCTTCGCGCCATTTCGTCATGACAGCACCGCTACCCATCGACACTGGCTAGTAAACCGACACATTTATCTGCGCGTGTGGCCAAATACAGAACTAAATGGAATGTACTGGATTTGACAGCTTTTTGACAGCTTCGCATTACAAGTAGCGCCACCAAGACATGTATTGAAATATTTGTCGGTCTGTAGGCATGGATGGAATTAATAAGTAGGATGAGGGCTAGTGCCCTTTATATGTATTTTAGTAGTTAGGCAGGTACAAAAGATTTTTATTTAATTGGTGATCCAATTATGTAGTCACGATTTTGTTAATATGTATGTAGGTGGTACATACTAGGTACCTAAGCCCGCATGTAGTATAAAAAAGTCTCATATTGGTCATATTTACCTACATAGATAATGTTCTATTTTTCCCTCAGTAAATATTAAAATTACTTTTAATCTTGAATTCCGCAATAAAGCCTTTGTTGGTAAGACCAAAAGCAGAACTTGAGAACTAGAAGATAACATAGAATAGATAAACATAGTATGCAGGAGGTAATAATTCTAAACGTTTTGGCGCTTCAAAAGTCTTTAATGTGGATTTTAGCATGTAAAACTACTCACCACCACACTATTTAGATTTTAGAAATCTTAATAAATATTTAACAATAACAATTTCCATACTTGAATAACGTTTAGAGCTCTTACACACGAGCGGCATGTTGCCAACGGCAGAAGTAACTGCTGCCGTCGATACGTGTCGGCGGCAACGTCGACGCGCCGTCGGCAGCCGTCGACCTATAGCGACATTTGCAGTTGTAGCCGAATTTTGAAGTTGGCATGTCGACGGCTGCCGTCGACGCGTTAACGGCTGCCGCCGACGCGTCGGCGGCAGCCGTCGACATGTTCAATGTGAGAAGTATGTGAATTAAGTTTGAACTTAGAAATAAACCAACATCACAAAGAAAACGGCAAAAAAACGTAACCTCGTTTACATTGAAGATAAATCTCTTTACATCTAGAAGAACCTACATATTATATAAGCTTGTAAAAAACGTTTATTCTACCCTCGAGACTCGCTGCTTACATTTAAACTTTAGCGGAAAAACTTGCCAACAAAATGTTCTAACAAAAAATAGAAGAGCCTATGTACGCCGTAAAACAATAAAGGTACTTTTTTTGTACAATAGAAGTATTAAAAAAGAAGTTAAACAGACCATAAAAAAGTTGTAAAAGACTGACCATTTCTGGATATTTTCTCGCATCCGTATTTACCAGAATAAAACTAGTGAAATAGGCACCCAATTCTATAACTGTTTTCACTTTTATACCACCTACGGTGAAATAAATGTACTGTTTTACGATGTCTACATAAATAAATCAGAGTTACAATCCGTCATATAGCTCGTAAAATAACCCTCTAAATAAGCAAGTCCTACATTTAAAATTGACAAATTAGCTTAGTTCTAACATAAGCTAGACTATAACGCAGAGGATTATTACCCGACAAGAATAAATTACAGCATATTTACTACAACAATCAGCGGCCAAACTAATGTTTTTGCAAGGATAATAAACATAATTCTAGACTACAAAATGAGCTTAATCCATCAACTACACAAACAAAAGAAAATTCTTTATTCAAAGTAATAGACAAAAACTTTTTACTTTTTTTACATTGACGCTGACAGATTATATGATCCTGTTACACGAAACGGAACCACGGTCCATATACAACGTAAATCTACGCTCATAACACCCATGGGTACGCTCACAGAGTGAATGAAAAAACCCTTTTCGATAACACATTGATAACTTCCGAGAATAAGGGATATATGGACAGCAACGTCCCATCGAGTCTTTTTGTTCATGAGTTTTACGAGAAAAATGGTACCGGCTATGACGTAAAAGCAAAGCCTGCTTTTTATTCCATACTTTTCATCCGATTCGGCGTCCCTGTAGAACATTTTGTGAACCTGTCTATACTCAGTTGTATACCAACATTCGAAGAAATATTACATCCTGTGATGATAAATGAAGACGAATAAAATCTATACTTCTTTGTGCACTTCTGGTATTATGTAACGACAATGAACGAGTCAACATGTCCTATTTACAGTAAGTTCAGTTTAAGTTCTGTACACTATATATATTAAGCAAATCTAGAGTAACATCCACTTACAAGAACGTACCGTAAAGTTTAAAATTAATTAACGATTGGATGACTTCCGAATGATTGCAAACCAATACCATCATTTTATTACATGGCAAAAAACGTTCACCCACCAGCAAACGATGTCAGAGTATCTGTTCGACGATATTTACGTCTATTCTATTGTAATATTTTCGTGAAAGCCCCATCTCCGGTCCGATAGACGATTAATCATATTTCCATACTAATTCATTCCCTGCTGAGACCCATCTGAATGTAATGCCTTTCCTTTCCTTATCTGTTTATTTCTTTAGCAGCAGGAAACCACCCCCCAAGTCCCCATTCAAGAAAAACTGATCTCTATCCGATCTACATTGTTGTATTTTTTCTCTCCAGATTTTTGGGATTTGCTTAGGTCCATTGTCACTGGACACTTCACTCGATATTATACAAAAAATACTTTAAGAACCCAAGAGCACTTTCTTCTTGGCTCGTTTTTGTCTAATCATTTTATAAGATTTTCTTTTTGTTTAAAGTTAGAAGTGAAAGCTGGATTTTAGGAATGCCTACACACCGTCACAGTGTGAATTTGTTTAACTCTCAGCATTGTAGCTTCGTCATCTTGCCTGGAAAATTACGCTCATTGTGCGTCTCATTGTAGAAAATTACTTTGAGACCAACTTTGCTGAGCCTCTGAAAGAACTTGGTTGAAAGTATAATTACAGAAATCCGTACGGAACTGTAAACCGCCTTTAAGCTAAATCATCTCCCATTTTTCATTCCATATGTCTACTTAGTCCTACGCTCATTTTATACAAATTTTCACACTATCGTTGAAACTAAATATCAGGTTCTGCCACCTTCTAAAGGCAGCGATCCGGGTAATTCAAAACTTATCGGGGTACTTCGTCTACTGAAAATATTACCTACTTTCTGAGCAATACAACCAAATGAAATTCTTCGCCAATTTTCAAGGGCAAATGCTTCAGGTATATTTTATGCTACATCTCTAGCATTCTTGGCATTATAAATTTAGATTTTCGCTCTTTAGTTATAGATTTAATTTGTTTGCATGCTAGAATTAACAAAGGATGTTCTTAATGCTTCTAATCTCTTTATTGGAATGACTATATCGTAGGGAATGTGAAGCGTATATATAGCTGAACGCACGTTTTGAAGTTTAGAGATCCAAGTTTGAATATCAACATTAGGGAAAGCTGTTTAAACATTGTATTACTCATTACGTAATTTCTCTTCTATTATGGAAGGTGCTTCTAGCAAATTGCTCTTGTCTTGCATTTTGAACTTGGTATTTAAAATCCATACGTAGTTATCAAAATTCACAGAGAAAATTTTTACGCGAACCGAACGAGAAGGACACATAAATTGCATTATTTATTTAAAAAATTATGTTAATAATCTACAGACCATTACTACTTACTGCAAGAGACGGAAAAGGAAACGCAATGAATCTCATGACTTTTACAAAACATCCGATCATTATGAAAGAAATGCCATAAGCCTACGTCCAATTTCCCTACGCCAAGGTCTTCATTACAAGTCAATCCTCCACGACTCCAACAAAAGAACAAAGTTAAACACTCATAAGGAAAATTGAACCTTACTTTGTTAAGGGAACCGAAAATTGGAAGATAAAATATAAAATTCAGACCTAATGATCCTTAGCAGAAATACACCCTCTGCGTAATTTATTTGGGCAATACATGAAAATGACGAAGGGGCCATAAAAGGGACATTAAAGCCGTCGCCGCGACCAGATCTGGAATCTTCTCAATTTCCTAATGGTTCCATAACAAATGTCATCAGGGTGGCCAGACGAGTTTCGTGCGAGAATGGACCGACTATTAATACAGCCAATGTACTAGATGACAGGGTACGACCTAGATTTCACGCTGTCTGGACGTGTTAACAATATTTCATATTTTACGAAACTCGACTTTGTGTGAAAAGTCTATTCGATGAGTGTGCTCTTGTAGCTGAGCAGATTATTACTGAGACCTACTTTTGATATTGTATTACGCGAACCTACTACGTTTGAAGCCAGTTCAATTTTGGGAGGAGGGCAATTTGGATTGAAACTTGTTCTTTCGCGCTTTTGTGCCAGAAAGAGAATCAGACAATTTTACTAATTAGACAACTTTAGGAAGCGTAGAAACTTCCAACTGATTACTACAATTAGCTTTATTTGGTGATGTTTAAATTACATACCACTAATAAAAAATATCAACGACAAAACAGATATTTAATCATACGAAGAAACCAAACCAAAGGTTTATAAAAAACATTATTTCTAACACACAAGTACTTAACTTTGTGTGCCTGTTTATTGTCCAAAATAATAGGTAAAGAATAAAAAAAGCCCACACCTTGTTTAATATCAACTTCACAAGTGGAAAAAATATTCACAGGACCTAGGTAATTTTTTTCTCACTGTGACAATATAATGAATGAAACTCCCACGAGTTAAGAGAATATAATCACGACGCTTGCCCGCGGGAACATTATTCTCGTAAATATATACTTTTTTAATTTCAACGCGGCGAGTGTTAAATTATGCGAAAAGCGTCCGTCCTCATTTATTTTTTCCATAGAGCATGTAGGTAGACATGTCGGTGGCCTCTGCAAAAGACGGCTTTGTCAACACTTTCTGTATAAATCAAACGAGTTAGTGTGTGCCAGGACATAGGTACCCATCGACTCAGCGGGCCCGAGACAATAATCATTTCATATACTCTACTCAAAGGATCGCCAAACTGAAGTGGAAGTGGGCAAGGCACATTGCTCGCAGAACAGATGGTCGATGAGGTCGAAAAGTTCTGGAGTGGCGACCGCGTACAAAAGACGCAGCGCAGGAAGGCCTCCCACAAGATGGACCGATGACCTGGTGAGGGTCGCTGGTAGCCGATGGATGCCAGAGGCACAGGACCGGTTGTTGTAGCGAAACTTGGGGAGGCCTATGTCTAGCAGTGGACGTCTTTTGGTTGATATGATGATAATGATACTCGACTCAGCCTCCCTCAATCAAACTGACAGTTTAAGCCTTGTTTTTATTGACGTTAATTGAGAGATTTTTTCCATTGCCATGGCAACGGAGTTGTGTAGAGTAAACAAAATTTTCTTCAAAAGAAGCAAGGGTGTAATCTAAAACATGTACTCAGCGTAACTTACGCGATCACGAATATTATTAGTAATGG
Source organism: Melanchra persicariae (assembly GCA_947386135.1). NCBI lineage: Eukaryota > Metazoa > Arthropoda > Insecta > Lepidoptera > Noctuidae > Melanchra > Melanchra persicariae. The sequence continues at coordinate 7,394,428 of OX376659.1, forward strand.
CTTCTATAGCTAATTATGTAATTTTTGTAAGGTATACCGGTACGCACAATCCTAATCCTAACTAATACCTATTTAAGCGTATTGAGTTTGTTTGTCTGTCTATTATATCTTAACGTCTTAAAAGCTCTACGTATTTGTGTGAAACTGGCACTGGCACATGGTTGGACCATGTTCTGGATTAGGACATAGGAAAAGAAGATAGAGAAAACTCTTCTGAAAGTGATCGAGTAGTTCGGACCCTCCTAATGGGACCGCAGGTTCACTGTGCTCAGTATACCTCTGAAAGTCTGTAACATTTTATCTCGGAACTATGCTCTCTTAGGATAGTTGTTTCTAACTTACACGCGGCCGAAGTCACGGGTGCCAGTTAAAAAGTAAAACAACTACATACACGTTTATTGGTTCAAACAACAATAATAGTAGTAATTATAATTCTTTTCTACTCTATTCTTCTCCAGTCGCTGTCGGCACAGTGATTCCACGCTCTGTGATTTGCTTCCGCGCTTTTGCAATCTGTCTGATTAAGATCGGAAAGAAATATAATTTTAGATAATGTCACATTTACAAAGAGGCACATCAAATTGAAATGAGCGTAGGGCGGTAATAAAATTAACATAACCTTTTACTGCTCGTAAGCAATTTGGCCATTTTCGTAGCCGTAACATGTTAAAATGTTCCTGTTTCCATTCGAGGGTATAAAATAGGAGTTTAAAACCCTATAAAAGTGACTGGGATTGAGGTCGTGTGTATAATGTGTGACGGGAGATAGGAAAACAAGGGGGTCGGATACGAAGGCTTCCGGAATTGGCCGAATCGTTTACTGAACGCAAAATGATTATGGAATTCCAATAACTATGTATCTTATATCTTTAAACGTGCAATTCTTGTATATATATGATGAAGGCTGCAACGATTTTCATGAAATTTAGTAGGGGGTTTTGGGGGCGATCAATCGATCTAGCTAGGTTTTATTTTTAGAAAACGTCGTTAAAAAAACGAGCAAAACTCTGTCATCCAGGTACTATATTATTAAGTGGAAGATCACTTTATTGCAATAAAGCTCATAAAATGAGTAATTTATAACAAAAGCCCTTCGAGGTAAGCTACAGTTACCGAGGTTGGTCCGTGGATGGCACCATCCATAACATACATACTTACAAAGTTTCCTAAGTGCTTTTGAAAGCACGATAATCGTTGGTCCCGGTTGTCATCTAAATAAGTATCGTTGACAGCACCACCACACCGCTCGCTTCAAGGTTAAGCAACGCTTGCCGCGGTTGGTCTGTGGATGTGTGACCATATTAACATACCGAGACTCCTCCGTGCCTCGGAAAGTACGTTAAGCCGTTGGTCCCGGCTGTCATTTGGACATTTTTGGCAGTCGTTACAGATTGTCAGAAGTCAGAAAATCTGACACCAGTCCTGCCAAGAAGTACTGTGTTACTCCTACTACTTAATGGGTTGTGGAGTTCTGGTAGGCAGTCGCTCTACGTAAAATACTGTAATCAGCTGACACGGTTTGACTGGGAGCCGACCCCAATATAGTTGGGATAAGGCTAGGCAGATGAAGTGGAATAAAAATCCACTTCGGATTAACAATCGGAAGGTTTCGAACAGAATCATAGGCTTTACAAGATTAGTAGGTAATACAAATTAGGTTGGTACTTTAAGGTTTAGCAGTAAACTTAGCTGGAGTACTTAATCCCGATTTCGTTGCTACAATTAGAATCTATTTAGTATTTCAACCCTGCGAATTTACTTGGGAATATATACTGTTTGCAATTTCCGTGTTTCGGTTAATAGTTCCCGAGTTGCTGCTTAATGAGTTTCAGATTGGATGCGATTTGGATAGCAACATTCAAATTACTGGTAGTAAAGTAAAATAATGGAATCATGTACTTAAATCATTATGTAGCTTAAATGATCGGCTGATATGATGATTATTTTACGACGACATCTTTTTGATGTTGTGTATTCGGATAGAGGAGGTTTTGTATTCGTCTGTATGTATTTTTACTTTTAAAAAGAAGCACAATTTATTTTGTGTCTGATAAAAAAGCATTTAACGTAAACAAAACCTTTAGTTTATTTTGACACAATTACCCGAGGGGCGGCTGATACAAGGCCGAGCCCTTTTTCGGATACCTAATCCTTTCGCCGTGAACCTCAACATACGGACATCACAAAAAATCAAACGGATTACTCATAAGCCCTTACAAGTTAAGGTCGACGGGGATAAATCTCCTAAAGTCGGTACAAGAAGGGTTATTCTGCGAAAAGAGGTTGTATAAGGAAAAATAATGGGTCATCGTAACATTGTTAGCACTGGCTACTTTTAAGTCTCGACTAAATGGTCCTTCATTTACTTAAGGCGAGAGTTAAAAGTAGCCAGTGATATATTTTTTTTTTATAATTGATAGGCACGCGCTTGACCACTATCTCACCTGATGGTAAGCAACGATGTGGTCGAAGATGGAGCACGCTTGCCTAGAAGTAACCTATTCACTCTTGACTTAAAGACTCCCAGACATGAAAATTAAAACGCCGTTTATAGACTAGAAGCCATGTATCGACATACACAGGGTTATTTGTAAAACACCAACAACCTTTCAGTGGGTGAAAGTACTTATGATTATAAACAACTTTTTCTGTGGGACCAACACTGAAATATCAAATTATAAATCGGCTGTTTCATACAAAATGCAATATTCACCCGATGAAAATGTATGAAACAGTAGATTTTTTAAAGGTTGCTGGTGTTTTACAAATAACCCTGTATAGATATCTATCTAATATACTACTTATTGTAATGAGTTGTCTAGAGGGTGGCCTTTTATTCTACAGACCCCCGCGAACTTCGTATCGCCTCAGAATCAATAAACGTTGTGTTAAATCATTCCCCACAAAATGTAAAAGAAAATGAGTTTTCTTCATAATACGTATCGTGTAAACAAAAAAACGATTCACTTTAAAATATTTATTTAAACAAAATTTTATTACTATGAACTAATAAAACTCTACATTCGGAATAAGAATGCAGACTTCAATTAATTCTCAAGCTAGCTCAGAGCATCCCCTTAAAGGACTGTTGACTTATCAGATCCAAAGTTTGGACAAATTTCAACCATTTGCCACTGACATTAACTGACAGGTCGGGGTTATAAAGCTGTTGGCAAACACAGAAGGGACCGACAGGTCTCAGTGACTAATGTTATGTGTTACCATTCATAAGTTTCGTGCTTAGCATGGTTAATTGATTCAGTTTATGTGTTTGACGTGATTCTGATTCTTTGGTTGAGATAGTAGCTTTTGGTATCTAGATTACCTATAGGTCTACCTTACTTCTACCTACCTTTCGGGCTTCTACCTGTGTTTTCGAACGATGCTTGAGCATTAGGTATTCCAGATTTAAGATAAGATATAAAGATTGATTAGAATTCAGAATTTACAGTGAAATCGATGTCGTAAATGACGCTGTTATCAACTGGTACAACTCTTTTTCTAAGGTATTGATGTTTTCATCGGTCCTTGTATTTATAAAATAAACAAGATAAATCACAACAATCCTGCACAAAATTAATTGAGAGTTTTTTGTTGTTCAAAACAGATTGTGTGTAGGTACCTATAATGTATTTTTTATTTGTTCCAGATTTCGTCAATCGTCCATTGCGTCTGGAACTATTTAAACATGTAAGTTTTAATTATATATTGAGTAGGTTCACTCTTGTTTATACACATACATGAATAATATTCAACTTTGCTAAAAATATTCAACACAATATCGCTGTAGGCTTCGTCTAAAAACAATAAAAAAATACTACATAATACTATAAGTTCAATCAGAATAATCACGATGTCGTTACAATGCCAACATTAGCAACTTTATTTGCTTTTAAATGAATTATGTGACACAGCTATCACAAATATTGGCTTCAGTTCGACCAACACTGCCCTATTTACATAGAGAACAGCCTCTCGAATTCGCCCTAGATACAGAAGTAATTATGTTTTTATATCGTCAGAGTAAATAACAGCTATGAGAGAAAAGACGGTTAATTATAAGGAGTGGTTTCAATGGCAACAGATTTCTTAAGTAACGTCTGGCTTAATTTGAAAAACTAGAGACGACAGATTAAGTTTTGTTCAATTAGAACATAGTAATGGATTTTTTTTAAACTCATTTTTTATGTGAATAATGGACCTTGGTTCTGCAACAAAGACTAATTATTATACGTTTGACCAGTAAATAGGTCTGTCTGTGCTCTATTAAGTGAAAAAACATTGAATAAAATTAATCAACGAATTATAATTAAGTGAGCTCATAATAATACTGTTAACTAACCCAAATCTTCGTTTAATTAACAGTCAAGCAGAGTGTAAGATTGTCTTTGATTTTGATGTAATCAAAACAAGAATATAATTATAATGAAAAACGTAAGCTTAATAATGTTTCATGGTTCACCAACTTGAAATTTACAAAACTGGAGAATTTATAAATAATAAATAGATACATATAGCATTTTCCCGCGACTCTGCCGGCGTGGATGTCGGTTATCGCGTAAAAAAGTAGCCTATGTCCATCTTCATATCCCAGGCTGTATATCTGCCAAATTTCGTGACGATCCGTTCAGCCATTTTAGCGTGAAAGCGTAATACGCAGACAGACATAGTTACTTTCGATTTATAATATCAGTAGGGATGTACGGATTACTATTATTTATAACTCTTACTTTATATTGCGCCAAGTCTAAGGCAGGCCTGTAGGCCTGTTGGTCTAGTGGTTAGTGACCCTGACTGCAAAGCCGGAGGTCGTGGGTTCGATTCCCACCCAGGACAAACTTTGTGTGATGAGCATTATTGTTTGTTCTGTGTCTGGGTGTAATTTATCTATAATATGTATGTATTTATAAATTATATAAGTATGTATATCAGTTGTCTGGTTACCATAACACAAGCTCTGCTTAGCTTGGGATCAGATGGCCGTGTGTGAGTTGTCCCAAGATATTATTATTATTCTCTTTATTTCAGTGTCCAGGCTATATCTATCTATTCCAGGTTGTCTGGAAGAGATCGCGGCATGCGATAAGGTCGTTAATTGTATGTTTTATAGTTAAAGGTTTCCTTTATATATTTTTAATTTGGTGTTCATTGTACAATAAAAAAATAATATTCGGGTTGCCGATGGATGCGAGACGCACAAAACCGGTTGTGGCGACACTTGGGGGAGGCCTACGTCCAGCAGTGGACGTCTGTCGGCAGATATGATGATGGTGATGAAATAAATAAATAATTTTCTCTTCCTTTTAATATTATAAAATTTGAGATTACAAATAGAAAGATCCTCGCCAGAGATAGATAATCTCTGTTAGAAGTACCTTATATTACGTCAAGGACCATTTAATAGACACTTATATTTCATTGTGTAAAAGGTTTTTAACATAGTAACGACCGTTATGACTAGTCAGCCATTTGATAATAAGTTAATATCTCCGATAAAATGGGTCAGAACCCACGGGAAATCTTTTTATAGTCAGGTAAGCCGGCCGATATCAAAATTATCAGCTTTCATGTCATAATTTTTCGGGAGAATAAAATAAGCGAAAGGGATAACTTATTTTAGGGATATTTAATTAATTTTTTGGACAAGGAGAATTAAATAATTGATGCTATCTTTTGCCAGCGACTTTGTCTGCGTGAAAGTTGAAAATTATGGTAACGAACTACCGAGATAAAACTTATCAGTATTAGATCTTGGACGACTTGTGTTCCAAAAATCCGCTAACATTCAGCCATATATGATTGATTAACAGGCATCTTAAGAGCGTTTACGCCGTACGACATTGCATACAAATTTCAAGTCCTTATTTTTCGAAATGGATGAACCGATTTTAATGAAACTTGGTATGCATACGCTAGATATCCAGGTCTAAATAGTTAGTAGAGAACATTTTTGAAAAAGAGTTTAGAGGGAGAGAGAGAGCGATTTTAAGTTTTCTATACAAAGTGAAAAATCACTCAATCTTTTGACAAAATTCCCCTTAATAATCCACGGTCAAAAAACCGTTGACCAACAGTTTGACACCTCTAAAGGCTATCTACCCTTTACAGAACAGCTTTACAATTCAGATTACTTTAAAATTCAATTAATTAAACATTCTAAATTCCTGTCTACGAAAGTGTTGATAGTTTCAAGTTTTCAACCACAGCCAAGTTCGAGGATTCAAGTCTTTGTCAAAGTACTTAGAACTTACTAAAGTTTAAATTCGCTACACTTATTTTAGAGTAACGAGAAACTTTTCGGGCTAAGACTTTGAATTTTGGACTCGCAAAAGGCGACTGGCACTGTTGGAAAAGTTATGCATTGAGATCACTTGTCTCTGCACAAAGGTGCACTCACCACCTTGGCTAAGTTTGTTGCCAATTATTTTAACGTCTTGTTGTGATTTATTCAATTATCTCGCTTATATTTGGTAACCTCTGTAGGGTAGTTAGAAAAATGAACCGCCGTTTGACTCTCGCATGTGTTTTGCACTAAAAAGCTTGAGTTCGTAGAGACGTTCGTTTTACATAAATTAATCGATCTTTTTTTTGGCTATCCAACTTTGCTTTTTGCTAACAAGAATCAGTGTCATGAACTTCGGGAATGTAAATAACTTTATTTAAAATTTTACTCACGTTAAAATTTTCAGTTTAATATAACTTTCTCGATACATCGTCCATTAAAAATAGTTTTATTGAAAATGTTACTGATTATACCAAATTAACATTATGGTGTTATTATAATTGCATAAAATAGTGCTTCTTCCAAAAAATAGTTCTTACTTATTTTTTACTTAAACCAAATTGGTTTAAGTTACATGCATACATAAAGTCAGGCCTTTTTAAACCACGACGCAAAAAGAGAGGCGGAAAGGGAGATGTGAGGCATTTTTGGCATAAAATTGAATTATTTTTTTATTTACGTCCAATCTCCCGTCTCTCGTCCTCTCCGTCAATCTCAGTCCCTTGCGGTGGTAAGTCTAAAACCCGCTTAGTTCGCGATCACCCTCCCACCGGAGTCCGACGTCATGCAGCCTGCTGCGTGTTTCGTCGACGCGTTTGAGTACCAGTGCCTTAAGGCATCTTCTGGGCACGCTTGCTCCATCATAGACCTCATCCATCGCTTTCCATCAGGCGTGATCGAGGTCAAAAGCTAGCCCATTACTAAATAATAAAAATTTAATAAATCTACTACTAAGCACCTGACCTTTCTGAAGAATTAACATCACTAATATGATCTGAGTACATAATTTTAGGGATGGACATCCCTTCCCAACGTTTCCATACAGGTCTGTCCGAAATAAGGTAAAGCAATAATAAGTCAAGCAGTATTTAATAGGTAAGGAAAATTGCTCTTAACACCAATCACTCCCAGCATGTTACATGAGACCTATTTGGCTAACAAACGAACAAGTCAAGTGATCCGAATCCCAGAGTCCACGGCGCGTTTCACTCCAAACGCGCCGTCAGCAACGAGCAGTCAGCAACGGAGACGGGGCCCGCCAGGGCCAGAGCCTGGCAGGGTTGCGGAATATGTTCGAAAGAGTTACCGCGGCCCTGGGAAGAAAGGCACTAGAAGGACTAAGGGTGGGTTTTAGTCAGTAAAAGTCTGACACTCCCTGCCGCTCCACCCGGCGGGAGGGGTCATTTGATGATTTCCCATCCTCTAAAAAAAAAAAAAAGTGATCCGGATGGCTTTCTGAAACCTCTAGCACATTAGACGAACGTACGTCCTTTATCTTGGTGGGGCTGGAAACCTGAGGAAAATTAACTAAGAACACGTTGCCAGTAGGAAATGTGATGCAGAATTGCACCTGTTTGTTTATATTTTATGACCAGCATTTAACCGCGGCCTAGCTTCCGTGGACCATCAAACAAGATCAGGGTTTTTTATGGATAAAACGATGGTACTCAGCGATAGTCAAGCTTTATATCAGCGAAACGATTGTTGTAATCTGAACAGTAGTTCCTTTTTACAAACATAGGTGTTTATAGACAAATGAACATAATTATGTACAAATAAACGCAAAAAGTCACCTGTGTATACAACGTGAATCAGAATAAACGATTTACCTGAAAAGGGGTCATTCATTGTACTCATCATTATGAACAACTTTTTCTATGCGTACAACCAGATATCGCGAAAAAAAATCAGGTGTTCTGAACATTTTGTCGAGTTATGCGCTCAGAAATGTATGCATGCAGAAATACTATACCGATTGCAATAATATTTGTTATCCATGTCATACCTACGCTGAGATAATATTACTCCATCCACTACCTACTAGAAATATTCCTCTGCAAAATGGAGCTACACCCGGTTCTCTGCCTTTCATGTATATTTAGTTTGCTCTACTTTATTTAGAAACATAGTAAGGACATCAGAGTATAATGTAGAAGCTGCAGCTGGTTCTTTTATTTTCATATTAGCCTCGGCTCCCACTGCAGTCAAATCTGTTTGAAACATTATTTTACACATCATTGGAAATACTACCCCTGTACTACGATGTCCTAAAAAATGTTATGAAAAAGGGATAGTGGTATGCATCTTGTATAACTCCGTCTCCCTTCCACACCGGAATCATAATGGTTTTAAGACGTCATACTAGGCCCTCTGACCTCCTGCTAGAGTTGCGGATTACCTGCCAGAGTTGCGGATTACCTGCCAGAGTTGCGGATTATGTTCGAAAGAGTTACCGCGGCCCTGGAAAGCAAAGGGCACTAAGGAGCACGAATGGGTTTTAGTCATCAAAAAAAGGACCTCTGACCTATGCTACTCAATTTATTCTTACATTCAAAAACCTATCGCCAGACTTTTGCGCTCTCAACGGACTTCAACACAGCCAAGTATTTGTAAGATTCTCGTGTCCTACAATGGTACAACATTTTTTTATTCACTTTGCTATTTGATTGAGATCCGAAACTGTACCTTCCCAATCTCTGTTACATGGGACTTTGGACTTAATACTGTCAGAAATGAGAGTATATTATGGTAGTACATTTCCACATAACCCTTTGAGGTTCATGGGAATGACATTTATGTAAAGTGAGCCATACATAACGTATATAACAGAAAAACTTACTTCGTGAACTGTATTTAGAACTTTTGTGGGACAACTTTTTATGTGAGCTGCAGGGAAACTCCGTCGTCGTTTATTTACCCCGCAATGGCTTAAGGTTGCCACACGCCTGTTTTGGTTTTCCTGTTGTTATAGAATTGAAGGTAATCTCAAAATCTAGCACCTGATTGATAATTAACAAACAACATAAAATATATCTTTTATTACCAAGTAACTCACCAGAGAATGGGCAGCAGCATTCTTTGTCGGTGCATTGCAACAGCTACAATGCAATCGTCAACCCGCCTGTCAAGCGTGGCAAACCCTCCCCATTCGGGGGGCCAGCTATGTCCAGCAGTGGACGTCTGTCAGCTGATATATGATGATGTTGATGATGATAACTCACAGGTGGTAAAATTAAGAAGGCGACACAAAAATTATCGATAACCTTCTGTGGAAATTGTTAATTATTATTAACCGTCCACCAAAACATGTATTTAGAAATCATGTACAACAAAAAACGAACTTAACTAAAAATAAGATTTCCCCCAGAAAATCTTTGACTGGCAAAAATCATGTGTAGACTTGGCCCACTTTATGAAATCCTGTAGTGGGTAAGAATCTCATTCATAATTCACAAGCCGTGTGTAAAAGTAGGAGCTAGACTGATGCTAGCTTATAAGTAAAGCGGTTAACTGTGTCCCAGGTCAGAATGAAGTAAAAAAATATGAATTAAGCACACCGTAAAGCCCATTCTGTGTATTATGAAAATGAGTTTTCTTTTTGTTCAATATTTCATATTAGGAAAGTGTTCTGCTATTAAAATTGTTTTACGCTTATCCAAGTTTGCTTATTGACTTCGCCGTATTCAATTATGAAGGGATTCAATACTTTTTGTGAAGTATTAGATATTGGAGTTACGTTACATAATTTCTAATGAAAATGTTTGATACTTTTTTCCTCGTAGCCTGCGTTCTTATTAAATTTAAGTTTACTTTTACAATATCTATGAGAGAAGAAATAAAAAAGCAGATGGATAGATACTTGTAACTCTCGTTTTGGGGGAACCTAAAACAGAGTTTTTTTAAATGACCCCTTCCGCTCTGGTTGGAGCGGAAGGGAATGTCAGACTCTTACTAACTAAATCCCGTGCTTCTGCTATAGTAGATTCCAGATAAATGTGCAATAACGGTCATTGACCCACATACATTTATTGACTTTCTTAAAATCAAAAACAGTAATAAAGACTTAGAGCAGTCCTGAATCTACTTCTATCGTGATCCTTTATGTTCTCTAGTAATGTAAAATGGTTCATAATGTATTGTTCGGGTATTAGGGAAAGGTCAATGTACTTTATTGCAAGTTTATCTGGCATAAAGTATAGTGCCCATTGCGTTCCATGGCCGCAGTGACTCTTTCGAAAACTATTCGCAACACCTACAGAGTTAGGAGTATATATTCAGTAGTCAGGTATCTGCATTACTTTTTCAACGATATTGAACGGAGAGCAACTGATGAAAAAAAAATAACGAAAGAACTTCAAAAATAACAAAAACTAACCTTCATCCGAAGGATAAATAACACATTATCTTATTCATTGATTCCTAAATTACTATTCCTTCCTACCAAATCACATTATCATACATCGACTCTATGATTATCGATAGAGGTGAGACAAATAATCGATATAGGAACTCAGCGCAGGCGCAGAATGCAAAGTACGAAATGATATTCGCTTGCATATAAATGCCTCATCTGCTTATGGGCACGGAAATGACATCACTCACATCGAGATATGAATGAGTGTTTTATTAAATTGTCAATGTGTTATTATCTTATGTAACGATACAGTGGTTTTTTATAGTTTGCCTGTTTGTATGTTTGTTTATGATTAAAAATAATAACATGACATGTCAATATGATTTTGATATTTTATTATTTAAGATAACGTGCTTGATGATGCCTTGGAAAAATGAAAAATACAAGCTATAATGCTTAGGCATCACCATGTAAAATAACGATACATAAATTATATAATATTTCTACATCATTAAATATTACATAATAATTATTAATTTGATTTCATATGTTTTTATAAAGCAATTCTTGAGGTACCAATCAAAGATACTTACCCTGGGTGTTCTGGAGTCATTACTACTACCATGATTTGTACCGGACGGGAGTGACCGAATGGAACGGTGTTTTTGGGGTAGGTCCTCCATCTCGAATTTCTTCGACGTGGACTGTGACCATCCCTACTGCGTCCAGGCGCGCTGACGTCCTGTACCTGTACGGGTTCTCGTACGTCTCGTGAACCGTTCTTCTTTCTTGTATATCTTCGCTTGCCGTCTTTGGAATAGATTGGGGTTAGGGATATTTGCTTACCAGGAATAAATAAAGACACAGAAAATATTTGTTAACACTGTAGCTAGCGATTTAAGGAACTTTCATATGTTTTTATAAAGCAATTCTGGAGGTACCAATCCACGGTACACCTGGGTGTCCGTCCTGCAGTCATTTGCTACTTTTAACCTCATCAAATCATGGTTCCTATTATTTTTTGGCAACATGGGCAACGTGCGAAGCCGCATGAAAAAAGTAGCCATTAATATTTGCAAACAAATGGCCGTTATAAACAATATTGCCGCTAAATCTATTTCGGATGTCGTACTGCTTATTTTTAGATTTGAGATGTCGGTGTGAAACATGCGTGTTTCCTTTACAGGATGGATGTCCATAAAAGCGTAAAAAAATGTACGATGTGAGCACTTGTCACTTACTGTGAGTCATACTATCATTATAGGAGAGTTTGTAAGAGAAAATATAATAATACTAGCTTTTGTCGATGGATTCGCTCGTGTTCAAGATTTATTTTCACAAAAAGAAGGAATCTATAACATTCTCCAGGGTTCTATCTATCTCTGAACCAAAATTGATCTAAATTGGTTTAGGCATGAAAGCGTTACGAAGACAAACAAACTGACTTTTGCAATTATAGTATTGGTTAGGATTAGGATATTACCTACCTTGCGTAACAAAACAATAACACAATTAATAATTACAAAATTACATTTTTATCTAGTGAAAGTTAAAAAAAAGTGTACGGACCAAATTATTTATACCTTTTCATATAGCAGCGCTTTCATACGACAAATAAAATAATCAGTATTAAAATGTTCACTCATATCATAAAATTACTCATTCTGAAAGGCTAATATTGCACAAAGATTGTTTGTATAAATACTCGGTTTGTACAAACAATCTTTTTGCAATATTAGCCTGTACAAGCTTGCAGCAGTAAAAATTTTGTCTGCAAAAAATATCAAAAGCTCGAAAAAAACGCGTAACTCAAATCATGACCGGCTGACGCGAGCTTCATACTAATTACTTTCCGGTAGCCATACCAGCGGAAAAAGGTGCGTAAAATAAAGGTTGATTAAAATATCTGGGACATTCAGAATACCATCATTTATTAGTATTGAAGGCAGCACGGCTGTGAATACTTGTTCAACGTAATAACGCAAATGAAATGTATTCATATGAATATGAATACGGAGTGAAAAATATTTTTGTTGAGTACACAAAAGAAAGTTCTGGTATTTCGTGATGTTTCCCTCCCGGTTATTTTACCAGGATTTTGTTGTCATGTGAGCTTTTTAAATTCCGAAAGAGATAACGATTACAAATGAAACTCCTTTAGCGACCTGTCAACCCGTTACAGCTGACTTATCTTTTCACAAAGAAAACATGAGTTATATTCGTACGGCTCATACTATATAGGGCAGGGGTTATATAAATCCATACCATAATTATGTAGGTATATATAAACCCATACTTGGTGCTATGAACTCGAAAGTAACTTTGTTTGTTTGTTACCGTTTCATTTCCGATTTTAGCGAAATAATATTTATAATTTACTAACAGAAAGATGGGTACAGATCAATCGTGACCATAAAAAATTTACAAAAACAAGTTGTTTTCCTAGTAAAAGGCGATGCCTGTGCTAAAATGAAATGAAATCCATACTAATAATATAATAAAGAGGAAAGATTTGTATTTTTGTGTGTGCGTATGTTTGTTATGAATAAACTCAAAAACTATTGTGCCGATTTCAAAAATAATTTCACCAATGGAAAGCTACATTATTAGGGAGTAACATAGGCTATATTTTATCCACGTATTCCCACGGGAACGGGAACTACGTGGGTGAAACTGCGGCGTGCTGCTAGTTTAATATAAGTACATATTATTATGGCTTTAGATCTGGAAATGGACTTAGAATACTGTACATACATCGACATACCATGAAAGCCGCGGGTAGACGGTTGTATTCTAAGAATTATTTATAAAATGGTATTTTTCGGGAACAAGGATAAATGCCTTGACACCTAGACTGTAATTACATAAAAACATTTTTATAAAAAAAAACTCAGCAGTTGTGCAATATTTTTTTTCAGAGTCATTCGATTATTATAATACAGTATCCAAAACCGTCTCATTCCTGTCATTCATTCCATGCCATAGTCTGTGTTTCCTGATTGCTACAACCTGGGAGTCTTTAAGACAAGAGTGAATAGGTTACTTTTAGGCAAGCGTGCTCTATCTTCGACCACATCATCGCTTACTATCAGGTGAGATGGTGGTCAAACGCGTGCCTATCAGTAGTAAAAAAAGGTCCAAATTAACCTAGAAACTGTATTGAAACTACCATTTCCAGCCACACAAAGCCCTAATAAGTGAGGACCACTAATTACCTAATTAAGATTAGCGACAGTCGAGTGCATCTGCAACTTTGGAAACTTAGAGATCCGTAAAATGAGATAGTAATAAGTCAGTTATCCTTATTTAGGTTAGTAGGTCAAGTTTTTGGTATGGCAGTTAGTTTGGAGATTTTCTGTTTTGATGAAAAGTCGATTTAAAATGTTGAAATTCGTTGTTGCTTGAATTTTGAGCTCCTAAAATTAAATACTTAGTATATTTTCGCTACACGGTTACCCCATTCCATGGACGCCCTAATTAAGAAGATAACCCGTTCATTAAAATGTTGAATTAGACGCGTTGGCTGGATGTCATTTAGGCAGCCAATTAAACGGCCGATTAAACCAGTTGGCTGCGACATACAACGTGTAACAGAATAAACGCAATACCAACGTGAACAACTTTTGCTATGGGACCAAACCCGAAATCGCGAAAAAAAAATCAGCTGTTCAGTACATTTTGTCGAAAGAAAAGAAAAAAAGAAAGAAATGTATGGAGCAGTCGATTTCAGTGTTGGCTTTCTAGTAAAAGTAGTTCATAATGATGAGTACAATAACCCCTTAAGAGGTATTGCATTTATTCTGTTACACGTTGTATATATTGATTAATAACTACATAATTATGTCGTGTTTCATTTACGAAACTCTGCATTGGCTAAAACTTCAAGTAGATGTTATTATAATTTTATTAAAAACCATGACCCAATTTTCGCCACTGAGGATTTAAAATCTACCAGGCCTTAGAAGAATAGCAAACATATATTGCTAGGAAGATAAGCGACAAGACAAATGACAAAATAAGTCTCACAAAAATCCTTAATCCAAAGCTAAAGAGGATTTAATAGTGTACGCTCCATTCAGTAATTGCGCAATTCTTTTCTTCTGAGTCAATACGACGGTTCTGAGTCAATACGAATTGACGACACGGTTGGCGCAGTGGTTGAGCGATTGACTGCTGCGCTGCGTGTCGCGGGTTCGATTCCCGCACGGAACAAATATTTGTATGGCCTACAGATAGTTGTTCCGGGTCTGGCTGTTTGTGTACGTGAATTTATGTTTGTAAACGCACCCACGATACAGAAGAAATTCCTAGTGTGGGTCAACGTTTTATTTAAAAAAAAATAAAAAAATAGTATTCCATAATTTTCCTAAGCAGGATTATCGTGTTTATAAATTGTTTGCAACTCCATAACAGACTCATTTTAAACACTGAATGAATGACGTCAGACTTTAGAGTAAACCATTCTTTCATGAGAAGCTATATGTACTAGGAAACATTTTCCTTACGTTCAACTACAAAGACCTTTCTTGGGAACTGTAAACGTCTACAAATAGAGAGCGTTTGATCAGGGCTTTATCAAAAGATTGACGCAGGAGAATTTTACATAAATAAACAATATTGTAGCTTATTATCATCTTCTTAGGAAAATATTTCTAAATAATTACCATGTATCACTTTGCAAGTGCCCGCGTCTTGGCTCGCGATATTAAAAATTTTCGCAAAAAACTATACCTGCAGCGTGTAACAGAATAAACGCAATACCTCTTAAAGAGTCATTGTACTCATTATTAAGAACAACTTTTACTATATGACCAATCACGAAAAATTAATAAGCGGTTCAGTTAATTTTATTGAGCTTTGCATACATAAACGTATGCGGCAGTCGATTTTTTTTCTCGATCGGGGATGGTCCCGTATGAGTAAAAGTTGTTCATAATAACGAGTACAATGACAACTTAAGAGGGATTGCGTTTATTCACTTACACGTTGTATTGACACGGCCTGTAACCGGCTTCAGGATCCCATCCAACTCATCAAAATTGGTCATCTTTAAAGGCGTGAAAGCGTTACCAAAAACAACCTCACTTAGCTTCTACAGGTAATATTAGTTAGGATTTAAAGGTGAGTTTCACTCAAGTCTTTGTACCTACCATTTTTGGTAGGTAGGTATAAAACCTACAGTACTTACTTATTCAAAGTACTTTTGGGTGTAGACGGAAGCTTTATCAATAACCATCAATTGATGTCTCATACTTTTGTTACCTGCAAGAAGATATTTCAGCAACCTTTCTCAAACCTTTTTCAAAAATTCCTTTTGTTTATTACTTTATAACAATTCAAAATAAAACCACCTTTCCTACCACGGAACCACTTTCATTCAACACCACAACATTGTTCGATGCTCTCCTACGGTCCACATATTCCAGTTTTAAATTGTGAAAAGCTCTTATTGTTAACATTACGGACTGCGGACCCCTAATTACATAAAGGGTACAACCCTAATGGAAACAATTTAAGGTACAGCTAGTATCAAAAGTTTTAAAGCAATTCGTGAATAATAATAATAAATAATAATAATAATAAAGTTTATTATTCTTCTCTCACATAGAATTTTACGAATGAAAACTTGTAATAATTTAAAATCAGAAACTATGAATGTAGCAGTTGGATATCTATAAATTAGAATTTGCTCCAGTGATCAATATAGTGTGAAAATGAATAGGTATTAATTACGGTGCCGACTGTGCCTTAAATACAAATAAAATAATTCCCACTAAATCTTGGGTCGGTAGTACAATACGTCATTGGGTAGATACGCTTACTGAATGTGAATGCTTTCATAATTAATCCAGGTTAAAGGTAAAATGGTTCCTAAATGTCAACCAAATAATATGTGATTTATACCTTTGCCTAAACTAAAGTCAGAAATAACAGAGAATTTATAGCCTTATTCGAATTCAGATACCGGCCCTGATCATTAGGGACGAATTTATTACCTAAGGTGCTTAGGAAGCTTATTGAGACGATTTAGGTCTCTTCATTAAAATAAACGTCTGAATAATTGGGCTTGAACAAAAATAAAGTGGGAAAAATGCTGAGGTTCTTTAAAAAGTAATCCAGAAGCAAGGAACTTCCGTTCTTTTTGTGAGAGACAATTTATTTTAAAAGCAAATGAATTCTATTTATATAATCCATTAAATCTAAAATGGCCTCCACACTACAGCTTAATTCAGAATTCAACTATACTTACTCTAAATAAAAATAGTCATATCTTCACATTTAAGTACAAACATGCACATTTCCATGCAATAAAAGTTTTAACACTCCATAACTTTAACAAAACAAAAGAAAACATAAACGCGCATGTCATGTCCTCGTTTTATAGTCACCATATAACGGGAAGATCTCAGGCATATCACGAGTTTATCTCCGTCCAATATGTTCGACATATGATGGCCGGTTAAAAGAACAAAAGAGCTGTCCCTTTAGAGAACACGTGGTTAGCGTGGTGACGACGCTGAGAAACGAGCCCGACACTACCAATTAATTAGGTATTTGTGGGTAGGGTTACCACGTTTCATGAGAAAGTTTTTTCGACATAACTTCATTTTTAACCGATCTCAAAAAGGAGGAGGTTATCAATGCGGATGTTTTTTTTTTTATGTATGTTCGTAAATCCGTCATTTATAAACGAATTGGCAATATTATGTTTTTATTCGAAAGAAGTTTATTAAAAAAAACATTGAAAAAAAAAAAAAATATAATACACCAAAACCAAAAATAAACCAATAAATAAAATGACCCTATTAAAATTCCCATTAAAATAATGTAAATAACTTCGGAGATAGACAGTTAAATAGATATGGACTGGTAATTTTTAGGGGTGGCACTAAAAATGGAAAAATAAATAACTTTAATTCTGGAAGTCGGTGTTTCTGGTGTGATTTCTTCGTTTTTTGACACCGACTACCAAAATTAAAGTTATATTGTACTTTTCAGTGATTTTTATTTGAAGTTGTATTTTTTTTTAAAAAGGCAGTCAAAGGAAAATGAAAACAGGGGTTGGCTCAAACATCGATCAAATAATTGCTAGAACATGAAATGAATTGAACTGCAGATTTTTGAGAAAGGTACGATTAACAACCTAGCCAGAAATTAGAACGAACTGAATGTACTAACGTGTAATGTACTAGACCTACTTTTCGACTACATACTTAAAATATTTTTTCTGCTAAAAATAGATGCCATTAGTAAATTATTCCTTCTCGGGGAATCTCTCTACCAATACGTTACAGTAGAAAAAATATTTTCAGCATGAGAGCGAACAATAATAATGTAATACTATCATACACAGAAGAATTTTCGAGTCACGTAATCTATTCAATTCTTGAAAACATGAATAGGTAGGTAACTCTTCAACTTAACATTAATTTTCCGAGTGCTATTGTTACAACCATGAATGACTAAACCCGGCCTGAGTCAACCGTCATCAGACCAAACAAAAACCGCGGAGAAAATATTTCATCAGTAAGAAAAGGTTGCTATAAATCGTTGCCTGTATTATGTAAAATTTCATTAGCCCTTACCATTGTAGCATTTCAATGAGGGATCGAGCTGGCGACATGGCGCCAAAGATTTATTTGTCGTTTGATTTGCTCTTACTTACCGTAGTATTTATCGCGGGAAAATTAAAAATATTGAACGGAAATAATAGTCTTACTATGATAATAGTTAAGATAAAGGCGAAATTAAATGTATGAAGATGATGTCTGAAAAGGGTGATTTATGGAAGTATTCAACGCTACAGTAATGGCTAGTTTACACAGTGCGAGCTAGCGTGCGAGTTACTGCCACGTGCGAGTTGGATAGTAGCTTGCATCCGCGTAACATCAATTTTTTTTCTATTAACTCGCCTGTTTGCCTGACATTACTAGCAAATATCATCGTTAAGACAGGTAAGGCGAGCCGAGCTACTAGCATACGAGTAGGCAATCTGAATATCTATCTACTGTCTATTCAGCAGCTCGCACTGTGTAAACTACCCGTAAGTCTGAGTCTCACACTTTTTAGCCTGGAAAAAATGCACGGTTCCTGAAGGTTAGGTCACGCGAGGCAAACTGTCAGAATAACTCGTCCCACAACTATGGCGTTGCACGATAGTGTGGTGAGAGATTTCAAAACGAAAACTATAATGTACTCTGTGAAGAAACCGAAACGCGATCATCATTTGAAGTGGTAGGTAAAAACTCGTTGCGGAATTTGTTCGAAAGAGTCACCGCGGCTCTAGAACACCTTTGTGTTCCAGGGATGCCCTTTGGCATTAGGAGGAACACGAATGAGTTTTAGTCAGTAAGAGTCTGCCATTCCCTTTCACTTCGCCCGGAGTGGAAGGAGTCATTTGATGATTTTCCATCTTTAAAAAAATAAAAGTTGTACAGCAGTGCGATTCTATAATCATTTCATCGTGAAAGGATCATTTTCATGATTTTCCATTCTTAAAACAAAAAATTATGATACCAGATTACGATTTAAATCTCTGCGTGACATCCCTAACGAAGAGAAGAAGAACCGTTTGGCTCGGAGCCCGCGACTGTACCACTTACATGACAGATTTCTGAAGATAAATCACACGATTCCGGCTTACTGGAGAATATTTTGTTATCTGTATTTAGAGTTTTTACACCTATCAGTTATCTATTTTTAGGAATCCAATTTGATCGTTATTTATTAATTCCCGAGTTTTAATGGTTTCATTTTGGTAACCAATATTAACAACCTATTTTTATGAACGTAAAAATTAAACCAGTGAACAACTAGGTAGGTACAAGTTTGCTAAAGACAGTTACACGTTTCACGATCTAGATACTGTCAACAATCCCTCATTTGTCCAATTATGATAAGCAGTTTAGAAGTTATGAGGGAAGCAGGAGGAAGCCCTCCGCCACCGCCGCACTATGGGATATTTTAACGATCTAGCCGGTCAAAATTATCAACGTTACTAATTGGTTCTGAATCCGCTTACTAAGGCTTTCTGTGCTAACTGCGATATGTTGGGTAAATAAAAAACCGGTTTATGCTGTGTAACAAACATAAGTATGTATTAGTGTAATAAAAGATACAAAACTTTTTGAAAAATACAAAGTAAAAGATAACACCTACAATTTTACATAAAACAACGTACCTACCTACTTTATATAAAATTCACTTTGTACTAAATATTACAGCTACAAAGATAAAAAAAAACTTGCATAACCATAAAAAGCTATTATTCGCAAATCATAATCGCCTTAAGAATAAGCCGACTACATATTGTAATGCAGTTTGATTACTGACTTAAGTACGTATTTAAAACAAAAATACATGATCATACGTTTACTTTTAACCTCCCTTTTCATCATTAAGATTCTGAAGATTCAGAAAACGAAGATTCTGTGTCTTCAGAATCGGAATCAGGATGAGGTTGTGCCGATATTAATAAATTTATTGTTTCTTGCAGAAAGGGTTTCGTCTTTTTATTTCTTTTCGGTCTTCTCGCGGACAAAAGAGGATCGGAAGTTAAGAGTAGTCTGTTGAGGACATCTATGTTACAGGCTTCCCGAGAAAATTTCCGGGCAAAATGTAGGCGATATGATTTGTAATGTTTATTACGTGCTTCAGAAGCTTCTTCTGAAAGCAAAAATGTATTTTCTGGTTAATAATCTTACATCTGAGGGACCTGAAATAATAAAAAAACACGGAAATTGGTCATTGACTTCAATTGGATTATAATATATTGGAGATTCATATTAGAAACTATATACCACACTTTAAGGTACCCTAATTTTCCAGTGATAAATAAAAAGTGCTCTTAATTACTCTCTTAAAAGGCCCCAAACTACCAACAGAAGTCCACTCAAAATCAGTTCCGTTTTTTCCAAGATTAGCCCGGACAAACATAAAAAATCCTTGCATTTTATTTATTTCTATACTGTAGGTATTACTTTACATCATGTTGTGATATTTTATTAAATCGGACTAAGTCGGAACAGAGTATTACGTTTCTAGAAAATAGTGACATGAGGCTACCAATATACTATAAAAAGAGAGCCGGGACGCACCCTGATATATAACTAATCCATCAATCTTTGTAAAAATTTGTTAAAAATATATAATAAATTTCTCTTAACAGTTAAATAAAAAAATAAATAGGAACAAACATTGTTGTAATGATAAAAATATTACTAATATTTTCTTACATACCTTCTTCTGCCATATTTATCACAAAATCTCTCAGGAAAGTGACACAAATTATAAAAAAATAACTTCGAAAATGTTGAAAAATCACTGTTGCGAATGATACAAGCGCGCACTTAGATAGACGATCGAGTGTCGACTGTCGCTACAGGCGGTCGCGCGGGTGGAGGGGCGCGCATGCGCGTTTTTTGTGTGGCCCAGTCATTGTATTTTGTAATACAATTATTATTTTGTCTGGATTTCACAATTTTGGAATTTGATTAATGGCCAGCTAGATCGCCTAAATGCCCCTTAGTGCGCCGTCTCCGCCGCGGCCGCCGCCACTGCCGCCACTTCTGCCGCCATCGCCGGTTCCACCGCGGCTGTTGCATTAGCAGCAGCCGCGGTAGAGCCCCCACAAAGGGCTCCGGAGGGAGCTGAAATGGAGATCCAATAATGGCCCCATTTCACCCCCTCCTGTTGAACGTCAGCCACTGCGCCGCCCAGGAACTGATGCTCCTGAGCATGGCGCAGTGACTGATGCCTGCGGACGGCGAGCAATGGGTAGCTCGCCGTCCGATCAGAACAGGCCCGGGTCGACGGCGCGCTGTGTTACACGCACGCCGAATCAGCAGCCGTCAGCAAAAGATGGGGCCCGTTAGGGCCAGAGCCTGTCAGGGTCGCGGATTTTGTTCGAAAGAGTTACCGCGGCCCTGGAACGCAAAAGGCACTAGGAGGAGCATGGGTGGGTTTTAGTCAGTAAAAGTCTGACACTCCTTGCCGCTCCACCCAGAGCGGAAGGGGTCATTTCATGATTTCTCATCCAAAAAAAAAAAAAAAAGTTATGAGGGAACAGATGAACATACATCAACCACTTTCGAAATCACAACTCTCTTTTTGCTTCGCTGTAGTCGGGTTAAACCAACTTTAAACCACCCAACACATCGTTAAGCCCCTTTCCACAAACTTCAACAAGAACATTAAGGTAGGTAACGTGACTATAATTCGGAACACAAACTTCGAGTAGGTATCTGCCAAACCAAATATAAAATAGATTAACGCAACATCTGTCATCGTACACCTCAATAATACCGGATATTACAAACTGTAATTTCATTATATAAGAAACGTTGACGTTAAATTTATTTTCAAAGGAAATTTTACATCACAAAACAAAATGGACAAAGATATTTCCTCCAATATGGACACATAATACGTTGACCAAAGAACAAAAGGTATTCATTACGACATTCTTCCATGCAACATGATATATCTGACTTAATATTGTATACTGAGATTGCTCGTAAACTGGCCTAAAGCATTGTCCGTTTGACCCATATAACGCAAGATAAACTGCCCCCTTATTTCTTTAGTATATCAATGTGACGAAAGGCCAAGTTATACTGGCGGCTTTCTCGTCAACATGTGTGTGTGCCAACGACCGCTCCAATTCGCGGCCGTGTATCAGGAATTAGACACATGTAACATTTTTAAACACCCGCTCTTAATTAACCGGAGCGCGAATGTTAGGTAAATAGGTTGCACGAAAATAAAACATGACTTCGATTTTTATGTGTAATTTTTTTTCCTTAAAATTTTTATTGCTCAACATGTAAACAGGTGGCGAAACGGTTCGACGATTGATCTTCTTTAAATTTTTGGTATTAATATAACACTGGGCGGAGTTTTTACGTTTTTATACGATGTAAATACTGTAAAAAGTAATTAAAAGTTTGCATTTAGCTTTTGAATCGGAACCGTTCGAAAATTGGAACGCTTCGTGCATCGATGCATTTGTGTTATGAAATCGAAATTTTGAGACAGATGTAAAATTCATGTTGTAGAGGAGACGGACACATCAGAAAATAGTATAAATATTGTCTCCAAGATAGTTCATAATTAAACAGATTCCTAGACTATAAACTTTATAACTGTTGAAATAGTTTTTGCTTGTCTTAGAAAGTCAAAGATATGTAAATATCTAAGCAAAATACATATCATTTTGATACCAACAAAAATAGTTGGAAATTTATTGAAATCATTGCTGTCTGGAGATTTGAATAATAGTTCCAGACCAAACTTATTTGCTTGAGCTTTCAATAAATAAGAAAAGTATATATACCATTGATAAGTAAAGGTACTAATCAGTTATAATGGTAATTAATAATATGTAAAAGTTAAATGACTGAATATTATGAACATAAACATTAATTCGTATTAAGAAAAATAAAACTTAAGACAAAGTACCCCGTTGGCTAGTAGAGGCTTAAAACCCATTGCCCTAGTATTTTTTTTTTTTTTTTATCTAAGAATGGGCTAGCTCTTGACCTCGACCACGCCTGATGGTAAGCGATAGATGAGGTCCATGATGAAAGCGAGCGTGCCCAGAAGATGCCTTGAGGCACTGGTACTCCCACGCGTCGACGAAACACAGCAGGCTGCTTGACGCCGAACTCCGGTGGGAGGGTGGACGCGAACCAGGCGGGTGTTAGCCCTACCTCCGCCAGAGAAGGATTGGCCAGTCTTATAAGGTGTTAGGTGAGACTGTCCAGGATGCGCCGAGCGCTCGGTTCAGTTGAGTGTCTGATGGAACAAATTGCGCTACACGAGGAGGCTCCTTCATGCATCCCAAAGTAGTATAGTAAGAGAGTATGGTAATTGTTGTTACATGATTATGTACCTAGTGTAAAAATAGTTATTTATATGGACCACCAGATACATGTGCAATTACGGTCATAAACAGAAATAAAGACATAAAGCAGTCTTGAATCGGCTTCTATCGTCATCCTTTAAACGTTATCTGGTAATGAAAATCGGTTCATAATTTATTGTTCGGGTATCTACGAAGGTATATTAGGGAAAGGTCAAGGAACTTTATTGCAAGGCTATCTGGCGCTTTCTTTATTTAAAGCTATCAAATATCGTCAGGATTGGTCAACACTAGCCCAAAGCCGGGAAGAATGGAAGAAAGAAAGGGAGGCATTTGCCCTGCAGTGGGACGGAATAGGCTAAAAATAAGAAATAAAGTAAAATAAGTTATACAGTTATAGTAGAAAGTAAAACTGTTTATTTATAAAGCATTTCACACAACTCAGTTCTGTAAAAATAGTATTTACAAACAGACAAGGCAACAACAAAAGCCTTATCTGGTAAACCCAAAAGGATCATAAGCTCAATGTTCCAAGACTACATACAGAATATTTCACCAAATATTACTGTAGTATCCACCGATATTAGGGACCAACTAACTCGGGTCACCGCTGAGAGCATTTAAGGCTAATTTGCATTCTAAAGTCCGTCCGTAAATTTAGTGTTCATCGACTATTGCGGTGAGCCCACGCTAACGTTTCGGATTTAGCATATGTAACTAATGTTTAGCACTAAACTTTGCCCAAATAATTTAATCTGGTTTAGTATTTATGAGTCCTAAGCCTATGGTTGAGCAGATTTAGTTGTTGTTTGTTTGTTTGTTTCGGTGTGTGGGTGCTACTGTTATCATTATTGTTTTGGTGATTGCCTTGTAAGGCATTCATCTCTTACTTATATAAAGTCATCTTTGTTGGTCACGTCCATCATACTTCATCCCTTATCCCATGTTACTTGAGTTCGGTGCAAGGCCTTATTTTAGATGAGTTTGGTCTTGAGTCTAGTCTAGGTCAGAGTTGAAAAAGAGAAAGTCGACAATGGAGTGAGCTTACCCAGAAGAAGCCTGTTCACCGTAACTTTGAAGAGATTTGGGTTGCTATCGTAAACACAGACGCAGGTAGAGGAGTTCCACTCCTTTGCTATACGCATTTTAAAAGACGTTTGGAAACGCTTAGTGCGAATTGGTGAAATAGCAATAAGGTAGGAATGGTAGCTTGCAGTGCTAATTTCCGATGGTAGTAGGGGGCCGGTGGGATGAGGTCTCGGAGTTCTTGGCCATACTTATCGAAGTACAATCTGTACGTTTCCTTTTTTCAATTTTACGCTATCATTCATTTCCTTTTCTTCCATTTTATTCCTCTCATAATTCATCTACATTTAACGCATTAAGAATCCACTTCAAACGAAAGGAAGGTATCTAACCTTTCGTTTGATGCGCACAAACCTAACTAAACCAAGCATTATGAATTGATATTTAAAACAGCAGCAGTTAAAACTGCATAAGAATCCATGATTTATTTCCAAATAATAAATCATAAAGTGACCCATTTTACAACATTTGTAACATTAGTAACATCGGCTTTGATCTTACAAGTTCTTAGAAACGTATGACTCAGTTCCCGTGACACGAAAATCAAATCACACGTGTGTTTAAATCACATTGTGATTTTACTTTGATTTAATTCTTGAAACTATGTTCTTATCCTTGACATGTGTATTTTTAGTATTTTTTCTGTTCCATTTATTGAAAACAAAAAAATTTAAGGATGACATTTTTTTGTTATTAGGTATCTGTTTACCAGCCTTAAAATGTCGCTTGTCTCGTTCGTGAAACAAAATAGTTACCTAGGTGTAAAGCAGAAAACAGGGGTATACCATTCTATTTCGAACATTGCATATTCTAAACAGGTATGCACTCTGTCGCCTCTATTTGACTTGAAACTCTTTCCATCATTGTTATACGACTTTATTCATCTACAAGTTTGTCCCTTCTGCTTTGAACTGCAAGAAAGTCATACTCTCTTTCTCTCATTTTAGAGAGAGTACGATAACCATCTTGCTGTTTAGGAGTGTGAATCACGTATGATTCACACTCCTAAACAGCAAGATGATTTATACCATCTTCAAGGGAGCTCAGCACCCATTGCTTTGAGGTTTTTTATTCAATAATAACATTACACAATAAAGGAGCCAGACAGAGGTGTTCACCCACATTCCCCATTGTTACTAATGGAGTAACTCAAAACAAAACCTCATGCTTAGCAGTAGTTCTTGTGGTCAAACAGTCAAATCGAATCATTTTCATCAAAAAGCTAATTCTCGTACTTAAAACGCGTTCAATTTCAAGACAGCAAATCGTTTCAACGACAATCAATGTCAAAATTTAGTTAAATTAGATAAGTGTATTTGAGACTACGATGCGAACGCTCCTTAAAAATAGCTAGTTTACACACTGCGAACTGGCGTGCGAGTCAGCATGCCGAGTAGCTGCATTGCAGTAACTCGCATCGTATGGACGTATCTCACGAGTTACTGCCACGTAGCTCGCTTCCGAGTTACTTCAACATTTTTTGTTTTCACTGCCTGCTCGCCTTACAGTAAATCGCACATGGCAGCAGCTCGGCCATCACTCGCATCTTTCGGACGCTTTCGGCAGTAGCTCACCAGTGTCACCCAGGCTGTTGCGATCGAAACCTGTATTTTTTGGGTGCTGCACATTGCAAGAGACTGGGCAGTTACTATCACCGTGTAGACAGCTTAGGCGAACCGAGCTACTGGCATACGAGTAGACGATCCGAGTAACTGTCTACTGTCTAGTCAGCAGCTCGCACTGTGTGAACTAGCCATAATACGAGAATTGCCGCTCTGGTCTTTTAAACAAACGACGAAACAACACAGTCAATCCATCATCACGATGTCACTAAATACATGTAACAGCACCGTCCACCCAATATAGACCCCGATCGTAATGGAATGCACGTGTTTACCCGATATCAAGCCACGTGGCAGCCTCTGATCTAAATACTGCATAATGCATCAGCAATGACAGATTGTAAGCAATCCGCGAACAACATTAATAACCTAGATTCCAGTTAGTTTTGGATGATAGGTTTATTTATACAGCTGCATTGATGAGCTTCATTGGGCAATAGTAGTCGATTCTCAGAACTTCAGACGAATTGGATTATATAAGTAGCTGATACCCCAGGGCTGTGGATTTTTTTCGAAAGAGTCACCGCAGTTCTGGAACGCAAAGGGCATGAAGAGAAACACTTATGGGTGACTAAAGTCAGTAAGAGTCTGACACTCCGGAGTCATTTGATGACTTCCCATCCATAAACAGGTGCTAGTATGGTTCTTTCCCCAAATGCCTATAGGTGCATTAGCCTGATGGCAGCTAATGCTGCCTCCTACTGAATTTATAAGCAAAGCGGAGTTATTTGCATTGTCATCAAGCAGCCAGTGATATCGGAGCAGGCTAGTCTCTGGAACCGTTGATCTCTCTCTGGTGGTCGAGTGTGCCTTCCTCGTCCACCAAAATAAAGCGTCATAGGCCAGCATTGGTCTGATCGCGGAAATGTGACCGCAACGTAATCTTCAGAGAGAGACCCCATGTTTTGCCTAACATTTGATGCATTGTTAAAGTACGATTGTGTTTTTATTGAGTTTGTAGTCAACATGCCTTTTGTATGCCTTGATGTTGATGAAAAAAACGAGCTGATACCGCGAGGTGCTCGTGGCTAAATGAGAACAGCCACATTACTCGATTTTTCCGAACTTAACGAAAACCTAAATCGCGGTATTAAAGTTTTCCGTGCGATTTGAACATGTACAACAGCCCGAATATCAACTATCGGGCAGCTGCCCACCGGACACAACAACAGTCCAGTAGGAGGATCCCTTTTCAACGGAGGTATGCGGGACTTCACTTACCTACTACTTCACTTACATACTACCGCTACTTCTATAATGACCATCCATTACATACCAAAAATCCTCTCTGCTCGGAATGTACGTTAAGCAGTTGGTCCCGGCTGTCATTTGTACATCTTTGGCACTCGTTTAGGATAGGTAGTCAAGAGCCAGAAAATTTGATAGCAGTCTTGCCAATTGGTATCAAGTTACCCAGTCACTGGGTTGTGGAAGTCAGAAAAGCAGTCGATTCATATAAAATGCTGGTATTCAGCTGCAACCAGTACCGGATTGGAAGTATACCCCTAGATAGTTGGAAAAAGGCAAGGCATATTGGAAGCTGCCACCGCTTACATTTTGGAGCTTCCAACGTGGCTGTCTACTAGTTAGTTAACGTGTACATTGGTAGCTACATTCCCATGTTGTTGTAACCCCAACTGAGTAGGTTAAACAAAAAGGCTAATTATTTTTGAGGCGAATAACAACTTATTAGTCGACTAAGTAATTGGTTACAAAAAATAATGACTTGGCGGCTAATATTAACAGTGGGATGTCATACGTATATGTGTTTTAATTGGTGTAAGAGAGAGCGAAGCGAGCTCGGGACTTGGGGCACCCCGACTCGGACAGGTTAGGTTAGAAGGGAATGGCGGGGTCAAGTGAGCGAGCGAAGCGAGCGAACAGACCCCGCCATCCCCTTCGTGGTTATTTTTTTTACCACCCAAAAATATTTATTTATTTATACTAGAATCACTGCCAATTTAATTTTAAACAGAGCTCACAACTCTATATAAAGCTGCTACTTTATACTTAAAATGCTACTTCACTGTAGCTGCCAACCTATTATTTTTGCTACCCATCTTAATTATTTTTAAAACCCTATAACAGGTTAGTTTGTCGCCGCGTTAAATACATGCCAAACGAAAATAACTTAAATATCAGGTAATTTGATAATAACAGGAAAATACAATTTCATTAATATTTATGTGGTTACAGTAATAAGGAAATATCTTTCCATTAATATTTGTATTTTAATCTTCTATTGATACGGTGGTTATGAATAGATTTAAGTATCTACATTATTTCCGCGAAACGCTATGATACCATTTAATTGTAACAAGTTCACTTTGTGTAGGAATGTTCTTCCTCCAGTTTGCTCTCTTAGAATAGCTTTATTCGTGTTTAGCATAGTTTATTCTAGATATTCTACGAATATTTGGCTACTATTCGGTATTCGGCCAAAATATTGCAAACCGTTCGACCGAATACCGAATCATGACAAAAAAAGAGCATTATATTACTCATCAAAAATGTTAATTTATTGGTTCAAAATCACCAACTTAATTAAGTTGGTGATTTTGAACCAATAAATTAACATTTTTGATGAGTAATATAATAATCATAATAATCATAAGTAAAAACTTATCACAGATACATTTTAAGTAATTACTTAAAATGTATCTGTGATAAGTTATGATTACTTGTGATGAATGAAAACATTTTTTTCGCGAAGTGATATTTTTTAAGAAATACACACTAAGCGACACTATTTGATGAAAAAGTCAACAAACAATGCGTGTTGTGACTTGACCTATTCGCAAATGAAATAAAAACGCTCACAGCGTAGCTACAGCATATACTATAATGATGCAGCTCGAAAATTCGGCCACCGAATATTCTGCGCTTTGGCCGAAAGCCTAGCCGAATATTCACTATTCGGGAAAAACACTATTCGTAGCATCACTAGTTTATACGTCCTTTATTTTATATTAAGTAAAACTTTGATTTTTAAGTTTATTAAGCTCTTTACGTAATTCTTATCTAAAGGAACTGTTCCAGGTTCATATCGTTCTTTATCTACTCTCTTTTATTACCAAAGGGCTGATGTTTTAATAGTCAGATAACTTTTACCTGAAGAATAAATATAGTGGTTTGGCTTATTTTTTTATACAAAAGATGTCAAGCCGCCATTTTTATTTATCAGATAAAAGTACCATTAAAAAATCGGCCCTAAATGTATAAATTCCACGCTAAGGTTATTCATTAAATCTGATTCCAAAATTTGGTGACTGTAAAGCACCGTTTGCACGGCAGTGAAGGCCCTAAACAGCACTACCAACAAACATACATCATTTATTTCTATTTAATTATATTAATTACAGGTATTCCTATTTCAATTAAGGCATGGAAGCCAGACTGGTTTTCACAGAAACGTGAAACGCTGTAAAGGAAACGAATTAATATAACGTTGGAAAATTGTTTCCTCTGTTTGAAATATAGTTGAAGTATAAGTTACAGGAAGTTTGTGAAGGAAAACGATATTATCGTCAGTTTCGATCTTGAATTCGTGATATTTTATAACAAACTTTGGTCGTGGCCCTGAAAGTTTTGAACCTTTCTTCTTTACGTTTCCGGCTAGGGCATGCTATCCGGATATCCGTATATCCGAATTATTTGGATACCCGTCAAATTTAGTATCCAGATAATCCGGATACTTAATCGCAAGGGAGTGGTCCTTTATAGCAAAATGGTCTGGAAAAGGCTTGTTGACTACAAACCCAATAAAACAATCGTACCTACTTTAACAATGCACCAAATGTTAGGCGAAACATGGGGTCTCTCCCCGAAGATTAGGTTGTGGCCACACAGCCGCGATCAGGCCACTGCTGGCCTATGTCACTTTAATTTGGTTGACAAGGACAGCTCTCAACCACCAGAGATCAACGGTTCCAAAGACTAGCCTGCTCCGATTTCACTGGCTGCTTGACAATGCAAATAACTCCACTTCACTTGTACATTCAGTAGGAGGCAGCACTAGCTGCCATCAAGCTAACGCACCTAGGCATATGGGGCAAGAACCAAATTAGCACCTACGCTGAACAGAATGTAGGTATAGCCAGTTCCCGATCCACTAAATCGGATTGAATGAGTCCCTATACCTACTCCTTACATGTCACGTCTTATCTTACGTCTTTATTTATACAACGTGTAACATAATAAACGCAATAACTTTTAAGGGGTCATTGTACTCATCATTACGAACAACTGTCAATATGGGACCACCAATGAAATCGTGAAAAAAAAATCTTGAAATTCCTATCTATCTTGAGTTATTGAAACGCTAACATGACGTCTCAGCTTCCTACTGATGGTAGCTAATTTGAAGATAAATAGGAACTTCCTAAGAAGATGTGGGCATCAGAATTGTTTGTTTTTACATAAAATTAATATAAATGTTTTAACTAACTTAGCTCGAAGTTTAGAACTACTTGCTAATTTCAATGAATACCTTCTATACTGGTGGGTGTAACAGAAATAACACATAACCTGAAAAGGGTATTAAATTGTACTCATCATTTTGAACAACTTTTACTATGGAAAAGTTTAAATTGGATACGGGAAGTAACTTTATGATATGATGCCAATTTTCAATAACGATCAATCCTTTTTGACCAAACTGGTCAAGCGCCGCTGGTACTCCGGTGTGCCACTCGATTCACTAGTTTTAAAACTAATAATACATGCAAGGAACATTGTAGGATGTTGACGTTTGACAGTTCGGTTCCGAACGAGGCCAAAGAAATAAGTACATGTACAAGGATCGTCGGTTATGCAGTTTATGCTTATCACAATGGTAAAAGCGTGAACTCCTATACCATATGTATAAAACATTTTTAAAATACTTATGTTGGTCTTATCTTCTTTACCCAGTTACCGTCTCCTAACAATAATTTACATTCCGTGACAAAAGTGATATCCCTATCAAATAGTTAGTTATAAAAACGCGAAGAGTTCATCAAGCAAGTTGTCAAAGAAAAAAGTTCAAACTTTGTTATACGACCTCAGTTCAACGTTTTTACGTCAGAGCCAGTCGTGTCAGCTAATTAGAAAAAATCTTTATTTTTTGACACGTTATTAAAATAGAGATGTGATTTTAATTAAGCTTTTATAAAACATTGAAGGGAATACGGTAGCTTCATATAAAGTCATAATTTATTGGAACTGTGTTGATAAGTCCAGGTTTTCTCACGATGTCTGTGATGTTTAAAAGACAAATTAGAACGTACTTATTTCGAATGAAACTAAGAAAAATCCTTTTTCAATAACGATTAACGGTGACACTTCGGGGAGTGAGCGTCGGAATTGCACAATTTAGTTTCGTCTAGCTCGTTCCACCATCGGACTACAAGACGTACGGTGGTACCACCGGTTTATGGTGGGACGCACAAAACGCTTTGGCCCCGCCGGAGTCTGTGTTTCCTGATACCTAGGGTTACCTACAGGTTACGACTAGGCAAGCATGCTGCCAGCGGACAGCGAGTTTGGTCCGACCGAAATTGATCGATAGTCCTAAGGTCGCCCGTACACAGTCAATCTTGAATGCGATCCACGATAAAAATCAATAATTTGATCGTGGATCGCGATCCAGTTTGACTGTATAGGCGGCTTATAGGTCTTATCGACCAAATTCGGTCGGTACCCGATCGGTAACTATGTCGAGACTTCCTGTCCCGGCCTGGATCAAAACGGCGTGTTGTTTTCCACGCGCGCCTCAAAGAGATGTCAGCATAGTAGACGGGGCCCGTTAGGGCCAGAGCCTGCCAGAGTTGTGGCTTCTGCCAGGTTGATGGTGCTATGCTCCTTTAAGCAAGAAGAAAACGCCTCATCTCGGGGTTTTAGATGCCCAAAAAGCAAAGGTGATGCAAGATCCCTTTTCAACATCACAGCGATATCCAATAAAAATTACACACTATTTGCAAAATTACTACCCTTGCCCTGGTTATCTATGAGGTTATCCTCATAACAAAAGGCCTCAAAGGAGTGTAGACCCTTCAGTACTATCTACATAAACGGATATTTTATGGCATGGATGTTATAGTAGACCCTTCGTAACAAAAAACATAGTTGGTGGTCCGTGGCTCGCATTATATTGCAATATGTGGCTTTATAAAAAGCATGAGCATGGATGAGTGCTCTTTTTTATGTAAATTGTGATATGATAAGAATGAGAATACTGTTGGAATTCGTAGGCTGAAACTTTATTTTATTATCTCTCGCACTTGACTACAAACCTTACCTGATGGAAAGCGACGATGTGGTCACCGATAGCGCATGCTTGCCTATTTTTTAAGGTTGAGAAATCATCAAATGACTCCTTCCGCTCTGGGTGGAGCGGGAGGGAGTGTCAGACTCTTACAACCCATCCGTGTTCCTCCTTATGCCCTTTGCGTTCCAGGGCCGCGGTAGACAATGAAAGTGATGACGGAACTAGCGATTTCAGGGCAATAGTTTTATGTTTTACAAACCCACCTCTCGATGGGCATTCGGCAAACATGTGATTATTGTAATAATATTTTATCTGTCAAAATTGTTTCGTAACTCTCACTCTGCCCTAAGTCACCTTTGTTTTTTTATGGATGGGAAATCATCAAATAACTCCTGCCACTCTGGGTGGAGCGGGAGGGAGTATCAGACTTTTACTGACTAAATCACATCCGTACTTCTCGGAGTGCCCTTTGCTTTCCAGGGCCGCGGTAACTCTTTCGAACACAATCCGCAACCTTGCTAAGCCACCTACTAGATGGCACTCATATCAAGACCAAACAACCACGCAATAACAGCGTATTACACACGTCGTCCGCGCAACCTTAATTGTATTAAGTTAAAAACTCATCGGCATGGACGTTCCATTATACATCACTACGTCATCTGGTCGAGACACCCTCGAGGAAAATTACAACAAAAAAAGTTAAAGGCCCGTCCCTGACCCGAATACTTAAAATATTATTTTCCATCCATCGACAAAATGTAACGGACGGACAGTTTGTTTTATTAATTATATGCAAGTTCCGGTTCAAGATCGTTCGCGGTTAGACTTCATAGCTCCTTGACGTCACATCCCTTATTTAGTGGAACACTGGGTAAACTAAACTATCTATTATTGACCCGAGAAGGTTTATGATTAAGAGAATATAGAACGGATTTATGTGTGTTTGTAAACTGTTGGAATCAATTTGTTAAAGATGTTGTTTTCATCAAGTTCGGGTAAGATGTTCGTTTGTTTTGGATAGGGATATTTGCAATATTTCGGCAGATTTATTACTTGGGTAGTTGCCTGCAACCACACCCCCTAAAATACATTAAAGTATCTACCTAGTGTGATGGTAGCAAATAATTATAGGTACAGGTAGAATCTATGTTAATGGCGGCTCGGAAGACTCGCGAGAGTCACTGTGCAGTAGCAAACTGACGCGGCGACGCGCGACGACGGGCGTCAGGGATCGGGACTGCGCAGCAAAGGCGAAATTCAAACACGACGTCATTAAGTTTGAACCGACCGATAGCTTTAGTTCTAATTTAGAATCCCCGCAACCAAATGCGTTCATCCGTGATTACGTGAATTGAACTTTCACATTTATTCATTTAGTTGGATGACTACCAAAATATTCATAGGTACCAGAAAATTATCTATCCAGTTTTGTAAACAGATGTTCTAATATTATGTTAAACAGCAACCAATGCCAAATTGTGTGATATTAACCATGAAAATATAAATAAATATTGCAATGTGTACGCACGAAATTATTTACAAATTAGTGTTTGCTTTACTAATTTTGTAATCTTTCAGCATCTTTCAGACATTGGGGATTCACAGTTTGTTATTTCGCTACTAAGCTGTCAGCGTCTGTGTACCGTACCACCTTATAACCTGACAACCTTTAAAGCAAGAGTGAAAAGTCTTTGAAGCGTCATAACCGTCATAATTCCGTGAAAAAGAGTTATGGTAGGCGTCAGATAAACTTGCAGAAAAGTACATTGACCTTTCCCTAATGGGATATTAGGGAAAGGTAACTGTTTAACTTATTTCACTTTAATAATTTAAAAAATAGGCGTGTTAGCGTTAGAGCAAAGAATTATTTCTAGGGTAGGCGCCAGATAAACTTGCAATAAAGTACATTGACCTTCCCTAATATCCCTTCGTAGATACCCGAAACAATAAATATTATGAATTGTTTTTTCTTATAAGGGATAAGTTATATTTTTTAACTTATATTTTTTACTTATATTTTTGTTTAAGATATTAAGAAAGTCAATAAATAAATGTGGGTCATTGAACGTTATTACGCATTTATCTGGTGTCTACTTTAGTGCTTTTCATCTTGCAAGCTCCGTCTCTCTCTCGGAACGGAATCATGATGGTATTGGAATAAAAGTCTCCTTCTTAGACCCTTAATTTCTTCAATTCACTTCTTAGATCCATCCATAATTATCAAAAAGGTGTGTAGGCTCGTTTGTTCCATCGTAGACCACATCCATCGCTTTCCATCAGGTGAGATTAAGGTCAGAAGCTGGCTCATCACAAAAAAAATATATAACTTGAAACCAAATCAGAGAAATATTCATTAATAACCCCTGAGTTCAGAACTAAAACTAATTGGTTTTACTTTACTACGCCCCGCCGCCGCCGCCATGTATTACACGTATCTACATAGCAATTTACTAAAAGTTACCACAGAATAAAAAAAGCGAATAGAAGCGAAACTCGTGTTTTTTCATTAGTATCAAAACTAAGCTGTAGGGTGGCAGGGTAATTAATATTTAATGAACTTTAGGAGTGCTTATTAAAATCTATAAATCGATTTGAATAAGCACTCCGAACGTTTAAAAATATAAATTCTGTTCAATGGTGAGCTGGAAATGATTTTAATATTTGCATGCCATTGTCTAAGGCAAACGTGATGATCTGTTTTTTATTTATTTACCATAACACCTCTTGCATGCTGACAATTTGTTGTTGTATGTATTGTACTCATGTTTGTGCATATTAATAAATGATTATGATTATGATTATTATGAGGGTAAGTAGGGATCGGCTGGATCAATTTGACTTACTTTTATTTTAAAATATTTTTTTATAGGCTGAATAAGATTTTTAGGGACAAATCGAAATGATACCCGGAAAAGTTGAAAATCCGAAAAAAAACGTCAAAGTGCTATTTCTATGGAATTTTGTACGAACTCAGTGAATAGGACCAGCTTACCCAAGAGGTAAGCTAGTTTATAGATAAATATCATGGAGTATAGTATCACTAGCGTCGATAAACAAACTCGGTAGGTAACTCTGCCATAAACAATGACACCATACTGAATATCATCATCTGCCTGACCTTTTCCCAACTACATTGGGGTCGGCTTCCAGTCAAATCTGAATACCAGTATTTTACGTGGAGCGGCTGCCTACCAGACCTCCACAACCCATTAACCGGGTTACACGGCAGTTCTTGGCAAGACTGGAGTCAGATTTTACTGGATTCTGACAATCGTAACGACTGCCAAAGATCTACAAATGGTAGCCGGGACCAACGGCATAACGTGCTTTCCGAGGTACGGAGGAAACTCGGTATGTTAAAATGGCCACCCATCCACAGACCGACCTCATTAAATGCCCTGATGCATTTACATTGCGTTAATCTGGACTGTCGCTTCTATTCCTTCTTATTTCATTCGAATACTCAGTTCAGTTCAATAATTACTACAGTACATACTGTTTCGAAGGCTTTATATACCTTCCAGGTACATAAGGACCTAACACCCTATTGAGTAATCGGCTATTGTAACCCTCGGTCGTAACGTATTGTGTTTCCAATAGAACTTCAAAGGATATAAATCAATAGTCGTACAGAGGATTTATATAGGTTTCCTTTTTTGTACAAAGTATTTTCTTTTTGTGTTAGTAGGCAAAGGGAACTAGACTCATTTTGGCGTGATAATTTGTGTCCCTATGTAGACTAAATCATTATTTTCTAGTACCAAGTCGTCGTAAAACAAAAGAATTGTATTTCGCGTTCGTTAAATTAATGCCTGACCTGACTCTTTGATCATTTATATTTTAACAAAAGATATTTATTTATTTTTTGATCGTAAGACCTCATAATGTTTTATTACTTTCATCAAAACATCTTAACAGACTCACAAAAGCCTGAAACAGACAACAAACAAACCGAACTAAGTGGCTTTTCTTCGAAATGCGTTAATAAAAATGACCACACAGTGTATTGAGGTGAATTATTATGCACCGCAGTGTAAACATACCTTCTGTAATGTTACGCTTAGCCTCGCATAATATCATGTGAGAACACACAAACATTGGTAAAGGAAGCTGCATCAAAGCTATTTTCAACTTCGTTTATTTACGTTTCAAAACAAATGCACGGAAAACGCTTTTGTGAACCCTTTATTTAAAAACAGTTGACTAGCGCGAGTAGATAGAAGGAATAAACTTTAGTATGCAGTATAAAAAGGCTATGTAGGTCAATGTATTTACTTGCACAATGCGGGGAACTTACCAGTCTTCTGAAGATGCATCTTCTTACCATTTGCCTGACTATTAATAAACGTATCAGTTTGATAAGGTTCACGAGCCCGTCGTAGAACAATCATTGTTTCGATGTGAGACAGAGACGAAGTCATACAGGACGAATAGCATCTACTTTCACAACGGAATTATAATGGCCCTAGACAGTCGTAGTATGGCCCCAGATCTGTGTTGGAGATGGTACTCAATTATGCGTATAGGATATTGGTTTGTCTGGTTAAACTAAGATTTCCTGTTTCCTTTGTGCTTAACCTTATAGTGAACTTGTCTTTTACCGTTTTAGGTATCCTAAAATCTCAGCAATCCTAATTACATAAACCAATAACTTATTTGATTCTCTACCACGAACTGACAAACAAACACTATTCTTATCCGACTGCCAAATACTTAATCAGAAGAGCCAACAAATGAATCCATTTGTGCAAATCTGCAAATTCCCAGACAATTTGTCTGGCAACCGACAATCGGGAGAAAAACGATGCTAATAGAGACGAAATAAGTTGTAATCACTTGGTAATTTATGGACACCTTACTGGTGGGCTATAAATTTATGGACCTACCTACCTACTCGTAGGCTGTTAATCTATGGACACCATACTGCTGGGCTGTAAATCCTGATTTCGGATAGATCTGTACAAGCAATCCTGGGGAAAGCTCGACAGCAGGTAAAATAATCACTTTCTACTTGGTGACCTTTGTTTTCATGGATGTGATTTATGTAGATACCTCATAAGAAAATAAATTGGTGTTGAGCCTATTTTGGGATAGACAATTTCCTTTTTTTTCCATAAACGAATTGTATGGAAATATCCGCCGGTAAGTCGATCGGATCTTATTTTAAGAAACAGCCAGTTTATTGGAGGACAATTTGCTCGAATCCAGTTTATTATTACCTTTGAAGACTAACGTGGTGTAAGTCTATTGTTGAAAAAAAATACATAATTATTTATTAAAATGATCTTGTGTTTTTAATTGATGGGAACGGACTTGTTGGAAGAGATCCTGTGTCCTTGTCCAACAGCTGCAGTAAGTACCTATGATGTTTTATTACAAATGAGTACCTAATAAATTATTTATTAAATTAATTGTTATATTCATGAAGGTCATTATTTATCTATCGTTTCCTGGATGATCATACCGAGTATGATGTGTAATTCCGTATACCTAATAGATAATAATTAATTACTTTGTTTTGCTGAATATTATAATACTGATTAGCAACTTTTTATAAATGACAATGCGAAATGTTACCACCAGTCGGTTTACTATATAGGCCCCAGACCCAATCAATACTACAATTTCCAATAGTCGATTTTGAGTCCTGTTTTCAACTTAATGGTTCTGGCAAGTCTTTCGAACCCACCCACGGTTAAATATCCCAATCTCTTGCCATTATGCCTAAACAGACAAATTCCCCAATTTTAATTTGAAATCGGACTGATCTCGATGGGACAATCAGACAATGCCTACGTAGGCTCGTACAAACTGAAAAGAATTGAAATTTGAGCACTGAATGGGAATGACCCTAGTAATTGTTACGTCCAGACAAAGGATCGAAGTATTTAGCTGAATTTATATGAAATTAAATTTATAGCTTTATTTTACCAAGGGGTAGGTAAGTGTTATTCAGTAACTGGGTTTTAGAGCTCAGATAGGCAGTTGTTCCATGTAAAAGTGAAGGTATTTAGCTGCATTCGGTTAGAATCTGAAAGCTGCATCAAGGTTGTCTTGAAAAGATCGCTTTCAGCAATAAGGCCGCCCAATGTGTAACCCTATGTAATGTCTTCTTCATCCATATTTTCTGTAAGTTTTATGGTGTACATAATAAAGAGTATTCTATTTTATTCTATTCTATTCTATAGTTGGGACACGGTTAGCCAGTTTTAGTCAGTAAGAGTCTGACAGACCCCTCCGCCCGCCCCAGAGCGGAGGAAATCCATGAGGATTTCCCCCCGTAAAAAAAAAGAAAGGTTAGCCAGTTGATGACAATTCATGAATTGTCTATTGTCGGATAAACCCAAATCGCCAAATATATAGGAGTCAAGCAACAACTATCGAAAAACCGCGGTAACAGTCACACTCATCGATTACCCGACAGTATGAACGACGCGAAATTACGCAGTTTCCGCCAAAACTCGGTTGTTATTACGTGAAAATCTGCGATGAAGCTCCTCCCGTCTGATTTATTCGCACACTTAATCGTTTGCAACCCGCTTAAGGCCTTGTTCTGAGTAAACGCACGTTGACTAAGGCGACAGCGGACACGGTGGCAGTTCAGGCTAGATCACGTGTGTTTCCTCAGAGTAAAACAGCTGACAATCACTAACTAGTCAAATAAAGAACGAACGGCTTCGAATTTTGTTTTTAAAATTGTATTTACAATGTTTATATTTATTTTCATAAATTAATAAAAAGCGCGTACTTTTAGTGATCCCTCGAACAGGAATGGATTTACAAAATCGAAGGTGAGAGCTTGATGGAGACCTCACAAGAGCGTTATGAGATTCCCATGTGTCATATTAAAAGCAACGTGTACATTTTTATGATTACCATTGATCAATTTTTATGATAAACATGATCAGCAAGATCAATCACACAATGACAGGAACAGTATCAGTATACTGTAACTACTTGAGGTACACATGGTGTGCGCATGACTAGCTAGCAAGTCCACACCGTCGAGCATCAGTTTGCCCGCCACAGTCACTTTGGTATGGACGTTTACAGCAGTTTTATGTTTGAATACTTCACGTTTGCATCACGAAGAGCTTGTGGCTAAATAATAACAGCTGTACGGGTCAATCTTCAAGGTTAAGCAACGCTTGTTGGGATCGGTCTGTGCGTGCCTCGGAAAGCACGTCAAGCCGCTGGTCCCGGCTGTCATTTGCAGTCGTTACGGATTGTTAGAAGCCAGAAAACCTGACTCCAGTCTTGCCAAGAAGTACCATGTTACCCAGTTAATGGGTTGTGGAGCTCTGGTAGGCAGCTGCTCCACGGAAAATACTGGTATTCAACTAAACCCGGTGTGACTGGAAGCCGACCCCAATAAAGTTGGGAAAAGACTAGGCAGATGAGTACTTCCCACCCGCGTAAGCTTCTCACCCTGCCCAGGACCTTAGTTAGTGAAGTTTCAGATCATATTTTACATTATTACTGTAATCCAAATTCAGCGAACAATGTTTTTGCAAGTCCCTTTTCGAGAATATTTTGTGTGCCGCCAAATTGTTTGCCGCAAATGTGGGCAAACGTTTTAAGGTTATTCGGCACGCGGTTGCGAATAACATTTAGTTGAACTGATGTTATATATAGAGCCTAGCTAGGAATATATATGTCGCAGCCGACTAGCTTAATCAGTCATTTCATTAAAAGCCTAGCCTTTTCATTGAACTGCGCCGTTTAATCAGCGACATAAGTGACATGAGCACATCATTAAACGATATTGAACAAAAGATGTAACTTAGGTCTGCGCATTGAAATGAAAAGGCTAGGCCACCAATTAAACGCCTGATTAAGCTAATTGGCTGCGACATATACCTACAAAACTTTTTGACTTAGTGAAGGCCGTGGGAATCCTATGGGGAGCGAATGACTGGCCGATGTTGCCTCACGTTGCGACCTCCACCAAGGAGGCCTATAATATGTCCTGCATTAGACGTCTTTCGGTCAAAATGATGATGGTGGTGATGAATAACTGTAGAAGTGCTTTCGTAACACGTATGTTTATCATTCCAGGAATATTGTCATAAGATTTTCTCGTAAGTGGCATAGAAGAATATAAAAGGAACAGGCTCCTTCTGGGTAAGCTCGGTCCTTCGTAGACTTTGTCTCTGTCATATCTGACATTGACTAGAGTCAAGAGCAAACCCATCACCAATAAAAAGAAAAAGGAACAAGTTTGAGGTAACAAAATGTAACAACAGTACAGGTCGCACTTACGTTCATTAAAGAATCCTTTGCCAGAAGTGATGAAATTGACAAAGTTTATATCTGTTCCTAACATCAGAGTTAAGCAAGTCTTCTTCCAGCAATAGACGGACGTAAAGAAAATCAATTATTTTCACTCATATTTCGAGTAGTTATTTTTAGCCAAATATGATCATCTCGTCTGAAACTGTCTAGACACGAGTTTGTTGAACAACATTTCAGCAAAATTATTGCCAAACACGATACACAAACACAAATAAAAGCCTATCTCGGCTTAAAAATATTTTCATCCGATAGTTGAATAAAAACATAGTGCCTCTGTTAAAATCATGAAACACTACTATTTTATAAAACATGTTCCATTGACCTTTTCAAACAATATGCTATTCGTTGATTAAACTTTTATTGGTTCAGGAATAGTACAATGAGCGCGGAATTTTATTCAAATTCGCTAAAAGTAAAAACTATCAATATTTTTCATCAACACAAAGTTTGTCTCTTAAATATGGCTGAAAACAATATATTTGCTACAGCTATAATCTATCAAACCAACTCACAAAGCCGAACTCGCTTATTTAGAGGTCCAGGGCCTAAACCACCAACTCTTAAGAGCGTTTACGCGGTACGGCTTTTCATACAAACTTTCAAATCCTTATTCTTCAAAATGAATGAACCGATTTTAACGAAACTTTGTATGTATACGCTAGATATCCAGGTCTAAAAAGTTATCAGAAAACATTTTTGAAAAAGATTTCTGAGGGAGAGAGAGAGCGATTTTAAGTTTTCTATAGAAAGTGAAAAATCACTATATCCTTCCCCCTGAACTCTTTTTCAAAAATATTTTCTGATAACTATTTAGACCTGGATATTTAGCGTATGCATACCAAGTTTCGTTAAAATTGGTTCATTCATTTTGAAGAATAAGGACTTGAAAGTTTGTATGAAATGACATACGGCGTACACGCCCTTAAAGCAGTATTACTTTAATATTACTTCCAATGGGAAAGAGACGGAGCTATACGTCCTGTATAGCTCCGTCTCTTTCCCACTGGAAGTAATATTGAAGTAATACTGCTTTAAGAGTTGGTGGTTAAGCCCCTGTTCAAACATGACGGAATCCGATGGGTAATCGCACGATTACTTCTTAGCGAATTAGAAGATGTTCATGTTAGTTAGAAAAGTTAGAACTATGCGGTGCCAAAACCAGTCCCGCCATGTCCGAACCGATATTAATTAACAGTAATTTTAAACAACGCTACAGCCCACACCACCAGTTAGCTAAAAAAAGCTGTCACTTTTCATACCAAAGTCCTACTACCAATTCATCATCCAAACCAAAAATATACCACAATCATAAAGAAAATTCCAAACAGACCTTAATGTGGTTACTGAAACCCTAATAGTGGATAACACGAACCATAGGCATGATAAATGATATTTAAACGCGTATCCTCATGAGAGATCGCCCTGTCACCGCCGAATACCCATATAATCCTTTACTCCGTTTATAACCTGCACGAAACGGTTATCAACACTAAGCTCTTTAATCTTTTGTTCTATAAACAGCTAAGACTATGAACTATCCCATTTGTATTCTGTTTTTGGACTTTCAGTCGTAAAGTTTTACGTAACCCTAAATGATTAATGACCCACCTAATTACAAGTAAATTTTTGGAATACAAACATCAGTTTTCGTTTGGCACAAGTTTAGTTTACATAATTTTTATAAAATTCTTTCTGCTCCGCGGCCGGACTTTAGATCTTAACTAAATTTAAATGAGACTATTTTGGAATGAACCTCTCTCGAAAAAAAGAATATGCAAGTCGGTTAAAAACGTAATGTTGTTTATTTGTTTCTAAGAGGTAATTTTTGAAGTACTGATCCGTTTGTGATTTTTTTTTAATTGAAAGAAAGGTTCACTATTGCTTTAAAATAAGCTATTTATCCTAAAAAATAAACACGGTTTCTTTGAGCTGAGCCCCAGGAAGTCACAGGAAAACGCTAATAACTTTGGAAAACTGACAGTGTCATAATCCCTGGAATATTTGGATTTCATACCGTAACACCTTCTAACCGTTTAGCACAATAACCAACATATCTTAGTCTCAGTTGTTTATCTTCACATGCATGAGGTACCTACCTAAAGATGGAAAATCGGGTTACTTTTGACGCCTCATACATCCTCCGTTGAAACAGTTAAAACAAAGTGTAGCATCAACGTAAGTTATTTTTCTCTGCCACATTTTTATTCAACGCGGTTTTGGTAAAAGAGGAAAATATTTTGTGTTCTATTTGTGATGCTGGGCACGTTTCAGGAAACAAATAAGGGTGATGGATATCGTTTTACTATATAGGTTACTACTGATAAAACTATGAAGCTGTACAGTTGTTTGGGATAGGTCATCTTTATAGGGTGTCTTAGAGATTTTGGCAGAACGGTCGGTCAACCAAGTTTATCAAATGCGGGAATTATTGTCTGCGTTTATAGTTTAACTAGCTGGTACCCGCGGCTCCGCGTCAAAGCTGAAAATTATGCCAAGGGAACATTCTTCTGGGATGAAAAGTATTATGTGTCCTATTCCAGGATATGGTCTACCCGTGTTAAAAGTTAAATCCAAATCCTTACAGCTATTCAAACGTGAAGGGATAACAAACAAATTTTATTAACAAACTCAGTTTCGTATTTATATCATTAGTTAGGATTAGGATTAGTTTAGTTAGTTTTAGGCACTCACCTTCCAGATGAGCGCCTCAAAATGTGCGTCAGCTAAGGCCCAATTTCACCAATGAAACTGAACGCGATCAGCGAATGAACCTCGTTTATGAGCTGTCAGTGTCATTTTTCTAAAGAATATTTACACTGACAGCTCTTGAACGCAGTTAAGATGTACTGTGGCCTTAGTTTGAGTTTTTATCGTTCTCGATCGCGTTAGCGTAAACGTCAATTGTTATGGAAACTGAATAAGCGCCGTCCGGTGATACTCACGGAAAATCTGTTTTTTTTTCTATACAATTTGATATAAGCAAACGTTTACGTTAACGCGATCGAGTATGTTTTAAACTCACACTAAGCCCTCTGATCGCGTTCAGTTTCATTCGTGAAATCCGATCTTAGTGTCGTAATAACTATGTAAAGTAGATTTCGTAAACATATTTTTTGCATAACATTGCATTTTTTTATTTTTTGACATGTCCAGATGTGGCCGATTAATGACTACAGCTTTAGATATGTTCAGGCTTTAGGAAACCCTGAACATATCTAAAATCTAAAACTGCTTTGTGTTAGTGTAAGAAGGTAATTTATTCCCTAAACCAGTAGA
Source organism: Melanchra persicariae (assembly GCA_947386135.1). Taxonomy (NCBI): domain Eukaryota; kingdom Metazoa; phylum Arthropoda; class Insecta; order Lepidoptera; family Noctuidae; genus Melanchra; species Melanchra persicariae. The sequence continues at coordinate 7,438,456 of OX376659.1, forward strand.
CTGGACTATAAATAATAATCATCCGGACCAACGTTTTGGTAACGTGCTCGTGAATCAATCGATTTGATCGCAACGTGACGCTTACAAACAACTGAATTGGATTATAAGTTTGATCAGATTTTGATTATTAATTTAGAGCAGTGTTTTCCTCAATTTATCTATTTAAAAGCCTCTATAGCACCAATGCTTAGGACCTAATATAGGACCAGCATACCCTGACTGAAAACTGATATTCGTGACTGGAAAATTCATTTAGGATGCCAAGTCAATGTTTCATGCAGATACTGCTGAGAAAGAATTGAAATTGGGATCTGAATTTTATTCGGTGTTTCTGTTCGTAACACTGTTTTTATGCTTCACTTCTAATACATTTGAAATGTGGCCCAAAATAGACAAAATTGACTTTGAGAAGACGTTTCTAAATTGGTAGACCCAAAGGTCTACCAATTTAGAAACGTCTTCTGCTAAGAAACTAATAATGACATAAAATTCCTTCAGTCCCTGAAAAACAGCCGAGATAAATTGGATAGCAAAAACAAACATTTATGAGATACAACTGTATGCCCCCCGGTAAACAATAAATGTATTCTTAGAATCACTTATAAGCAGGTGGATTATATATAATAGACACTTAGGTATATCCCTAGCTGCCAAAATAGTTTCTAAAAGATCTCAACTTTATAATCTCGAAAGCTTCTCAAGTGGGTCAATCAGAAAGCTTTTTAAAAGTTCTTAGCAACTGTCATAAACTGTATCTCCGCTTTTAAATATTTTGCGACCATTTAGACAAGTTGTTTGAATTTCTTTCAGTTACAGGCTATTGCTTTTTTTTAATAATTTAAGTGAGAATATCTAAATTTTATTACCAACGGTGGAAGTCTAGTGGTATCCAGGTGACTAAGAGATAATTAAATACAGAAGTTATTACTTCTAGATAATTTTTAGAGCCCCAGAACACTTAGGCGTCGCCAGTATGGCAATCCTATTGGTCTTGTTTGTCCACAGGACTGGCCGAGAAATATCTTTGAAAACGAGACTCGCACACTGGCATTTTTTTTTTATGGATGGGAAATCATCAAATGACTTCCCCCGCTCTGGGAAGGGAGTGCCAGATTCTGACTGACTAAGACCCATACGTATTCCTCCTCAAGCCCTTTGCTTTCCAGGGCCGCGGTGACTATTTCGAAGAAATTCGTTTCCTTTCCCAATTAAAAAAAAAGAATATCTATCTACCTAAAAATGACATAGTAATCGGCAAGTGAGTGTGGGAAGGCTCTATCTTTGAGGTTTCATTCACCCTGACAATTCATATTTCAAACTTATGCTTATCACCACCGAAATAGACACTTACATAAATAATAATAATTTGACAAACTTCGTCGACGAAGTTTTCAATAGACATCTGTTACATAATTACGGAAAACCTTTTATCGCTACGCCTACGGCAGTATTTAACAGCAACACTTAAAGTGACTTCGAAATTTAATATTATATTATAATGCTAAAATTAAACTTGGCTTTGGTACTGACTTTAATTTATTTCTCACAAGCTTTTGCCAGCGACAACGCCCGCTTCTCCCGATCAAATGGAAACGTGTATCTACTAACCAACGGGTATAGATGTATCATGATATATCATAAGAATTGGTCTGAAAAAGCCGCCGAGAGGTCCAAGAAGAGTTTTCTTCTATGCTTGAGTGTTTGAGTTCCATGTGATCTTATAGAAGCGAGATATGGTTCACAACGCATCCATCTGTATTCCAAAGGTCAAATATGTATTTCAGGGAAATTCGAAAGTCATCATAATTATGCCTAGCCTTTTCCTAACTATATCGGGGTAAGCTCTCAGTCAAACCCGATTTAGCTAAATACCAGTATTTTACGTGGAGAGGCTACCTACCAGACCTCCACAAAAAATTAACTGGGTAACACGGTACTTTTTGGCAAGACTGGTGTCAGATTGTCGTGCTTCTAACAATCCGTAACGACTGCCAAAAATCTCCAAATGACAGCCGGGACCAACGGCTTAGCGTGCTTTCCGAGGCACGGAGGAATCTCGGCATGTTAATATAGTTGGTAATCCATCCACAGACCAACCTCGGCAAGCGTTGCTTAACCTTGAAGATCGGCCTTGCCGCAGTTATAATTTAGCCACGAGCTCCTAGGGAAATTCAAAATTGCCGGCTAAAAAAGTGTTTTATTCTGATAGATGATGACTTCCTTAGCGTTTCTTTTTAGGTCACCAAAACTATAGCACCGCTGTAAAACTGCAGCACCGGTTTTATTTGAGTTAAAAAAGTCTAACTTTTCATACTGACTTTCACAATTTGGACCAAAAATATACGAAACCCGAATGATCTCCTTTCATCCAGATCCAAGCCGTTTCTGTTTGAACAAACAGTATTTCACATTTATATTATTAGTAAGACGCCAAACACATGTTAGTAACTTCAGATCGAGTAGGCGTTTAAAGAAAAACAATCATTTCCATCTAGAAACTTCATAAAGGTCACACATTTCCTTGGTGTTAAGTGAAAAGTGTACGAAACCTCGTGTCGACTATGACCTTTGCAAGTTGTCTTAGAAGGTGTTTTTGAAATGCTTGACATTCATAACTTTCAGATAAACAAGTTACCGGAGAAGCGTGAGTTGGAACCCAAATAAGGGCTTTATTTGAGTTCAAACTCATTCGTAGTATGAATCAGTTCATTATCAACATCGTCATCATTCTCACAATTAATTGTTTGTCGGCGTAAGATGTCATCTAATTCCATATTTTATTAGGTGTCATCTTAATATTCTCACCCTTTTTATTTTTTCAAATGGTCCAACTATATCTTTCACTTTTCTTTTTGCTATCCGCATTCATACACAACCCAAAAGAAAATCAATAATTTCGCGCAAAAATATTCTTATATTAACATTTTGTGCTTTTATTGCTTGTTAATTATTTATTGGACTACCCTACCATATCTACTAAATCAATACAATTTTAATATTATAATTAGGTAGGTACTGCTTTTGATCGATTCACTATTATTGCTTGAATTAAAATAGTTATCAAATCAGTAATTAGCGTAAGCCTCACTCGAATTATTACAATGTAATGAGGTCAACTTAACATTCAATAAAAGTAACTTGATGGTTCAAATATGGCCACAGGAAACATTGATTGACAGTGAGACATTTCTAACATGTTGAAAGACAAGTAGGGAGAAATTACATATTCATATGAAACACTATCCATACTTCCATACTGATTGTGTATAGAAAAGTCTAAGGCCCATATTCCAAAACGTAAGTTCCAACTCAACTCGAACCCCAACTCCAACATGAGCACGAAAATATCAATGAAAGCTTGTCTAATAAACGTTTTCGTGCTCAAGAGATGAGCAAACAAATGCCAAAAACTTCAATTTATGACAAGCTCCGATGGAGTTGAAGTTCGAGTTGAGTTGGAGTTTACGTTTTGGAATATGGACCTAGTTACGGATTTTGTTCGAAAGAGTTACCGCAGCCCTGGAAAGCAAAAGGCACTACGAGGAGCACGGATGTGAGAGTCTGACACTCCCTCCCGCTCCACCCAGAGCGGCAGGAGTCATTTGATGATTTCCCATCCATAAAAAAAGTGTGTCTAACTATTACATTTCCTCGGATACATCGAATTAGATGTAGGTATAAGTTCAACTCAAAAAAAGACAATACTCTTAAAAAAGTACCTACGTATGTGGCTGCATTTGCAGTTTTTTCAAAATTAAGTGCTGCAGTCAGTAGTGAAATGCAGTGTTGTAACAGGAAAATCTAAATCCCACGCGTCCGAAGTCATGTAATAAGTGCTAGCTACGGAATAAGCTCTTTTTAAATTCTACGAAACTGATATCAAATTCCAGTTTCCATTTATTTTCAACGAGGTTTTCTCTAACATGCATTCCGAAAGTCAATATTGGTATAAAGCTATTTACATAAGTTTCCAATATCATGATATTTATCATAATCCAATCGCTGTTATAACTTAATGAATGTTTATTTTTGTTGCGCAAAGTTCTGAGAAACCTCATCTATGTAGACTTCTAAAATATTTCCTTTTGAACCCAGTTACTTAGAACACCCGATTAGTTTTTTTTTTCGGTAAACACTTGGTTACTTGGTGACTTAGAGTAAGGAGAAAAACGAACTTACCAAATGACTTTATTTCCGAGAATAAGTTAATAACTGACTCCGTGGTCGAGTGGTTTAGGCGTTGGCCTTGTGACCCGGTGGTCGTGGGTTTGATTCCCACGGGATGCATACTTTGTAAAGTTGTTTTCAGTTTGGCTAGGACATTGCAGGCTTGAATCACCTGACTGATTTCGTGCTTCGGAAGGCACGTATAAGCCGATGGTCCCGGCCGCCAAATGGCGGTCGTGAAATCATATCAGAGGCCCTTGATGCGGTTTAGAAAATCTGACACTAGGGTGTGTGGGGTCGTTAGACCTTACTACCCACACGAAGAAGAGAATAAGTAATATTGGTAGAAATCTTTTGCTAAATCTTCCAAAAGCTGGTTTTCACGTATTTTGTAGTTTTATGTAAGCCTATTCGAAAACAGGAATTGTTATCTGCTGTCCTTTCCAAGAGCTCTGGTTGAAGAAGTCCAGCCACAAAGTCTTGGAGGACATTCATGTCAATCTTTTTTTTTACATGTACCTACGAGTTGAAATCCTTCGGGCCATTTTGCAGTCAACTTCACTCAGTTTATTCCTAAGTCGCTGGACACACAAAGAAGACTTAAGACGAAGACGGGGCGCGGACAGGGCATCGCGACTTCTTAAAACATAATATAGAAAATACGAGGCACAGACGAGGCACGGACGTGACTTGGTTAATTGTGGTGGTGTAATTGTGTGTGACAGCGACGCGCGAGTCACGGCACCCGCGCCCCCCCCCCCCAGCACCTCTGTTCTCGCCCGTCCCTCGTCTGCTCGCACCCGTGCCCCGTCCTTTCTGTATGTTTTACAATAGGGCGCAAACGAGAAAGCGTCGTGTCCGCGCCCTGTCCTTCTTAAATGTTTTGCATCAGGACGCTTGAACTATGCATTTTTATGAAACAGACGCGGAAAAGAAATATGTCCGCGCCCCGTCCTCGTCTTACGTCTTTTCTGTGTGTCCAGCGACTAACTCGATGCTGTAACTCGTTAAACATAACCAAATAAAATAGACGAAGTTATATGTCTGCCGGACGTATTACATCGGCCATAAGGAAGCTATAGGAAGACATTCGTCCCCAGTCGTATGGGCGTAGAGAATGAAGCGACCCGAACGTGAGTACCGTCCCTAAGACGCCTTGTGACGAATTGAACCAGCTTCACCCTTATACCTTAAAATCTGTAGGATAAGATCGAGATTCGAGTGAAGTAAGTCAAAAATATTATTGAAGTATAGAAATATTATTTACTCTGAAACTCATGTTGTTGAGAACACCGTCAAATCATTTTCTTGAGTTATAAATAAAATTATTTCGCTTGGAGCGTAAATGTTGATTACTTTCCTGTAATTAGTTTGATGTGGAGTACATTATCTGAATTGTTATTTTTGTTATATCAATGGAAAGACTGTCTATAGTTATTTCGTTTTAGTATGAAAATAGCGATCATTGACCTTTCCCTGATATCTCTTCGTAGGAACCGGAGAAAATCTTTTATTTGTAAAGAATAATTAGGATCTTGATTCAGGACGGCTTTGAGAACAAAAGAGATCCGCATACTACCAACTAGATACCTAGTTGCTCGACTAAAAAAGTAAAAAACTACATCGATCGCTTTTTAACCGACTGAGGAGGTTCTCAACCCGATTTTTATTTGTTTGTTACCTCATATCTCCGTCATTTATGAACCGATTTGAAAAAAGTTTTATGTGAAAGAATATACTTCTTGATTGGTCCCATTGAAATTTTATCAAAATCGGATCAGTAAATTTTTTTAAAATCCAAATAGCTGGAAATAATATGTGGAAAAATCATTCGAAATTGCGTGTTCTACTTTCCTGTGACTTTCCAGTGGTATTGTTAGGTGTGGGGTACCAGTAAAAAGTGAAAAATAAAATGTCGGTGTTTTTGGTTGTTTCTTCGTAATTTAACACAGACTTCCGAAATTAAAGTTATTTAGTGCTTTTCTCTGTAGTGCTTTTTTTAAGTCGGTTTTTTTGTGACAAAGTTTTTTTGATTAATCAGTCGAACAACTACCTATCGAACAATAGCTCAACGTATTCGAGCGCTCATACGCTCGACAAAACAGTCGATCCGAGATCGCGAAAATGCGGCGACGCGAGCGCGGATACCTACGTATCCGCGCTCGCGTCAACTAAACTGTTTAACCGTCACGAAATCGTTTCAAGCACACAACTCGACTAAAATATATGGCTGGCCTAAACTGATAATGACTAATGCAAATTTTACGAAACTATTACAAACAATTTTCTTTTCTACCGCACTGTTAACGCATTATGAATATGTGACGTCACAATGAATTTGACAGACACACCTACTTTAGCCACATAATCTCTCTAGAACCTTCTAAAACCGTGAAAGAAATATTTGTCTACTGAAAAAATTAACAAACATTCATAAGAAACATACCATAATATTTCAGGCGTCATATACAATTTTCCCACACATTTCATATACGTAATTACACAACAATGAACCAACTAGGCTCCACTATCATTGTCCTCACTTAGTTGGTGTCTAATGTATCCCTACACTTAAACCCGGTTTAGACCACTTTGAATGACACAAGTTGACAGTATGACAAAGACGGTCAGAAAGAGAAACGTTTGTGTGGGTAGTTACGAATATACATAGAGATGGTAGGTAGTTTGTCGTAGGTAGTTTGTGGAACTATTTTTGGGGACGCCAGGGGCTAATTTCAAGTTGCGGCAAGCACAACAATGAGCTTTTTAGGTAACTAGGTACTATCCGCTGGTTGATTCGGGTAATTTATATACAGATTTTTGTCGCAGGGCAATTCCCGGCCACCGTAGGCTCGGCGAGCCACCCAACGCTCGCGTCCGATAAGAACCAGGCCCGGGTCGACCGCGCGGCGCGGCGCGTTGTGTTCCACGCACGCCTCAAAGAGATGTCAGCATAGTAGACGGGGCCCGCTAGGGTCAGTGCCTGCCGGGTTGGCGGAATTTGTTCGAAAGAGTCACCGCGGCCCTGGAACGCAAAGGAACACGGATAGGTTGGTCAGTTACAGCCTGACACTCTCTTCCGCTCCACCCAGAGCAAAAGGAGTCACTTGATTATTTCCCAAGCTTTATAAAAAAGGTCATAAGCACTACTGCTGATGCAGATCTGCGTTAAATTACTGTATCGAGCAAAACGTTATTGGGTTTTTCCGTCTAGAACATAGGTTACCAACGGGGCCGGTACCGCTCCCTAGTGGGTGCTGGAGCTATCTGTGGGGGCGGTAGCAGGTCCAAAGACAAATGGGTCCAAAGACAAGAACTCGTAGTACTGACAACTAATGAAGAATTTAAAGTAAAATTCAGAAATGGAGACCAATAGTTCTGGCTCCAAAAATCAATCTCAGCTCTCCACCCTGGATCGTGGGAAATAGTACCTACAGAAATGTTTAATTGCGTTTCCTTCATCATATTTGGCTGAGCGTGGGTTTATATAGTGCAGTAGCTAATTTACTGTCTAAGAAAAGGAATAGACTGCAGATCACTGAGCGTCATGTTTTGCGACTGATCTTAACTAAATTGAATGCCCGACATTAACAAATTGTTAAAACTCCAACAGCCTCAACCAACTCGTTGATATTTTTTTTCTTACTTATTTTTTTGTGTAGAATTTCTCAATACTAAAATACTCAATATTTTATTGCATTCCATATGTATTACAAAGATGGCAAACAAAGGCAAAAGATCAATATGGACCCTGTCGGGCACAGCAAAATTAGGAGAGAGGAAGAGGGCTAAGTAGCAATTCAAGGATTTAAATATTATTAAGTACAAATTATTTAGAAGTGTTTAATTGCATGTATATTTATGTATGTATTATATATTATTAGGTCTATGTATATAGATATGGAATATTATTTATTTTCATATAGGCATTGCATAAGAATAGTGCAGGTAATTCAAATTAATTATTTTCATTAGTATTAAATTATTTTAATTATTATTTGTGTTTTCATATTTTTATTTGATTTTTAATATTCCATATTATGTTATATATTTTATAATGTTTGGTAAAACAAGAGGGAGAATAATTTTATTTTGCAAACAACTTGTCATCTAAAAACTCATTTACTGAGTAGTATGACTTTGATTCCAGGAATTGTTTCAATGTATTAATAAATGTATTTGTCAGTCATAGACTCAAAACCGGAGACCCAATTTGTGCCCGGTTGGTGTAAATCGAGTCTCCCCTATTATATTAGACTGATGTACTTCTGTGTAACCCATCGTGATTCCTGCGTGGACATTGTTTGATTTTTATTTTTTTATAAGCAGCGAGTAAAACCCTTTAAGGTTGAACTAGTCGCGGGCTCGAACCCACTGGTAAGCGTGGCCAAAAAGCACGCTGTCTCACCGGGCATCGGGCCCAACAGAGACAGTATCAGTGATGAGCAGTTAGACGCTATTCTACTTGCACAATGTCTAGTTCCCACGCACTAAACACCGTTTCGAACAGAAACAACGTTAGACGATGCACGAAAAGTCTATTGGAAAGTTGAGTTTTATGAAAAAATCACTGCATAAATCAATTACAAATAAAGTTTATTGAACTCTTCTATAATTGAGGTTTGTCGGTACCGACTTTGTTTTTGAGATTTTACACTTCTTTTATTATTTATTTACGCCCAAAGCTGCGTTAAAATTAGTAAGAAAAACGAATCTTTGTTGGCTTATAACTTTTTCATGGCTTTTTATTTTACTATTCTGTATCCGTACACACAAAATTAATAATGAGGTAAACCGATATCACGTTTAAATTTGAATGTATAATGTCAAACAGTGGAGTAATACCCCCCCGAAGTTTGTATGGAGAAAATATCGACTAGTGCAACCTTAAATAGCCAAATATGTATTGTAGCTCGCAAACAAAATGAACAGTGGAATTTAAATAAAAAATCTCAGTTTCAGTATAATAAAGGTAAAAACCGAATGGAATTGAAACGATTTGTGAACTCGGCGCGTGTTTCACAAAATGAAATTCCAGCGTCGGTTCATAACCTCGACAAATTAACTGGCTGCATTCATAGGTTTCATTTTTCACAGTTTTCAAGGTGCAGTCATATTTTACGTATTTAAGAATGAAGTAGTGTCCTTTTGTCCACCAACTTATAATATTATTTAAACTGAGATCATCTACATCATTGTGTACTGAAACAGTCATTGAAATTCTACTTAAAGAAGTCATTGTAGTCACAAATAATTAATAAACACATTTAAAATGAGTAATCTAGATTCAAATCCGTTTCACCCATATTATTAACAAGTGAAATGGTTTCTCGTCAATAGGAGGTTGTCTCTGGGAAATTAATCTTTAGGAAGATATAAGCAGGAGAATCAAATATGATGGAAACACAGGTATGATGAAGAAATTCTTTCACTTGTAAAACCTGTCGCGAAAAATGCACGGAATCTACGGGATTCGCCACGGGAATGAAACCACAGGAAAAATCTAGCCATCAATAAAATAACCCCTGACCAAGTTTCCTTCAGAAACAGCCCTTAAAATACCCTATACAGCCCTAAGCAGTAACGCCATAATACCTATTTACGATAAGGGTAATAACAAGGGTGTTCGTAATACCCTTAATAACAAAGGCCAAAAGGCGATCAGGGCGGGTGATGAAAACAAACAGCCTGTAGGTGTACGGCTCAATTTGTTTGTGTGAACAAACATGATTACCACACATTTGTAGAAGCATTTATGATGGCGGAATAGTAAGTAAACAAAGCTGTAATAAAGCTGCTATTATTTTTAATTGCTCTTGTGTTGTTTGGTTACTTTCATTCATTTAAATATTTTAATAGACACACAGCTTACCTTAATAGCAAGACCTTAAAGATCACGTTATTTGTTAATGTTCAGTACAATTAGTACTATTATTGTGTACCTACCTATTATGAAAGTTTGGGTAATCGTCTGGAATGCTTTTTCTCTTATACTCTCACGGATAGTTCGGACGCAGGTCCTTAGGCTCTAAGCTCTGGGCCCATAACTTAAGTCGTCAGGGACTTAAGTTATGGGTCCAGAGCCGAGAGCCTACAATAATACTTCTAAAGCGAATTTTTTTCCAACCTTATTAGTACTACACAATAAAATTAAGAAGTGTTGTTTGTTAGTGTACCGACCCTGTGTATGGGTTGATTACCATTAACAAAAATATCTTACATTTCTCACCATAAATAATTTGATCTTTTCCAACATCTAATTTCGATAACCAATTTTCACACAAGTCAAGATTTCTTTACGATGTTTTTCTGTACCACATTTTCATGACAATAGACCCATTTTTTATTAAATTAAGCATTTCTAAATGTGGTACAAGGATGTGTTAATGGGAACAAATCACAAAGATCCCTTTTAAGATCAAGGGATTTAGGTCTGTTTACAAATAAATGGGAAACACGGATCGGGAAACCTTTCCTGCCCCAGTTTTTAACGGCTACTGGAAATATGAAGGTTTTCGTGAAAAAATATTGTTTATTTGTGTTATTTTTTTGTAAAGGATACCAGTTAACAAAAATATATTTTTAACGGATAGGCTGTTTAGTTTGCAAAATTGACAAGTGAGAAAAATCTTTTATTATGATTCACGGTTGAATCATAATAAAAGATTTTTATACGAGCAAATGTTTAGTGTGAATCCGATTAAAAAGATAGATGTAGAAAAATAATATGCACTCATTAACACAAGCATAGTGTTAATTCTACACTGATAAGCAACGTTCAAAATCGCATTATGTCAAAAAAAAAAAAAGCCATACATTTTTGACATATTGCGACTGACATGTGAATGCGAACGTTGCTTGAAAATTAATAGAATTGGCACTTAGATACCTATTTGAATTTTTTTTCGTGAAAACTACCTCCCGAAAACAGAAGGCACCGGCCAAGTGCGTGTCGGGCCAAGCTCAGTTTAGGGTTCCGTAGTTACCCGAGTTGGTCGAGTCATCATCATCATCATCATATCAGCCGAAAGACGTCCACTGCTGGACATAGGCCTCCCCCAAGTATCGCCACAACCACCGGTCCTGTGCGTCTCGCAGTTGGTCGAGTATTACTCGTTAACTTGTGAAGCCTACTGAGCTGTGATAGTTCTCCTTTAAATTCGTTGTTACTACCATGATTTTATTTACATCTCAAAAAAACAATCGTTTAGCTGGCAGAGGCAGTTGGCACTTGACTCTAACAAAAAATACAATCGAATTGATAACCTCCTCCTTTTTGGAAGTCGGTTAAAATATGGTTGTCGCACACCCTCACTATTTTTAATTGACCAATCCAACGACACACCATGGGGCACACCATAAAATAATTCGTTTAAAAAAAATGTTTTTGAAGATTTTATTTTACTACTTTGTCGGCGTGATTAATATACCCACACCAAATTCCAACTTTCTAGTGCTAAGCGTCTCTGAGCTAAACCGCGGACAGACAGACAGACAGACAGTTGGACTTGGCGAAACTATAAGGAATCCTTGTTGACTACGGAGCTCTAAAAACGAAATGAAATGCCATTGCCACGACAATAATGTTAACATACATTTCGTCTTTCAACAAACATACGAAGGTATTTCAAAAGATAACTTATAAAAACATAATATTTCATTCAGATAATGTTTTCTTTTAAATACGTCGTATTTACGTTTCTTCTTTTGAAACGAAAATGCTTATCCTTGTTCGATGATTTTCCTATAATTTTACAAAATTTAGAATTTCTTTGATTTGAAAGCCTGTTAGCAAATTCAATGAATATTTACCTACCCACGATGAAACAATCTTAGGAACCAAGTTATTCTTGGTTTACTTAATGTAACTTAACATAAATGTAATAGAAACTTTTAATAAGTACATAAATGTATTAAAAGTTTCGATTACTTATAAATTTTAATACATAAATGTATTAAATGTTTCTATTAAGTACTGTAGACAGGGAGGAAGATGCTGGTACGTGAATAGTCAAACATATGCAACACAGTGTCAATGACGTGGTTGCGGATTTGTTCGAAAGAGTTACCGCGGCCCTGGGGGTCGAGTCTGCTATTGCAATCGTGTCTCAATGACCGGTCAATGATCGATTTTTGACGTATAACGTCAAACTTATGACACATTTCCCATACAAAAACTGTCAAAGTAGTCAAATTTTCGATCAGTGACCGGTCATTGAGACACGATTGCAATAGCAGACTCGAGCCCCTGGAAAGCAAAGGGCACTACGAGGAGTACGGATGGGTTTTAGTCAATAAGAGTCTGACACTCCCTTCCGCACCGCCCAGAGCGGGAGGAGTCATTTGATGATTTTTCATCCATAAAAAAGTGCCTATGATGTCATTATTATGTAAATAAATCCAGGGAAATTCAAATAGACTACGAGTAATTTTACTAACATAGCCTTTTAGCGTAACATGAGCAGTCTGCCCTGCTTCTTTTATAATTGGCTATTCCGGCATCCGCAGGCCTCTTTTGAAGGTACCTCTAGATGATGAGAGCATAACATATATTTTATATTGTTTTAACACCATGGTTCATAATTTTATTAAGACTATTATTAAGGAGGAATACCGTCTTGAGTACGTAGAAACAAAATTCGATGATACGGCTAGTATCATCGAATTTTGTTTCTACGAAAAACTTTCAACGACATCTCTATACCGCGACGTCGCGACGCCTTGTTAAATCGACGCCTTGTTACTGCGATATTTCGTTATATCGAAAAACTGAACTGTGAACGATTTTTCTGCGAAAATATCATAATGCGAAGCCTTGTTCAATCGACGTCTTGTTACTGCGATGTTATGTTACTTAGGAAAACTGACACCGGACGAACTTACGGCGATAAACAGGTACCTACATCGATTTTTTTTTTTCAAAACGATAAGCAGAGAGCGCCAATCAGTGTTTAAGTAAAGATTGTAGATCATTGCAAAGTTCGTCTGAATTTATTACTAGCTATAACCAGGTTTTATTTAACAAGGCGTCACAGTATAGAGATGTCGTTGAAAGGTTTTCGTAGAAACAAAATTCGATGATACGGCTATCGCGATCACGTAGGTATTCCATTAAAGATAAACAAAAAAGAATAAGAAAAAAATTATGTAATACGAACCGATGTATAATGAAATCAATCGCTCGATCGTGGTCCGCAATGAAATTAAACTTGCCCGCGAGTTGCTTGCAGGTAAAACACACAGAAAGTGACTAGATCATAACCAATTGACATAATTATTACCTATAACAAACTACATAGTTGGCAGCTACATTTTTGATCCATTTGGGGTTGACATTCTTGGACCCTAGGGTCGAAGTGCTCATGTACGTTTTAAAAATACGCATCATTATTTTTCACTAAACTCGACCTTCTTCAATTTGGCATACCTACATACAGTACATTGACTTTCTATTTGTAGGTATTATTGAACTAGACTTTAGTAGACTATTGAAAATTGGCATTTCAATTTCAAGCATACCCAGATAATATAGTGATCCCTCAAGACTTTCCAAATATTTACTTTATTTTAGTATTCAGATCACATGTAGCATCTTGAAGTTAAATAGGCAAGTTTATTTGAGAAGGTATTTATTAGTTTGCAGTAGAACCTACACAATTTACGAATAAACACAGAGTAGATATGCAAACAGAGATTTTAATATTTCTGTCTGAAAAACCAGTCGTCCAATCTCTTGGAGTGGCGATTCTCAGATATTACACCCATTTCCACTAGGTTTCTGATTGGCCTTCTTTTACCATGGCTTATCCATAAGCCCCAAGCCCATCCAACAATCTGCTTCTACTTTCGGTTTAGTAAACAATTTATAGTTTACTGAAACAAAAATAGAAGCAGATTGTTTGACCAAAAGGTCGAAATCTTAGCTCGTCACTAAAATGTTAACTTCAAGTTCCCAGTAAAGGGTAAACACGCGCGGCACTGCCATGTTTATGGCCGAATGCCATATACGAGTAAGAACTCATAACAGCTCGCTTTTATGGATCTTGGCCTCTGCTGGATATCTACTCTGTGGCACAAATACTAAGCTAGACCATATTTTTATAATAAACTATAATAAATTCTGAAACCATGTCGGACTTAAGTCTCCAGAGAGATAAAATGGAACAGACTTTCTAGAAGGTCATCGTTTTTGTGAAATAAAATATTGTTGGTCGGCTTGGCTTATTGTGTGGCAAATAGCTGTAGTACTCGTAAATAATAATGATGTAGGTACTTAAACTCATTTCAGTTATGAACAGAACAATCAAGTGTCTTTTCCTTAACTTGAAAGTGAACAAGAAAAACTTTTTTGGTATCTATAGACATATATATAATTTTATAGTTACTTATAATTGTTAAAAGAATTACACGAGAAGAGTCCTCGGGTAAATAACAACAACCGTACGGTACGATCTTTGAGGTTAAGCTACGGTTGCCGAGGTCAGTTTGTAGATGGGTGTCGTTTGTAGATCTTTGACAGTTGTCACGAATAGTCGGAAGACTCCAACACAGTTGGGAAAAGACTCTGCTGTCCGTCTGTCTGTCACCAGGCTGCATGTATCTCATGAACCGTCCTATCTAGACAGTTTTTTTTTTTTTTTAAAAAAAAACGTTGCCCCACACTAGTTGAAATTTTCACAGATGATGTTTTTATGTTGCCGCTATAACAACAAATACTAAAAACAGAACAAAATAAATATTTGTGTTTGGCTCCCATACAACAAACGTGATTTTTTTGCCGTTTTACATAGATAATGGTACAGAACCCTTCGTGCGCTAGTCCGACTCGCACTTGGCCGGTACACTTGGCCGGTGCACTTGGCCGGTGCACTTGGCTGGTTCTAGGTACCTAGGGACAAATTTATTATCTAGGACCTACCACCCTAAAAATAAATAAATAAAAATAAAACATCATGTTGTTAGGGTTATGAAACAGACCTTTTGTTGTGAAGGAATTTGAAAAGGACTGTTTCATAATTATTGATCTCCCAAGTGTAATGGGATCTTTGCGCTTTTATCATTCTGGGGCCCAAACCATCATGATTCCAGCGTGGGAGAGAGAGCTATTCAAAACGCATAGCACTATCTCTTTTTCACAAATTAATCATGATGGCACTGACTCGTCATATTTGGGCCTCTGAATCATCTGAAAATGCCGACTCAGCCATGCTTTAATTATAACCTAACCACAATCACAGGAGTCTCAAATAAGCATCAGATTGTGGGTATTCCAGATCAAACGATTGTTCATTGGTCCTTCCAAGGGCATAGCTCTGGAAACCCGAATTCGAATTACAGAAATGGAATTATAAACTTTGTAAAACCTTTGAGTTTGACGTTGGAAATTCAAAGAAATAAAAATATTATATGTAAAGCATCTCGTTTTATGTAACTACCTTATAATGTTGTGACTTATGTTATGAGACAAAAATGTAGACAACATTTTCGTCCCTCAAAAAATAATCCTAGAGTGATAGAAACCCACAATATTGTATTTGTTCGATAGCCAGAAAAAGAAACAGACCAGAACAAATCAAGTTATCGGGACACAATCACTTTTCAATGTTAATAATATTATGTTGTATTTTAAGGGCAGCGGGCGTTGACCCCGATGTATGGGCGTAGAAAATCCCTGTTTCAGGCGCCAATGTGTCGATCTCAGCGGGTGCTTAGATACACTGAACGTGACTGTACACTGCATGAAGTTCATGCCTTGTACATGTGAGTGGAAAAGTGGATACATGATTTAAGTTGTTTTTTTTTATAAGGTTTTAGATGTTTTGTTGCTGGACGTACAAAGATTTTTTCATATTATTGATAGGCACGCGTTTGACCACTATCTCACCTGATGGTAAGCAATGATGTGGTCGAAGATGGAGCACGCTTAAAGATACTCGCTTGGAGATGTAGTAAAAGATTAAAATATTGTTGCGAACACGTTTAAAGTTCAATCAGCCTAAGCTCTTCTTAACTACGTTGTGGTCGGCTTCCGATCTTATGGGACGCCGCTGAATACCAGTATTTTACATGAAACGACCACCGATCATACTTCCACAGGAATACAAATTTCCAAAAAATTGTCCAGGCAAATACTGTCCATCCCGGTTGTCTGGAAGAGATCTCGGAATGCGATATGGCCTCCCATTGTATGTTTTTAATAGTTTTAAGTTTCTTTTTTTTAATTTACCTTTGGTGTACAATAAAGTACCTTTAATATAATAAATAAATACAAATTTCAACTAATACGGTAATACGGTAACCCTTAGTAAACGTAACCTATTAAACTAATTCATTAAAACGCGTTGGTAGTTCACAAAACAAAACAACTAAAACTTTGAAATCATAAGGTTTTCAATATTAAATCAAGAGTTTATCTTAATTTAATAATCTTCATTTCCTCGAGGCGGTTATAGTTGGATTTTCACAACCCCTGCCTGGTTTGTAAACACACATTTGCAAAGGTCACTTAAATGAACAGCTTCAGAACAATCAGAAGCTATTACGGAGTAAAATAAACTCCGAGTTTTCATTAAAATTAAAGTTAACTAGTTAATTTACTCTCCTATGCACTGAACAGCTAACATTAACCTAGTTAGTAGTTTCTCTCGAATAGCTATACATACAATGGAATGGTTTAATGGCTGAATGGCTAAATCAATAAGTAGCACTTAAGTACTTGGTTATTTTCCTTTTGAAAACGGTTTTTTTTCTTTGTTACTATGAATTTTAATATTGCTAATGGGTTCTCGAATGCTATTTAGTAGAGTGGAGTTTCAAGCTCACATTTATGTACCTAATCGTATGTATTTTAATAATATTAAGTTTGTAGAGTTAAGTATAATAAAATTAACTAGAAGTTTTAGTGACTACACTCTTATATAATACTCTATCTTTCAGATCTATTATGTTTTAACTGAAAAATACAAAAAAAAATTCGTCTAAAATCACACCATTCATTTCCAGCACGATACTCAAGCTCAGTCCGTAAAACCCTCAAATCAACTCAATGCAAATTCACACACAAATCTTCAACTAAAAGATTCCATTAATCCTCGTTTACTATCACTACTCCAACCAACTGAATTCAACGGCACTATAGGAAACATGCATGAACACGAATACATACATCCCAGAGTTACCTAACTGTAGGAAAGGACACTGAATGGAACAGAAGATCAGGTCCATAAAACCAGGGAAAACCAGCGCACGCAGACACAGACACTTTCGTATGGCGATATATCTAGTGCTATCCTATCTATGTGCGAGTTTTCGCCCCTGTTTTAGATCCGACCTTCTGTATCTAGATACGTTGTACGTCTCTGGAGTATAGGAGAAAACGGTAAAAGCTCTTTTATTTAAATATATGGGGCCTAGACTCTCAGGTACGAGTATTTGCATGTTAGAAAAGGAATTATGTGAGGATGCGGGTTCGGCGCTGAATAGGATGCTAGTTGTACGTGAATTTCTGATTTGAGGAAGTTTCGGAAGTCATTTTGGCTGGTTTAATTTGAGTAGAAATTGGTGGTAAAAAGGCTGTCAAAATTGTTTTGACTTTGACTTTGAATATACGTACATGAAACGCGAAAGTCATTCATGTTTTTTTGTACAATGTGCGGTAGGTACATTGTACAAAAGTAAATATAGCCAGTTTCTCTTTTCTCTCAGTTTCTCAAAAATAAACCGTGCATCAATAAAAGCAAAGCAAAATACAGTTTTCTTTTTCTCAATGACCACACGCCCGCAAAAATACTTAACTAATACTACCCTCTGCAGAGATATGATGCCCTTAAAGGTACAAGCTAATATGGTATAAAATATTATCCTCACAAAAATCGCATCTCTGCGCGAAAAATATCATAAAAACCCCATATAATCTTCCATAAAACTAGATGTTTACTTTCAACACAAACTGACTGAAAGATATTTTTTATTTATATAAGTCGCAATCCGTCTTTCAGATCATAATTGAAATCTAAGCCACAGTAATATCTGTTTGGACTTTGGTGAAAAGTTTTCGTTGAAAATCTGGAGCGTTTTCCTCGATAAATGTTTGGTAGACGTGCTATCGAACTCGGTCCGATGATGTATTGGATGCGAGGTTCGTATCTTCGGTCTTAATCGGTTTACCCACGATGACTTGTGTTGCAGTTTGTTTCATGTAGATGCGATTTAGATTTCAATATGTATTTCTGAGTTAAACTATTAGGCACAAGAAGGACTACTCGGGAGGGGGAGACAAGGTGTGGAGGATTGCCATTGTTTAAAGTTTATCACCATTTGACAACTTATGTACAATGTTTCAAATTGTATTCCTTTGATTCAGATAGAATACAGCACTAGAAAGAATAGAATTAGAGACTTTTACCTCCGAGTAAGTTTCGGAGTTCCTTCTCAGGGTAGTCAGCTAGGAAACACCGACCGGTAAAGAGATTTTTTTTTACCATTTGGCTCAAAAACTACTCAACAGATTTGAAAAATTCTAAGCAAAAATTAAACAAAAACAAAACAAATGCTATATTTTATTTTCGTTAAAAATAGAGATCTTTACGAAAATTGAAATAATGTAAACCAAAGTAGCAAAATGTTGACTAATTAACCATTATTTGGCGTGCGCTGAGAAAACTATTGATGAAACATAAAAATAATGTACTACATTATAAAAGTATTCATTAGTAGGTACCTATTACAAAGTCCGCGATGTCTAACTATTACGGTTAAATCACAATGACCGCTTTTTGTTCAAATCATTCAATCAAAACCCGGGTGGAATGGAATAGTGGTGATTTTGGTATCATAATATTTATCCATGTTTGGAATACCTAATGATTTTATAATTATGGTTGATTATGCATTTAAATTACACTTTAATATATTCAAATCGGACCTTTCGTTTAAAAGTTACAACGGGAATAATTGTTGCCGTTTGAGCAAACTGGGGAGAATTTTCGCGGCTTGATCCAATGATGTTGAAACAAAAAAACATTACAAATGTTTGGATTTTTCTAATATAAACCACAAAAGGGGTGATAAACTTTTAGGGGAGGACAGTATTGATTTCTTCAATTTACGTGGAAATTGGTATGAACAAGCTAAAAGTGGGATAATTGAAGCCGATCTAATTATTTTTGCATAATCATCACCTGGCGGGGTGAACGGGTGAACAGATGCGCTGATCCTGCGACTACAGAATCAGCTTTATGTAACCAACTCCAACAATCCCCAATCAAGCCTAACTTCTAACAAACTCAACCTTAATAATTTTAAACCCTACCATTTGCAGAATCGAGTCCCTTGACGCAAACGAGTTCAGTTCTTAGTTGGATGACGCTCAATATGCCCCAGAATTACAATTGCAAATGATGTCACCTATTCACTGTAATGTTTGAGTGAATCTGGGCTGCAGAATGTAGTGAGCCTCTCTCCCACTCATGTACATAAACCTAGAATCAGTTTATAGGACGAACGTCACGCCGGCGACCCAGTGAGATAGGCAGGGGCGTATGTTGAACTCCCACGGTTAGTTGATTGTATGTCTTATGTGTTTGTTCCTGTTATTTCTCTTGTGTAATTACCACCCCTTGCTTGGATAGAAAACAGAGCTCCACACTTTGCTAAGTAATTAAGTATTTGGCCGTGGCTTTGCCTGCCTGACAACCGAATATTATTATTTATTACACAGTAGTGTATTTTTTTTTAAATCAAGATATTTTGTGTCACTGCTGGGTACTCTTCCCAGCGTGTTGTCTTTTCTGACCAATGCGTCATGAACGCCTCTAAGATGTCACCTCAGCGCCGTAGGCCTTCCTCAGCGGCGACGCCCATTCTCTGGCTCCCCCTGCGTAACGATTCTAGCCCATATGTCCTGACATTCTACATAATAATACACAACAAGTTACAGAATAAACGTAATACCAATGGGGCAAACCGCGAAATTGCGAAATTGCGAAAAAAAATCAGCTGTTCTGAACATTTTGTCGAGTTATGTGCAGATAATACCCATCGTAAAAGTTGTTCATAATAATGAGTACACCCCTTTTCAGGTATTTCGTTTATTCTGTTACACGTTGTATGACCCGCCTCATCCAACTTCAGTGTAAGTACTACGGGGATACTTTCGCGCTTCAGAATTGATTGATATCAATCAAAATGTTTAGATTTTTATAAAATAAACCAAGAGATGAACGTTTAGGAGAGGACATTATTGATTACTTCAATTTACGTGGAAATTGGTATGAAGAAGCTAAAAGTGGGATAATTGAAACAGATCTAATATTTTTTGCATAATCAACACCTGACGGGGTGAACAGTTACGGTTTTTGAGGTACTTTATCGGTCGTTTTTCTGGCCGTACCAACGTGTAATTAAAGAGTGTCCGTGGAGTTTCTTGCACGTTCTTTTCCATAGAGATCTACGCTTTGGAACGTGCAAATAGCTTCATCTTTTTGACTGACCGACCTTGATAATTAAAAAGTGCCTGTAAATGGTTTATAAATAAAATTTTTATTTAGAAATAAATAATTTAAATTTTGAATTTGAATATAACGCCCGCCTGGTTCGCGACCACCCTCCCACCGGAATCCGGCGTCAATCAGCCTGCTGTGTTTCGTCGACGCGTGGTAGCAGCTTCAAAGAATCTTATGGGCACGCTCGCTCCATCATAGACCTCATCTATCGCTTTCCATTAGGCGTGATCGAAGTCAAGAAAAAAATAGCGTTTACGGACAGATAAACGACTGATAAAGTACCTCATAAACCGGGTATAAGAAACATACTGACAGATTTGTTATAACTTGTAACATAAGCAGGTTTTCTTATTCCTTGCAAGGAAAAACCAAGATAATTAAGTGCCACCACATCGCACCTAAGCGAATGCTTGCGTGCAAACAACCCCTTGTTCGTGATACCGATACTACGGTGATATCTATATAGTCTGCAATATAGGTAATTAATATTCTACGTTTGAGTGGATTTTGAACATACTGGTAGACATGCACAACATCTTGCTTTTCAATTTAATCTAATACTTCCTACAAATTTAATAGAGGTAAATGAGAAAGCAATGTGCCCTGCCCACTGTCACTTCAGTTTGGCGATCCTTCGGGCTATATCGGTTACCTTGGTTCTCATACGAATATGATCATTCCTGATTCGATCATGCAAGGAAACTCAAAGCATTGCCCTCTCCATTGCCCTTTTACGTGACTTTAAGCTTTCTGATGAGGCACATGACGACACGGTTGGCGTAGTGGTTGAGCGATTGACTGCTGCGTTGCGTGTCGCGGGTTCGATTCCCGCACGGAACAAATATTTGTATGGCCTACAGATAGTTGTTCCGGGTCTGGCTGTTTGTGTACGTGAACTTATATGTTTGTAAACGCACCCACGATACAGGAGAAATTCCTTGTGTGAGGTAACGTTTTTTTTACAAAAACAAAACAAACATTGCTCACAAAACAGATGGTCGATGGGGCCGAAAAGTTCTGGAGTGGCGACTGCGTACCGGAAAACGCAGCGTTGGAAGGCCTCCAGCAAGATGGACCGATGACCTGGTGAAGGTCGCTGGTAGCCGATGGATGCGCGATGCACAGGACCGGATGTCCAGCAGTGGACGTCTTTTGGCTGAGATGATGATGGATGTTTCATCATGCCTCAACCGATGACCGGATTTGAATGGATCTTGGCACACGGGTCGATCAAGAACTGAATTAGGACGTAGGATAATATTAGCTCCGGGAGCATCCAGGTACGTTTCCTAATATATAATGTATATTATATTAGGATATAAATATATATATATATCCTAATATAATATCCAGCTTTACCAAGGGTGAAACCACTGGTCTTCCGTATTAAATGGTGCATTGTGACTTTATTTGCCTTCGAAGCTTCATTAAAGGATCGGAAATGCTGGAACAGTGGTACTGAAACTTGCTGAACACACACACACACTAGTTAATGCACGCTTAGAGCAAATATGCGGACTGTTCAGAAAGTTTGTGCATTATGAACTTCAACGTAACGTTAACGTAAGTTGTGTACAATGACATAATATATGCAGTGAACTGATAGTTTTATTTAGCAAAAATATTACCCCATCACAACATGATATACCAACAGTTTTCATAATTTTTGCCAACACGCAACCAATCAATCTTGAATCAAGATTTTCTGAAACTGCCAATAAATTCAAATGGAACTCTAATAATTGTAACCTACTAGTTTTCAAGCAGATTCAACTTTTCAACCGTTAAAAGATCTTGTCTAAGCTTTTTTACTAAAAGGCAAGAAAGGTTAACCGTAGCAAGTAGCTGGATTTTATAGACATTCCCTTTTAACTTCCGGAGATTTGAGTCTTATAATACATGATTTATGAAAAAAGGCTTGTTATTAAAATTCAGCTACGCAATGTCGGTAATACCACTCCCGCCTTACGTTTTATATCCTAACTTAATATAATAAATGCGAAAGTGTCTTTGATTTTTTATTTATTACGCTTACATGCCTAAATTGCTGAACCGATTTTGATAAAATTTTGTACAAATAAAATAGATGGAACCCTGGATACGGTTATCGGCAACTACGAAAATCTTTATTAATGCGACCAAAGCCGTTGGCAAAACCTACCTAGTATTTTATAAAGAAAGTTGCCTGAATTATATACTCATTTTAGAATAAATCGACGCACCAATCTTGGAATGCAGGGTTAATATATAAAAGAATATTTAATTACTTTATTCGTTGAATACATTGGTAACAGTGCCATCTTCCGTATGAATTGCTCATATCTTTACGTATCAAAACTAGGGGGGTAACTGCTCTGGGAATCTAGATCAATCTAGAATCTAGATTCTAACTCCTACAAACGGGTGACTCACTACAGACATACGGGGAAATGAAGAAGATGCTTCCCCAAAAAGCCTATTAAGGATGCAGGAATTTCCTCCAAATAGGTACCTACGTAGATTAATGTAATCGAGACACAAGGCATACACGAAAATGAAGCAATCTTGCCCACGTATATTTTTCTAAAAAACAATAATGATCTACTCCACAATGCTACAGAAGATAGAAGCAGCAATTTTCTTCGCGCCTTTTTCCTTATTTTACCACTTTCATCGGGTCACGAATACTTAGAGCTGTTTTCTTTGCGTTTCCGCTCGATTTATTTGCTGCAACGATTATCGTCTCTTGTATGAAAGTGCATTGACCGGACCTTGATAAGTATTAGAACCACTGGAGTATTTTTTTTTATTTACTTCTGGCATTATTCAATGCATTTTCGAATTTGGAATATTTTTTGTTTCTTTTGCATTATGCTGTACCATTGCGCTGTTCTATCTGTATTTGTTCTTCTCTATTTTGCCTTGGTAGGTATTTTTGGTATTTATAAATAAATAAATATTTTTGCATTGCCTTCATGTATCGCAGATTCAATTGGTTTGAAGCAAACTTCACTTTCCTTCCGTATTCCGGATTTATTTATTTAAGTTAACAATTTCGTTTATTTAGAGGTATTTGTGGTTTCGAGTTTGTACTACTCTTTCAATTATTTAAAATATGGGTATTTTGTGGTGACTAAAAGGTCATTAACTGTGAAATTACCGCTTACGTACCGGAAACATACTCTACAATAATTTCTCACATATTATAAACCTTTTTGTCATATTGCCTTTCATTCGGCTTAATTCGACCACTTCCCTGTATTTCCATGCGTCATATAACCGTCTAATCACTATTGTGCACTTACCCATAGTCGATTCTTATTCTTATTTTTTTAGTAAACACGGATCTGAGTTTGGCAATACTAATTATATCACGAAAACGGGTGAATGCACCAACACACTTAAAGCTACCGCAGCTAGGTGCAACGCGACAATGCTACAACGAAACGACGAAGTTTTTTATAGAAATTGTTGTCACCCTCGGGAGCCTCACAAAATCTTCTATCTCATATTCTCTTCGATTCGGCTTCATTCGACAACTTCTCGGTTTAATATTTGCATGCGTCGGATATACTGTCTAAATTACTTTCAACTCAGCGTGTGGCGGTATAATAATGTCGTTACAAAGTTAACTTGGCTTTTTCAGTGGTAGCAGTAGGGCAAAGTTTATGTAAAAGGGAAATGCATGTTTTTATCTGGTATGTTCCTTAGGTGACGGTAATTATTAAAGTTTCTTTACGAATTTTATTAAATTTAGATGCAAATTTAATAAAATTTATTAAATGGAGGACCGTGCAAAAGGTCGGTTTAAAATGTATGACATTAACACAAAGGCAAAAAATTCAAAGTCTTTACGGCTTGTCATCATATCAACCGAAAGACGTCCACTGCTGGACATAGGCCAACCCCAAAAGGGGGGTTTGCCATAATCGCCACGCTTGGCAGGCGGGTTGGCGATCGCAGTGTAGCTGTTACAATTCTCTGGTGGGTCCCTTAGTCGCCTTTTACGACACCCACGGGAAGTGATGGGATCGTGCTATTTTTTTCGTCCGACAACATACGAAACCCATCCAATCGGGAACGTGTATCCCATAGTAGACCTAATCCATCCCTTTTCATCAGGCGAGATCAACATCTCGACTTTTCACCAAGAGCTGTCTCATCATTAAAAAAAAGCAAATATACTTATTACGTTAAAAACTAGAAAACCTAAATATTCTAAAAAAATAACAATTAGTTTCAATGACGATAAATTTAAACAACCTCATAACACCGATGAATGTACGACATACACGAAAATACGTTGTCTATTTCCCTTCAAATATCACAGGGAATTTACCCTAACGAGTAAAAGGAAAGCCCGACAAAAACAGGGGTTTGTGTTTACCTAATCCATGTATTTCCATGCTCGTTTTACATAGCAGTTGCTCCAGTTAGTAAAATCTCTCTAAAGCAAACAATTTTTCACAAACAACAATTACGGCCCACGCAATAGAATTTCCCTGCGAACTTCCCTAACATAACAACAAAACGTAGGTAAATCAAAAGACGTATGCAAGTAGGTGAGTACAAATACCGTCTGACGTCACTCAACAAACGGACTCATCTTTTACTGCCTAATAACGGCATTGGTATGGTAAACAATAATTCATTAACACTGCTGGCTCTCGACCTAAAAACCGGAATTAGGTCGGTGGACATCCCTAAGTGCAGGCCCCGAAATTAGCGTGATTTATAGGGTCGGAGTCAGGCCGTGGCGGGAGAATTACATGTAAAAATTGTGGTGTAATGCTATAGGTTTAATGGCCTGGTTCGGGTCTCTGTTACTGGTGTTACGTCTCTTCCAAAACTGGTAATAAGTTAAGTAATTGATGGGTCATATTTCATGTCCCATCCGTAAAATTCCCTTGGGAATAGGTTTCAAGACAGACTGGGGCAATACCTATATTCGTGGCAGTCTAAGAAGTCGGATTTGACAGCAGGTTACAATATTGCTTTACTAGTAAGTATGAAAGACACATGAAAAAAATCTCTTTCGCACTTAGTGGTAAAGTAATCTTCTATCCCTCTCTTCTCAGCTATCAAATCTGACTTCTTAGTTTAGTCGATACTATGTTCTGACATAGTTATAACTATATAGTAACAAATAGTAACTTAAAGTGAAGTGTACTTACTCCACTTTAAGTTACTATTTGTTACTATATAGTTATAACTATGTCAGAACAACAACGTACTCTTTAATGACTGTGCGAAAAGCTCATCACTATTTTCAAAGCAAGCATAAAGGTGGGATCCAATCGATGTTTATAAGCTCACACCTACATCAATATATATATATATATATATATAATCGCATACCTCAATTTCATAACTTACGCAAACTTTCAGGAGTTTCAGACCAATATTGGTGCTTACCTGACCTACAAACGCTCTCACCGTCACCTACGCGTTTCTAAACTATGTAAACATTTCATTAATAAGCTATACTAACACCTACATAAAACTATGTAGGGTGCTGTAATCGTTACTTGTGAAGTAACTGTTAATAATCTATAACTTAAGATTAACGCTAACACCAAACGCCCAGCACAAATTGAAACGCGGCGAAATACGTAACTAAACTCCAAAGTGTACTGATTTTAACAGATGTTTGCGCTTACAACACTAGCGCCACCACCAAATGTCAAGTAATAATGGTTACACTATATCGTTAACCTACTCTCAATACTTAAAGAAAGCCTTATAACACTTAATACCTGGTTATAGCCTGTTCAGCTACTTAAATACTGCTTTAGTAGCAGTATTTAAGTAGATAATGACTAAATTAACAAGGTATTTATAATTAGCGCAATTGTTAGCTGTTAAAGCTTTGAAATTCTGCGGAAATTGCAGGGACTAAAGTGCTATCATCGCATAGCTTAATTGCTTAAGTATTTTGAATAACGTGCAAAAATGCGCTTATAGAAATTCAAACTAGAGAATTTTCATTGTGTGCGATTATCATTTCGTTATAATTTTTATTTCATTTTATTTTATAATACCCATAGTTTCTCCACCGTTTATTATTTTTTTGCAAATAATAAAAGGGCAAATTAGCAGTAAAACTACTTTTTACCATGAGACAGAATCTGTCTCAATACCACAATTAATTTATTATTTATTTTTGATCATACAGCAACACTTCAGTAACTACAATATAAGCGTACACATTTCAGTAGGTACATCTATCGGGTGAACAAAACTTTTCTGCAGCGTTATCGCTTCAATCACTATAAAAATCTATGCACTTAGCCTTAAATCCAGGCCCATAAACCTAAGCTCTTTCCCGCTTGTTTTGCAGCCATAAAATTTATTAAGACTATATACAATCAGACCGTGAATCCGTGATAACAGTTACGGCATACAAGCTCCAGTTAGTACACCCCACGCATTTTTCCCCCGCGCCTAATTGAAAATGGGTGCCCCCAAATTGGTAGGTATGCTTTGTTTTACTCCTTAATTTAATTTAACCTAACATTTACAGCTAGTAATAATGATGGAGACGGATGTTAAATTGTTAACGTTGATGCAATTTAGTTTACGACCTTCGTTTAGCAGTGGGTTTTCGGTACGATTACGAGCAAAAATATCGTAAAAACATATAAATTATTGCAAGTTTAAAAGCTTAAGGCTCACTTGCACAGACCAGAGTTAGTTGCTAACACCGGGTTAAAAATTGATTATTTCATACATAATGGCATCGGGTTAGGTTAGTCTTAACCCCACTAATCTCGGTGTTAAAGATGTCTTTGGCTTATCCTGAGCTTTTTTTTCTTCGCTCCACTGATTTTGTTATATCTGGAAATATGAAAAAAATTGGTAATACTTCAATTTTACCTACTTATCTATCTATCAATACTAAGCCATAAGGCATATCACCTCATTTCAATATCTAAACTTCGTTCAAGACCTGCGTCATATTGCAGTGGAATATTGACACTGACAGCTCTTGCACGCTGTTTAAATGAGATGTTCGCGTTCAGTTTTATTGTTAAAAGCCTTTTTGATTATTTTAGGTACCTAATTACACTTTAAGGAAAGCATTGAGTATTGAAAGGAATGGAGGGAGGCCTATGCCCAGCAGTGGGACAGTACGAGCTAGTAACAAAACACTTTAAGGGGGCAATTTACTCAGATAACAATCAATGAGAAGCTACCGATGATCAGACTAAGCATTTTCTAGAAAAGTACCTAGTCATAGACCTCTCTTCTCTTCCGTCTGAAGTCTCTTCCGTCTCTGTCTGAGAATGAACACGAATGAATGCGTTTACTTAATCTGACTTACGTTGTCAGTATAAAATGACCTTCGGACCTTTGCATAACGCAAATCGTAGTGATTAAGGATTATTTGCCGAATACGTTGCAGTGGATTAACAAGAGGGCCATTCACCATGCAATACTTACATACTTATGTACTTGTTGATAATATTTTTATGATAAAAGGCACCCGTAAATTTCAACATTATATTTTCCTCCTTCATTCGGAGAATCCTTATCCCAATGTAAACAGGTCAGAAGGTTACAAAATTTTAACAAACGACGCCCATTCATGCTGACATGCAAAATACAACTAAAATAACTGGTATTGAACTGAACTTTGAACTTATAGGTAAATGTAATTATGTGTATGTAACTCGTACGTGTCTAGATTTAGTTGTAAATGTACAAAGTACTTCAGCAGCTATAGCAATTCATATCAATACAATTAAGAGGAAAACACTGCTACTGACGTAACTGAAGAAAAATAATAGTAATAAATTGAAGCAGGAGTACCTAATACCTTGATAAGAGCTACATACGTATACACGCGGCGCATCACCTTTGAACCTGTTTTTCTTTATGGGCTCATCTATACTATATACAATATAATAAAATTGAAGACGTAGAAGTAGAAATAACGGGATGTGAGCGTACGAAGTCGCGGGTAAAAGCTAGTTAATCTATATTTCTCAATCAAGTCAGAACGGCTGAACGGGTCATGATGAAATTAGACACAATAAATTATAGAATAAAGTCTGTATTTTATCACGGGAGTTTCATTTTATTTCTCTTGGGATAATTTAGACATTCACGCGGGCGGAACCGCGGGCGGCTGCTAGTATTTAAGTAAATAAATGTTGGTAAATTTTAAACTTAACAAAAGTTTAAAATTGCGGAATATATTTTTTTATCCACAATTTGTAACCTTCGTCTCACCTATGGTCTCTCACAAGTAACTCTTGTGATATTTGTAGACTATAGATTTAAATAGTGAGGATCGGACCGTCGAAACGTTTGCTTATCGCGCACACCTTACAGGAAACACGGAATTTCGCTCAGGACCGCGCCCGAAGATTGTCGAACGCGTGGCGAGTGCGCTTCGGTCCAGAAGGGCCAATTTCTCATCAAAAAAACGTGCGGTCGCTCCTATCCTTTCTATTATGTATATGTAGGTCAATGTTCTAGACCCAGCTGTTTCTAGGCAAAGCGTTGTCTGTCAGTGATTTAATTAAATAGATTTTTGAAGTCAATACATAAAAAAAAACACAACAAGGACATTTTCCGTAAACGATTACGAGTAGCATAATTACTGCGTAATCGCGAAACGCACGATAAAGTCACAGACTAAAAAAAAATAAGAATCGTAAAAACGCAATCAGCAACACATTATGAGTACTTCTTTCAGCTTTTTCTTTAAAAACATTTCCTTTTTTTTGTAAAAACATGGTATTGTATTAGTAATCTGTGGTTCTGGTTTTTATTTCCCCCTTGCATTTTTCCCTGACATCGTTATACCAGCTGAAGCAGTTATTGTCCTACTCATTTTTACTACGTATCATAAAAAACAGAAGCTCTGAAAACATTATCTATTTGTTGACAGCCGAATAGGCTGTTATGTGCTTACTTATGTTATCTTTGTGTACCTACCTACATGTAACTAAAAATTATCAGGTAGATATTTAAACCAATATCTTGCAGGTAACTATGATTGGTAGATGTTATCTTTCTAATCTCAGTTTGCAAATCTGTTTCTCGGATTACCTTTTTTTTATGGATGGGATCATCACATGATTTATTCCGCTCTGGGGCCTAACCAACAACTCTTAAAGCAGTATTACTTCAATATTACTTCCAGTGGGAAAGAGACGGAGCTGTACAGGACGTATAGCTCCGTCTCTTTCCCACTGGAAGTAATATTAAAGTAATACTGCTTTAAGAGTTGGTGGTTTAGGCCCTGGGCGGAGGAGCGGAAGGTAGTGTCAGACTCTTACTGACTAAAACTCATCTGTGTTCCTCCTTATGCCCTTTGCGTACCAGGGCCGCGGTAACTCTTTCGAACATATTCCGCGACCCTGGCAGGTCTCGGACTAGACGGTCAATTCTGTAAACATGACACTTTATCAAGGACAATTGCGCTTAAAGTGATTTTTGCCATTCCACCCAGCAGCCTAGTCTAATCTGTAAAAATATCACCATGATATCGCGTAAGTAAGCTTGAAGTGAACTGTCATTCCAACTATGGCTAAGGATTGACAAACACTCATTTCAAGTTCACTTCACTCAAGTGTTCACGTTGAGTTTCACGCAGAATAGTACTGAGCGACAAAGACAGTCAGTGATAGAGTAGACGAGTATTAAATTCATACTTGTTTTAAATTAGTTTCTCAGACGCGATAATTCTAAACGGATAGTTTAGATCATAACAAAGAAGTGAGCTAAAACTAGGACTCGGCACATAATGAGCAAACTTCATAAAACGTTTTCTGCGAAACTTAATAAGCTGTTTTATTCAGTTAATCTGATAAAACTTAGAAGGCCATATTGAACATTAACTTGATAAATAATAATTATAGTTCAGGGAATTCTTGATCGAAGACAGTATGTCATAACCATACTTATGACTATTATGGATTCTGTTGAATTTGAGAAAACAAATACTCGGCAAGCACAGCAAACAATATTGCAGATTATTAAAATGTTATTTACATGATCACTTCAGTAAATAAAGGGGTTACATAATAATAGACTAGTAACATAGTTCAAAGGATAGTTTCTACCTTCCTAATAGTAGAAGTAGGTAACTGCTGTTTGCGGTATTTGTTCGAAAGAGTCACCGCGGCCCTGGAACGCAAAGGGCAGAGGAGGAGCACGGATGGGTTTTAGTCAGTAAGAGTCTGACACTCCCTTCCGCTCCACCCAGAGCGGAAGAAGACATTTGATAATTTCCCATCCATAAAAAAGGTACCTAAGTGATGTAGACGTAATGACTATAAAGATAAAAAAGCGCTTTTATTAAATCAGAAAAAGCACGAATCGTTTGTAAAATCCTACAGGCGAAACGCTCTGGGTTCGCCTATTAAAACTTTTTGTAAATCCATTTCGTTCCAAAAGGATCGAGTGTAATAACAATTAGACAAAGCTATTAATTGCGCTCACCATCTGGCTAACATATCTGTTAGCAAAATTAAATGACTCATACTAAACCCAAAAAAACTGTAATAGAATCATAACTTTTCTCTTTATGACCGTTTTAGGGTTCTGTACTCGTAGGGTAACCAACTGAAACCTGAACCGGCAGAGGCGGCTTCCCTGACCGTTCGTCTGTCTGTGAACGGGCAATACATATCTCATTAATCGTATGTAGACAGTTGGCTTTTTTTTTTTGTTTATTTCAATTACCGCTGTAACCTACTAACTAAAATAAAATATAGTGTAAATTAAGAGGGAAATTCTTTACTTATCTACTTTACTTTTTTTTATTATTGATAGGCACGCGCTTGACCACTATCTCACCCGAGGATGTGACCGAAGACGGAGTAAGCTTGCCTAGAAGCAACCTATTCACTCTTGACTTAAAGATTCCCGGGTAGTATCAGGAAACACCGACTCTTGCAGGGAATTCCACTCCTTAGCTGTACGCACAATGAATGTGTTCCCAAAACGTTTAGTGCGTGTGGGTTTAATGTTTTTTTTTCGGTTTATATTATAAAACCCTTTATGTTCGAGTCCGACTTGCATTTAGCCGGTTTTTATATAAACAAACAACAATAAAAAACAACAATAAATTAATTTGCACACAGTGCTTACAATAAACAAAAGGCTTTGCCCAAAACATTAAATTATGATTCCTTAGAGTAACCAAATAAAATACAAGACATTTTGTCTCTAAAAAGAAGATTTCATTTTCTAGGGTCCGTAAATATATTTTGCGGGAATAAAACGGATCTTACGAAAAACTTGTCATGTCAAAGTAACAAAGGTAAGAAAATTAATTTGGTCATTAATTAAAACAGTCAGTTTTTGTGACAAACTTTCTTTGTCAGCGGATATATTTGATAACACGAAAACTTTGTTAAAGTTTGATGTTACCTTGTGATGTTCTTGATTCTTCTTTGATTTTTCGTACCCTATTTTTCAGGTGTGTGTTAAATGCTGATTGGGTTTTCATTCCAAAACAAGACGTTTAAGCAGTGAATAATATTAGTAAGGGAGGAAATTTTCATTTTCTTTAGCCTTGTAATATAATGTCTATCGGTGTGCATCTTCCCATTAGTTCTTTAACATTAAGAGATATATCTATAGATAGTTTAAGAACTTTTAGTATTTTTCAACTTGCCGAAAAATGCTAACCTTATTGGGTATAATATTTTTGTTGTATCGGGAATTTGTTTTTTAACAACCCTTCTAATCCAAACTAGATCCTTAGTTCAAAAGACTCAATAATAATATTCCATCTTAGACGAAGTCACCTTTACAAAATCCTCTACACAGTCTTGAAGCAATCCCAAATAAGTCGAATTCAATGTCTGCTATCTTAATTCGATTACATCTCAATTACTCTGTAACTATAGACTGCGAACACACTGGTTCTTGTTGAGCTAGGGCTGACAAGTTAAAAGCTTGTCGTGGGCGATTGTTTGAATGAATTGTGTGGGTAGCGACAGCCCTGTCAATATCCAAAGTAACAGCATCCTGTCTGAAACCTTTTTCGGACATGCAATTTATAACGAAGTAAGTGGAAATTAAGTTTTTCTTTCTCCTCTGCTGTGCTTTTGTATTACTAGCGTTGCAAAATTTTTAAGACAATTGAATCGTATCTCCGGGACTCAGCATCATTATCTTGGCGTTTTCTGGTGGTCACCATGGTTGATTCTGGCTCTTAGGAGTTGCAGTGGATGCCGTGGCAGGATTACCCCAAAAAAAATGGAATTTATTTCATTGTTTTCATTTTAAGATCGTAATGCCTCTGAGGTGTTTATAAGGATATTGTGTTAAAATATCATGTCAAACAAAAGAAGTTCCTTTACAATGGGTACGATTTGGCCAAGAACAATAGACATCATTTGCGGTGACCACTCACAGTTTTGTCTTCCGCGAAACTTGGTGAATTTCCTTTCAATTAATAAAATGTGGAACTGTGGAAGTTTGAATACTCTTGTAGGGAATTTTTATCATTACTTAAGAGCGTTTACGCGGTACGGCTTTTCATACAATCTTTCAAATCCTTATTCTTCAAAATGAATGAACCGATTTTAACGAAACTTGGTATGCATACGCTAGATATCCAGGTCTAAATAGTTATAAGAAAACATTTTTGAAAAAGAGTTCAGGGGGAAGGATATAGTGATTTTTCACTTTCTATAGAAAACTTAAAATTGCTCTCTCTCTCCCTCTGAAATCTTTTTCAAAAATATTTTCTTATAACTATTTAGAGCTAGATATCTAGCGTATGCATACCAAGTTTAGTTAAAATCGGTTCATTCATTTTGAAGAATAAGGATTTGAAAGATTGTATGAAAAGCCGTACCGCGTAAACGCTCTTAAGTGCAGACGTAGAATGCATCTTGAATTCAATATAAGGGTTACGGGCAATTCACAAGACCTTATGAAGGCAGGACATACATGTATGTAGATTAGATACAGAAAAGCATGATTATGAAGGTTAAGACAGTTAAGGAGCGGTATTCCCTGCTGGAGTATTTGCTGACTGCTACAACTTGGGGGACTTCAAGTCATGAGTGAATAGGATACTACTAGGCAAGCGTGCTTCCCATTCATCGCTTCTCATGAGGTGAGATTGTGGCCCATCAATTACAATAAACTAGCTTTTGCCCGAGACTTTGTACACGCATATCCTGTTTTTTCGCAAAATATTCTCTTAGTGCTCATCTACACTCCTCATGGAACTTATACATGCAAATTTCCAGTTGTTTTAGCTGTGCGTTGTCTGTCCGTCACTTAGTAACGGAAGAATTTTATACAACGTGTAAGGAGTCATTGTTCTCATCATTATGAACAACTTTTACTATGGGACCAACACTGAAATCGCGAAAAAAATCGACTACTACTACATGTGTGGATAACTCGACAAAATGTACAGCCGGTCGATTTTGTCGACATGTCACGGTGTTCACCTAGGCGTAGTGAACGACAATAGAGCTGTCATTCTATCTTATTTGTATGGTTTGACAACTCACCCGTCATGCACCTCGCCCAAGTTTTCACTTCGACATGTTTACAGCCGGTCGATTCTGTCGACATCTCACGGTGTTCACCTAGGCGTAGTGAACGACAATAGAGCTGTCATTCTATCTTATTTGTATGGTTTGACAACTCACCCGTCATGCACCTCGCCCAAGTTTTCACTTCGACATGTTTACCAGAACAGCTGATTTCTTTTCTCGGTTTCGGGGTTGGTCCCATTGTAAAAGTTGTTGTTGACCCCTTAAGAGGTATTGCGTTTATTCTGTTACACTTTGTATAAATTGGTGGATGAAGTCGGTTAAAAAGGTTCTTAGAAGCTCCTAGGTCACTGCGGTCCGAGCAAATAATAATTGTAAGTCCTTCCTCAAAACTGCGACACTTTCTACCATTCACTATTTTAGTAGATTTCTACGAAAGGCACTTAATTCAATTGACTTTGAAGCCGGTAAGATTTATATGTACGGAAGGAATCTTCTGATTACATTTCCTACGCGGGCCTCATTTATTTGTGAAAGTAGTTGGAACTACGTAACATGATAAATTGGGTTACCCTCTGTCAACCCACCTTTGAAATTTTTATGTTGGGTGTGACTTCCTTATCACATTTTCCTAACAAAACCTTCCACACTGCTACATTGGTCTTATATCTAATGTTATTTGCTAAATGCGGTTATTACTCTGTTTTAGCTATTTGGTCTATGCAAAAATATTAGAATAAATAGGAAAAAAATTGAAGGTCGAATCGTAGTCCCCGGCCCATTTGGTTAATTTGGATTAACCAAACGTGCCGTTGATAACGTTATGAAACGATTGGAACACAACGGTCGATAACTGGGCCTATGTATGAAATTTTTTCAGGTCAGTATTAGATAATAGCACAACTGGTCTATTCTATAAACATCTTACAGTCTAAACTCGAGTGGAGTGAGTTTGAAGTGAAAGTGGATTGGATGCATGACAGCTCGCTTCGTGCACTTCATATAAGTTTTCGTAATTTTTTTAACAAAATAGCACTACTGAATACAAAACACCAACCATACCAAAGCAAATGTTGAAAGTTTCTCATAAACAATAATAAAATACCAACGCAAAAATAACATGCACAATGCACCTGCGCGATCTTTGCAAATGGCTAACTTCAGAGGGGCACAGTTATTTGACGCGAACTGTACGTTCGAGCGCCGCGGTGACTCCAATCGCCACGCTACAGCTGGCAGAATTTCACCCTCAAGTATCGATTCCACACAATCCAGATAGTTCCACCTCAAATGTCAAAGATTCCTAGGAGACACTTTCACTTACACAATGTCAACTCAACAAAACTCTTAATCTTAAGTGCTTAAATGGACACTGAACGGGATCAATTCATCTCCGTCTTGAATTTCGACACCGATGTAAAATATTGTTGAAAATTTAAAGGGGTTTTTGTCGTATTTGGAGGATGCTTCACTCCTTTTTAAAAACTCTTGATGTTGGATCTTCACAATGTCGTGAGAGGAATTTTGAGAGACTCGGCACAACGTTAAGGGCTGGTTTCTGAATGGTGTATTTGGAGTGTGTCAGACCCTACTTTAATGACAAAAATTGCCAAGTTTTAAGGCTACTGTGGGAAGAGTTTGGCAAATAGTGAACTTGAAATTTTTTGTTCCGAAATCGGGGCTTCGGATCGAATTCAGGACGATTTTAAAGTAGAAGCGCTCTTTCGATGCTGTTGTGCCTTACAGTTTAGACCTTGTAATTAAATCTTTGCCTGCGGCCTCACCCGCGTACAACTCAAAAATTATCCCTTTGGAACGTGGGTACTATACGCAAGTTCGTATGTCCTAACATACGATATATAATATTTTCCCGGTAATGAATAGTAATGAATTAGGATTCATTACTATATTGTAGTATTAGCTTTTGCCTGCGACTTCATACGCGCTTTTTTCCCGTTCCCCGTTTCCCCGTTAGGAATCTCACTGTCTCTAGTGCCCTGCTACACTCTCCAAGGAACCTACATGCCAAAAAACTTTCGGCTGTGTGTCTGTCCGTCACTCAGTTATTCAGTCACTCAGTTACGGAAGAATTTTATTATATTATATTGATTGTGTGTCATGTAATGTTATCACTTTGAAAGCTGTTGTATATAGTTCTTCCATCTTAACAGACAGATGTGTTGCAGGAGAATTTGCTGCGCCACTTTTTCTTTCCAGCACTAGGAAATGGTGACTGAAGGGCGTTTTGGGAGACTGTTTTCATATCTTTGACGTTAAAAAACAGCTGAACTAAGCTTAATTTGAAAACTTGACTTTTGATTTAGTTATGATCTACCCGTGTCCCAAATCCGGGCATAATAAATATAAAATTTTCCAAACATTAAAACGGTTAGACATTTTAATGTTTGGAAAATTATACAACGTGTAACAGAATAAACGCAATACCTCGTATTTATACACCATATTGGTGAGTACAATAACCCCTTAAGAGTTATTGCGTTTATTCCGTTGCACGTTGTAGTCACTAACACATTTATATTATTGGCAATATGCAATACAAACTATGACGAATTAAAAATAACCACTCAATAACTGTAGCATCAAGTGGATATTATTATGAACGGTGTGGTAATAGCAAATAATGTATTCAACCCATCTCTGCCATGAATTTCATAGGAGTTACTCGTTATGTTTGGGTGCAAAATCCACCCACATACTAATGACGCGGGGTTTAATCCGTCTGTCAAAGTGTCAAGTGTTGTTCGGACTGAAGCCTCGTTCTAACAGTTGGTAGTTTGAAAGGGAGCCGTTTGCAAGTTATGTCAAAGCCGACTGTCGGCTGAATGTGATTGTTAATCCGCTCTGATTGCTAGGATTTCCAACCTACTATTACCGATATTTTATAAAACATAATAGGTAAAAGAAAAGAAAAAATCGTTTACTAAATATTAAAATAAGGAAGAGTAACTGTATCAAAAACAAATAACAACGTCGTAACACAAATTACAATTCATTATCTCCAACGCGATAAGAAGTAATGTGGACATGTAGAGGCCATAAATACCAAAACCGACAATGGTACAACGAGCCCCATCGTCTCACGGACACAATCGCCGACTCACTAAACAAACACACCATTATCTTCTTTCGTAACTCTCATAACTGTATCTACATTGAATTAATAATAAACGAATACAAATTTATCTGTTCAGATACGGTGGAACCAGCGGCCGGAGAGATACGCGCGCTTCCTGACCAGCTGTGACCCTATAACCTCGCACATCGACAAAATGCCTTATCACCAGTACACGAACAACTTATTGACCGACACGAAGGTTCGCTATCAGTCGCCGACGCAGCCCGACAGTGTGAACATGGACATGAAATAAGTGATGAGGAGTTACTGTGACGAATGATGTGTGAGTTGTTACGATGGGTGATCTGCTACCAAGTATCCCGAGGAGTACGTTCGCGAGTGAGGTAGACGGGGGGAACTACAGTGTCGAGGGTGTGGGTGTGACGGAGTACGGCTCTGATGCGGACCTGGCGGCAGTGGAGCTGTTCCGCGACTACCCGGAGGCTCTGCTGCGCTTCGCTTCCGTGTGCTGCGTGCTCTTCATGCTGGTGGGCATCCCTGGCAACCTCATCACCATCGTTGCGCTTGCGAGGTGTAAAAAGGTCAGTAGTAGATTTTTATTCACACCTTTCTTCTCCAATAATATAAATTATACATTTTTAACCTTCCGTTCCCATACTATACATATTTCAATAGTTTATTTGATACTTAGAATTCTTTTTTTTTTTTTTTTTTTTCTCTTCCTTTACATTGTTCTCACATATAGAAGCAACAAAGATAATGTAACCAGGATTATTGTAAATCATAAAATGGTTTAAAAGAGTGTCCGTGGAGTTTCTTGCACGTTCTTCTCCATCGAGATCTACGCTTTGGAACGTGCAAATAGCTTCATGTTTTTGACTGACTGACTCTGACAATTCAAAAGTACCTGTAAATGGTTTATTTGAAATAAATGCTTTGACTTTGACTTTGACTTTGACATACTTCGCACTTGTGTATTTTGCCTATTTTTGTTAGTAGTTTTATATCAATTACAGAATGATGTATTACCAAAGTTGTGACATTTAAGCAGTGTTACCGCGGATGTTACAGAAAGTTATCAAAAGAAAAGGTCAGACTCCTTCTGATGAGATTTTGCCGGAGTCTGTTACAGATCAGGGTTACATAATTTAAATGGCAGTTTCTAAGAGTCCCTCTAAAAGCAGACCTGCTAATTCTCTCAGAACTGTATTGCAACCAATAAGACGTCTCTTACAAGATTCCATCAACTGTTCGTTTTTCTTTTTGGTAGATTTTTGACCGTCGTTACGGGTAGTCATAAGCCAGGAATTCTGACACCAGTCTTTCTAAGGATATCATGTTACCCAGTTACTGGGTAGTGGTGGTCAGATAGGCAGCCGATCTATGTAAAATAGTACCCAGCTGTACCCAGCTTTGTTCAGTTATATCAAAAGCCGATCGAAAATATGTAGGTAGTAAGGTAAAGGCTGTTCTTTTTTCCAGTGCATGTTCAGCAGTGATATTTAACATGCTACTATCAAAAATATGAGGCCAAAAAAACAACTGTCATAAACATGTAGATAACCTTTGTACCGCTGAATTATGACGCAAAAACTATCATCAAGACTGAACAGCTCTACCTCGACAAAAAATCAATTAGGTCATCCTTTCCATTAAAAACAAAAAAAAATACTATTTTTCCATTTTTTTTTAACTAATAAATACATTAATTTTTAAATATTTAGATGAAAAAATTAAACAAGACATTTAAAAAAATATAAAAATAGTAGCCCACCGGTATCGGGAACAGGGTTCAAGTCACCGGTGGTCAGGGTTCCAGAGAGAGGAACCTCCTAACGATACGAGCCGTATCCAAGAGTACTGCTTTTTGGATCAAGCCCTTATTATTTTATTAATGACTGAACCATTTTAATTCTAAAGGAACGTGAGAATTCATTGAATTCAATGTAGTCACTTAGTGTATGTATTGTATATGAATTGCTCTAATATGTATAAAATCCGTATGTCTGTCTGTTTGTTTTTTTATCTCCTCACGCATCAACAGCCAAACGGATTCGTATAAAACTTGGCACACGATTGGAGTATGACCTGCAATAGGACAAAGAGTATTTTTAATCCCGGTAGTATGCTCATTTTGGATAATAAAACACTTTTCACGATGGCGAAGTTACTGCGATCATTTTATTGAAAAACTAGTTCATTAACCAACTATAAAACAATTTTAACAAGGTAACACAAGTGTACGTTAATTGCACATTCTCAATAACAGACCAGAGGTACGAATGAGAACAAGGAAATGTTCAAAACCGAGAAATAATTATTTTATTAATCAACATTTTTTTTTACTTTTGATTGTCACGCGTTTGAACACTATCTCAGCTGAGGGGAAGCGATGATGTGGTTGAAGATGGAGCACGCTTGCCTAGAAGTAACCTATTCACTCTTGACTTATTGTAGCTATCAGGAAACACAGGCTCTGTCAGGGAATTCCACTCTTTCGCTGTACCTAAGCACAACGAATGTGTTCCCAAAACGCTTTGTGCGTGTGAGGGTGATGTCCTAGGTGGACACACACACACACAGCTTAACATACT
Source organism: Melanchra persicariae (assembly GCA_947386135.1). Taxonomy (NCBI): domain Eukaryota; kingdom Metazoa; phylum Arthropoda; class Insecta; order Lepidoptera; family Noctuidae; genus Melanchra; species Melanchra persicariae. Next base: position 7,478,276 of record OX376659.1, read on the forward strand.
TTTAAAATTCTAATTATGCCATTAGATAATATCTAAGATTGTGTATATTTATATTAGATAAACTATTCTTATGGTCAGTTGTTTTAACTGACAGGCTTATTTGAAAATACCTTATCTAGTAAGATAGTGTTAATTCATGTAGGTACAAACTCGAAGACTTGTAGGTACATATTTGTATTTTCAATGATAAGTAGACAAAATTACTCTCTGATTTTACTATAACATAGAAAAGCCTTGAAGTAAACTGTTGTGTAGTTATCTTACGGCTGTTAATAAACACACATAAACTCAAAAATAAGTTGCAAAAAAATAGAGATAACTATTTTGTTGAGGATTCGAAAAACATATGTTATTCTTGGCTATATTTGATGATAGAACTTAATTGTTATCCAAAGGCATTTATAAAAAAAGTCGATAGTAATGAACATCGAACTTACCTCTAACTATGACCTTTATACTTTTTTTAATATTTATTACTGGCCAACGTACGTGCGTCGGTACAATAAATAACAATAATTAATTTTTCAGCGACATAAGTAACATGGGTCACAACAAGTCATTAAACGATATTGAACAAAAGATGTCACTTAGGTCGCTGAAAATCGACACATTTGAATGAATAGGCTAGGCAACCAATTAAACGGCTGATAAAGCTAATTGGCTGCGACATATACATGTTCAGCATTATTCCAAAAAAAAATAACGTACTATTAGTTTGAATACTGATTATAGAAACAGTTTCTCAAAATCTCAGAGTCCCAAATAAACATTTGTCTTTCTTTTTACTTACTTTTTTTATTTATTTAAAATCAGCTACCGCTTGTCTGTGTTTGTGGTATGGTCATGTGAAGAGGAGAGATGAAATGCATGGAACTAAAAGAGTTATGAATATAAACGTTGATGGATGGAAAAGGAGAGGGCGGCCAAAGAAAAGATGGATGCATTGTGAGAGAGTGAGACGAAAGAAAAGGAAGTAAGTGATAGCGTGACGGCTAATAGGACAGAACGGAAGAAAACAAACATGTTGCTACGACCGATAATGACTTATGCGTGTGCTGTATTCGCACACGCAAAGCCAAAGAAAATCCACAGGATGCAAGTAATCCAAAACAGATTTCTCCGAAAAGCCACGGGCGCCCCGTGGTATGTACGGAATGAATGACTTCATGTCGACCTTAAAATCCCGACCTTAAAACAGTTTATGAAGCGCCTTACAAAGCGTTTCTTCGAACCCGCTGAAAAGCACCCCTCAGTACACTCCCTCTCGCATTAGTAAGATTCGCCGTCCTCGGCATACACTCGTCGAGTCCGACGACGAGATCACAAAGATTCAGGAAAGCTGTAGGGAAACCAGCACCCTTAGAATAAACAGATACAGACCGCGTTCCGTATACCGACCTCGCCGCCGAGGTCCGTCGCGACGCCCCATTCAAAACCCTCCCCGACTTTTGCCTAACGAGCCAGCCTGCGCCGCTGAGCCTTTAGCTTTAATAACCCCTAATTAATGAAACGACCCAGCCTGATTGTCCCTTGCTGTCCCTAACTGACGCCGCTAAGCCGAGGTCGTATTCCACAGGGAATGCCCTTAGCGAGCGGTCAGTAGTTTTTATCTTGTAGCTAGTTTTGTTGCCTTGGCTGGGGGCCTTAAATTCATTTGAGGCCACCACAGGTTAGTCCGGTTAAGCAGTTGATATCCCAAGTGTGTTAACTTGCTAGTGGTCATACCTAAAAAAAAAAAGAAAAACAAACATGTTGCGCCGACCCCAAGTAACATGGGATAAGGGCAGGATGATGATGATTTAAAATCTGCTAATCACTATTTAAAATAATAATTTATTTAGATTGTTTTTTTCATGAATGAGATTACTGATATAACGAGGCTTATAATATAACCCACTCCCTAGATGATCACAAATACAGAGAACTCCACATTTTAATTGGTCCCTTAGGGACTTCGAGAAGGGCTCTCAAAATTTCTGATAGAATCAATGACATATACTTTTGATAAAGAAAATCCACAGAGCACGAAAGGTTGCAACAGCTATTCCTGGAGAAGGTATTGTCAACTCATTTCAAACAAACCAAGCGAGTCAAAAGGTGTCACCGATAGAAACTGACGGTCCGTGCCCGTGACAAGAGGGTTTTTGACTAGGTACTACCAAAAAACTGTAACAATGAATAAGTACAAGTATCCAAGAGATGTTAATAAAATTGTAAGATTAGTGAAAAAATAGATAATGTTACACAGCCTTGAAGTTGTTCTTCGGTCCTTGTCACGCAAAACGTCGTTTTTACTGGCTGGCGCAAATTCACAAAACTCACGATGGCGCGATTTGCGGGTGACGTCACAAGCAGTGAGCGTTTTAAAATCTGAGATAAACAAAAACAGCACTCTTTGTTTATCTCAGATTTTAAAACGCTCACAACTTCATAATTTTTTAAAACTTTTTTGATTTCACAATATCTTTTTACTTCGTCTTGTCTTTTCTCCAGGTTTTGTGAAAAAAAAATTACTTAATCAAACTATGCCAATGATGGCTTAAATGTACTTGCCTGCTTTCTTGCTTGCTCAACTACTTTTCAGCAATGGTGTCTCCAGCGTGGCGATTTTATACTCTGTGGAAAAATCAGCATCAAACAAATTAATTCAACGATTTATGTCCCAAATCAAGTGTCTAATATATTTACTATTTCACTACCAATATTATTTTTAGACCGTACTATTGAATATTTCTCAAGAGATAACTGATATTGACACTCACAGATACGTGTACAGCCATTGACTAATTGACTTAGCTGTGTTAAATAAACAATGATATAACTTACGAATAATGAATCATAGTATCGGATCGTAAATGTCTTTATATGGACGTTGGCCTCTTGCTAATAGACGATAGATATTTGACGGTATCCAAAGTAAACACGTTAGCTAAATATAATGTTATTTAAAAATTTAAGCTTGAGATATTTAATTACTATTATTGGGGCGATATCTATAGGTAATAATTCTAAGGGCCAATTTCACCAATGAAACCAATGCGGTGCGATTCTGCAGCTTATCGAAGTGAACACTTCTATTCTATATTTTTATATGGCAAGCAAAGCCGATGTCGACTATTCTGCCAATGTCTAAGGTGGATTGGTAAAGAAGTGAACACCCGGGCGGTGCGCACGACAGGTGAGTTGTCAAACCATACAAATAAGATGGAATGACAGCTCTATTGTCGTTCACTCCACCTAGGTGAACACCGTGAGATGTCGACAGAATCGACCGGCTGAACGCGATCAGCGAATAAACCACGTTTATGAGCTGTCAGTGTCATTATTTTTCTATGGAATATTTACACTGACAGCTCTTGAACGCACTAATCGCGTTCAGTTTCATTGGTGAAATCCGCTCTAAGTCAACGAAAAATGGTTTTGCGAGTATAAAAAGGGATTGCGAACCCTTGGTGGACGAGTCCGACTCGCACTAGACCGATTTTTATTATTTGTTGATAAAGCGACATTAGAAATACACACAATTTTCACAAAGTGTGTAGCAGTGTGTGGGCTGTAGACATATTTCATGAACCATAATAAATGTTCATGAAATAGGTATCTACAGCCCGCTGACAGACAGATGGACAAACGGACACCGGAGGCTTAGTTCTCCCTATAATTAAGCTTCCGCTGTCTGTGGCAACCCGTTAATCTGCGGAAACTCTGTGACCTGCCTTTCCCGTTGGCACCCTTCGCGTACGGAACCTTAAAGAATAATAAATAAACTTGTCAAAAATGTAAATTTGAAAATATGCCATCTTGTCTCTTTTCACGACATTATCTTTTAATCTCGAAGACATGCACACGTGTGTCCTTATCTAGCATTTTCTGCGAAAACCAAACTCACGTTACCAAAACAATATTAAGCGAATCTTATTTGTCCCAATTTATCTGCCTGAATACGCACGTTTTATATAAAGTATTTATTATGCAAAGATATCATTTTTATGTCAAGTACATGTAACTTTTATGTTCCACTTCCGAAGTGATAAAAAGCCAGTATTACGAGCTAAAACAGTATTACATACGAAGTCTAAAAATAGAAAACCTGGCAAGTGAAGACGTGATTAATTCACCACTACTTATAAGTGATAAGAATAACAATAAATGCAATGAAATATTGCACTCTTAACGTAGGTCAGTGATCGACAGTCTCGCAGTATGAACAAAACTAACTGACTTAATTCACTTCTAGAATACGTATATGGTAATGAGTTAAGCTTACAACTTGTCCATAATAAGTGAGCAAATGAATTTTTAATGTGCCGTTGAACTGAACAACTTTGTTTAGAAACTTTCTGAAATAAGTTGAACGAACGATCAGCACACCTGCGTAAAAGCGGCCATTGTTGAACGTGAAGTACTAGCTAGACTACTGTACATTGAATTTATAATTCCAGATAATTCAAATCCGTCGTCACCAACTCAAGGCTCTGACTTTGAGTATTCCAAGTTAACTTTTGGTGCCCAATTTGTATAAAAAAGGCCCCAAATAAAAAAGTATAGGTTGCAATGGGATACAAAAGTATTGTCAAAATATTCTGAACATAGAACAGTCGCTTTATTATTTCGTATATTAGTATGAGTTCAGAATAGAAAAGGTGACATATATTTATTTTTTTTTTATTAGTGATGGGTTTGCTCTTGACTCTAGTCAAAGTCAGAGATGACAGAGACAAAGTCTACGATGGAGCGAGCTTACCCAGAAGGAGCCTGTTCACTCTAACTTTGAAAAGATTAGGGTTGTAAACTTTTGGAAACACAGACTATTTTGCAAGGAACTCTAATTATGAGTAACGAAATATTAAATAAGAACAAAATTAACAATTTCCTATTTGCAGGTTCGCAACGCAACCGCTGTCTTCATAATGAACTTATCATGCTCCGACCTGCTCTTCTGCTGCTTCAATCTGCCCCTCGCCGCCTCCACCTTCTGGAGACGCTCCTGGGCGCACGGCAGGATCCTCTGCCGCATGTTCCCACTCGCCAGATACGCGCTCGTCGCTGTCTCCCTCTTCACAGTCCTGGCCATCACCATAAACAGATATGTCATGATCTCCCACCCACGGCTCTACCCCAAGTGAGTATATTCTAATTTTAAATTTGACTTAACCGTTGTTTATGACGTCCTTAATATTCAAATAGGAAATCTTGAGTCATATTTTGTATTATCATCGCGTACTCGGAAAATTAATTAACACTTCCGCGCTTGTTGTTCATTTAGCCGTTTTGATAAGAGGAATTTGACGGAATTGTTTTGTCAACAGGTTGTACCGACGCCAGTATTTAGCAGTGATGGTGGCAAGTACCTGGGCGTTCTCCTTCGGTGCGTTAATAGCAACGTGGTTAGAGAAATGGGGAAGATTCGGCTTGGATCCCACTATAGGCTCCTGTTCAATACTTCCTGATAAAAATGGTCGCTCGCCCAAGGAATTTCTTTTCGTGGGCGCATTTATGCTTCCCTGCCTGGCCATTGTTATATGCTACGCTCGAATATTCTGCATAGTAAGGGAAGCTGCAAGGAAGTCTCGTGCTCCAGCCCGAGGACGATTAAGGCCGGGTTTAGAAGACTCCGCAGTTGGATCAGCTTCGACAGCACTGGAGCGTTCCCCTGGTCCAGAAAATGGGATTAACCACGTGGCTCCGCCTCGAAGGGCACTGCTTGCGCCACCTACTCTGCACTGTCCTCCAACTCCAGGACCTGAACGTTCGTCCTCTTCCGGTGTCGATACATTAGACGGTCACGATGAAGAGTGTGCTCTTGACGCTAAGCCTAGGACACCGAGTGGTGGAGAAACAGCTAAACGTCTTCGACAAGCAGCCGTCGCACTGAAGCGGTCGCCTGCCTCCGTGAGACCACCTCGTCTCACGCCAAAAGACAGAAAGTTATTAAAGATGATAATGGCAATTATGTTATCATTTTGGGTGTGTTATTTACCAATAACTTTGACGAAGATATTTCGTGAATTCACGTCACATCCAGCGGCGAATATAGCGGGATACATACTGATATACTTGACGACGTGTATTAACCCTATCATCTACGTAGTGATGTCGTCGGAGTACCGGCAGGCATACAAGAACCTGCTGATGTGTCGTCGCTGGGCGTGACGTTCGCCCGGCGATGGCGCCTCCGAGAAGCGCCCGCCGTGACTAGTCGTAAATCGCTGGACAGCCTGAATAACTGCAAATAATGGACACTCAAGTACATGTGTGTAAAAGATAAGTGACCATAAACTTGTGTACTGTAGTGACAGCGGCAGCGTTAAAGTTATTTGTGTATACGCAGAGGACGTTCAGTTACGTAGACAATTTTGTAATCGCGAACCGTCCGTGATTGTGCTTAGGAGTGGAAAGGAAGCAATTAGAATGTTTTATACTGAAGTAGTCTAAATAAGCGGTTAAGGTCTCTAAACTAATAATCTCGTAATGATACTCAGCAGCGGTTAGCAGGATGCCAAATATGATACATCCTACGGCCGTATTATTCATCTCATTCATGTATGTATTTAGTGATTTATATTTTTTATCATCAAAATGATGTATATGAATCATTGTTAATCTGTATAATGTAAAATATTGTAAAAAATGTAAAAAAATGTTCTGAACTTAGCAATAAGTCGACGAATGTGAATAAAGCCGAAAAGCAATATTAACGTAAATAGACGCGTCGGGCTATGGCAGGCCGCGGTCTAGTCGCTTAGGTACACACATTATGGATCAATCTCGGGCGTACCCATGACAGTAAGCTAAATAATTGACTCATTAAGGAAAATAGAACAAACAACAAAAGTTAGCAACAATTTAGTTTGTGTTCATTTGTAGTGGATTGTTTGCGATTGAGTGACGTGCTTTGATTTGTGTTTGAAAAATGGGTGGTTCTTCGATATGGGGTGATAGAGAGAACAACGTGAGTGGGATATCTGGTCTGGCCTCGTACGATTCTGACGAGGCGCTGGCCAGGGTGAAGCTGTTCGACGGCTACGACCAGCCCCTGCTGCGCTTCGCGTACATCAGCTGCATGCTGTTCATGTTCATCGGCATCCCTGGCAACCTCATCACCATCGTCGCGCTGTCAAAGTGCAGAAAGGTGAGTCCATCTGCAATATTTTCTGTTTTAAAGACTTCGGCTAGCTCAGTTATTCCACCACTTTTCAGAATATAAGTGATACGCAAAAATTAAGTGCAAATGACTAGGTAGACCTTTGTCCAGGAAGGGGCTGAGGTTTCATCAGTCCCATTTAAGCCAGTTACAATGCTTGGTATTTCACAATACTTACATCAAAATAGGTATAAAGGTTAATACAAGAAAATAATAATATGACTTGGCTGGTTCTTCGTAAGGAAACATCTTTATTCACTTTGTCTAATGAAATATGCATTCTGACGATTCAAAATGGCGGGATCATTGTGTATTTGAAATTTAATGCTGCACTTGTGGATAGTTTATTATTAGATAAAGTCAGTTAGTTACATGTAAAATAGTGATTCATTAACAGATTTAACTTGAAGACAGATAAACTAGAGTTATCCAGTTTCTAATGTTGAAAGCAAAATAGTTGGGTTTCTCAATGTAAACAGAATTTTCTGTACCCATACATGTACCAGATTGATTTTTGATATGTTTGTTTTTTTTTGTACAACAAAATTGTAACGCATCTCTTTTACAATACTGTTGTGCATAGAACAGACTCTTTTGTTGCAAGAACACGAAGCATCTTTGTTCTCAAATAGCGATTCTGGATTAGGCCTGCATACAGCCTTGTGACGTATTTCTACATACCTACTTTCCTACGTCAACTTTAATAGGACGTAAGCGACTTACACAAAAGCTTATATTTATTTTATTCCCGCGCTATAATGGTAAATGGACTTCCCACATTCTGGTTCAAAGCAATATTATTTACCCGTGTTATTCTATGGCAACAATAGGTGTACCTACAGGAAAATTGTATTGTATTGTAAAAGTGATTCACTCAAGGGATTTATAACACCTACAGCTATTTGATTAATTCAATGTTTTTAATTTTGTTCTTTGATTAAGCCTTTGACGTTTTAAGTGATTGTTTACAATTTGCACAATTAGTACCTATATAGTAGTAATATATTTATTTTATTTACATTTTGCAACATAATATAATTATTTAGGTACATAACTGGTTTTAAACAATCCAAGCTATTGTCAACTCTACGAAATTAATTAAAACTATTTCATTGTCTTTATGTCCCTACAGTAGTGGTAGGTAAGGTGGACGTAATGCAACAAGGCATTATTTACCAATCAACCTTTACACTTTAAGATTATTTTCGATGGACCAGAGTGCCAAAAATGTATGGAATTTGAGGCTTTTATGACAGATTGCGACTGAGATGAGAATGTGAACGGCGCTTAAGAATTTGTAGATTAGATACGAAATTAATTGAGAGTTGTCTCTCACTGAACGAAAAGTTTACCATCTAAAGCTACGTTACCTGTAACTAGACTGCCGATTCTACTAATTTTCAAGCAACGATCGCATATTCGGAGGCCAATCCCAATCATTTTAAATTGAACCATAGATCGCAAGCACATTACATTGCGCGCTACACAGATGTATTGAGATTAATCGCTCGATCGTGCCCCGCGATGTAATTCAAATTTGAGTTACATGCAAGTGGGATCGCGGTCTAAAAGTACTTATCTAAGTAGCGTTCATCATCTGCCTAGCCTTTTTTTCCAACTATATTGGGGTCAGCTCCCAGTCAAACCGGATTCAGCTGAATACCAGTATTTTACGTGGAGCGGCTGCTACCAGACCTCCACAACCCATTAACTGGGTAACACGGTACTTCTTGGCAAGACTGGTGTCAGATTTTCTGGCTTCTGACAATCCGTAACGACTGCCAAAGATCTACAAATGACAGCCGGGACCAACGGCTTAACGTGCTTTCCGAGGCACGTTACATACAGATAAAAACAAAAGAACACACGTGAATATTGAATAATCCATGCTAATCAGAAAACCATATTGGCAACAGAAACAGGAACGGTAGCTGTCAAACGTCACGTAGGTACAAACATGCACCAGTATTGTGCCTACTAACGAATACCAAATACCTACTGTACAAAATATTTATTCCCAGAATATACACGTAATTAATATATTTCCCGTTGGGAAACGTAGCTCAGTTACCTATATGTCGTTATCGAAATTAAGAACTGCGGCCCTACCATGACGTGTTAAAGCGTGAGTAGTTCGAGCGAGAAGGAGGGATGGGATGGAGCTATACAGGGTGTATAGCTCCATCCCTCTCGCTCGAACTACTCACGCTTTAACACGTCATGGTAGGGCCGCTGACGTCTTACCTAAACCGGTATTTGTAAACACTCGTAGTGGAAGATTACAATGTAACGATTCTGAATTGGTAATTGAGACATGAACCTTACAATAAACCACAGGTAAATCAGTACCGATTCAGCTTCGAAATTTAACTTCAAATCCTACATTTTGAATCAGCTGAAACAGTTACCTTCCTATACATTAGGGCTAGGAGCAATGTGGTTTGGTTATCTTTCTAGATTTTTTTAACATGATGTGATGATTGGCTAGGACATTGCAGGCTTGAATCACCTGATTATCTGATAAAAAGATGATTCCGTGCTTCGGAAGGCACGTATAAGCCGGTGGTCCCGGCCGCCAAATAGCGGTCGTCAAACCATGTCAGAGGCCCTTGAGGCGGTTTAGAAACTCTGACTGGTGTGTGGGGTCGTTAGACCTTACTGCCCACACGAAGAAGAAGCCACACATTTAAAGTTGTTTCAACCATATCTTTCTCTGAAAACATCTTAAATTTATTGAGACTTTTATGACTATCTAGCATATGAAAGAGCAGAGGACCTAGCACGAATGTTTTGACGAATAGTAAAGTTACAGTATAGTAAACGTAAGTGAATTTTGAATGTAAAAAAATACAACCTAACAACCCTATAGTATTTTGGTTCAATTTTATGTGACATACACAATTTGTATCAAACAAAGATACGAATGTAGTATCCAATTCAAATAAATATTACATGTGAAACTAGTATTATAGTTTTAGTAAAATTTTACGTTACGTTACTATACGTTAAAAACATTCGTGCTGCGCCCTCAGTTTTGAGCTCAATCAAATTACGATTTTTTAAGCCCAGTTAAGCATTTAAGGTAAAAAAATTAGTTTAAACGATAGTTATCTTAGATAACCCCTAATATACAAGTAAATGTAACTAATAGGACCGTGCACTGTATTAGTTTTGAAGTGACAATTAGTTGGCACACCCCACCCAATTAGCTACATTGTTCGTCTTTATCAGTCAGACGTGACGAGATGAACGTGGCTTCATCCATGTTTCCCTCTCTTCAAATATTGTATTAGAGATACCTAGCTGTGATCTGCGACTGAACCTTAATATTTATTGTATTTTCCGGAATAAGCTCTTCCAAAAATTCTCTTCATAAAATTGGTTTAACTGTCGTGGTCTGTATCCAATTGGTAAAGACCACGACAGATATGTAAGGGTAGATAAGGGTACATAGAAGAGCAAAAATAGACAAATAAATCATATTTGATGCCATTAAAGAAAGAATAGAAAGAAATATTTATTGCCACAGTGAGTGGAAATGAGAAATTGTAAACTTCTACTAAAAATTCCATATTAATTTGGACACTTTGTTAGTTAGGACAAATGTTAAGATTAGCATGTAACTGGAAAGAAAAGACCAGAAACTAGGCCGATGCACTCCCCCACCAACCGTGTCTCCACGTTGCCGTCGTGGTGGGGCTTGCGTGTCTCAATGATCTTGGGGGCTTTGCCGGTAGAGCCACTCATGCCGGAAGGTCCCAAGTGAGAGACCAGACCAAGAGAGACACAAGAGGGGCACACCGTTCGGAGACTTGAGCAGTGTTCGGGTCCTCGGACGGTGTGCGTCTCATTGGCTTGCTCGCTGCTCTCTGGTACGCGTCTGATCATCAGACGTGACCGTGAGGGCAGCGAGCAAGCAGTGAGAGAGAGGGGGAGAGGAGGGGAGATAGGGACCGCACCCTCAAAAAGGAAACCATGGACAGGCCTGAAAAAGAGATATTACCCCAGGGCGGTCCGGACTGCACAGCAGTCCGGGAATCCGCCACGCCTCGTGCGTCAAGCCCCTCGTATTCTGGGGGGGGCAACAGGGCTGTCCACAATCCAATTGCCAAGAGCAACAGTGGCCGAGGAGGCCCCCGATCCAAGCCGTCCTTTCAGGACTTGATCGGGTTTAGTTTTAGTTCACCCGACAAAGCGTCGGTCGGACGGAGCGCGGGCAGAGGCGCGCTGTATTTGCAGGAGGGCTCGCTTGAGCGTCGCGCGGGTGTAGAGTCGGAGTCCGAGTTGGACTCCGACGACCTGGCGACCGTTAGCTCGGCGAGCCCTGTACCCGAGGGGGCGGGGGCTGCTGCGGAGGACTTCAGGTCCTTCCGCAAGCGGCCCAGATCAGAAGAGGACCGGGGGTCGTCCGGCAGCGAAGAGGTGGCCTCGGCCCGAAAAATCCCCACCAGCAGGCGGGGTAAGGGCCGAGAGGGAGGCAAGAGCAGAGTTCTTGCCCCCAAGCAGGCTGGCCAGCGAGCCGAGGAGCTTGCCGATGCTGGACGACCCCCCGGAGATGGCGGTCGCGGGGCTCCTGGTTCGGAGTCCTCCGGCGGTGAGCCGGATGACTCCGGACAGGAGCGGGTTCGGAGGGCCGGGTTTGTGGAGGTGGTGGAGGCCGCGCTTCGCGATGTGGCCTTGAAGAGGAAACTCTCCTCTAAAAACAAGGCCATAAGCGCGGCGCTGACCTCCATCCTGGCGGCAGCGGAGGCTAACCGAGGTGGGCCTCCAGCGGACGAGCTGTCCAAGCTGCGGGCGGAGGTCGCCCGCTTGGCTGCCGCCACCGAGCGTCTCCAGAGGGAGAACGCGGGGCTCCGAGCAGACCTGGCCAGGCTCCAGGGAGCCGGCCCACAGGGGGCGCCTAAAGGGGGGCGCAAGGAGGACAGCCAGCCCGTGCCGCAGGAGAGCCAGGTGCTGGACCTTGTGCGGCAGGAGATGGCTGCCTTCCAGGCGCGGTTTTCCGTCCTGGAGGGCATCGTCCTGCGCCCCCCGTTAGTGGCGAGTGGGAAGGCTCCAGGCCGGAAAAAGGCGGCGTCGTACGCGGCCGCCGTGGCTGCCACACCGGGGTCGTCCGGCCAGGACAAAGGGTCCGGGCCGGCACCCGCGAAGCCGGTGTCGGGAAAACCGGACCCGGCCCCGGGAAGGAAGAGGAAGGGTGGGGTGGCTGCGCGGACGGCGAAGGCTCCTGCGCCAGCCGTGCAGCAGCTCCCCCCGGCTTCCTCGCGTTCTGAACCTCCCCCGGCTCAAGCCGAATGGCAAGTGGCCGGGGAGAAGAAGAAGGCGGGAAAGGCAGCCAGGGCGGCAAAGAGGCGGGAGAGAAGGCGGCGGCAGAGAGCGCGAGGCGTCGCGGCTGCGCTCCGCGCCCCGAAGACCGCGGCTGTAGTATTAACGCTGCAGCCGGACGCGGTGAAGAGGGGCGTGACGTATGCCAACACGCTCACCAAGGCCAAGGAGGCCATCAACCTCGGTGAGCTTGGCATCGTCGGGGGTCTCCGGCTCAGGGTCACCATGACCGGGGCCAGGATGCTGGAGGTCCCTGGAGCAGACAGCGGTCCGGCCGCGGACGCTCTAGCCGAAAGGCTTAGGGCGTCCTTGGCCGCGGATGACGTCCGAGTGTCCAGGCCCACGAAGTGCATAGACATGCGCATTTTGGGCCTGGACGACTCCGTCACGGAGGAGGAGGTGTTGGCCGCCGTCGTCAGGACGGGGGGGTGCTCTACAGAGGAGGTGAAGGTGGGCACCATCCGTCCTGACAACACGGGCGTGCGAACCGTAGTGGTGAGCTGCCCCGTGTCGGCGGCCAAGAAAATCTCGGAGGGCCGAAGGCTCTTGGTGGGCTGGGTCTCCGCGCAGGTGAAACTGCTGGAGCCCAGACCTCTGAGGTGCTTCCGTTGCCAAGTTGGCAACCATGTCGGAGCACTCTGCACCTCGGAGGTGGACCGCAGTGACCACTGCTTCCGCTGTGGTCAGCCCGGTCACAGGGCCGGCTCGTGTGACGCCGCGCCGCACTGCTTCGCATGTGCGGCAGCTGGCAAGCCGGCCGATCACTGGGCTGGGGGCAAAGCCTGCGGTCCACCCGCCAGGGCCGGATCGAGGAGAAAACCCTCCTCCACCGCCGCCGCCGCCGCCGTCGCTTCCGCCGCAGCCGCCGCCACCGTCGCCGCCGCTGCCACTGCTCGGGAGGGGGCTGAAATGGAGTGCCAGTAATGGCCCCATTCCGCCTCCTCCAGACGTACGTTAGTCGCTGCGTCTCTCAGGAACTGACGCTCCTGGGCAAGGCGCAGTGACTGACGCCTGCGGACAGCGAGCAATGGGTAGCTCGCTGTCCGATCAGGTCAGGCCAGAGTCGACGGCGCGTTTCACTCCAAACGCGCCGTCAGCAACGAGCAGTCAGCAACGGAGACGGGGCCCGCCAGGGCCAGAGCCTGCCAGGGTTGCGGAATATGTTCGAAAGAGTTACCGTGGCCCTGGGTAGAAAGGCACTAGGAGGACTAAGGGTGGGTTTTAGTCAGTAAAAGTCTGACACTCCCTGCCGCTCCACCCAGAGCGGGAGGGGTCATTTGATGATTTCCCATCCTCCAAAAAAAAAAAAAAAAAAAAAAAAAAAAAAAGGCCGATGCACTCCATGCCTGTGTCAACAAGACTGAAATTATGAAAGCAAATGAAGAAGTAACCAGCGTTTTGATATTTCTGTGTGTTTCATAACAAACATATAAATTACAGTCACTTGTATGGAATCCAGGTAAAATATACATTTACCCATAAATTCTTTTCATGACCAATGCCTAATGGTAGACGCCATATAAGTCACGTCACCGTTTAACTGAATTATAAACACCACACTTGCGGCTTTTCCATAACTTCACCTGTTTAGTTAGACCGGTACCTACAAGCCTGAAAAAAACTTTTTCCTTACATTCAACCGATTCAACCCATTAAGGAAAAAATATGGAAAATACACCTTTTGTTTTCATCAGTAAATAAGAAACCACAAATTTTAATAACCCGTAGGAAAGAGTAGGAATGTATGTGCATTTTTATTAGAATTACTTACAGTTTAGTATAGGTACAGAGTACCAATTCTACTAATTTTTAAGCAACGTTGCAAGTCAGTTGCAATCTATCAAAAAACTTTAATTTCCATAAATTTTTGACAGAATGCAACTGACTGACATGCTAATGCAAACGTGGCAAATGAGTAGAATTGGTACTCATATAGCCAAAATGTACTTCTGACCAAATTCCGGTCATGGCGTTCCCAGCGGAGACTAGCCATCATCTGGGAGACATTACTGTAGTGCACAAATTCAGGTGCAATCTCTCTTTTCTCTCACACTTAGTTCAATATTCAGCTTGTTTGGAAGCCTGCGTTGCCCCAAGATGCCGCCTGACACACAGTTAGGTTTTAGCCGTTGCAGAGTGGGGCCGGCAATTTGGAGTCGAATAAAAAATAATTCTATGAAATACAGTGCAATACGCATATAATTTAAATAGTACCAACTTTGGTCTCCAACTCTCCACCTGAAATGTTTTAGATTTTAAAAAAAAGTGTATGTAATAGAAACAGTCATAATTTCTAAAAATAATATCAATAAAATATGAAAAGGATGTAAAAGTCGGAAAACAATAACTTTGCAATGTCTTCTAGCTTCATTAATACCTTTTAGCAGATATCTCAGCAAACATACATGCGAGTCTCCAATATGATGGTATTACAAAGATTTTTAGACTACCTTCATTTTAAAAATTAATTTATTTTTGGTATCCTCATCGTATATCCGGCCCCAGTGTGCAGTGGTCCTACGCCTGGTCTCTCTCCTGCCGGAGATACTGAATCCTACTAATATTATAAATGCGAAAGTAACTCTGTCTGTCTGTCTGTTACGCTTTCAAGCTAAAACGGCTGAACGGATCGTCATGAAATTTGGCAGATATATAGCCTGAGATATGGAAAAGTCATAGGTTTTTTACGCGATAACCGACATCCACGCGAGCAGAGCCGCGGGAAAAGCTAGTAAATAAAATAAAATTGATGTTGTAGAAATCCCGATCCCAATTTAGTTAATCAATCAATCATTCATCATATTGATAATACCTATTTTGAACAAGAAGTACATTACACATAAACGGGTGCTTTCATGTAAACAGACTGAAACCGCATGACCGCGCTTGATGACGAAGATCTATTGTGTGTCGTGTGACCAATCGACCAGTTCAACTGACGTCACTATTCCATTCCATGTAGAAACACTGCGTAGGTATATTACTATGAATTAGGTATGTAAAATAATATTAATTATGGTTTAATTGTTGAGATTATAAAATCAACTTTAGTATAAATTATTTGACCAATTGACCATTTCTAACGATGACGTCATTATTCCATTCCATGTAGCAACACTGCGTTGGTATATAACCATGAATTAGATATTTATTATATTGTTCTTTTATTATTTGTTATCGTTTCATGGTTAAATAGTTGAGAAATAAAATCAACTTTGGTGTAAGTTTTTTGTGAATTAATTTAATTCAATGCTAATCGGTTGAAATCCTGCGTTTTCATTTTATTGTGTTCAGGCTTTACCGATATTCGTTTACTTTACTTACCAAAGGATTCTCTCAGATACGCAGAATAAAAAACATGTTTAAAAATAATTTGTCAAAGGGTCGAAAAATAATTTTCAAAGCTTTTTTAAAGTTCAGTTTCCGAATTAGCCATTGTTTTGGACGTCCTATGTCGTCCTATGTCGTTCTATCATGCTCTTATTTAGTTTTATTTACTTGTCTCTTCGCCAAACAGAACTGATGCCTAAATTGCCAAGCTCATTATTGTAGGTACATTTCCGTGATGATACCGTTACCGTTTCCTTTGACGTGATGGGTACTGTCGTCTCTCCTTATGCTTACAACAGCTTGTAAATAGTATCTTCCATCTTTTACAGGTCCGCAACGCAACCGCAATCTTCATCATCAACCTGTCCTGCTCTGACCTGCTGTTCTGCTGCTTCATCCTGCCCTTGGCTGCGTCTACCTTCTACAACAGATCCTGGGCCCACGGCAAGATCCTCTGCTACATGTTCCCCCTCGCCAGATACGCGCTGGTGGCTGTATCTCTCTTTACAGTCCTGGCTATAACTATGAACAGATATGTGATGATATCGCATCCAAGACTTTATCCTAAGTAAGTATCTTTGTGAGAGAGCTGAGGGCCTAGAACGTATTATAATAATATAATAGATAATCATATTTTTGACGT
Organism: Melanchra persicariae; assembly: GCA_947386135.1. Lineage (NCBI taxonomy): Eukaryota > Metazoa > Arthropoda > Insecta > Lepidoptera > Noctuidae > Melanchra > Melanchra persicariae. The sequence continues at coordinate 7,494,715 of OX376659.1, forward strand.
ATAGTAACGTGACGTAAAATTTTACTATATATATTATATATTTGTAATAAAGACATGTGAATTGGATACTATATTCATATTTTTGTACGATATAAATTGTATGTCGCATAAATTTAAACCAAAATCCTATGGGGTTGTAGTTTTATATTCAAAATTCACTTACGTTAACGATACTGTAACATTACTATACGTCAAAAAATTCGTGCTATGCTCTCTATTTGTCTTTTAATATAATGGCAGTGCCCATAGACAATAGATAAACACCTTGACGTACTTTGTAGTGGTTTATGTGATCATTGTTGGGCCATGCAATACTTATACGTATGTACCTAGTACTTGCCTTATGAAAGTTGTGTGTGTATATGTTTCGTTAAATATTAGGAGAACCTCCTTAAACCTTTGGGTTAGAAACATGAATAAAATTCATAAACATATTAATTTTAATCAATGTCTTTCAACAAAATGCCATGGATGGATTAATGGCAAAATCGATCGTACTTCCCTATAAGTAACAACGAATATATAATAACACGAATTATTTAATTTCGAAATACTTACTATTTATTCAATGTGTGTTTTGTGTTGTTAACAGATTATACACGACCAGGAACATATGCCTTATGATGGCAGGTCTATGGATATTCCCTTTTGGAGCATTGATACCGACGTGTTTCGGGGTATGGGGCGAGTTCAGCTTGGATCCCATCACTGGTTCCTGTACCATCGTTCCTGACGATAACGATAATTCACCTAAGAAATTCCTTTTCATCATGGCCTTCCTCCTCCCAAGTGTTGCGATCATCTGCTGCTACGCCCGAATTTTGTGGATTGTCAGAAAAACAGCAAAAAAATCACACAACAACGCTACTCAAATGAAATCTTTAAGCATGAGTACTACGACAATAGCGACAAGAATAGTTGATTTGGACAAACGTCCTTCAAGAAACACAGTACCTACTTTTCCTATGAGTTGCTTCATGCACACAGGGGCTGAGCTATCATCATCCAGTGACAGTACTCCATCAGAAACTGAGAGGCAGACGACTACTCCAGAAGTTAAGGGGCGTTCACTTGTTGAGGGTGACAAAAACTTTCGTCGCAGTTTCATTGCCACGATGAGGTGGACCACGGCGCCTATGAAGCCTCGTCTCCCCACGAAGAAAGACAAGAAGTTACTAACGATGATAGTTGCTATTATGGTCTCTTTTTGCGTTTGCCACCTGCCAATCACTTTGATGAAGACAATATTCTTCGAAACCACGACGCATTCGATAGCAAACGTGTTTGGGTACGTGCTGATATATTTCACGACGTGTGCGAACCCCGTGATTTATGTTGTGATGTCCAATGAGTACAGACAAGCATACAAAAGTTTGTTCAAATGTAAACGGTGAGGTTGTTACAATTCTTCATTGGTGTAAATACTCAATTAAGGCGAAATGTGTAAATTTTGTTGAACAAATGTTACTTTGTGAGTCAGCCGTGACTGATGTTAGACAGAATTAAGTAGTGAATCAATTCAATGCATTGGGTTAAAATAATTTAAGTGTGACAATGGCATATATGATACACCATGTTATTTTTTTTCTAAAATATCGAATTAGTATATTAGCTTTTAAATTGTGATACATATACTACTCTCTATTTAAATAATATAACTAACTATACTTCTTCTACAGACACATACAATTTGGGAGTAAATTATTTCCAAACAAACTGTTACATTCCGATTTAAAGCAATTGCCATCAGAATAACATCCAGCTGTCTATGTCAATACGAGTCTATTCTATTATGTCATTTAAATGTACATAGATAACTAAGCTTTAGCAATAATGTATAGCGAAGAACTTTACCTATAGTAACTTTAGAAAGCAATCAACTTTTCAGGTAGTGTTGTACTTTAACGACGATATTTAATTTAGAACTTCGAAATAAAACTTTGTCATTAACGCAGTTATTTGTTAACTAAAATGGTTCTTAGTATTAGATTCTAACGAAAATATTTATCCATATAAAATCGTGGAATAAATAAAAAATACAAAGTATTTCAATATTATATGAACTGTACCAATCAGTGCTTAACTAAATGTATACCAAATTTAATTTTAAAAGGAACTGAAACTTGTAACCTCTACATACTTTATTCAAATCGATGATATTAAAATCAAAGTCTATACGATAACTTACTCATATATTTCCTACTGTAAGATTTATACGATAAAATAATACCTATTCATCTTAGTATAAATACAATAAGTATAAATCTAGACTTGTATAAATAAAATAACCGAAGAAAAAAAATTCGGGTTCTAATTTATAAAAAATCGAAGACCTCTTAATTATAGGTGACGTTTATTTGTCGTGGCCATAATGACGTGTTTGTTCAGTAATCGCGGTTCAATTAAATGTATTAATCATAGAAAAAAATAGACCACTTATTTTTCAACTCTACTCCAAAGGAATAGAATTCAAAATAGATTGTTGACGCAATAAAGGTCTGATGGCACAAAATTTCCTTATTATTGCGGTTAACGCATGAACGGTTACTTTAACGAAGCAAATAATAGTCACCTAGTGGTAAAGGTGTTTCGTACTAGTGTACAATATCAATGTGTGATATTATTGTAAATAAGGAGGATGTCAAAGACATAGAAATAAAAAACGTTTCGATAACGATTAATATTGAATCGAAGACGGTGCTGTTTCGTTGATTGAACCGGAATATTACAGAATTCAAAGTTGCAAGTTTCTGATGGAAATAATGATAATGGTTATAATGTTCGTAGATTAAAAATTGAATCCTTTGTTTTTGCAACATCTTGAGTGAAAATCTCATTAAAATATGGCAGCATTGCTTGAGCGTTTTATTAGTTAAGTCATTAATTAAATTAGTATCTAGCTTGTAAATTACGAAAGATCGCTTTGATTGATTCAGCAAAATGTTAATACAAAATATAAAAGACGACCATTCCAAATGATTGTCAGTTTTCGACAGAATATTAAAATGTTACTAGTGTTTAGATTTAAATGTTTTATATTATAGATATATTAATAGTTGTGAGATAAGTCGTAACCGAAGATTTCCCAAAGATATGTTATAATTGTATAAAGGAAATTTAATTAGTCATTAAGCGATTTGTACTGTATTTATTTAACTTAGCATGTATTAAACGATTTTTCAATTGTTTACTGTTAGTCGGAGCAAATATTATTGAAACTTGAAATAACTAGAGCAGAATTTCTGCTGGTTCAACGCAAAAACTCAAATACGTGTTTTGTTTAAATTATAATCTTTGGTAGCAAACGAATGTAGGATAAATTCGCTGTAAAGTTTGACATGGGTCTGGTAGGCTAAAACTTTGTTACGATTTTGAATGAGAACCACTGGAAATGTATACACTTCAATTCCTCTGGATTTAATGAAAGCTTCCGCAGTAAAATGAAATTGCGAATAAATGTTTCTGAACTGTCAATGCAATTTCAAAAGGTGGAGTAACTTTATATACTTAAAGCTTAAATTCGTCGAGCGACTTAGCTCTATGGAGGTAATGCTACGTTACCTGTCAATATTGAAATAAAAATCGTTAAACTCAGGTTAGCATGCGGTGGAACCTGACTGCCCTTAGAGGCTTACCGGAAATATTATTTGGCACAAAACCTCTTTTACAAAATCCTCCAACAAATTGAATAACTTTAAAAATCAAGCTAAACTGTAGTCAAATGTCCTTATTTAGAATAATTTAGATTAATTTTTCATGTTGATACCAAACGAGTTATTTGTAAATCAATATTTTGATATGAATTCGAGTAGACTTATTTATACGCCTATTTATTTGATTTACGACATAAGTTAGGATCGGGCTGTGACCGAATCGTTGAGTGATCAGGGAATTATTATTTCTTGAAAATAAACTTTTGCCCAACACGGGTTTCTGTAAAAAGTTCGTTAGTCATCGTCATATTCAAATTAATTTATTCGAATGATGGATTTACCCGATTGACACAAGGTAATGTTAAGACTATATTTTTTTTTACAAAGACGTGTGTAATTTACTGTATTTTAACCACTGAATCTAACAAAAAATGTGTTTTATCTGAAATGGAGTAATTTACTATTCAATTATTTTAGCTATATTAAGGCTAGTTTTAACTAAGTGTTCTCTATCCCAAAAGGATTCTGTCTCAGTCGAACCACATTGTATAGAACTGTTATAATTAAATACTCTTTTGTATTACGTACGAACATAAGTGGAACACCAAGACGTAGGTACCAAAGAACCAACACCAGGGGCCATAACCCTTAAGCCATGTACTTACCAAAGATATGAATAAAATAAATTATAAAATATTACAATACACAATTATTTATTTTTTTACCCGATCGTTGTGAAGTGATTGTTATCCCAGAGACAAAACCATGGCGCGTAAATATACCGTCATCATAAATACAGGGTGAATTTTTAAAGTGTGCGTGGATGGCCAAATCTGGAACTATAAGGAATATCGAAAAACACTGAAAGAAGTCTCGAGCCCGATTTTGATGAAAACTAAAACTGCATCATTGGATTTTAGAAAAATCGGTATTCCTAGCTAGGACCAGAAATCGTACCGGTTTGTAATAAGGATCAAATTCTAGGAAGTAATAACATGTATTTGGATTGTAATTTTTCTGTAGAGTTGTGAATTTGTTAAAAATTAACGGTTTCCTTTAGTTTGCCCAAAGGAAACCAACCAACCAACCAACTCGGCAGAAAAATTCACCCTGTATTATATAGTTCGCATTACGTAAGTTTTCGCCTATGAATTCAGGCTTTCTTATGCGTAGACACGCATGGTAAGCCATGACTCTACATCACCAACATCGATTAGTCCGGTTAAGCAGATATCCTATGTGTGTACTTGCTAGTGGTCATACCTAAAAAAAAAAAAAAAACGTTTTTAAAATTGCGCTATCAGGTTCAGTGGCTCTGTTATGTTCTGCTGGCCGAAAAGTGAAAAATAAGCGTTTTTTTTTTACTTTACTCTGACAAAATGATGCAAACTGAAATAGCTTGGTAAAGTACCTAAACTAGATTAGACTGGTCACTATATTGATGCAAAATGGTGTTTTCTTCTCAGTAGCAGGACTCGACAAGTACCTACAGTAACAACAGTTAAAGATGTTTTGCTAATCAAATTAGAATGAAAAGGACTGCCTCGTTGGTGTAGTGGTAGCAAGTGCATCTGCTGAGCAATTAGATACTGGGTTCGACGTCCGGGTATTGAGTTTTTCCTAATACCAGGTCGGATTCTGGATTTATCAGGTCGATGGCGCAGTGGTTGAGCGATTGGCTGCTGCGCTGCGTGTCACGTGTTCGATTCCCGCACGGAACAAATATTTATATGGCCTACAGATAGTTGTTCCGGGTCTGTTTGTATATATGAGTTTGTATCTTTGTAAACGCACCCACGTTATAGGAGACATTTCTAGTAAGGAGCAACGTTTTATTGAAAAAAAGTAAATAAAGTTAGGATATGTTCACAATATATTTCATGGTATAAGGACACTTCTGCCTTACTCTTCGGCAAATACAAGCGTGATGTTATGACTGAAGAATAAACATCATACAATACAAGCACAACTGGACGTCTTAAATAATTTATAGCCATACAAGCTTAAAACTACCAACTATAATGAATCCTTGAAAATAACTTGATTTAAAAGACATAACCAAAAATAAATTGATTCAAAAGAGAGTCCGTGGAGTTTATTTCGCGTTCTTCTCCATACAGATCTACGCTTTGGAACGTGCAAATAGATTCATCTCTTTTGACTGACCGACCTTGACAATTCAAATTTTTGTATATTATTGAAATAAATGCATTCGGCTTTATTACAAAACGCGTTCTAACTTAAAAACCCAGGTTTAAACCAACAAGCCATTTTTGAATTTCGAACTGTATTCCAAATGCCGTAAAGTTCTTGAATGCACATTGGCAACATAGACCGGGATCTAAAATTGGTTTTTGTATTAATAACTTTAAGCAAGTCGGAATATAGTTCAAAATTCAATAATGGGCTTGAAAGTTAAGGCTTGGACTAAAGTTAGAACGCGTTTTGTAATAACGCACTTTGAGTTTTAATTGAACATGTAACCTGTAGCTATAGTAAGTAGGTAAGTCCAGCTCAGCTTATTTCACGTACAGAAAATAACGTTAACGATAAAAGCCGCGTCACGTAAATGGGTCAATTAATTTGCCAATACCGAAATAGAATTTTTTCCTATACTTGCTGGGATACGTAGAGACGCCGAAATGGGCTGAAATTGACCTGACCAGAAAGGCATTGAGTTTCGCCTCTAATGGACTGCCCTAGGCCGAATACGCCGAATAACATGTTTTATTCATTAGGTATCTGATGTGACGCACTGACCTTTAAAATGTATCAGAGATATGAACCCATGTTAGTAGGTACTGTAACGGCGAGGAAATCAATAAAAGGCTTTTTCGCGATTATGTAGGTTGTAGGATATATTCCTGTGACGTATTAATAAAGTACAAGCGGCGCATGCACGTCACGGCATTGCTTGCCCAACCGCCGGCCGGTGCGGACGTGTATGCGCTCCTTGGTGAAACGAGTGTGTGGCTTTGATTTACGAACCCAGCAGCAAACGAGGACACCACAGTGGCGACGAGCCTCAAGTAAGTGGTAAATTATGCTGCTATATGAAAAAGGAGGGCGATGAACTCACGTGCACAAAAAAAAAAAAAAAAAAAAAATGATACACTAATAACAACCTCACGGTTTTATGGTGCTATCGATTAAGTGGTATATGTATCTATCTGTCCAAGTACTATTAAAACAAATGACTAGACATTACAAATAACAATTAATACAGTGTTAATTGTCTGATCGATCAATGATAGGTTATTATTATCATTGTCATGAAAAAAAGCAATGAATACCATAATTATTGTTATATTCTTGACTATAGCCGTGGATATTTCTAAAATAAGTTAAAATTAAAATTTTAAAATAAGTACCTACTCGGTGGTAACAGTCTTCTTATATCTTGTGAAGATAATTTCGACGTAGGTACCTATTAGTAGGAATTGTAATAAGAAATACCGTGTAAGTCCACGTTAATGTAATTTATCCAGTGACATTATTTATTTAAATACCTACGTAGGTAATAAGAATTTTCAGTGCAAAATTATGATTCCTCACTATTCATCGCGTTCTCTTAAGTTAAATGATGTTTTAAGGTTGAGGTACCTAAAGCAAATGTCGTTAGTAATATTAAAGCAGATAAGTCAATGCAATCAATAAGCGCAATAGGTACATATACTACTTATTGATATAGGTAGGTAATACAATATGCTATCATAACAAATGTACCAAAAGTGTATTAGTGTATGTTGCCAAGGTGCAATAAGGTGCCAAGGAGCACAAAGCAGTATTTTTCCAAGGTGAATCAAGGTGCCAAGGAGCATTAAGGTGTAATTTTGCCAAGGGCATATATATCCATAAAAAATGCAAATTACATGGATCAATTGATTGATTCCTTTGTCGTTTTGAAGTTTTATCAACATTAAATATCGCTTAACCTAATGTAGTATATGTCACCGGCATAACCCATATCTACTTCGCGTAATAAAGATTTATATCACTCCAGTGGCGTAGCGTAGTAGGGGCGAGGGGCGACCCGCCCCGGGCGGCCCCTTCAAAACCTAAACAAGGGGGCGGCTGACACCCATGCTAAGCCACTGTAATACTCATTCTATTATTGTCCATTTACGCCGCATCTAGCTAAAAAAATTTAAAAAAAAGTAACAATAAAATTCAATTCAGGGACATAATAATGTGTAAATTAGACATATATTGTAGGTAGTTTATTCGTTATACAGTCATCGTGGTAAAATATATCTAGGACTTATCTAGGATTTTGCAGTGTGAGAACATGGTATACACATTTCAGAGAGCAATTTTGGAAAAAAAAAAAAAAAAAGTTCGAGTGAACAGGCTCCTTCTGGCTCGCTCCATCGTAGAAGTTGTCTCTGTCATATCTGACATTGACTAGAGTCAAGAGCAAACCCATCACAAATACAAAAAAAAAAGATTGGGTTACAGATTGCTAATAACAATATTATGAGGAAATTTAGGACCAGTAATCTGTATTTTACTGAAAGCATAAATAAAATACGAAACACCTTATCCAATGGCGCCAAGGGTGCAATACAAGGGCAAATTGACATTGTTTCAGGTCGCTCAAAATGTCCAATTTACCACCGGCAGAACCCTTGCAATGCGAAGGTTGTTCCAAGAAAGAAAAAAAATGAGTTTATTTGGCACACACATATAAAACTCATAGTTTTATCTTAGTCTACTTATACATTGATATAATGTCGAGTAGCGTATTTACAGCCCACTAAAAATATATCATACCTACCCACATTTAAAATAAAATAAATAAAAAAATGTTTTTACTTGTTACCCACATTTACAATTATTTACGTTTTTTAACAATTAAATTGGGTTTGGACAAGGTATGAAAGATGTATTATTTTCATGGTTACTTTTATTATATTATTAACGATAATTACATCACAATATTGAAATTAAAATCAAAATCAAAAGTCATTTATTCAAATTAGGCTGAGAGCCAGCACTTTTTGAATGTCAAATTTTACATACATAAAGACAGTGCCCCAAAACGCCCACCCGTCACCACTTCCTAGTGTTTTAGCTGGGAAAAAGAAGTGGCGCAACAAACTCCCCAGCAACACATCTGTCTGTTACGTTTTAAGAACTTGAATTAAACAATAGTACGCAAAGTATTTTAAGACACAGGAACAAAAATAAATATGTATCCAATAACATGGAAATCATAAACTTAAATAGTATTTACAACATGTTAGCTAGCACACTCCATTATACGAGTACCATTAAAAAAACGGGCAATGGTAAGATTTAGCGATTAGGTACTTGTCTAATAGTATACTAGCACAATTTATATTGAGAGAATCATAATTTTATTAAAGGTTTACCTAAAGGAGCAAGGAGCTCGTGGCTAAATTATAACAGCCGCACGGGCCAATCTTCAAGGTAAAGCAACGCTTGTCGAGGTTGGTCTGTGGATCTTAACATACCGAGACTACTCCGTGCCTCGGAAAGCACGTTAAGCCATTGGGCCCGGCTGTCATTTGTAGACCTTTGGCAGTTACGTTACGAATTGTTGAAGGCCGGAAGGTCTGACACCGGTCTTGCCATGAAGTACCGTATTACCTAGCCAGTTAATGAGTTGTGGAGGTCTGGTGGGCAGCCGCTCCACGTAGAATCCTAGTATTCGGCTGAATCCGGTTTGGCTGGGAGCCGACCCCGATGTAGTTGGGAATAGGAGTGTAACGAACATATTGGTATAAGTTAAGAGATTAGTAATATTCCATGGATTCACGTATCAGTAATCCGACGAACTAATGTATGCTAATATTTAATATTCACATAATCCACAGATTACTAACATGTACAATAATCTTTATCATAATCTGGGATTCCATTCACTTGACACGGATCGGTGGGATTAGACTTACTCAATCATTCTGACATTCGTGAAGTGATACGTATTAATAAGTATTAGTTAAATATTACTGATATAAATGTTAGTTAAAATATTATAATATTTCTAGACTAATATAGTCTTATTGGCCAATACTGATAAATATCGGTACTAACCCATCTTTAGTTGGGAAAGGGCTAAACCAGTGATGACTTAAAAAGCCACGCAAAGGGTAAATAACTCACAGAGGGCCACGCAAAGAGTAAATAACTCACAAAGGGCCACGCAAAGAGTAAATAACTCACAAAAGGCCACGCAAAGAGTAAATAACTCACAAAGGGCCACGCAAAGAGTAAATAACACACAAAGGGAAAATTTAAAAGGAAATTAAAAAGACACTATTTAGATATTTTAATGTATTAAAGTGCTATATGTTTATGTAAAAATAAAAATAATTGTATTAAGAGTCACCAGTTCCCACAGTCAAACCATTACAACGGTTTTGTGGGGCTTAGTTCATAAGTTGTTGCATAAATTGTTAATTAATAATAAATAAATAATAATAATAATAAAGGGCCACGCAAAGAGTAAATAACTCACAAAGGGCCATGCAAAGAGTAAATAACACACAAAGGGCCACACAAAGAGTAAATAACAAACAAAGGGCCACGTAAAGAGTACTTGCATCTTTATATTAGGGCTACGCAGTTGTGTGTTTCTGTTAATGATTTTCAGTAAAAAGCCACGCAAAAGTAAGAGTCAAATTTATTAAAACCCAAAATGACTCATGCGTCATCCACACTTCCAAACTTCCTGATTGCGAAGATGATCAGACATAATTATCGACATTCGCAGGGAGAAATGGAAGAGGGCTCTTGAATTTAACACATTGCCTGTCATCATCGACAATCCTGCTAAGAAACGAGCTACTCTCTACTACGTTGGGGGAATAGCACTACAAACAAGAAGTTGACTATAATCTTCCGGGTAGATTATAGTCAACGTTCATGCTGAAGAAGGGGAAGGTGTCGATGTCTATGCATTAGCTCTAAAGAAATGAGACAGTTCCTTAAGTTCGAAACAAAGTCGGATTAACGAAATTTATATTTTCTAACAGAAAAAGAAAACAGGAGGAAGTAGAAACATTTTAACGATTTTATTAAGCTTGAGAAATCATGCCGGAAAAGGTCAATTTCATAATAAAGAGGAGTATATTATCGACCAAAACACTGAAAAGCGTCAAATGTAAAGTCGAATGTAGAATCGAATGTAAAGTCTAATGTAAAATCACGTACAATTTTACACGTAGAGTCAGAGGTTTTTATTTTCTTTGTTCAAATTAATGTGATTTCGATGACTATTATTGGTGCTTAGACTTGGTAATCATGAATACTAGCTAATCGCGGATCAAACCTAAAACATTTGTTTCAATGAAACCATTTACAGCCACTGTCGGTCTGTCAAAAGTTTACCGACTGAACGACATTAGAGTGACATGGAATAGCTCTGTAACATGAAAAGTTTTTAGACAATTACCGTAGAGATTAACGATAGCAAATCGTAACAAGACGCAATAGGTGCAATATATTGCGTAAAAGGCGGCATCTGTAGAAATTGTGAGACCGTTATTATTGATGTTTAGTGATGTAGATTCTAAAGTCGATTAGATGAGGTCCGTGAGATTCCAATAGAGAGTTTTAAACGCTGTGTGGTATAAGGTAAAGCTCAATTAGATTGCACAGAAGTTAAAAAAAAAAAAAAAAAATATCCGTGAACGATTTCGTGTTATTAGTAAACTAAGAGTGAAACTGGATTAATTAAAATCCTAAATTCAAAGGTTCATTTAAGAATTATCAAGGAGATGGACCTGGGTATACCCCGAATAAGGGCGCTTGACTCTAAGCGAATGTATAAATACCTCCATGATCGTGTGAGAAAGACCCCCGATCACTGCCTCGAGACTTAGATGACATAGTTGATGACAGTGATAATGAAACCAAGTCTGATGGCTTGTTTACTAAACTCTTGACCGCACCTCATGAATAACATGAGGCGATGGGTCTCCAAGGAATCGTTGGTACAAATTCTGTCTGTGCACCAAGTACACAGCGCTTCATATGTTGTAGCACATATCGTGCTAGATATTTTCAAATTGTTGTTGCGATTCTGGTCTGTGTTGGTGCACAGATTATAACGGAATTTTCATGAGTGAGTATGCATTTCAGAAATTAATTTTGTTAGATCGGATATCTTTCCGTTGAGTAATGTTGTGCGGGGAGCGCTGTGCACAAAGCCCCTATGACTGGATATTGTACTACACCCGAGGATGGGTGCTAGTCATGGATGGCAGTGTCGTGGAATCATGGCGCTACGGTATAAATGACTACGCCATTGGCTGCTGCATAGAACAACCAAGGGTGTAGTGTAGACAAAATCAAACTGGTCAATTTATGTATTAACTTTATAGATGTACTCTTTCTTTTTTTGAGTTTTTATTTTTCTATTAACTCACACACTGTTTTATTAATGGATCCAATATTTGTAAATATGTGAGTACCATGTACTTATTAAGAAAATGAAAAAGTTTACCTTTGCTGGTAATACTTTGATTTCTATAAGCAATATACTCTAGGTGCATCAACCTCACATATATCAAAGTTAATGTGTGTATTCAAAATATTGTAAAACATTTATTTGAAAAGAGTAACTATGGAGTTTCTTGTCCGTTCTTCTCCATAAGAATCTACCTTTGCGAACGGACAGTAGAGTCACCTTATTTTGTATACATAGTATTTGGATGTAAATGATGACGTTCAAAAGAGCCGTTTGATGGCCTTATTGAAATGAACGTTTTGACTTAGACTTTTATAATAGACAGTTTGGAAAGCAAGTGAAGGAAAAAGGGAAAAGTATGGTATATACCTGGAAATAGGGGAAAAATTATTATCAAACAGATGATTCAGAGGATAAAAGTGATTCGATAGAAGCAAAAGAATAGATAAATAACTCTGTTAAATTGTATAATAAGTATTCAGTGGAAGATAAATTTTACCTTGTTAGAAATTATAGAATGTGGAGAACTAATTAACTATTTGATAATTAAGTTAAAATAATTAATCAGTTATTATATTTGTTTGTTTAAACTCTTATGTAAAGGAAGAGGTGTGACGTATTAATAAAGTACAAGCGGCGCATGCACGTCACGGCATTGCTTGCCCAACCGCCGGCCGGTGCGGACGTGTATGCGCTCCTTGGTTAAACGAGTGTGTGGCTTTGATTTACGAACCCAGCAGCAAACGAGGACACCACAATTCCTATTAATTGAAAACTTTACATAAAAACACTGTCTAATATATTACTGCAGTACTCTTTGAAATAAACAGCTTATAGCTTGATGGGTGTCGTACTTCTTTTTTGTCATAAAATTCGAATGAGTGGGTGTATTTTTATTCGTAATTTGCAATTTATTTTATAAACCTACCTCTAAAGAGATCCTGAGGGCCAATTTTACTCATTTTTAAGCAACGTGCGTATTTGTATGTCAGTTACAATCTGTCAAAAATGTATGGAAATTAAGGCTTTTTTGACAGATTGCAACTGACATGCGAATGTGAACGTTGCTTACGTTGCTTAAAAATGAGTAAAATTGGCCCTCAGAATCTCTTTAGAGGTAGGTTTATAAAATAAATTGCACATTACGAATAAAAATACACCCACTCATTCGAATTTTATGACAAAAAAGAAGTACGTAGTAAGTTGATTGTAGTATAGTAGATACGTAATAACATATTTAATAGGTATTATAATTATTAAACTAGAACGTGGCTGGTGTTACAGCCGTTACACGCGTACCACGTAAAGCAAACTAAACATTTTTTTTTAAGCGATGATGTGGTCGAAGATGGAACACGTTTGCCTTGAAGTACTCTCTTGATTTAAAGACTCCCAGGTTGTAGGGGAACACAGACTGGCAGGGAATTCCATTCCTTATTGTTTATTGGTCAAGGTTTAGAATATGTTAATAATATAATATTTTCTAAGTAATAAGATTTTAATCCTTCAACTATAATAATATTTAGAGGTAAACATCCAGGAAACAGTTCATTTAGTTTTTAAAGCAGAAGCTTTACATCTTAATTATATACTTAATTTTATTCTATATATATTAATATAAAATTATTTATATTAAAGCACAGATAAAATATAATTTATATTATAAATTTGCTACTTTAAAGTAGCTAATTAATAACATGAATTATCGGTGCTTTTAAAATGAATAAGTAATTCGAATACATTACTATTTGTAACTTCTGCAATAAATTTTAATTCACACGGAATTAAAACATAATTAAATCGTCGCTTCATAAATCAATTACGTTCACAATTTAATTGTTTACTCAAAGATTGTTTGAATTCTACATAATTATATTAATCCAACGTTTTAACCATGGTCATCTCATCAACACGACCATGATTAAAATATTGAAAAGATATTTTAGAAGAAACTGAAATGGTAAATTTGTTTTGGTAGGTGTTACTACTGAGTACGTGTGTAGGTATCTCATTTCCATGAAATGTTTGAATGCTAAGGAATAAATGCTAACGCTCGGCAGTGCTTTAATGTTGCCTGAAAAAAACCCATCCATGCTCCTCCTAGTGCCTTTTGCGTTCCAGGGCCGCGGTAACTCTTTCGAACAAAATCCGCGACCCTGGGATATACCTACCTTGACGTACGGTCTTACGCTGGCTTTCTACTCACAAAGTAAATATTTTTAAATATTGACCATTCTTAAGAATTTTTATTTTTCTTGCTGCTTCGGAAAATCAAAATAATTTAAATAATATTGTCCAGATGATTGAATAATTTAATGAAATTTGGTCTCGCTGAGGCGTCTTAATTAGGTACACGACGTAAAATGGAAAATGCAAATTGTTTAATCATCTTTCCCATTAATATTGGGTCCCGTTTTCAATTTTGTTCTGTTAAATGTGCCGTCAAACAGTGAACGTTTAATTATTTTATCAAACGGTATATTAAAATTAATTAACTTCCTAATTTAAGTCTCAATAGTCAAGCGATAATAGTCACTGATTTTAACGAGATCCAAAAAAACCACCCCAAATGTAATTAATTTCGGGTCACGGCAGCATGTCTTCTACTTCGATACACCTCTATTGCCGCCATCTCAATAGTCAGCTAACCCTCGGTTTAAGCTCAAGTCAAATGATGCAATTGGCTGATGAAAACTCATTCAACCAATCAAAAATCACGCGTGTCGTAATAACTTTGTGATAATTTGCGTTCGAGAAACTGAGCCTTAGAGTCTTGTTGACCATTCCTAGGTCACCATATAACTAGTAAAACTGGTTGTTGTGAGAAAAGTGCACGGAAAACGACCAGCCGGTCCATTCTGTTCAACTCACCTTGTTCACTTAGGTGGAGTGATCATGTGAACTATCATTCCATCTAGTTTGCATAGATTGACTATTCACTTCATGTTCACTTCGGCTAAGCTTACACGGTGAGAACAGAATTGCATAGCTGGTCAGGGGCCTAGACAAAAACTTTTCTGTAGCGTTAACGTCAGACGCTGACGACGAAATGTATGGGAATGACATTAGGTGTGGAAAGGAAACGTCATCACGTAATGTCATTCCCATACATTTTGTCGTCAGCGTCTGACGTTAACGCTACAGAAAATATTTTTTGTCTAGGCCTGCTGATCACATCAAGGCGCTAACAGCACTCACTGTGACCACTGCCCTGAGGAGAACCGAAGCAAAGACGAACCTGGAAGCAGCTACTCAGTGAATCCGCCAAAGCTTTCCAGAACGGGTACGATCTTCAGCAATGAGGAATTGGAGTGAGAGAGAAGAATTGAGAGGAAAATCCAATTAGAATAGTACCCTTTCTATGGTAGGTGCGAGAAAAACTTTCAATAAAGTACATTGACCTTTGCCTAATATTCCTTCGTAGATACCCAAACAATAAATATTATTAACCGTTTTTCATTACTAGAGAACGTAAAGGATCACGATTGAACTCGATTCTGGACAGCTTTGTCTTTATTCCTGTTTTAGATGTTAAGAAAGTCAATAAATGTATGTCGGTCAGTGACCGTTATTGCATATTTAGGTATCTCGATAAGGCTATGATAGACACCAGAGTGCCAATTCTACTATTTTTTATGAAATTATGGTATGGCTATGGTAGCCCATAGCCATACCATCTTTGACAATCAAAATATATAGTTTATTTTGTTTAAAATTGATTTTAGCGAGATCCTTGTTTTGATTTTCAGGTTGGTTGAAAACATTGCCATACCATTTTTGACAATCAAAATATATAGTTTATTTCGTTTAAAATTGATTTTAGCGAGATCCTTGTTTTGATTTTCAGGTTGGTTGAAAACGGGTTGATTTAATGAAAGCATAACTTCAAATTACAACAAAACTGAACATGCAAATAGGATATTATATGCGCACTAACTATCACATGAAGTTAGATCGGCCCAATGTGGAAACCACAATATACTTCACTGATCCGCTCTATCGTTTAATCGATAATTATGTTTCTATAATTTTGGCAGTCCAGGCATTCATTAGGTACAGCCACAGACAAAATAGTTTTGTCACCATAAGAGCGTTCACTTTTCATTTTATTTCACACAAAGTCCTTCCTTATTATTTGAAATAAATGAACTGATTTTCATTAAACTTGAAATGTACGCAAATGCAGGATACCTAGGTAAAAAAAAAAAAAAAAATGAAACCTTTAAAAAAAGAGCTCATAGAGACGACGACAACTATTTTCAGTTTTCTGTCGAAACTAAAAATAAAAGTAGGGACCAATACTTAAAAATCTATCTGAATATCTGAAATGTAAATCAAACATGGCGAACACAGTATCACTTGTTTAAAATGTTATTTAAGCAAGACGAGGGAAGAAATGGATTACGACTAAAAGGCAGGCAAAATTCGCGATACTGCTTCCATTGTCTGGGTTAGTTAATTTCAAAGTACGTCTGAAAGATAGCCCGCCCCTGCAAGATCTAGTACCTACATTATAGTAAAAAACTAACCATTATGACGTAAGCGTTGAGGAGGCCAAAAAAATATCTGAAACTGATTTATCTGAAACTAAATCGCTTAACATTTGCCCCGTTCGTGAAAAAAATGGGCCCGAATTCATTTCGTACAAAAATAAGGGCAAGAGTACACCTCACGGATTTCCGATTGATGAAAACATCAGTCAGCGTAATGTGTCGCTCTATCATGTTCGCATGTGAGGACACGCGCCTACAATTTAAATAAATTGACCAATTTATTTTCGACGATAACATTTTCTCACCTATTATGAACGGTGATTTTCGGAAAACAGCAGTTTCCTGGCCACACCTTCGCAATAAATTTACGAAAAATAATATGGGAATCGTATTAATGGTGCACATTGAACATGCCTACCGAGTCACGCATAGCTATTATGCTAATTCAGGTCAATATGTTAAGTTCAGGAAGTGGTGTAGCTAGTAAATTCAAGCTGTTGCCAAAGATATTGAGCCTATAAATGCCAGTGTGGATTTAGTGGGCTAGGCTATGTATGTAGATATTATTGTTGTGTTCCTGGAAATCCAAGATAACATTGCTACTACCTATACAACAATGCACGTAAATTGTGTCAAAGGGAAAGAAAACATACAACGCATCCAGCGCTAGGCGACTGCAAGTGGTCGCAAAAACTTAATAGATCTAAACTAATATTTAATATAAAGATCTGATGGTGCTGATAAAAAGCTGCTAAGTGTTACACATCTACATTCAGAGTTAAGTCCTTGAACTCGATGATTCGAGTAGAACCCCGGACTGACAGCATTACCTTGATTTGTACCTACTGATTATTTTTAAGCTATTGCATAGCTTCTATCGCGGGCCTTGAGCGTGGAGACCGAATCCAGAAATTCCGTAACGAAAAAACCTAACACCCCCCACTCCGACCGGCACAGCGGTGATACTTTTTGTTTCTATGACGATCTGTGTTCTTAATTTGAAAGTTTTGTTTTTTTGAAATTATTTTTATAAGTTGCGAGTGGCATTTTTGAGCTGTCAAATGCAATGTGACCTCTTTTGAACTTTTTGAGGTTGGTGCCCTATTTATTAGTATTGGTACTTTCCCGCGGTTTTGCTTGCGTAATTATTAAGCTATTGCAATAGCTTTACCGCGGCAGTCTCCGAGTGCCACACGTCTTTTTTTTCGTTCTCATGGCGATTGATTCGTGAAGAGGTCCTCCCGGGGGACTTGGAATATGGGTACTTTTATCCACGGTTTCACTGCAAGCTTGCAAAATATTTATTTTCTTACACTCAAAAAATAACATTTCTTTTATATTCTGTGAACATCTATTATAATGCAGCGATAATAAACGTATATTTCAAATTAAATAATTTTACGTGGAAATCAGCGAAGCAAGAATTCTGCAGGGAAATCAATGCGTCAGGCGACAATATTAAATTAACGGGGGTCGTTCAAAAGGTCGAAACATGTCATAAATATCAGGTAAACTGGTAAATATTGAACGCAAAATTAAAAATACTTCCACAACAGTCAAAAATTATATCCGCCGTTATCTGAACGAATTTAGAAGAATGTATGTATTGTTTGTACCTATGCTTTTAATGGGTCCGTAAATACTGATCCTACTTTGGAAATTGATTCAAAGCTACACTTTCTCCAAGTTCCAGAGGATTTTTATACCAGAAAAGGGCAAAGTTCCTGGGGACAGGGTGAAGGCACGAAGCCGCGGGAAAATCTATGAACTGCACTGTGAACTTAAGTAGTATTTTGATGACAGCCTTGAGGAATACGGTTTGTTTTTTTCTCGGAATTAAACGTCATATGTCCTTCAAAACTGATCTAATAATATTGCTAATGGGAAAGAATATACGAGTCACGAATCTAAAGAAAATGTACGATGATGTGGCACATAGTTCAGGGGCCATACTGTTATGTCCTAAAACCGTCATGACTTCGGTGTGGAAGTGAGACGGCGCTTATACAAGACGCATAGCACTATCCCTTTTTCCCACCGAAGGCATGATGGCATTAGCACGTCATAATGGGCCCCGTCATAATGCCATTATGATTCCAGAGAAAGAAAGAGTCGCACCTAAACATGATCGATAACACTGTCCCGCTTTACTACTACCATGATAGCATTCTTCATAACGCCAACAGTGTTTCAATGAAAATGAAGGTGTCCTAAACTAAATGACGGGTTACTAACAAACTGAGTGTAACATTCCATAGATTATTATCAGCTTAGTTATACACCTAGTATAAAGTCGGACCATTTCCTCAAACAATGTCGGTATATATAGAGCGACACACCATTTTGCAATTAGATTTGATGGCTGACATTGTATTACCATTATTGAGGCAGTGGGATTTGGAATGGACCTCTAGTTAATTTAATGGTAATCCCTACAGCTTTAGTAAGGCTTTCAGTGTTTGTGTGTGTGTCTTTAAAGGAAGATGATAAATTAAATCACACTGCATACTAGCTGAAATGATAACCCTTTTTTGTTGAAGCCGGTTAAAAAGCTTATCTATGTTTTCTCTCTTTCTTTATTCCATACAAAACCTACAGACACAAATATAAAGGTGAGTACTGACCGGTGTTACGGGGCGAAATGTAACATGTTACAAAGCGAGCATTCGTGCAGTCAGTACGAGGAAACGAGCACGAACATGCACATGTTACATGCTTATGTGTTTTGTTTTACGTGGATTTTAGGACACGGCATTACATAACATGCTCGCTGCGAATGTTACAATACAGCTTGTAACACCAGTCAGTATCCAGCTTAATAGGACAGCTATGTTCAAAGGATCTTCATCTTTTTTATGATGATGGTCTGAAATAAAGTCTTATACAGGGTTATTTTTTAATGACCGGCCAAATTTTCACAGGGTGTTCTACCCATGAATATGAACAACTTTCACTATGGGACCGACTCTGAAATCACGAAAAAAAATCAGCTGTTTCATACAAAAGTTCAATACCTACTCGACTAAAACGTATGAAACAGCTGATTTTTTTTTCGTGATTTCAGAGCCGGTCCCATAGTGAAAGTTGTTCATATTCATGTGTAGAACACCCAGTGAAAATTTGACCGGTCGTTAAAAAATAACCCCGTAAATAAAGGCAAAATTAACCCAAAATTCGGTTTTCGTACAGCAAACCTCAGTGCGATCGTCACGATTGTCTGTTAGTTGAACGTCAGAAAACGCGGCGACTTATTAATGTTGCTACCAAAAATCATCTCGGACAAGGGTGATTCCCAGAAGACAAGTATGTAATATCTAGCAGACACCTCGCTTCATAAGTAGTACAATGACCCCAGCTAGCCAGCCTTTTCCCGCTCATAATAACACTAGTGACAGTCGAGACTCGCTTTATCTACCTCAAGAGTATTTTTCCCTTCGTTCCGCAATAACAACCGATTTAATATCTCGAGTAGGTACCTGGCAAACAGTCCATGACAAATATTACCTCGCCCGGGGGCAGACGGGGACTAAACGCCCCCAACAGCGTTGGGAGTCTGATGCGATCTCCCCCAAACGATTTGTAAATTGCTCTATTAATTTAGAAATCCTGTGAGATGTTATCGTTCGTAAAATATTGGAGGTGGCACAAATTCTGGCGATGATTTTCAGCGGTTTCGTGTTGCCGTGTGTTGACAAATAATCAACTAGGCTTGGTGTAATTTTAGAAGATACAGGTATGGCATAGTAGATTTGTTGTCTACATTTTTTGTGCGAGGTGAATTTTTATTGAATATAATGGAATCGATAAGACAAAACGGAGCGACACTTGTGCAAAAGTAAAACTAATGTCTCCAAGAATTAGAAAAGGTTTTCTAGATTTCATAGTTTAAAAGAACAACCAAGATACAGAATAATATAATTATCTCTTTAAATGCAGCGCCTCGGAACAATGGCACAAAGATTTTATCTTTGCCTTTACTAATATTCAATTAAAGAAAGCCCTTACAAAGAAAAATAATTAATCCAAGTGAATCAGTTATTGTCTTTCTAATTTATACCATTCTCTCCCCAACATTTAAATCGTTTAATCAAGCAGAAGCAATTGAATAAATTTCTTAAAAGTTATCTCCGAAAACAATATCTATTCAGAATTCTGATTAGTTTAATTAAACCAGGACTATGATTAAATTTATATCTTTCGCTTTTGTGTTTCATTAAGTTCATAAATATTGTCTAAATTCTAATCACTTTAGAGTCATAAATACCCATAACAGTAGGGCTTTTCTCCTATGTAGCATCTAGCTAGACATACTCCTCCTCTGACGTAATGAAGTACCTACTCACTCAATAAAATCCAAAAACCCCATCCACTTGTAGTCTCGTTATTTATTGTTCTAATTTTCCGCTATCAGTAAACTGATTAAAGAACTTATCATAACTCATCAAAAATCAATTAAATTAGGGAAAGTAAATTGAAGAAACATTATTCTGTTTACACAGATTTTACAAGGGAACACATTCTTATAAAATAATACTCCTTTATGTGAATAAACTACTTTCTTAGTACCCAACCATCACCTACGTAAAGAGGCTACATTCATAACAAGAATGAAAAGATCATGTTTATGAAAAACACCAAAAGTAGACCAAGAAAGAAACGAAACTGGAACTCACAAATTCAGAAATGGTACTGTATAGAAAGTTGACTTTAATAATAATTTATACAAAAATTATTCAGTTTGCTTTCAAAAAATAATGTTGGACTAACTTTATTTGTACCAACTCCTCCTATTCATTTTAATTTCAATGTTGCGGAAAGAAAGGAATGAATAAAACATTTTTGGTCAAATATTTGCAATGAAAGGTACAGCTAAGTTCTTCAGGCTATGAATAACAAGCGTTCCCGAGGGAAGCAAGTCACTGCCCACTTTATTATCATGTTCATGCTTAATTTATTTTTCCAATTAGGTGATCCGTTGTTGAATTTTCTTTCAAAAACAATTTAGGGGAGGAAACTTGTCGTTCAGAAGTTTTAAGTCAATGTTGACATGTCAAATATCTTCTAATGAGAGATTATTTCGCACGCCTACCTAGATTTACTAAATAAACAGGAAACTCCAGGTCGCAAAAAACAGTGATAAAACATTGAACGCGCTCCTAGGCCTCAAGTCTGCTATTACAATAGTGTCAGAATGGTCTATCATTGATTTCATAATTTATTGTTGATTTTGACAAGTTTGGTAATCTACTAATATAAAAGCGTCATTATGACTTTCCAATGGTCAACCACTGACACTCCATTGAAAGAAATGGCATAGAATGGTAATCTCATACATCGCAAAAATTTTGACAGTCCTTCGATCAGTGACCTACCATTAGAACGTTATTTAATTTTTAGAACCACGATTCTATGACGAGACCATTGACCGACCAATGATCGACCATTATGAATTTAGCAGATTACGAACTTATAGCAATGGGATTGTGTTGGAATGACGAATTTATAAAAGTAGCAGACTTGGGGCCGGTTCTACGTAACACTACCGTGGACAGGTTTGCAAATTTGAATTTTTCTATTAAAACATCTCGTCTAGGATTGACAGCATCTGTATTTTTTATCCACATCATTATTTTATTCCACAAAACATCCTACCGACCTAGTTATAACCTCGAGAATATAATAATATTATGAAAACAACTTACACCGCTTTTAGTACGTCTACGAGGACTTTCAGAAGCCAAAAAATTGTACCTACTTGTATAAAAACACGTTACTCAGCAATTTACATGCTAATTTGGACTCAAAGAAAAACCGAGCTAGTTCACAACGCGTAAATGATTGGGTCAACTAAAGAAGAGAGATTGGAGGCAACATGTCACAGGTAGAATGGTATGTATGTCTCATACTTCAAATAGGTGTGTCAATTTACCCTTCGTTTACTCGTATCAGCCCCACCGTTATTACGGTACGGTACTGATAATCAATTTATCAGTGTTATTGATTCGTTTTTTTGTTCAACTAAAGGATACAGCTTTTACTTAGGTACATCAAGCGATTCAACATGATCATTTCAACCGTGCCCTGTCTTCCCACGTTGTATAACTGCCCACGTTTTTTTTTTTCAAACACATCCATTGCTTGATATAGGCCCCATTACTGACATGACAAACATAATTTCACATAAATCTTGTGATCGATTTTTCTTGAATTTGTAGAACGGAACACGCTGTACAGATATTCGCAAATTGTGTTCCTTATCGCATCTCAGTTCCAGCCGGCGTATCTACTCTCAAGACGTGTCTTTTGTCCATGTGATTGATTATACGAACGCCTACGTCATACCAAACAGTTCCTGTTATATATATAGGACGCAGCAACTTTGGCCCGAACCAAACAGCTGAGAACTTTGCGCCAGTTGAAATGTTATTTTTTCCAAAAATCATACCTAAGTACTTGTCTTAACTATCAAGGATATTATTATTTATATATTTTGTATATGTTTTTATTCAATACGCGTAACAGGGATGTCACCCTCCTTCGGTAGAAAGAGAGGCAGACGACACAATCTTACTATCAGCAGCGGACGTACCGGGTGCCGGAGAACACAGAAATATTTCATGCCGCTATAAGGTTTGGCTCACCGAGTTCAGCACGTACCTCTCAAGAGGAACTGCGCTATGCACAGCCACAGGTGGTAACGGGGTCCCCGTGAAAATCATGTGGGCGAATACCTGACCGAAGAACATCGTGTCGTTTTAGGGTCAATTTCACCAATGCAACTGAACGCGATCAGCACCTAAACTGCGTTCAAGAGCTGTCGGCGTCAATATTCCATAGAAAAATAATGACACTGACAGCTCTTAAACGTTGTTTATACGCTGATCGCGTTCAGTTTCATTGGTGAAATTCGCCCTTAGTCAGTATCAGTCGTTCCCACCCCGAGATCAAGAACACCCACACGAAAAAAAAGAATATAGAGCGGTCTACCTACAAAGTATTTTATGTAACGAACAACCACTGCGTCACCAACATAACCGTTTTTACGACCATCTCGGGAAAATGTGACCATTAATTAACACTCAGAAATAGAATTACGACAGTCGTATGACATACTTAGAAACAGTTTTTGAGAAAATGTCATAACTTTGTGACCGAAAAGTAACTACAACTAAACTTTTGATGAACCACATTCGTATACCTTTAGGTACATGTTACACATACCTACCTGCGAAGGGCAATCCATTTCGCGATCATATCAATAGAATATTATCGGAAGAACTTGTACCTAATTAACAACAGCAGCACAGTCGGTCGGTCTTCAAGGTTAAGCAACATTTGTGAAGGTCGGACCGTGGGTGGGTAACAGTGCAATACACACCAATACTTCTCCGTGCATCGGAAAACGTTACGGCATTTATTCCGGCTGTCATTGATAGATTTTTGGCAGTCGTTACTGATAGTCCCTCAGAAATCAGAAAATCTGGCAGCAGTTTTGCCAAGAATAAAACACTTGTTGTTGTTGTGTTCTTGACCAGTAATGTGCCAGTTGAATCTTTAAGTCCCGGTTTTTCTTTTCCGCCTGGCCAGTTCAGACAGTAGAAGTATGAGACTCTTAATATCAGGGTCGTGGGTACGAGCCCCACGTTGGACACCAATTGTGGTCTACATTATTAATTAATAATATAAAGAGGAAATATTTGTTTGTTTGAAATGAATAGGCTCCGAAACTACTTGACCGATTTGAAAAATTCTTTCACAATTATAATCCTACATTATCACTGATAGGCTTAGGCTATAGAATATTTTCAAAAAAGTTAAAGATCCATATGAAAACTTTGATAATGTAATCCAAGATGTGAAAAAAATACAAAAAACAAAACCCTTTTATCGCGTACGCTGCGAAAACTATTGACAATTAAGCAAAGTGATGTAGTACATTAAATGATTCCGAAAAAAAAATAAGAATATCAAATGTTTGGATTTGGGGTGAAGGAGGGGTGATAAAGTTTTTAGGGGAGGACATTATTGCTTGTTTCAAATTACGTCAGAATGCTATGAACAAAGTAAAAGTGGGATAATTGAAACAGATGTAACAATTTTTGCATAATCAACCACTGACGGGCTGAACGGGGTGGACAGTTGTGCTCATCCTGGGCACGAGACAAGTGAGATTATGTCAATGGTAGCGTGGCAAAGGCGATTGTCAATACTTACGTCAAAAATGTATGGGGTTGACAGATGCTATCGAAATGTCACGTGATCTAATTCCTACATTTCGACAGTCGCATTCGCTTATTGAATGGCACATTGTCTAGGGCCTCCTTAGACCACAGACTAGCTGAGTTAGACAGCTAGGTAATTAATAAAAATTGTTGTGCTTAGTTTTCAAATCTAACTTTTGAAAGGGGGCGTTGAAGTTTGTGGAGTACCTACAAAATCCACGCCGACGAAGTCCCGAGCGAATTGCTAGTTCTAATCTAAAATAAAAGGAGATTATCGTCTGAGTAAATATGCCCCTCTTTTAAGGATCCTACTCGTAAATTACTCACGATACAATCAAAGGCTTTGCTTAGGACTTATATTTTAGAAATGAAGTTCAATCGAAAAGGCCTCTTCGCAAACTAGCTTTAGCTCACGTCTTCGTCCATGAATGGAATTGAATTTCCCATATAAACTTCTCATTTATCATTTATCTCCTTTCGTTCAGTTCATTCAAAGATTACCCTGTGCGGCGATATGACCGTCCATTGTACACTTACTTTTATAGATTTTTATCCTGCGCTTATTATGAAGTGTACAACAAAGTGCATAATATTATTGATTAAATAAATAAACGTCCGACAGATTTTTATTTTCCAGAAAAAGTTCCCTTTTTCCATCCGCAGAATCCAATCTGTCTTAACCTAATTTTATCAAAATCATCAATCAGTCTTGCTAACGGGGATCGAGTTACCCAGTGACTGGGTTGTGGGGGTTAGTTAAAAGCCAACCCTTCAAAATAGTTACGTAAAAGCTACCCAGATTGATTGTTTTCATCAAAAAGGGTGCAGCGGTCTAGCTGTGAACGTTACAAACATACAGCAGTGCGATTCTGTAAACATGTCATAGTGAAAACTAAGGCGAAGTGAACGACAAGTGAGCTGTCAAACCGTACAAACAAGGAGATATGACAGCTCACTTGTCGTTCACTCCACCTATGTAAGTGTACACGGTGAGATGTCGACAGAATAGACCGGCAGATTTACCTACGCATTTACATATAATTAAAGTGTGGTTACCGCCACTCTATTATGGTCAGCTACCTCAGTGCTTTTCAAACTGTTTCAAAAGCACTAATTAATAAAGTTAGGGGTAAAATTGTTACTGAGAGGTTTTACTTATATATAGCTTTTTACGACTCAATTTGTTGTGATGTTTTCTAATGCTAATAAAGAACATGTAGCAGCTCAATGCCGCCACAAAAATCAAAGTAGCAAAATCTACTTCGCAACAAAAAGAACCACAACGCCATCTATCCCGCCAGCTGCGAACTAACTGAACGAATTTCCTGCATCGTGGTATCAGAGTTTTCCGTGCGATTTGAACATGTACAACAGCCTGAATATCAACTATCGGGCAGTTGCCCACCAGACACAACAACCGTCTGATCGGAGGGTCCTCCTTTTTCAAGTACCGCATACCGCTACACACGTCTTATTGTATATACATGAGCTATTTCCCACTGTTTTGCTCTATTATCTATCCCATCGGTACAAAGCTGTGAAAGGTAGGTAGTATTGTTTTGTCCGAGAGATAACAAAATCTCTGGAAATATTTCAGATACTTATACTGAAATTATGAAAGACAGACTATTTTTGCTCATAAAAGATTCATTATCTGAAGCTCAAGCCTAAGTAATAACAGCCGCAGGAATCGATTTTCAAGCAACGCTTATCGAGGTCGGTCTGTGGATGACTGACCATCTTAACATATCGAGACTCATCCGTGCCGTTGGTCCCGGCTGTCATTTTTGCGGGTCATGTTTGCTCCATCATAGAACTCTTCTTTCGCTTTCCATCAGGTGTGATCGAGGTCAAGAGCAAGCCCATTCCTCATAAACAAAAAAACAAAAAATCGTTTGTAGATTTGAACACGGAAAAGCAAATAATTTATTGAAAATGTGGTACGGTAAGAGCAAAACCCACTCGAATGTGTTCGTTTTGGAGCGGTCAAATTCGTCGAAAAGTCAAGGCCTGCTCTTTCCTGTGTAAAAGTGTAGGTACTTAATTAGAGTCTATGATTATTTTAAACAATATAATGAAAGAAAGTAAGAAAGAAAAACTGTTTATTTACGTGAAAGTGACGCACACACTCAAAATTGTTAAGCATAGGCCTAAACACAAAACAAAATCAGGTGTAGACCTATTCCGAAAACAATAATATAATGCGTCACCACCGCGCAAAAAGGCTAACGCTCAGCATAATGCCGAGGCCCGTGCACGAAGACACGAATCCATGGCGCTGGTCATATTCAAGTCGCAAAATCATCTACTCGTATGTAACAATCAATGTCGAAAATTTTGGAAAATTATAGGTGCTTATACAGTAATGCGAAATGTCGAAGTGAAGGCTTGGGTGAAGTGATCACGATGTGAGCTGTCAATCCATGTAATCAAGATGGAATGACAGTTCACTTCGTACTCACTCCACCTGAGTTTTCACGGTTTTTACAGAATCGACCGGCAGATTGCGACTGAGTTGCGAATGTGAACGTTCCTTACTAATGCGGGCATTGGCCTCAGATGGATGGGTGGAC
Source organism: Melanchra persicariae (assembly GCA_947386135.1). Classification (NCBI taxonomy): domain Eukaryota; kingdom Metazoa; phylum Arthropoda; class Insecta; order Lepidoptera; family Noctuidae; genus Melanchra; species Melanchra persicariae. The sequence goes on from OX376659.1 coordinate 7,522,093, forward strand.
AGCTCATTTCACATACATTTTGACAGAAAATACCGACTGCAGTTCTTATAATAAAGAGTGGAACTCTCTGCCTGCGTCTGTGTTTCCAAATGCTTACAACCCTAATCTTTTCAAAGTTAGAGTGAACAGGCTAGTTCTGGGTAAGCTCGCTCCATCGTAGACTTTGTCTCTGTCCTCTCTGACATTGTCTAGAGTCAAGAGCAAACCCATCTCTAATAAAAAATAAAAAAAGAAGTTAATTTTGAAAAGGAATTCCGGGTAATAAATACATTATTCGCTTTTTCTTACAGATTCTCGGTCTTTTCCTTCTAATCTGACCGAAAAACAAGCGTAACTCATAATCAACACATTTTTCCTCTTTCTTTAATTCTTTTAACCCAAAATTACAAGCACATGCGAAATCCATTTTGGCACAATACGCTGTAATAAATAATAAAAGGTTTCTCAAAAGATGTATGAGAAATAAAAAAAGCATTAGGTTGTAATGGTGGCGATCACGCTCCGGTTCTATTGTGGTTGTGAGGATGCCCTACCCATAATCCCGTCTGTCATGCGAAGTTCAATGGTCTGGTCACAGAGTATGAAGAATATGGATGAATACCTCTATTTACATAGTTTAAAACAAAGTCAGTATTTGTCCCTGTCTATTTCTCCGCTTATGGAGAACTAATAGAAATGAGTGGTATGCGAAGAAGCTCTATTAAATTAGCACCCGCACAGAGCCGGGTTGGGTCAGTTGGGTTGGCTAATATGCAATAAAAAAGAGTAGATTCAGAGAATTTTTAGATGTTAAGGCCAATCTTTGCTTTATCATCTATACATATAATAAAACAGTAACGAAAGCAAAACTGTACATTGAGAATTTTCGAGAAAAAATACGTGGCTTTTGTTAGAAAAACGTAACTGATGACAAAAAGTGACTTTAGAAATTTTGTCTGTTTGTCTGTTTGTATGTGTGTATGGTACGGCTTCACGCCAAAACTACTGGATAGATTGAATTGAAATTCAGCAAAAATGTTCTTTGTAAACCATAGGCTACATATTATCAAGCCGTATGTTATGGGAGGTAAGCAATATTGATTTTAAAAGGTTTTTGTTCGTAATTGAATGCACAAAATGACATGTTAGTTAGTTACAAAACCATTTAGATAATTTTTACACATAAACTTGATAGGAATTGTAGCAATCTAGAAGAAATCAACTTATTATCTACATAATTCAGATATATTGACTGGCCTGTTGGTCTAGTGGTTAGTAACCCTGACTGCAAAGCCGGAGGTCGTGGGTTCGATTCCCACCCAGGACAAACTTTGTGTGATGAGCATTATTGTTTGTTCTGTGTCTGGGTGTAATTTATCTATAATATGTATGTATTTATAAATTATATAAGTATGTATATCAGTTGTCTGGTTACCATAACACAAGCTCTGCTTAGCTTGGGATCAGATGGCCGTGTGTGAGTTGTCCCAAGATATTATTATTAGATATTATTATTATTATTACCCGTAATGCCATCTGTTGACCGAAAAAAGTACTAACTATCAAAAGCATGAGAATTACACGAAAATATATTTTTTAGTTACTAATGGTACTTTTAAAACGTCATAAACAGTGATTCTTTTGATACGAAACTTACCGTTATGCATTTGATGCATAACATAAAAAAAGATTTGGTCTGATTGCTCCACTGACGTTATTTTAATTTTTTTTGAACGGTTAATTCTCTCCACTCAACCTGTAAAGCACCCTGGTTGCTTCTGTACACTTGGATGGAGCTAGGCCGGCAAACTTAGCCAGGACACCTACGCACAACGGAGTGTATACTCTACTCTATCCGTTGCGGGTTTTTTTTTATGGATGGGAAATCATCAAAATGACTTCTTCCGCTCTGGGTAGACTGGAAGGGAGTGTCAGACTCTTACTGACTAAAACCCATCTGTGTTTCTCCTTATGATCTTTGCGTTCCAGGGTCACGGTGACTCTTTCGAACAAATTCCGCAACCCTAGCAGGCTCTGGCCCTAACGGGCCCCGTCTACTTAGCTGACATCTCTTGGAGGCGCGCATGGAATACAACGCTTCGTCGACCCGGACCAGTGGCGCTATATAGGGTGTATAGCTCCATCCCTCCTTCTCGCTCGAACGACTCACGCTTTAACACGTCATGGTAGGGCCGCTGGTTGTTATGGAGGACATGGCGGTGCTCCGCCCAAGCAGGGCAGACCTTCACCATATGCTCCGCCGTGTCCTCTGCGGGGGTTGACTTCTCTTCTGGTTGGTTTTCCTATGGACAACTTTATGTACCTCTATCGCGTGTTAACAAACTTAGCAAATCATTATCCACAGTCCAACTTCGCTCACTGCTGAGCATAGGCCTCTCTTTTCGTGTGCCAATTCCCACGTTCCTGTGCCAGCCTCATCCAGGTTCTACCCACGATGGCAACAATATCGTCCGCCCATCTCGCCGCCGGTCGACCAATACTTTTTCTTCCAGTCCTCGGACGCCACTCAGTCACTGCCTTACTCCACCTATCATCACCGTGCCTTGCAAAGTGTCCTGCCCAGCTCCACTTTAGTTCTACAATTCGTTTTCCGATGTTGGAAATCTTCGTACGTCTTCGGATCTCGACGACGTACCTCTACCAAGCATGGAACGCTCCATGGCTCTCTGTGCAACTATCAGTCAGTAAACAGCCCCCTCCGTGAGCGTCCATGTAAGTAAGTAAGTCATGGTGGGAAAAGCACACTGGTTATAAAGGCGGGAATTCAGACATTGCGGAATTTTGGCAGGCTTCAGAATGTCGTCTATTTTGATTAAAGCGGCCCATCCAAGGTGTGTTCCTTTCGATACCTCCGTTTGTTGATTTTCTTTGCCAATTGAAAGGATATGGCCAAGATAAACATATCGGTTAATCATCTCCAACAATTCATTTCCAGATTTGAATCGCTGAAGGTGTTTGCCATTACCTTCGTCTTGGTCATATTCATCCCAAGACCCAACTTAAAAGAAGCATCTTAAAGATTTTGAAGCATTTTCTGGGGGTCATCGAAGTTCTCAGTGAAAACCACAAAGTCATCTGCAAATCTTAAGTGAGACAGTTGGGCAGAAAATTGACGAACTGGAAACACACCGGTGTGCGCCGAATTAATCGCGAATTTAATGTTTATTACCAATTACATAAGGTTTAATTTTTTTTGCGAATTTACACATGTCGGTGCTGGAGCGGTTAATATCGCTATAGTCCCAATCTATACCCACATTTTTAAGGATATCTTCTAGGACTGCTGTGAATAATTTCGATGACGTGAAAGAAGCATTATCATTACAACGTTTCTCACGAAAAATTATTTGAACAGAAGAGGTGATACTCGACGGCGCGTTGTGTTCCACACGCGTAACAAAAAGATGTCAGCATAAAGACGAGGCCCGCTAGGGCCAGTGCCTGCCAGGGTTGTGGAATTTGTTCGAAAGAGTCACCGCGGCCCTGGAACGCAAAGGGCATTAGGAGGAACACATTCCATTCCGCCTAGAGCGAAAGGAGTCATGTGTTTTCCCATACATAAAAAAGAGGCAAGCAATGATAGATATTGACTGTTCGTATTAGATATACGAACACATTGATCTTACCTAGCCACATCAATTTACAATACATACACGCGAACGAAGTCGCGGGCAACAGCTAGTCAACTAATAAAATTATCTGCCGGTCTTCTTACTTTTCTAATCAGTCTGTTGGTCATTTTATCAGTGTTTTCTACAGTATAATACCTCACCTTTAAAACAGATAACTAAGATTACGATGTATTTTCAGAAAATCCCTGAGCTCGTAGCTAAATAATATCAGCAACGCTTGGCGGGGGTCGGTTTGTTGATTGGTGACCATCTTAAGATTCCTCCGTGCCTCGGAAAGCACGTTTAGCCGTTGGTTCTGACTGTCATTTGTAGATCTTTGGCAATCGTTAAGGGATTGTCAGAAGCCAGAAAGTCTTGCCAAGAACTACCGTGTTACCCGGTTAGTAGTTCATCGGTTGTGGAGATCTGGTAGGCAGCCGCTCCACGTAAAATACTGGTATTTCACCTTAATCCGGTTTTACTGGAAGCCGACCCCAATATAGAGTTGGGAAAAGGCTAGGCAGATGATGACTGCAACACTGTGGAAGCTGGCGTAGGTACCACCAGTGTTGTAGTGATTCTGGTCACTCTAGTCACTATATACTCCATGTTTCAGCCGTCATTTATCAAAGTCCGAGACCATAGCACAGCTTAATTACACGATAAAATAACAAGGAAAATAGATAATCATCATCTATTGTTATCATAATATACCATGTGAGACGAGTATACGAGATTTTCATTCACTTCAGCTTATTATTACGTTTATTAGTAGTATTACGTGAACTACCATCTAAGAGTGAATAGGTTACCTAGGCAAGCGTGCTACATCGTCGAACACACAACGTTTTCAATCAGGTGTCATTGTGAACGACTAGCTGACGATTCGGAGACAATATATTGGACACAGTGTCCGAATTGACACATTTTAATTTCAACCATTTTTTATTCTAATGTGATGACTTACACATCCAAAAAGCAAATTTATTACCGAAAGATACTAATAGATTACTGCCATAAAGCCACCCTAAAATAGTTTTGGTAGCGCTTTTTTTGCTACGTATTAATATTTGAAATCTAACTGTATTAAACAGCTTCGATAATTTGATGGTGCCCGAATTGTAAATGAAAAATATATTGATATGAAAATGTGTCAATTTGGACACTATATCCGAATATATTGTGTTTGAGTCGTCAGCAATTCTTGTGACTTAACGGAGCCTATCAATTTTACAAAATCGTTTAGTTTTTGTATAGTTAGGTACTTCCATTATTTTTTATTACGGGATCCAAACACATGATCATGGTTGACAAAATACGATGTAACTACACCCTAACAAATGGTTTTATAAGACTCGAATTCCGGGATCCCGCTCCTAAATTCCGGGATAACAAATGGTGTTTAATCCCTCCGTGGAGATTTTCTCTGTCGCATCAGATAAACTTAGGAGCCTTTTCCTAACTTCAGCTGACCCAAAACAACCTTATCTGAACAGAGAGTGTTGTTTTTCCTTTTATTAAAAAGTGTTTACATAAACCGACGTGTTCCCAGGTTTGTACTTCCAAGATTCTCGTATATAAAATATTTTCAGCACTGTAAATTGATGACATTATTTTTAAAATTTTAAATAATTTTGAATATTGGAAATAATGACATTATTTCATCGATAACTGCTTCCTTCCACTACTACTTTTTCTACGTTGACTGTAATATCTGAAACAACACCATTTCATTAAAATTATAAGACCGTATACAATTTTATTGATATTTTGATGACATAAGGTAGGTACTTCATAAAACGCCCGGATCCGATATCGGCCAATTAAAGAGACTGATACGAACAAAGTCCTGGCTAAATTATAGCAGCCACCCCGGGCGCTTCAAGGTTAAGCAACGCTTGCCGAGGTTGGTCTGTGGATGGGTGACCATCTTAACATACCAAGACTCCATGCCACAGAAAGCACGTTAAACCGTTGATCCCGGCTGTCATTTGCAGATCTTTGGCAGCTACGAATCTTTTATTATTCGTAGTTTGGTTACGTAGGTATTGTCAGAAGCCAAAGAATCTGACACTAGTCTTGCCAAGAAGTACCGTGTTACCCAATTAATGCGTTGTGGACTATTCAGACACAAAGTTATTGCTAATTAACCGCTGTCTGACAGAAAATTATTGCATTTTAATGTTACAAACTAATTATTTCTTCCCACTAAATTTTTTTTTAAATTTATTTATGAATGTGCTACTTTAGAGGTAGCGGAACAGAGAGTAAAGTCCCGCAAACCTCAATTGAAAAGGGAGGATCCTCCGACCAGACGGATGTAGTGTCTGGTGGGCAACTGCCCGAGAGTTAATATTCGGGCTTTGCATATGTTTTAATCGCACGGTAAACTCTGATATCGCGATTTAGGATTTTGTCAGTTAGTTCGCAGCTGTCGAGATAGATGGCGCTAAGAGTCTCATTTGTTGATTCTGCTACGTTGATTTTTTGTGGCGTATTAATGTCGCCTACATCACTCCCCTCCGGAGACCGGAGGTCGATAGTGGATGAGTCGTCCATACATCTTGAGATGCTTGCCAGGCCAGTGGAAGGTTGGTTCCAGTGAGTCGGAACCGGAAGTCGCAGAGTTCTCGGTGAGTCGGAACTGTCTGCGTCGCAGAGTTCACGGTGAGTCGAAACTGTCTGCGGTGCCCCGATGCTGCTGCTGGCGTCGACCAGGAGAGGTTCTGCAAGGCTCTTCATGTGACTGGCCGAAGGTGCAATGTGCTTGCCAAGGTGGGTCGGAGCTGTGCGATATGCTGACGTGACTGCTGGCATCGACCAGGAGAGGTTTTTCAAGGCTCTTCATGTGACTGGCCGAAAGTGCAGTGTGCTTGCCAAGGTCGCTGATGACGTTGATGATAGAGGCTGAGGATGCTGACCAGGAATGCGCGTCCGCTGCATGCTGGTGGTCAGGATACCCGTAGAAGCCGAGGGTACTGGCTGGCTGTATGACTCGCTGCTCGAAAGCTTGAGGTCAAGATGAGGAGAAGTGATGATGATGATGACGTCATGATGAGGTAGCTGCACGAAGGCTGCGCTGACGTCCAATGTCGAGGGTCACCAGTTTGGAGGTAGCGGAACAGAGAGTAAAGTCCCGCAAACCTCTACTGGAAAGAGAGGATCCTCCGACCGGACGGTTGTTTGTGTCCGGTGGGCAACTGCCCGAGAGTTGATATTCGGGCTTTGCATATGAATTGGAATTAGCTAACTAAGGAATTCGTTTCTCTCTGAACTGTTTGTAGAAGAAACAGGTCTAATTGTTTTCAACCGTTAGACGTTGTTGGGATATAATTTTTTTGCTTAACGACCCAAATACTGCCATTGATTCTAATGTTGGCAAAAAGTCCCCTTTAATATTTTTTTTTGTCTTAATAAAATCTTATTTATCCCCAAGTATTATTCAGATATAAAGCCTTATTATGAGAAGCCGCGTAACTTATCCAATAATGTCCAAAAAGCCGTTTTATTACAGTCTCGGCAGTTATTATTTCTTTGCTTACTGGAAGTAATAAATACTCCGATATCTGCGCTCGGTTGCTTCGAAACACAATTTATTAAGCGGCACAAAGCGACTTCTGAATCTTATGACACTTATCTGGCCAGATTCGTTGAGGTTCACAACGAATAAGCTACTGAACGCCCTCGTGGGGGCTCGCTAACTTCACTGATTTACTGCCCTTGTAGATTAACATAGCAAAGTTGTTCGAAAGTATTTATTTAGTCATCACATTTAATTAAATGTGAATTATCTGAAATTAATATTCATTGCATTTAAATTTCTACATTTAATTTAATATGTCAATGTAACTTATTTACAATATAATACTAATTTAACTATGTACACTTAAAATAAAATACAAAAGGAAAACTCCTAACTAAAAGGCGTCAAAAAATTCATCCGTATCGCTGTCGACTGGAAGTGAGCCCAAAAGACTGGCGGCATTGCCACGTTGTATGGCAATGCTTATCCTCTGTCCGAAGTAAAAGCCAGCCCTTGGGTCACGCGAAGTGTCAACTAAGCGTTTACAAAGTTCTTTAAATAACGCATGAGCACTCGGACCCCACGGTCCAAGAGTTTCAACCCCAAACGGCTCGAAAATATAATTGCCAACTAGGTTATTGTATTTCCGCCGTTTGAGGTTCTCAGCAGCCGCAGCGGCAGCGCCAGCACAGCACGACGAGCTAGGAAGATGGGATGGCGCAAGAGTATCGACACAAGTAGCGTCCCACACTAAAGGCCTACCCATCTTCCATGGAAATAAAGACATACCGTCCGGTCGCTTGCCATCGTCGCGTGCCAGGCCACTGGGTTCTAGTACGGCTGGAACGCCGACGGCAACAAGAGCACGTCGGATAATGTCGTTGATGTTAGCGTGCCGCGCTATGCGACCAGCACTTCGCCTGCATGATAGGCCGTGGTGCCCGAGACTGTTGACAGCTTCGCCACAGTGGCAGCGATGAGGGGAACAACACGATGCGCCTAAGCGAAGGGAAGCAGCGAGGCGGAAAGTCGTATCGTCTAACAAGGTGCCTATGTTCGACGACGGTAGTGCGTGAAGCCAGAGGCCCGACTCCCACTCACCCACAGCCAGCAGGCGCGCACGCTCCGCAGAAGTAGCAGAAGTGGCAATTAGGTTCTTCTGAATTTCTCTGCAGAGCGGTTCATCCCACCGCCTCTGGTATGATGGGTTGTCGGGTGGATTTTCATTCGGGCAAGCGAGTCTCCAGGCATTCATAGCCTCGGTGAAGCATGGCACATCAAAATTAATCAGTGTGGAAGCTAGGATATTCCTGATTAATTTATCAGTGCCATGAACCGAGGATATAAAAGCCGGTAAACTAATACTGGTAATTTTGCGAACGCCAAGGCCTCCCATACGGATGGGAAGGGTAGCTTGAGCCCAAGCTCGGTCGTCCATGGCCACATTTAAAATTGAAGAAAGTGTATCCTTGATAATTTGGTCCATTTTTTCCAAAAGATGAGGGTGCTTCCATAGATGGGAAGCTCGAAGGAAATATGTTAATTTAGGGCCGAAACAGCAGTAACGAATTATGGTTATGGCCGAATGCATGTTAATTTGGAACAATCTTTCCGAAACGTCATTGAAATTTTGAACTTTTTCTTCGACAAAATTGGGAAAGGAATTTTCAAAGATTGGCGACCCAAGAAGGCGAAGAGAGCTTTTGTCCAAAATTTTGATTTCAGGAGCTATTGCGTTAAATTTTGAAAGTGTGAGTTGTTGGTCAGTACTGTCAGATAAAAATAATTCGCATTTGGATAAGTTCAGATCAAGGCCTATGGTGTGAAGTTGATTTTTTAAAAATTGAAGATCATTTAATACCGAATTTACATCGCCTCCAAGGGTTCCGTCATCAAGATACCAAACATTAAATTTAGAATTTAGTTGTCGAATAATTGGGTGAATAGCTAAACTAAAGATCACTGGCCCGAGAGGATCACCTTGTTGACAACCAACAGCAGATTCCAAAAGATTGTTCCGATATAGTAATTTAGATGGTTGCCTATAGCATTGCCAAAGAAAACTGAAAATTTGAGGTATTTCTTTTTTAGTTTCTGCCAGCAAGGTGTCCCTATTTACAGAATTAAATGCGTTTTTGATGTCAACCTTCAGGATGATCTCTCCTTTGCCAGAATTTAAGTAGGTCGACAGTGCGTGTACAGCAGCCTCACAGCCCCCTTTGGAACCGTAACCCAACTGCAGGGGCTGAAATTTTTAAACATCGACCAAATATTCATTTGGTCGATGTTTGAACACCTGTTTCTAATAAGTACATGTTTCTGAGTGTACCCCGGGGGTCTGGCTGTCTACACGTGCAGTAGAAAATGTAATTATATAATTAGATTTATCCTTCATTAGATTGTGTGTTCTTTTTACTACCTCCATATTCTCGGAAATGAATAACTACTCTCGCCAGCTTTTATATCCAATCTAATGGATTTAATGCGCAAAGCAATCCTTAGAGTAATGAAAGATAAATATGTATCATAGATATTAAGTAGATATAAGTATATTCTTTTTCAGAACAGAGTTGTTTATTAGGTATACTAACTTCTGACTTTTTATAAGAGCCACTAGGCCCATGTAGGCCTTTCTGAAATAAAACATTTTGTTTGTTTTGTCAATCCCTTACAGTATATAAGTCTCATTTATATTTATGATATCAAATTAACCAACCCACCCCTGTCGCAGTCTAGTTTTATGCATAGGCTTTAAATAGGCCAAATCAGGCCAAAAAACCCTTCAACAGAAATGTAGGTACGGTTAAAAAACAGCAAAGCTAACTAATGTTACAAATGTGAATGTGAGTTTTATTTTCACGCTTGTATTGCTGAACTGATTTTCTTAAATTTTTGTACAGAGATAGAGCCATGAGTTACATAAAGAAAAATAATTATTAAGAGCGGATTTCACCACTGAAACTGAACGCGATCAGTACATCTAAACTGCGTTAAAGAGCTGTCAGTGTAAATATTCCATAGAAAAATAATAACACTGAAAGCTCATAAACGTGGTTTATTCGCTGATCGCGTTCAGTTACATTGGTGAAATTGGCCCTAATTCATTTTAGTTGATACGGAAACAAATCGTCCGAGCGTCACCAGATGACGGCACAGAAAAAATTAATTCAAATGAATATCCACATTTATTACGGGGAATTTGATCTTGGGACCTTTACATGAGTTGAGAAGGGATGGGTCGCATGGCCCTGCTATCGAGTTTGAATGCGATATTGATGGGCTTCTCGGCCACATTACAGACAAAAAGTATTATTTAATTCACTCTCAACTTTCACATCGTTTTCTGGTGTGCCAGACAACGGGTCACAGTTTCCTCTTCTTTCCTTGTTCCCAGATCTATGACAGCTAGCGGCCTGTCAGCGATTTGATGACGTTCTTAGCTATACATTTAATTTCTTCAACTTATCACTTCTTCTGTGGTCTTTAGATTCGCTGACAGTGTAATATCAAGAACGTTGTTGTGAACGATATTTTCTGCTTTCTAATTTTTTGGTGTCAGGTTCCACTGTCGTCGGTGGAATGTTTTATTATTTGAAGTAAATATTGTCGTCCGGCGAACTCACGCAGTATTTATTGGAGGCGGTTAATATTTGACGTATGTTTGTAATGGAACCAAATAATCACTAAATCTTTTAAAAAATACGACAGATGTCAAAAGTAAATTTAGTCTTAGGAAGCCTTATTTTTCAGAGCACGGTAAGTATTGCTGCTAAATTGTAAAGCGCTGTTAGTGTATTTGGTATGAGGTACTGCTGGGGCTCTAGGCCCTAGGCACTAAAGGGTTTGTTGAAGCGTTGCATTAGCCGGACAACTGAGATTGCAGAGCGGAAAATGTAACAATGAAAAAAATGGTTATATTATGTACCAGATACATAAGTTTAAAGTTTCTTCTAAGGGATCCATCCCTAAAGTTACAATGTAAGCTTTCGAGAACACTTGTAACTTTCTGTCAAGCTGGTTTTGCATTACTTACAAAACGAAGTTCTAATCTTGACCTTACTTTATAGTTTCATCAAAGGAGTGTCAAGCAAAAAAGACAACCGAGAAAATTGTAAAATAATGTTTTATTGTACTGTTAGTAGGTAATATTTATTCCGGGACCATTTGCAAAGGGTTGGTTCACTTGCAATTATAAAATTAAACAACAATAAGGTACTTATAATCCCTATTAATATGATCGTACAGTGGGACGCGCGTTATCAAAACAAGGTCATTATAACCTGGTCTTTTATCATATTGAAATACCTACAGTCTCACTCCAGGCCAATGAGCTATTTTCCTGAATGGACCTATTTCGCCCGTCAGTTACATTGCCAATTATGTTGTTTGTAATATTAACAACAAATTAGGACAATACAGTGAGTAGAAATTTCGCGTGACGTCACGCGTTTTTACACTTTGTTACAAATCTGTGACGTCACGATGCACTTTATCTTTGTTGATTTTAATAATTTTAATTGGTAAAAAATAACCAATATTTTATAAATCTAACTGACGTTTGTGGCTTTTTGTAAAAACCCCAGATAAAGTCAGGTACTTACCCACTAGGTTGTATTGAATTTTGTTATTGTACCTCTATATTAGTTATTTACCTAATCAAAATGTACCAATTATTTTTGAGTGTTAATGAGGAAAAAATGTTGCGAAAACAAAAGTGTTGTTGAAAATATTAATTAGGAATTGATATCTAATCTTTAGTGCTCCTACGGTTTTAATAAGTTATTTGTTATACATTTTAAAAGAATTAAGGCTCCCCACACAAATGAGACACGAATTTGTGACAAAAACTTCAATAGCATTAAAAACATATAAAAAATGGACGCCAGTCGAACAATACTGAATTGACTGGTCTGCATCCACACTCATCCATCATCCACAGCCCGACTTCGCCCACTGCTGAGCATAGGCCTCTCTTTTCATGTGCCAATGCCCATGTACCTGAGCAAGCCTTATTCAAGTTCTGCTCGCGATGGCAACACACATCATGGCATCTCACCGCCAGAAGAAAACAATCGGGTGCAAGAATCTCAGCAGTATAATGAAAACTAGGTACGACTTTCAAAATTTCTCTCAATTTTATTTTTTCCTCTGTATAACTCCTACTTGCGTCAGCCTGTCTTGTTGAGATAAGTCGCACGAAAAGTCGCGATTGTGTGGCCAGACTTTGCGAGGAATTTTATAATGAAGTGGCAGGAGCGGGCAGTAACCACTCGCTACGGACCAGTGTTCCGTGGCACATGTCTCGACCTTAGTGTTACCAGACAGCTATGTCCCTCATGGTGGCGGTACAGGGCCTGTTGGCTCTGACCATGCTGTCTCTGATGCTGGACACTTCTGCCGCTTACGGAGCCGAGCCAAGGAACTCAACGACATCGAGCTCTCCGCCATCGTCGCTTGTCAGCTGCTTGCCTGACATCAGAGACGCCAACAATACCGAACATCCAATTTGCGCAAGCCTCGCTGCAAAACACCAAGACAGTCAGTACACGTTCATGTTATTCTCATGCTTAAAACATTACTATTTATTTATAGATTAATTCGTTAGCGGACGGCGGCGGCGTTGCCGTGGCCAAAAATGGGTGTTGGCAAGTGATTTAATTTAATTAATAATAAATTTTTTGTCATCGACACGCTAAGAAGAATGACCCAATAGCTAGCAAAAACTTACGAACTATCGGTTAGTATAATTTGTTATATCTTTGGAGGATATAATGGTGCGAATCAAAGTCCAAAGAATCGCAAATACATTTATTGTTGCAAAAATAATGTTACACGCGGTGGTTATTAGGCAAGTGAAATATGGTTAAACACTTTCTTTTAACAATGAAAAGGCTATGCTGCTGTGTTAAAATCATCATAGGACGCATCGTGTGATTGCCATTACTTTTTCTAGAAGGCGTTAGGGCCTGAACATAATTTAACTAATGTATACCTATATTCTATGCAGTCTGAGGCCCATAGTCTAAGTCCGTCTGCAGCACCCACAACAACGGATAAATATCTCGGCTAATAGTCATTAATGTCTGTAACTGTCAATATCAATCTACACTTATAATAATAACAATAATAATGCTAAGACTCTCCACAAGCTGTCGACGAGGGTATGCATAGAGATGTAGTGGCGGTGGACACGGGACTCACCCCGCTCTCCTTGGCAAATGAGAACTGGCGCAAACCTGCGGTGCTTGACACTAACGATCGCAGGGTGGTATGGCAGAGCAAGGAACTTCACGGACGCTTTTTCCGGGCCCCACACGGGCCCGACGTGGATCAGTTAGCGTCCGTAGCCTGGCTACGTTTTGGTGACCTCTTTGGGGAAACCGAAGGTTTTGTCTGTGCAATTATGGACGAAGTTATCATGACGAAAAACTACCGGAGATTTATTGTGAAGGACGGCACGGTTGACATATGTCGGGCATGTCACCGTCCGGGAGAATCAATTCGCCACATTACCTCTGGTTGTTCTCGTCTTGCTAACGGAGAGTATTTGCATAGACACAACCTTGTAGCCAGGATTATCCATCAGCAACTTGCTCTGAAATACTGTCTTGTGGAATCGGAGGTGCCGTACTAGAGGTATGTGCCCGACCCAGTTCTCGATAATGGCAGTATCACATTGTACTGGGATCGGTCCATCATCACTGACAGGACTATTCTTGCAAATAAGCCTGATATAGTGGTGGTGGACCGAATCGAGAGGCGTGCAATGATTGTAGATATAACCGTTCCGCATGACGAGAACCTCGTGAAAGCCGAGAAAGATAAACAAATAAAATATCTTGACTTGGCTCGCGAGGTGGTCGACATGTGGGATGTGAATTCGGCAATCATTGTACCGATAGTCGTGTCAGCCAACGGCTTAATAGCCACGAGCCTCGACCAACACCTCAGGAGGCTCTCGTTAGGCAGCTGGATCAAGGGCTTGATTCAGAAAGCAGTACTTCTGGACACGGCTCGTATAGTGAAGAGGTTCCTTTCTCTGGAGCCCTAACCACCGGTAGCTTGGACCCCGCTCCCGACACCGGCGGACTACAAATTTTTATATTTTCAAATGTTTTTTTTTGTGCTTTTTATAAGAAATATTAAAAAATGTAATCGATAACGAAATAATAATATAATAGGTTGGGGAAAAAGTTTCTTCGCATTTTTAAGAAAATTCAAAACATTTTTTAATATAGTTTATTTACATTTAACTAAAGTATGTAGGTACCATTTTGTTCAATAACTTTTTGCCTTCTTGTAGGTAGGGACATGATCCCATTGCTATAGAAATTTTGGGACTTCTGATCAAAATACCGCGACAAGTGGTTTTGGCAGTCCTCTCGTGATGTTAACCTGACACTGCCTAAAGAATTCTGGAGAGACCGAAACAGGTGGAAATCTGAAGGTGCAAGGTTAGGACTATACGGCGGATGCATTAACACCTCCCAGCCAAACTCTCTTAATTTTTGCTGAGTGGCTAAAGATGTGTGAGGTCTAGCGTTATCATGATAAAAAACCGCACCCCTTCTGTTGATTAATTCCGGCCGCTTTCTCTCAACTTTTTGCTTTAATCTCATCAGTTGTTCGCAGTAGAGTTCAGAATCGATGGTCCTGCCTGGTGGTAACAGCTCATAATGAATAATGCCCTTCCAATCCCACCACACACACAGCATCACCTTGTTGCGAGTTTACCCGGGATTCGCCACAGTCTGAGAAGCCTGACCGGCCTTTGACCACGACCTTTTTCGCATGAAAATCACACATTTTCCTAATTTGAATTTGGAATTATGTTCTTTAAAATTTAAACATTCAATGATACCAAAACCAGCCAGATACAAATAGTATAGCCAAAGAGATTTTATTACAAGTTCATACATACTATAATGCGAAAAGACTTTTACCCCAACCTTATATAATAATAATATTATAGAGAGGAAAGATTTGTGTTTTTGTATGAAACGAATACACATAAAAACTACTGGACCGATTTCAAAAATTCTTTTGCCGTTAGAAAGCTACTTTATCACTGAGTAACATAGGTTATAAAGAATTTTCAAAAAAGTAAGGGATCCGTATGAAAACTTCGATAATGCATCCCAAGGTGTGAAAAAAATACCAAATCATCAATATCTACAAAAAAGTCCCCGATACTACATGTCTAACTATTATGGTTAAGTCACCATGACCGCTTTTTTTCAAATTATTCAAGCAAATCCCGGGTAAAATAGAAAAATGGAGATTTTCGTATCATGATATTAATCCTTACCCATTTAAATAGTTTGATAATTAAGGTTGATTGTGTCCGTTTAAATTATTCAAATCGGACCTTTCGTTTAAAAGTTACCATTGTTATAAACATGCTCTGAGTAAGAAAAATGTCGCGGTTTGAGCGAACTGGGGAGAATCTTATCATATTATTATGCTAAGTCCGATGAAGTTGAAACACGGTATTTAAATGATTTCGATAACAAATAAAAATAACAAATGTTTGTATTTTTTTAAAATAAACTACATAGTAACGGATGAAGGAGGGATGATAAAGTTTTTAGGGAATGACATTATTGCTTCAATTTACGTCAGAATGCTATGAACAAACTAAAAGTGGGATAATTGAAACAGACGTAACAATTTTTGCATAATCAACCCCTGACACCTGAACGGGGTGAAAAGTTGCGCTGAACCTGTGCTCGAGACAAGTGAGATTCTGTCAACGGTGGCGTGGCGAAGGTGTCAAAAATGTAAGGGATTGAGACGCTATCGCATTCGCTAATAGAATGGTAAATTGTCTAAGGCCTCCTGAGACTACAGAATAAGCAGATATGGCTAGGGAATTAATGAAAATCGTTGTGCTTAATTTTCCAAAACTAACCTTTAAAAGAAGGTAGTTGGTGTTGAAGTTTGTGGAGTACCTAGTAAATCTGCGCGGACGAAGTCGCGGGCGAAGTGCTAGTGTTTTATATTATAAGGAAATTATAAAGGCTTATGTTTACCTTACCACCAGATATAGTAACATTTAGGAGACAAAAATAGTAAATGATCACCAAAATTAAACACGCATTTTAATTTAAAATTTTAACGTCTCGCTATCCTATTTAAGCAAAATGACTCCAAATAAATCATTGTTAACCCAAAAGTAGTAAATGATCACCAAAATCATACCAGCATTTTAATGTAAAATTAAAATCAAAGTTTTTACATCTTGCTATCCTGTTTAAGCAAACTAATGTCAAACAAATCATTGTTAATCCAAAACTTTTAAGTAAATATAAAGCTTTATTTTAATTTATAAGCTTTCTTTCATTTTTATTGGCAGCTATTGTTTGGTGTTTGGAGTTAAAAAAGTGTGAAATAAATAACTTTTTCCAAAAAAATATTCGAGAAGTACCGCTCGCCGGCCGGTGCCGCGGCACCGCTCGCTTCGCTCGCTCGGCTCGCGCGCGGTTGGTCACAATTCTAACCTAACCTAACCTATTTTATCCAGTTTGTAACCCCAAGCCTACATTTTATGGCAATCACAGTAGTTTATTTAGGCAAAAATAGCGCATTAATTTGCTCGCTAAGATTTGGTGATCATTTACTACATTTGGTGTTCGAATACAATTTGAGGTGCAGTCATGACTAAAATAGCTAGTACTATTGTAATTTTAGACTTCATTTTTCTGGTGTCAAATATATATTTTTGGTAAAAGAACTAAGGGTATCAAAGCATTTTATGGTGGTCATTATATTTAATCCCAATTATAAAAAAGACGTGTGGCACTCGGAGACTGCCGCGGTGAAGCTATTGCATAGTATTTTTTATCAACTTATGTAATTATAATTATTTATTTATTTATATAATATACAACCAATGCCACCTAGAGGCGATTTGCAGAACTAAAGAGACAAGCGTGATATTTCAAAAAGTTATTAAAGCAAAAAACAAAAGCCGGTCGGATTAGGGGGTGTTAGGTTATTTTCGTTACGGAATTTCTGGATTCGGTCTCCACGCTCAAGGCCCGCGATAGAAGCTATGCAATAGCTTAAAAATATTAATTTAAACTACGTTTTCGTAATGTGATTGTAGTTTCTGGTCAAGAAAATAACGTAACGTATCTAAAATAAAATCTGATAAATCTTGTTTTTTAAGTACGGGAGGTTTAAATACAGTTAAAGTTTTAGAGTTATTGGTTGTCATATTTCTTAGTTCACTGCCACAATAATATACTTTGTAATTGTAGCAGTTGCAGGAACAAAAATGAAATAAGTACTTCAAACCATTGAGATTTACTAAAACTAATCGGCGGAAATTTGACACAGTAACACAGATGTTAGTAATTTTGTTTCGGTTGTTTAAGTTTCCGCCCTGTAGGTACCGCAGGCGCGCCAAAAATATTATAGCACTTGAAAAACAACATACTGCTCTGGAGCAATCGGGTAAAAATACCTATGGCCGTACAAAACAAGTGATAATATTTTTATTAATCAATTCAGTATTTGGTTTTTCCTCATTCCAGATCGGTGCATTACACTGGAAATACCAAGCGGAATACGTAAAAATTAATTGTGAAAGGTTTATCATTCTACACACTGCACTATAATGAATAGGTGCAGGAACAACTGTGCTGAAAAAGTTTCAGAAAACAAAACTTTACTTATAAATTTGCAACTAAAAAGTTGGTGTTTTTCTGTACATCATTATGAAAAAATGGCACCCCTATTGGAACACTTTTTTAATAATAATAAATAATAACTACTTGTCGTGTTTATGTCTGCCAATTTGTTTCAAATATATTGGCCAATTGAATTGAAATTTTGGACACGTAAACGTTACACGTAACACACGAATTTGCAAATATGGGGTCACTTTTGGGGTGATTAAAGGAAAACTTAAAGAAGTTTAAAAAAACAAGACGTATTACACATTCTCATGCTAAACACATTTCTGTACCTTCTATGAGAGTTGATAAATTGATAAATGATATTTATTTTACGTTTACACATCAATACTTTTTTGGTAATTTTATGGTGCCGACATTGCATTGATAACACTACCCCACAGACGTATAAGCCCTGGCTGGATTTTAAGGTCACCACGGACAAGTCCGAGAAGTCACTCACAAAATAAATTAAATACTCATCAGACGTTCAGAGACCACGCTGCGTGTCGGTGCAGAGGCGGCCAGTGGACGTCACGTTTCACTGGGACAGGGATCCCTCACGTGCCGCCTCGGCCCTACTGGCTGCAGTGCTGCACCACATCTTGGGTTTCCAGCGAGTTCATCTGGCGCCCGAAAAGATGCTCCTGGCAGAATTTCATCGACCCGATGAGTACGTACTGTTTTTTAATTTGGCCTATGTTGTCCCTTTGCTGGGTAAAACCTTCTCCCATAATTTCTCAGCTGACTTTATCTGCTACCTTCTACAGTCAATCCGTCAAGAATTGATTATCTAAGATTTATTTTAACTTTATGGTTTATTTTATTACAATTTTCGAGGAAAAAATCTCAATCCGGTACCCCCAAACGATGAGTATTGCGATTTTTTTAAACGATTATACCTTAGATTAAATCCAATCAAAACAATCATTTGTTTGCGTCGCTGACTGTGCAACTGTGGTGTTACAGATTGGTGATAAGTTTAGCGGCAGTGCTCCGGGATGCGTTTGAAATAGCGACCGTGGTCAGCGATCAGTTGATAGCATTCGACTCGAGCCACGTTCCGACTGGACGTAGACTGCATGCGTGGCTGACGCCAGCCGCTCGGGGAAACAGCGCCTGTCACTCCATCGACTGGACGTTTTGTTCCAACTTGACTGCACTTTCTCTCTGCGGCTTCATCGATCCTTTGCCCGACTCGTAAGTTTAGCCATTATTCGCTGACTCATCAAATACAAAATGTTTTAAATCGAATGTATCTATTGGTAATAACTATGTACCTAGTATTTATATGTTATTGTGGTCATCGGCATCCGTTTTCGTCAGGCTGTCCTTAGACTTAGGCCTCCAGATTTTTCCAGGTGTCGCGATCTTTGGATGATTGCGTTTATAACCTTAGTATAATTAGCGTGATGTTCAAACAATAGAAATAAAATGTCTTTGTTTTAGATACGATGTTTCTATGGATGGGGTGGAGGTTCTCGGCGTGGGTGACGAATGCAAACCCACCATGCAGAAGCTGCTGCAGCGCGCTAAAGCAGCTGGAAGTCCTGCGCGTGCGTTCTTTGTCAATCGCACTGACTTCCAGCGTGAATTGCTAACTTCCAAATACTCATTTTTATTCCTTGATTTTGACATGTGGGCTGGAGAGCCGAGCGTGCATGTCGTGCAGCCTCCTCGTTGCGTGGCCGATAGTGATGACTGCCAGTCAGAACTAGAATACTCTGATGGAATGCTCATCGCTGACCTCAAAATTCATAACGACAATAATCAGCTTTATAAGTTGATTGAAAATTTTAAACCTACGCCAGAATCGTTGAGAAAGATACTTGAACAAGAAGCAAATGGAGTAAACCTCGAAGAGGCCGCTTGCGAGTGGGCACAGAATTATAAAAGTTATATTTCAGAAGAAATGTTTCAGAGTGTTGAAAATTTAAGCTTAATGAAGCCTGATAATTCAAAAAACATACGAGATCATGAGAAAAATGTCATAGCGACCTATTTATGCTTTGCAGATCCCGATGCTTACTCTTACGATAATACAATTCGATATATCGGGAGACAAATATACAGTGAAACTTCATGGTCTGGTTCTAGATTAATTTTAATCAGACACTATGTTAATTGTTCCGACTCTGACGATCTGAGCAGAAGGTTAGATGGTTTAATGCAAGGGCCACGTGCATTGAACATGTTGGGTGTGGTGTCGCTGGCAGTGGAGGGCGCGGCGGCGGCGTCGGAAGCGGCGGCTGCGCACCGCGTGCCACTGCTGCTGGCGCGCGCCGTACCCGACCAGGAGGCGCGCGGCGCCAGCACGTGGCGCACGGCTGGCCGGCTGCGGCACGTCGCGCTCGCGCTTCACAACTTCGTCGCCGAGTCTGGCTGGACTCGCGTCGCCGTGCTGTCCCAACCATTGCCATTCGCTCGCCACTACTTCGCTGCGCTTCAGGACAAGGCAAAATTCTTTCTCCGCAATTTTGAAATACCACTCGGTTTAACGGAACAATTAACAAAGAAGGCTTTGCAAGATTTACAAGCAACAAAAACACGTGTGGTGTTGGTCAACACGGATTCGGAAGCTGCTGCCTTGATCCTATCTACGGCTGTCAAACTTAACATGAGCTACATGGACGGATTCATCTGGATACTGCGCGAGCCACAGATTCGATCGGTGGACGGCACGATATACTTCACGGTTTCGCTTTCCAATCAAGTGAAGGAAAGTATGTCGATGAAGCAACTGAAGACGCTTGGCGCGGATGGGCACCGTCAATTTGTGCCGCCCCATAGCGTTGCGCTTGCTGACGCACTGATGACACTGTCAACAGGCTTTTATAACATTTTCGTACAAAACCCGAATATGCAAAATAATCTACGCAGCGATAAAATAATACGGTAAGGCTTAGTGGTGTCTTGTATAGTTTAGAATGTAGATGTCTCATTCATTCCTCCAGATTAGTCTGGATGTTTGAGGGCATGCAGCTGAGATTCAAGAATGCTAAGAGCGATGTTTGTTCTTTTATATATACATAGTTCCTCCTGAACTTCGTTTTTCATACTCATTTCTTGTGAAACTACAACGACGAGGCCACTAGGTTTATGGCCCTTAATTGTTAAAACTTCCCAGACGAGATGGGTGATCAAATTCAGCCACTATATTTGGGCAAAGCAGGCTTTTCAACACTTCTTCCAGATACTCGTTCATCACGTCAGTGAAGGTTTCTCAGCTAATTTTATTTGACCTTTTTAAAGTTAGGTACTAGCTGCCACCTGCGACTCCGCCCGCGTGTATGTTGAAAATGATCCCAAGGCAACATACTCTTGGGCTAAAAAGTCTTATGTGATATTCCAGACTATAATGAACCTCTGCGCCAAATTTCATCAAGACCCTTTCAGCCGTTTTGACGTGATTGATAACAAACATAAATCCAAAGATCCAAATTTTCGCATTTATCCCTACTAATGTTATAAATGCGAAAGTAACTCTGTCCGTCTGTCTGTTACGCTAACACCGATCGTCATGAAATTTGGCAGATGTATAGCCTGGGATATGGAAAAGGACATAAGACTACTTTTTAACCCGATAACCGACAACCACGCGGGCGGAGCCGTGGACAAGCTAGTAATATAATTAATTTTCGCAGGGCATTCGATGTTAGTCTTGAGGTAGACCCGGTGGCTGGCTTCGATGGAGTAGAACGACATTACAAGGATCGTGCCGTCGAAGAGGCTAATGTGTACGTGGACAAATGGTGCGGCTCCTTGTGTAAACCTCAGCGGCTGGCGACGTGGCGAGTGAACGCGACGAGCGGCTCTGTGCACGACGAGGATGGCTCCCAGCCCACTTTGAACCTTGACTTCAGTTCGACTCGCGTCGCAGACTCCTACGACGCGGTAGGAAGCAGCGGTGGCGCAGATGGTGGAAAGCATCATGTAATCGCATCTGACCAACCTGCAAATCCAGCATTCATAGTGCACCAGTGGATAGAGTCAATCACTAAAATCGATTCCACAAAAAGCAATCTGTCGATACCTCATATATTCAATTTCCATAAATTGAATCAGTTAAAAAATCTGAATACATTGAACTGATTTACTTCCTACCTAGTACTTATTTTTTCTTGTAAGTTTATTCTGAAGTAAATAAAGTAAATTTAAATATAATTGTGAATT
This sequence comes from Melanchra persicariae, assembly GCA_947386135.1. Lineage (NCBI taxonomy): Eukaryota > Metazoa > Arthropoda > Insecta > Lepidoptera > Noctuidae > Melanchra > Melanchra persicariae. The sequence goes on from OX376659.1 coordinate 7,544,079, forward strand.
TTCACTTTACCGGTGTATGTAGTACGGTATCTCAATAGAATGAGCGGCCAGCTTACACTGGTTTTGTGACCGTTGACGTGCAGCCTACCGCAGATTACCTATTTATAGCGAACTTATCTAAATCCTAATAGTATTATCATTTACCGTAACTGTTATTGGTTTTCATAGGTAAACGTCTCACATGTAAGTACACGTTACCGATCTAAAACTTCACAGATCTCTCTTCACTGAATAAATAATAAACAATAGGGGAATATGCATGCAATTTTTTTACTTGTATAATGAAATACCTCCTACATTTTAATCATTACTTTTAGTGCTGTATGTTATATCCACTGGAGCTTATATGAAACGAAATTATATCTCATGGAGGTATTATTACAAGATGTTATAACAATAGGGGTGTGTAATGTTTGGTATAAGTATTTTTATATTACAACGAATGATACAATTTCGATTTAGATAATTTTCAATTGTAAACGCTTAGTTGACACTTCGCGTGACCCAAGGGCTGACTGGCGGCATTGCCACGTTGTATGGCAATGCCGCCAGTCTTTTGGGCTGTGATCCAATCGACAGCAATGCGGATGAATTTTTTGATGCCATATTTTAGTTAGGAGTTTTCATTTTTTATTTTATTTTAAGTGTATGTAGATAAATTAGTATTTATTGTAAATAAGCATCCCTAATAAATAAATAATTTTCAATTTCTATAATCATCTATTGTTATAATAACATATGATATACCTACATCCAAAAGATATTATTTCATTTTAGCTCCAGTGGATATAACATTAAAAACAATTTATTATTCAAATTTCTAATGTTTATATTGTATGATTTCTTTGATCTGATGATCATATTTTAAATGTGAATGTAAATTTGGCTTAAATTACAGTCGTGATCAAGGAAAGTCGACGAAGACCCGATGCGTGGGGTTCCTATTTCAGTCTGCATGGTTTAAAGAAACCTAATGTAAATGGGATCACGGGAGCTAAGTTCGCTCGCCTTGTTCGCTAACTCTAGCTCCCGTCACCCCATTCGAACCTAACCTATCCGTGTCGGGAAGCCCTAAGTTCCGCAACTTACCCCTCCCTTTCTTTGTACAGTGGTTAGATCAAATGATAGTTACACAAATTGATAAATATATCAAAATAACGTTAGATAAACTTAATTAAAATATACTACTGGAAAGTTAGAGAAAGTATTGTTATATCATTATGTTGTCATATATACTGAACCTTACCTATACTAAATAAAAAAGATGTTATTTGTTGTTAGATGAAGTACACGTTATATCATTTGAGCGTTATAACTTTTGAAAATGAGTAAATATTATTTAATTGAGTGGCACCCGTAATTTAAAAATGAATTGAAGTTGAGGTTTTTTTGACAGATTGCGGCTGAGATGCTAATACGAGCGTAGCTTAAAAATTTGTAGAATTAGAACTAAGGTCGAATCGATCAAAAAATGACGAATTTTCATTCGCTCATCCATTAGCTCAAATCAAATGCAGTAAGAGTTAGTGGTTGTTTGGTGCTCACATTCCACGTGCTTGGTAGTGTCGTTTACAATACAATTAAGTGACTTAGGTTTTAGAATATTGTCCCTAATAGGATGAAATCACAAAAACACGACGACGCTTTGTGTGCATCTGGATTGAAGGCCCATTTTTTGAACCCTTGCGAAACGAAATAAGACTTATAGGGAAATTAGTTAGAAATAGTAAAATCTCAAAGCAATGGGCCATAAATTTCTTAAATGTGAATTAAAACTGTTATGATTAAATAACTTGGGCCCTCTATCCAGACGCGTGTATAAAGTGGCATAGGTTAAATCTCAGTAAGTACTATCACTGGGTTAATAATTTTTATTTAGGAATTAAGTTAAGAATTTCTTAAATATTTTAAGACATTCCCAAATCTGTCAAATATGACATTACAGATTTATGGCGGGCCCTCACTTCATTATAGTCTGTACTGAGGAATTTGCAAAACACGAATTTATCTGAAGATATACATAAATACGACTTTAACATATTTTACTTAGTGAATTAGTTAAAAAGAAATAATTACACAAAAGTAAATTGTTAAGTAAATGAAAGTTGAATTTGACTAAAACGTCTGAACTGAGAGCCCAATATTTTCGGCTTTATTGTCTAGGCTCAACTTCATAGATTAAGCTAATTAGAATAACATTTTTAACTATTTCTTAACTAAATTGTATGCTGTCACTCATTGTGTCACGGTGAATCGAATGATTCCTCATTTGTTAAAATGCTTCAAGTTGTTTGGACTGCAGGGCTTGCTAAAGAAACCCTGCCAACAAACTTCTATAAGCAAAAAAATCATGTTAGTCATTAGGTAGTAACAATATTATTATTTCAATACTCTTTTTTCTCTACAATACGATTGTGCTGGAGCTGGGTTAAATTTCTAGGTACCATGAATCGTCTCCTTAAAAAGCGGAAAAACGCGGAAAATATTTTTCGCAACAACTTTCTCGATAACTGTCAGCATATCTAAAGGACGCAGGAAAAAAGTGGTAAGTCGAAGAAATTAAACGTATAGCTAAGAACGAAATCAAATATCTGCGCTTCAAGATAAATCTGGAAACAAGGAAAGAAAAGGAAACTGACCCCATTTTCTGGCACACTAAATGTTGAGAGTGAATAAAATAATACTTTTTGTCTCTAATGAGGCCGAGAAACCCCATCAATATCGCACACAAACTCAGGGCAATACGAACCCGAGCCACCCCTTCTCTGGGTTCCAACTCACGTAAAGGTCCCAAGATCAAATTCCCAGTAATAAATGTGGGTTCTCATTCGAATTAAATATTTCTGGGCGTCCACCGGTGACGATCGGACGATTTGTTATCAACTGAATTGAATCCTTTCAGTAATTTTGTGCAACTTTTTTTTTTTCTTCTGTTTTGGTTTGATTTTGGAGAGGCGAATGCCTAACCTTGGTCTGGGACAGTTGATTGGTTGGTCTATAAAGTATTTATACTACATAATATTAATATTAATCTTTCTTTAAGAATGTCGCTACATTGCATGATTACAGATTTGTGTGGGTTAAGCATGGCACTATACTTGTCCGTGAAAAAGAACAATCGAAGTCGTTCGCCATTCGGTCACACCAAGATCTCATTAAAATCAAACCAGGGGCTGCAGCCACTAGGGATGAATCGACCTCTAAGAACGATTCTATTACTAGGGACGAATAAAGAACTCTATTTTGAAGTGTTTATTCACTTTTTAATTATGTACTTTTTTATAGTATTTATATTGAATGTTGATAACGTGGATACTTCTTGTTTGCCTAATTTATACGTCTTCATGAATGCTGTGGTTTTACGGTATATTGTACTCATGCTTTCCGTAATTTATCTTCGCTTTTTCAATATTATGCTGTACGTGCATCTTCTACACTTGCTATTCTATGTTAAAGAGAGTTTTAACAATTTTACTTTATTTTTATTGCTAATTTTAATGATACTTGACTTCAAATTGTATATTCAGACTTATTTAATATAACTGTTTCGATGGTACACCTACGATTATGGCTGATAAATTAATGATATACTATCAAAATTGTAGGGGGCTTCGCACTAAACTGCATGTTCTATTTATGAATATTTTATCAAACTGCTATGATATCATAATACTCACGGAGACTTGGTTAACCCCTGAAATACTCAATTCTGAGCTTATTGATCAACGGTATTCCGTACATAGATGTGATCGGGATCGCAAGGCTACTCAAAAGAAAGATGGTGGTGGCACCCTTATAGCGATACTGAAGGAACTGGGATCTGTCACAATTGAGTCCACTATCTTATTAAATCAATACATTGAACATGTCATTCTTCGTATCCCGAGCACGACCAGAGGAAAGTACGATATCATATGTTCAGCATACATTCCACCAAAAACACCCGAAGGCGTTTACGGTGCATATCTGGAGCTTTTGCAAGCAGTTGTTGAGGGTGAAAGTATTCAAAATTTCTATCTGATTGGTGATTACAATCTCCCCGACATTGATTGGTTATTTACTGGAGGATCATGTTCTACTATACAAGACTTAAATAGCAGTAACTCTCCAACTGGAAGACACATAAGCATCTTTATGTCTATTTTCAATGCCTACCAGTATAATAGTATAAAAAATTGGACCGGAAAGATTTTGGATTTGGTGATCAGTAATAATGAGTGTTCTGTTATTACACCCACTGACACACTATTAACCTCAGACCCTTATCACCCACCCTTATGTATATTAGCTTCTTTCAATTTAGGTAACCGAGCCATGACACGTAAATCTACACAGAGGCACAACTACCGTAAGGCAAATTACGAAGAAATTTATGGTGATTTGGGCAAAGTTAACTGGGACGAACTATTACAGGGGCAGTCTGCAGAAGATGCAGTAAATACGTTTTTTGTTTTCAAAGTTATTAACGCTCATGTTCCCTTAACATCGGTCAAGTCTTCTAAATATCCGGTTTGGTTTTCACCTTCATTAATACATATATTTAAAAATAAAACCAAGGCTTGGTGTAAATGGAAGGCGTATCAAAATATATCAGATTATGAGCAATTTTCACTATACAGGTCGAGATTTCATACTGAATCAAAAATACATAAAGTCAGTTGAGGATAGCATAAAAATTAACACTAAATATTTCTGGACTTTTATATCTAACCGTAAATCCATGGCTTCCATTCCTTCAACTATGTATTACGAGGGACAGTCGTCCAACAATCCAGATGAAATCTGTAATTTCTTTTTAAACTTCTTCCATTCTGTTCATGAGCCTTCCACCCTCAACAATGTGCAGCATCAGACCTTCGATCATGCTGAGAATAGCCGTCTCGTTAGCAATCTTGTGATCAGTATTGAACAAGTACACAGAGCTTTGAAGTACGTAGACTGTTCCAAAGGCCCAAGACCTGATGGTATACCGCCACTCTTCCTTAAAAATACCGCTGAAACTTTAAGTCTCCCACTATATATTATTTATAATAGATGTTTGAGCCAAGGAACTTTCCCAGAAGTGTGGAAAGGAGCCAATATCACCCCAGTCCATAAATCTGGCCCAAAATATGAAATTGAGAACTACCGTCCTATTTCCATTCTGTCGATCTTGTCAAAGATTTTCGAGAGGCTTGTCCACAATCAGCTGTATCCAATTATTCATGATCAGATTATAAAGCAACAGCATGGGTTCGTCAAGACAAGATCTACAACTACTAATTTGATTGAATATACTGATTATTTATTCAATAATTTAGACTCACGAGTACAGGTGGACTCTATTTATACTGATTTTCGTAAGGCTTTTGACAAGGTCGATCATAAATTACTTTTGGGCAAGATAGCATTTAACGGTATTCGTGGGGATTTGTTCCGTTGGTTTACTTCCTACGTTACAAATAGAACGCAAAAAGTAGTAGATAATGGTTTCCAATCACAATCCATAACTGTTTCATCAGGGGTGCCTCAAGGTTCGATACTAGGCCCTTTGTTATTTATTATCTTTATAAATGATATTGACATGTGCTTTCTTAATTCTAAGTTCTTACTTTATGCAGATGACCTTAAAGTCTTTAGACCCATCAAAACTTTGGTTGACTGTCAACTGCTTCAACAAGACCTCAATCGTCTTGCAGATTATTGCAATAAAAACAAACTCCAACTCAGTATTCCTAAATGTTGGTGTATTAGCTTCACTAAAAATAAAAATATTTTGAAATATCCTTATACAATACATAGGGAATCTTTGGCAAGGGAGAGCTTGATCCGCGACCTAGGAATATTACTTGATGATAAACTGCACTTAGACGCACATGTTAATAAAATTGTTAATAATGCTTATCGCATGTGCGGCTTTGTGATGAGATCAGCCACAGAATTTAAGCACCCTAGTACATATTTATATCTTTATCGATCACTAGTTAGGTCTCAATTAGAATATGCAGTACCTGTGTGGAACCCCTACTACAGTAAATATATTGAGTGTATAGAAAGCGTACAACGCAAATTTTTGAAGTCTATGCATTATCGCTGCTTAAAAAGTTGTTATCTCTCTTATAGCGAGCTACGTAAGAATTATAATCTGCTATCTTTAAGTTCCAGGCGTACTTTTCTTGAAACTACATTTTTGTATGACTTATGCAATAACTCATATGATTGTTTAGATATTAGTAACAAGTTGTGTTATATAGTTCCCAGAACACGCCACGGACGCAAGGTGCGCGCACGACCTGTATTCGCCACTACTTCCAGTCGTACAAATGCGGGCTTGCGTGCACCTCTTCGTCGCCTAATGAGCAAATTTAATAAGAATTTCTGCAGTTTGGATCTGTTTGATTTACCGCGTAGTAAGTTTAGACTCATGCTGCTTAACTTATTAAAAAAATAATGTGACACTGTTGTTCCGCTTATGCGGCGCTATTGACAGCTTTATGTTTTATAGATACTTTTCTTTAATATTCCTCTTTTTTGTTGTATTTCAACGTTAGTCTTAAAATTTACCAAATTGTCTCATTGTTTATCTGTGGAGAACGTGGTTGATTTCACGTTTGTATCATTTCTGTATCCTATCTTTTTATTATTCTTAATGTGTAATTGTTTGTTTTCCCGAATAAATTATTTTTTTTTTTTATTTATTTGTTTTAAAAAACGTTGCCCCACACTAGGAATTTCTCCTGTATCGTGGGTGCGTTTACAAACATATAAATTCACGTACACAAACAGCCAGACCCGGAACAACTACCTGTAGGCCATACAAATATTTGTTCCGTGCGGGAATCGAACCCGCGACACGCAGCGCAGCAGTCAATCGCTCAACTACTGCGCCAACCGTGTCGTCAAAAAATAAAATAATAATAAAATAAAATAATAATAATAATAAAATAAAATAAAATCTTTCATTAACTTTATGATTGCTTTGCACTTTAAATCTATTAATTTTTATTTAAAAATCCTGAGATAGTTTTAAATTCCTACCTTATACCAATACTACCTACCTTTCACAGCTTTGTGCCGATGGGATAGACATTAGAGCAAAACAATGGGAAATATATATATATACAATAAAACGTGTATAAAGAGGCATGCGGTACGAGCTCCGGCAAGATACCGTGGCGGTATGGAGTCAGCGACTGTTACAACCCAGTACTGGGTACGCCACAATAGCGGCAAAAGTGCCCCTCTTTGAGGAGTGGCTGGAGAGGCACCACGGCGTCCTCGCCTTCCGCCTGACGCAGGTACTCACGGGACACGGTTGTTTCGGGAGGTACCTGTTTCGGATTCGGCGGGAGGAAACGTCCGGGTGTTTTCACTGTGAGGATCCCCCGGAGGACACGGTGGAGCATACGGTGGAGTTCTGCCCCGCTTGGGCAGAGCACCGCCGTGACCTCGTCGAGGCGATCGGCGGCGGTGACCTCTCGCGTCCGGCCCTGGTTCAATCCATGGTCCGGAGCGAGGAGGCATGGGAAGCCGTCACCTCCTTCTGCGAAGCAGTAATGTTAGTGAAGGAGGAGGCGGGCAGCGTGAGGAAGAGACAACCCTCACACCCCAGCCGCCGCAACATAGGGAGACGCACCGGGCGTCGGGAGTTGCTCGGCGATTCCCGGCCACCGTAGGTGCGGGTCTGCGGACGGCGAGCGTTGGGTGGCTCACCGTCCGATCAAAGCCAGGCCCGGGTCGACGGAGTGTTGTGTTCCACACGCGCCTCAAAGAGATGTCAGCATAGGAGACCCGATAGTGCCAGAGCCTGCCAGGGCTGCAGATTTTGTTCAAAAGAGTTACCGCGGCCCTGGAAAGCAAAGGGCACTACGAGGAGCACGGATGGGTTTTAGTCAGTTAGAGTCTGACACTCCCTCCCGCTCCACCCAGAGCGGCAGAAGTCATTTGATGATTTCCCATCCATAAAAAAAAGGGTTGGCTTTTATCTAACCCCCACAACCGAGTCCCTGGGTAACTCGATCTCCGTTAGCAAGACTGATTGACGATTTTGATGAAATTAGGTTAAGACAGATTGGATTCTGCGGATGGATAAATGAGAAGTTTATATGGGAAATTCAATTCCATTCATGACGAAGACGTGAGCTAAAGCTAGTTTGCGTAGGGACCTTTTCGATTGAACTTCATTTCTAAAATACAAGTCCTAAGCAAAGCCTTTGATTGTATCGTGAGTAATTTACGAGTAGGATCCTTGAAAGAGGGGCGTATTTACTCAGACGATAATTTTCTTTTACTTTAGATTAGTACTAGCAATTCGCTGGCGACTTCGTCGGCGTAGATTTTGTAGGTACTCCACAAACTTCAACGCCCACTTTTAAAAGTTAAATTTGGAAATTAAGCACAACAATTTTTATTAATTACCTAGCCATTTCTGCTAATTCTGTGGTCTAAGGAGGCCCTAGACAATGTGCCATTCAATTAGCGAATGCAACTGTCGAAATGCTAAAATGTAGGAATCAGATCACGTGACATGTCGATAGTATCTGTCAACCCCATACATTTTTGACGTAAGTATTCAAAGTCAAAGCATTTATTTCAATTAGACCATTTACAGGTACTTTTGAATTGTCAAGGTCGGTCGGTCAAAAAGATGAAGCTATTTGCACGTTCCAAAGCGTAGATCTCTATAGAGAAGAACGTGCAAGAAACTCCACGGACACTCTTTTAAAAATAATATTTTTTTACAAAATTATGGTTACATCATTCATATTGAAATTATACATACATGTGAGAACGATGTAAAAGACGTGCAGGATAAAAGAGTCCGGAGTAAAAAAAAAACAATTCAAAGAAATAATTAAAATAAACCATGGCAGCCGAGAGATGACCAGTCTCACCTGACGGCGCCCGTTCATGAACATGACGCATACGCCAGCACCATTCGGCTCAACCATTTTTAAGGGAGTCAAATGATCCAGCGCATGCGCCACCATCAGCCAAACTTTTGAGTGAGCATGACATCCCCAATCGCCAGGGTACATTCAAGTCGTATGATCATTATAGTTTAAAGATACACAGTAATCACACATGTGCATGAAATTATACAATGCTAAATAAGTGGAGTCTATACAATGAAAAATATTGCATTCTTACAATCTTCAGCCGGTCCAACAATATTACCAAATGCTAACATTACTTTCGAGCCCCCTAGTAGCTACCTAGTGGCGTTGTGGAGCAGGACCAGCATTGAGCCAAGCATTTTTATCTTCAATATACTCCCCTAACTTATAATATGCTTGCTTGCATAGTGTGCGTTTAATACAGGATTTAAATTTCGTCTCATTTAATTCTAATATATGGGGAGGTATTTTATTATAACATTAAATAAACAGTACCCCATGAAAGATGTAGCCACTTTAGCAAGTCTAAAACCTGGTTGAACTAATTGGTTCCTATTTCTAGTGACATAGTTATGTCTGTCACCTCGTTTACTAAAAAGATGCAGATTCTTCCTACCGTACATGATATTTTCATAGATATATTGACAAGGCACCGTCATTCATGATGTTAATTTCTTTAAACAGTTCCCTTAGTGAATTCTAACAATTATTGACAATCGCCTTCGCCACGCTACCATTGACATAATCTCACTTGTCTCGTGCCCAGGATCAGCGCAACTGTCGACCCCGTTCAGCCCGTCAGTGGTTGATTATGCAAATATTGTTACATCTGTTTCAATTACCCCACTTTTAGTTTGTCCTCCCCTAAAAACTTTTTCACCCCTCCTTCACCCCAAATCCAAACATTTGATATTCTTATTTTTTTATCGAAATCATTTAATGTACTACATCACTTGCTGCACGCAAAATACGCGCTTAGTCGTGGAGTTGCGGAAACCGGCCCGATTTACATACATACATCACTTTGCTTTATTGTCAATAGTTTTCGCAGCGTACGCTATAAAAGGCATTTGTTTTTGTATTTTTTCCACACCTTGGGTTACATTATCAAAGTTTTCATATGGATCCCTTACTTTTTTGAAAATATTCTATAGCCTATGCCTATCAGTGATAATGTAGGATTATAATGGTAAAAGATTTTTTCAAATCAGTCTAGTAGTTTCGGAGCCTATTAATTTCATACAAACAGACAAACAAATCTCCTTTTTAAAATATGGACCACAATTGGCGCCCAACGTGGGGCTCGTACCCACGACCCTGAGATTAAGAGTCTCATACTTCTAGTGACTGAACTGGCCAGGCGGAAAAGAAAAACCGGGACTCAAAGATTAAACTGGCATTACTGGTCAAGAACACAACAACAACAAAAGTTTCATTCTTGGCCAAACTGCTGCCAGATTTTCTGATTTCTGAAGGACTAATCAGTAACGACTGCCAAAAATCTATCAATGACAGCCGGAATAAAAGCCGTAACGTGTTTTCCGATGCACGGAGAAGTATTGATGTGTATTGCCTAGCACATTTGCCAATCTGTCTCCGGAACAAGATAAGCATACTGAAGATTAGCTCCCTGAAGGTGCGGAACTCATCGGCAACTCTTGCCACAGTGTACTTGCCTGGTCCTGGTCCTGGGCTTCCAGCTCTCCCATCTTCCTGATGAAGCTGTCCTCAAGGCTTTTCTGCGCTGACATAATCTCCTCCAGTTGTGACATACTGATCCTCGAGTGCCAACTGTTGTATTAAAAGTGACAGTGCAGATGATGGACTGGCAGGTGGTGCAAAAATTTTGCAGGAGTCACATAAATGTGCTGCAAACGTGAGTAGCCGTTTTGTAGAGGTTGTACACTGATAACCAATTGAAACTATGATATTTTTTTTTGTATAACTATTTAAATATTATAATCAGCTTTGGAGACACGTCTATCGCTTTAATACACCTACCCGCAAAGAAAAAATAAAAGGAAAACTGAGCCAAAGAAAAAAAAAAATAAAAGAGAAAGAAAAAAATTAAAAAAAGAATCAAATATGTAAGTAATCGAGAGGTTGCTTTTTGTGGTTCCGATTTTAGTGATTGACTCTATCCACTGGTGCACTATGAATGCTGGATTTGCAGATTGGTCAGTTGCGATTACATGTTGCTTTCCACCATCTGCGCCACCGCTGCTTCCTACCGCGTCATAGGAGTCTGCGACGCGAGTCGAACTGAAGACAAGGTTCAAAGTGGGCTGGAAGCCATCCTCGTCGCGGACAGAGCTGCTCGTCACGTTCACTCGCCACGTTGCCAGACGCAGAGGCTTACACAAGGAGCCGTACCATTTGTCCACGTACACATTAGCCTCTTCGACGGCACGATCCTTGTAATGTCGTTTTACTCCATCGAAGCCTGCCACCGGCTCTACCTCAAGACTAACATCGAATGCCCTGCGAAAATTAATTATATTACTAGCTGTCCCACGGCTCCGCCCGCGTGGATGTCGATTATCGTGTAAAAAGTAGCCTTATGACCTTTTCCATATCCCAGGCTATCCATCTGCCAAATTTCATGACGCTCCGTTTTAGCGTAACAGACAGACAGACAGAGACTTTCGCATTTATAACATTAGTAGGGATAAATGCGAAAATTTGGATCTTTGGACGGATGTTTGTCACTCAATCACGTCACAACGGCTGAACGGGTCTTGATGAAATTTGGCGCAGAGGTTCATTATAGTCTGGAATATCATGTAAGACTTTTTATCCCAGGAGTATGTTCCCTTGGATTTAATCATAATTTTCAACACTCACGCGAGCGGAGCCGCAGGTAGCAGCTAGTAACTTTACAAAGGTCAAATAAAATTAGCTGGGTAACCTTCACTGACGTGATGAAAGTATATCTGGAAGAAGTGAGGAGAAGCCTGCTCTGCCCAAATGTAGTGGCTGAATTTGATCACCCATCTTGTCTGGGAAGTTTTAACAATTAAAGGCCATAAACCTAGTGGCCTCGTCGCTATAGTTTCATAAGAAATGAGTATGAAAAAGGAAGATCACGAGAAACTAGTATATATAAAAAACGAACATCGCTCTTACCATTCATTGAATCTCAATGAATGAGAGCTCTACATTCTAAACTGCACAAGACACTACTTAGCTAAGTCCGTACCTTATTACTTTATCGCTGCGTAGATTATTTAGCATATTCGGGTTTTGTACGAAAATGTTATAAAAGCCTGTTGACAATGTCATCAGTGCGTCAGCAAGCGCAACGCTATGGGGCGGCACAAATTGACGGTGCCCATCCGCACCAAGCGTCTTCAGTTGCTTCATTGACATACTTTCCTTCACATGATTGGAAAGCGAAACCGTGAAGTATATCGTGCCGTCCACCGATCGAATCTGTGGCTCGCGCAGTATCCAGATGAATCCGTCCATGTAGCTCATGTTAAGTTTGACAGCCGTAGATAGGATCAAGGCAGCAGCTTCCGAATCCGTGTTGACCAACACCACACGTGTTTTTGTAGCTTGTAAATCTTGCAAAGCCTTCTTGGTTAATTGTTCCGTTAAACCGAGTGGAATTTCAAAATTGAGGAGAAAGAATTTTGCCTTGTCCTGAAGCGCAGCGAAGTAGTGACGAGCGAATGTCGATGGTTGGGACAGCACGGCGACGCGAGTCCAGCCAGACTCGGCGACGAAGTTGTGAAGCGCGAGCGCGACGTGCCGCAGCCGGCCAGCCGTGCGCCACGTGCTGGCGCCGCGCGCCTCCTGGTCGGGTACGGCGCGCGCCAGCAGCAGTGGCACGCGGTGCGCAGCCGCCGCTTCCGACGCCGCCGCCGCGCCCTCCACTGCCAGCGACACCACACCCAACATGTTCAATGCACGTGGCCCTTGCATTAAACCATCTAACCTTCTGCTCAGATCATCAGGGTCGGAACAATTAACATAGTATTTGAATATATTTCTTAATATATAACGAGACCTAGTTTTAATGTGTATTTGTCTCCCGATATATCGAATTGTATGATCGTAAGAGTGAGCATCGGGATCTGCAAAGCATAAATAGGTCGCTATGATTTTTGAATAATCAGGCTTCATTAAGCTTAAATTTTCAACACTCTGAAACACTTCTTCTGAAATATAAGTTTTGTAATTCTGTGCCCACTCGCAAGCGGCCTCTTCGAGGTTTACTCCATTTGCTTCTTGTTCAAGTATCTTTCTCAACGATTCTGGCGTAGGTTTAAAATTTTCAATCAACTTATAAAGCTGATTATTGTCGTTATGAATTTTGAGGTCAGCGATGAGCATTCCATCAGAGTATTCCAGTTCTGTCTGACAGTCATCACTATCGGCCACGCAACGAGGAGGCTGCACGACATGCACGCTCGGCTCTCCATCCCACATGTCAAAATCAAGGAATAAAAATGAGTATTTGGAAGTTAGCAATTCACGCTGGAAGTCAGTGCGATTGACAAAGAACGCACGCGCAGGACTTCCAGCTGCTTTAGCGCGCTGCAGCAGCTTCTGCATGGTGGGTTTGCAGTCGTCACCCACGCCGAGAACCTCCACCCCATCCATAGTAACATCGTATCTAAAACAAAGACATTTTATTTCTATTGTTTGAACATCACGCTAATTATACTAAGGTTATAAACGCAAACATCCAAAGATCGCGATACCTGGAAAAATCTGGAGGAGGCCTATGTCCAAGGACAGCCTGACAGAAACAGATGCCGATGACCACAATAACATATAAATACTAGGTACATACTTATTACCAATAGATACATTCGATTTAAAACATTTTGTATTTGATGAGTCAGCGAATAATGGCTAAACTTACGAGTCGGGCGAAGGATCGATGAAGCCGCAGAGAGAAAGTGCAGTCAAGTTGGAACAAAACGTCCAGTCGATGGAGTGACAGGCGCTGTTTCCCCGAGCGACTGGCATCAGCCACGCATGCAGTCTACGTCCAGTCGGAACGTGGCTCGAGCCGAATGCTATCAACTGATCGCTGACCTCGGTCGCCATTTGAAACGCATTCCGGAGCACTGCCGCCAAACTTATCACCAATCTGTAACACCACAGTTGCACAGTCAGCGACGCAAACAAATGATTTTTTTTGTCTGGATTAATTCAAATAATCTAAGTATGATCGTTTAAAAAAAATCGCAATACCGATGTTTGGGGGTATCGGTATTGAGATTTTTCCTCGAAAATTGTAATAAAATAAACCGTAAGTTAAGATAAATCTTAGATAATCAATTCTTGACGGATTGACTGTAGTAGGCAGCTGATAAAGTCAGCTGAGAAATTATGGGAGAAGGTTTTACCCAGCAAAGGGACAACATAGGCCAAATTAAAAAAAATATTGTACGTACTCATCGGGTCGATGAAATTCGGCCAGGAGCTTCTTTTCGGGCGCCAGATGAACTCGCTGGAAACCCAAGACGTGGTGCAACACTGCAGCCAGTAGGGCCGAGGCGGCGCGAGAGGGATCCCTGTCCCAGTGAAACGTGACGTCCACTGGCCGCCTCTGCACCGACACGCAGCGTGGTCTCTGAACGTCTGATGGAGATTTAATTTTATTTCGTGAGTGGTTTCTCGGTCTTGTCTGTGGCGACCTTAAAATCCAGCCCAATGCAATGTCGGTACCTTAAAATTAACAAAAATATTTAACCTACTTGCAAAATAAATATCATTTATCGATTTACCAACTCTCTTAATAGGTCAATATTTTACAGAAAGCTGTGCAGCATGAGAAAGTGTAATACGTCTTGTTTCTTATACCTAATACTTCTTAAAAAAAATCCTTTAATCACCCCAAAAGTGACCCCATATTTTCAAATTCGTGTATTACGTGTAATGTTTACGTATCCAAAATTTCAATTCAATTGGCCAATATATTATTATTATTTGAAACAAATTGGCAGACATAAACACGACGAGTGTTCCAATAGGGGTGCCCTTTTTTCATACTGACTTACAGAACACTAAATACCAAAACATCTACTTTTTAGTTGCTTATTTAAAAGTAATGTTTTATTTTCTGAAACTTTTACAGCACAGTTGTTCCCGTACCTATTCATTATAGTGATAGTGTAGTGTAGAATGATAAATCTCTCACAATGAAATGTTACGTGTTCCGCTTGGTATATCCAGTGTAACACACCATTCTAGAATGAGGAAAAACCAAATACTAAACTAATTAATAAAAATATTATCACTTGTTTACAATAATCTTTGCTTGAGCGGTTATTGAGCTTCGGTGCTTGTGCGGTTAATAATAAAGATGATTGGGTCATACTCAAATAAAGTGTACATTTGATGTGGGATGGTCCATCCCCTTCTAACCTAACCTATCCGAGTCAGAGTGCCCTAAAACCAAACATTTAGTTTATTTGTAGTGAAGTAAGTTATTTGATGTAAAAAAGAATATAAATGATGAGTATGTATTGATAGGCGATTATTTATTTGATATGCAATTTATAATATCCCTTAAAGTAAATATCTAATGTTAGGATATATTTTATTTTTAAGCTATTGCATAGCTTCTATCGCGGGCCTTGAGCGTGGAGACCGAATCCAGAAATTCCGTAACAAAAATAACCTAACACCCCCCACTCCGACCGGCACAGCGGTGATACTTTTTGTTTCTATGACGATCTGTGTTCTTAATTTGAAAGTTTTGTTTTTTTGCTTGCATAATTATTTAGCTATTGCAATAGCTTTACCGCGGCAGTCTCCGAGTGCCACACGTCTTTTTTTCCCCCAGTGTTGTTATGTATGTCTATTAATATGAAGATTTTCTGGTATTTAAACCTTAATTTTCTTTAATTTTTGAGTGTCAAAACATTGTAAAAAATTTCTTCATACATTTTTTAGTGTCTCAATGACCATTACACATTTTTAGAGATAAATTGTTACGAATATTCATCGCTTTACTTAATATTGACTGTGGCCATATTATTCTTAATAAATCGAGTAACTAAATAGGGCCAATTTTATTCGTAAATCATTTATAGAAGAATTAATTTTAACCCCCATTTTTGGCCACGGCAACGACGCTAACGAATCAATCTATTAATAAATAATAATATTTTAGCATGAGAATAACATGAACGTGTACTGACTGTCTTGGTGTTTTGCAGCGAGGCTGGTGCAAATTGGATGCTCGGTATTGTTGGCATCAGCGTCTCTGATGTCAGGAAAGCATCTGACAAGCGACGATGGCGGAGAGCTCGATGTCGTTGAGTTCCTTGGCTCGGCTCCGTAAGCGGCAGAAGTGTCCAGTATCAGAGACAGCATGGTCAGAGCCAACAGGCTCTGTACCGCCACTATGAGGGACATAGCTGTCTGGTAACACTAAGGTCGAGACATCTGCCACGGAACACTGGTCCGTAGCGAGTGGTTACTGACTTTCCGAGGAACATAGAGGTTTGCACCGGAGCAATGAGTACCGGAGAATCACCGGTTATTTTCCGGTGAACTTATTCGGTAAAAACACCGATCAAAAACCAATTAATCACCGGTTTTATTGGAGCAGTATTTTTTATTTATTTATAATTTAAACTTTATGTACAATAGTGGTACATGGGCGGACTTAATGCAGCAAGGCATTCTCTACCAGTCAACCTTTGGGTTAAAAAGACTACACTGTGGTAGGTGTACAACAAATAAGATTAAAATAGAGTTTTTTTAAAGGTGATTTAAATAAAAGGAAGGTTTATTATTCAATATTGTTCTTTATTATCATAGTTAGTTATTATTTCTTATTTACTTCTTTATTATAACAATATTTCAGATATTAAATCAAAGCGTGTGTCCATTAATATGACTTATTTCACTTCCTACTAATTTTCCAAATAACTCGTTGCAATGTGTATGATTATTCCCCATATTTTCGGTTTGAGTTCCTATTCCACTTTTAACTATAAACAAACATCGTCGTTTGCGGCAATTATCATATTAAAAATGTACATAGAAACGGATTTTTCAGATATCAATCATAACTGGGATAATGTGGTGGATTTTTATGTTTGAATACCATTTTAACTAATAAAAAAACAACTTCAAAAAAACAACACGATACAAGTGTTTTTTTTTAATCGGTTTTTTTTTGTGAAACAGAGTTTTATTTTTTACTTTTTAGTGGTACTTTCCAGTGGTGTTGTTAGGTCTGGGCCTAACAACACCACTGGAAAGTCACAGGAAAGTAAAAATACGCAATTTCGTATACATGGATGATTTTTTCACATATTTTGTCCAGCTATTTGGATTTAAAATCCAAACTACTGAACCGATTTTGACAAATCAAAATCGGTTCAGTAGTTTGGTTTGTATTCTTTAGTTTTTTTTTTGTGAATCAAAATTCACAAAAAAAAAACGAAAGAATACGGAAGAATTTTTCAAATCGGTTCATAAATGACGGAGATAAGAGGTAACAAATACAAAAAAAACAATCGAATTGAGAACCTCCTCCTTTTTTGGAGTCGGTTAAAAAATGAATGAAAACTGTCTTTTTTATTAGAAAACCCATCAAAAACAATATTCATTTTTGTCATAGGCTTATAATTCCTACGCATCAACCGGAGATCACCGGTAAATCACCGGAGATCGCCCAATCACCGGTGAATTTCACCGGTTCTCAAAATTCCGCTCCGGTGCAAACCTCTAATTTATAATATAATGAAGTGGCAGGATCGCCAGTTCATTATAAATCTTCCTCGCAAAGTCTGGCCACACAATCGCGACTTTTCGTGCGACTTATCGCAACAAGACAGGCACAACACAAGTTGAAGTTCTACAGAGGAAAACATTAAAATTGAAAGTTTAACAGTCGTAGTTTTCATTATACTGCTGAGATTCTTGCACCCGATTGTTTCATTCTGGCGGTGAGATGCCATGATGTGTGTTGCCATCGCGAGCAGAACTTGAATAAGGCTTGCTCAGGTACATGGGGATTGGCACATGAAAAGAGAGGCCTATTCTCAGCAGTGGGCGAAGTCGGGCTGTGGATGATGGATAAGTGTGTGGATGTAGACCAGTCAATTCAGTATTGTTAGACTGGCGCCCATTTTATTTTTTAGGATGAGAAATCATCAAATGACTCCTTCCGCTCTGGGCGGAGCGGAAGAGAGTGTCAGACTTACTGACTAAATAAAACCCATCGGTGTTCCTTCTTATGCCCTTTGCGTTTTCGTCGACAAATTCCGCAACCCTGGCAGACTGGAGCCCAATCATGTCGATTCTTCTTCTCACCCGAATATTATATATGTCGTAGATTGATGGCGCCACTATGGGACTACGGACAGTGCCATCTGACAAATTGTTTTAAACCAAATAATCACGTGATCGGAAACGCAAGCGCGCCCTACCGCTTGGACACGATCGTCGGTAGAGGGGACAGCGAGAACTGGCGGAGCTAGGGAGAGGTCGCTCCAGCGCTCACGCACTCTCGGCTGAATGCCCAACCACGCACGTTGTCTGTTTCCTGTGTAAACTGTTGGTCTGAATAAAATTATTTTAATTTAAATTATCGTTCGTTCGAGTACCTGCAACCAGTGGCGTGCAGAGTTTTTAAACAGGGTAGGCAGAAAATTTTAAAAGCCAAAAATACTTACTGCATGTTGGTTTTTGGCCACCTCAAATATCCATAAATTGACTGATTTTATAGACTTTTTTAAAAGCCAAAAATACTTACTGCATGTAGGTTTTTGGCCACCTCAAATATCCATAAATTGACTGATTTTATAGACTTATCAATTTACGGATAAAGATAAAAATATTTCGGTTCCGATCTACTTTCGCGTTATGTCTGTCGCAGCCAACTAGCATAATCAGCCGTTTCATTCAAAGTCTAGCCTTTTCATAGAACTGCGCCGTTTAATCAGCGACATAAGTGACATGAGCAAGTCATTAAACGATATTGATCAAAAGATGTCACTTAAGTCGCTGAAAAATTGGCGCAATTATATGAATAGGCTAGGCAACCAACTAAACGGCTCATTAAGCTAATTGGCTGCGACATGTCTATCAATAGCGATATGTATCTGAGAATTTAAACGCGTCTCAATACGATTTTTTCCAAAGGTGTGATATTTAAGGGAAGCTTCTAGGTGTTTTTCAGATTGGTCATGTTTTTTTGCTGCAATAGGAAAGTTATGAATATCGATGTAACCGGTATCGTTCCAGACCGTTTTATTGTTTGAAAATAGTAGACAAGGGAAACAGAACAACCTATGGCTGTGTATGCAACCTGTGAGCCAATAACATGAATCATATTGTTTTGTATTGAATTTACGATTGACTTTACCTTTAGTTTGTAATAATTGCAAATTCGGTGTACAACGACCTTTCACAATCACTTGCTTTTATCACCGAATGATAGTTTTGAAAACGCATCATTTTTAATTTCTCTATACACACACCACCTGAACAACTTTCACAGTGAATATTATCCATTTTTCACACTATTATCGACGTTATACTCTTAAATACTAAATAATATGGCTCACAAAACAAATCAAAACGAATCAAACAAACAAAATGGCAAAAAATAATACGAAAAAAAGAAATAGTGTGAGTTATGATGCAATATAAATGAAGCTATGCTACTTTTTAAAATAGTTTTATAGCTAATTTCGGTTCGGAAAACTTCGGATAATTTCGTAATTTGTCGTGTTGTAAAAAAGACACTGTCTATTCTGTACGGTTGTGTGCGCTATTGTGACATTGTGTGCCACGTATAATATTGGAACGCACACCCATTCAATCCGCATGACCACGAGAGCACACATGTAAACATTTAGACTCGAATAGTTTGTGTCTTTGCCGAGGCACGAAGCGAATCGCTAGTGCCGCGCGAGCTTGCTTGGAGCGACTGTTTATGTTTTATTTGTTTATTGTTAGTAAGTAGGTACTCGTCGTACTCGTCGATAAAATAATAATAGATATCAGAACAAGATTATACTGAGTTAGGTAGGGTAGGCTGTGTCTTTCTCACTTTATGAACCGCACGCGACTGCCTGCAACAGTGTCCACATCCAAAACTATATTGATTGTGAAGAAGACCCGGTGCTTCGCGTCTCGGATTTTTTATGCTATTGAGGTTTTTGCCATAAACTCGTGTCTCATTTGTGTGGGAAGCCTTAATCACCGTATTTTTTTTATTTTATTAAAACAAATAACTTATTAAAACGGTAGGAGCACTAAAGATTAGATAGTCCTAATTAATATTTTCAACAACACGTTTTCGCAACATTTTTTCCTTATTAGCACTCAACAATAATTGGTACATTTGATTAGGTATTTAAATACCTAATATACAATAACAAAATTCAAAACAACCTAGTAGGTACCTAACTTTATCTGAGGTTTTTATAAAAAACCACTATAGAGTACCTACAGTCCGGTATCTTAGAAGATGGGTGAGTGGGGAATCTTTTCCTGAATAGAAAAATAATAATTATATTATTATTCTTTTCAGTCCAAAAGCGTCAGTTAGATCTTTAAAATAAGGGACAGTTATTTTTTGCCTATTCAAATTATTAAAAATCGACAAAGATAAAGCGCATCAAAATTCAGTAATGGGCTTGGTGACGTCACAGATTTGTAACAAAGTGTAAAAACGCGTGACGACACGCGAAATTTCTACTCACTGTATAGTCCTAATTTGTTGTTAATATTACAAAAACATAATTGGCAATGTAACTGACGGGCGAAATAGGTCCATTCAGGAAAATAGCTCATTGGCCTGGAGTGAGACTGTAGGTATTTCAATATGATAAAAGGCCAGCTTATAATGACCTTGTTTTGATAACGCGCGTCCCACTGTACGATCATATTAATAGGGATTATAAGTACCTTATTGTTGTTTAATTTTATAATTACGCAAGGGAACCAACCCTTTACAAATAATCCCGGAATAAATATTATCTACCAACAATACAATAAATCAATTATTATTTTTTTTAACACTTTAGCACATAGTACAGAGGCGGACTTAATGCCATAGGCATTCTCTACCAGTTTGGGTGATGCAGAGAATAGTGGGCATAGTGTACATTATTTTTATTATTTTCATTATTTTACAATTTTCTCGGTTGTCTGTTTTGCTTGACACTTCTTAAATGAAACTATAAAGTATGGTCAAGATTAGAACTTCGTTTGGTAAGTAACGCAAAACCAGCTTGACTGAAAGTTACAAGTGTTCTCAAAGGCTTACATTGTAACTTTAGGGATGGATCCCTTAGAAGAAGCTTTAAACTTATGTATCTGGTACATAATGTAACCATTTTTATTAATGTTACCTTTTCGCTCTGCAAAATGGCTGTCTCAGTTGTCCGGCTAATGTAACGCTTCAACAAACCCTTCAATGCCTAGAGCCTAGTGCCCAGGCAGTATATCAAACCAAATACACTAACAGCACTTTACAATTTAGCAGCAATACTTACAATGCTCTGAAAAATAAGGCTCCCTAAAACTAAATTTACTTTTGACATTAGTCATATTTTTTAAAGATTTAGTGATATTATCGTCCGCTGGCCCATTTTATGGCGGCATCAAGTCGACATTTCGCCGCCTGCGCCGTCCTACCCTCCTGCGACGAATCGGGTCAGCGAGAGAGTCCTCCTCCCTGACCCGCTCCGCGGCTTCCTTTTGCGAGATTACGTCCTCACAAAAAGACGCAACTGCCTCCCATACCCTTTCACTGCCGATCATGCCTCTAACAACGGCCGGCAGGGACAGATCTTCCCCAATTTCTGCCGCCAGAACTCGACGCTGCGTCAATCAATCAATCAAATATTTATTTATCAGAATATGGTACAATAGGTGGTATGATAATAGTTCCAGCATATCCTGCCATAATATAATAATAATAATAATATCTTGGGACAATCAACACACCGCCATCTGATCCCAAACTAGGCAGAGCCTGTACTATGGCAACCAGGGCCATGGTGACCGGGGCCCTATGGCGTACAAATATTTATAAATTCAATATAAACAAAGCAAAGTGGAATAGAGAATACAAAATTAATTTATATTGCTCAATAAATAAGAATTGTAATTGTATTGATTTGAAATTATTATAATTACATATGAATAAAAATTGTATTAAATTAAAATTGTAGTGATTAATAATGAATAAAAATTGTATTATGTCAGTAACGACTTATCCTCTAAATATTCTTGAACACTGTAGTAATTTTTTTCTAGTAGTATTCTGAACAATACCCTTTTGAACAACGGCAATGGCAAATCTTGCGTATTACTTGGTAGATGGTTATAAATAATAATTGCCATGCAGTACGCATTTCTTTTAAATAACATTAATTTTATTTGAGGAAGTTTCAATTTGTCTTTGTGTTTCGTTCTACTATTTATTTTGTAATTGTTTTTTTCAAATAAATGATAATTGTTTTTTACAAAAATACATATTTCATAAATATAAAGACACGGCAACGACAGTACTTTCAGTTTTTTAAACAATGGCTTACAACTACCTCCCAGGCAGGGCACTGCTCGAGAGTTTGCAGGGCCGTGTCCTGGCTGCATCCGCACTGGTGACACATGGGAGTCGCCTCCCGTCTTGCCACTGTGTGCAGGTACTTGCCGAAACAGCCATGCGCCGACAATACCTGCACTAAACGGAAGGACAGCGTCCCGTGTCGCCTCCGTATCCACTCCTCTAAGATTGGCTGGATAGCCCCAACGGTCCAGTGACCGGCGCTGGGAGTCTCTAGCCTCTCCGACCATTGCCTTACGATGGCAGTCTGCGCCTCTCTGCGCCACCTCATCACCACTTCAGGTGGTGGACCACTGCCACTCTCCGCCCGAACTTCCACACTTCTATGATAAACTTCGGCAAGCAGTCGCGCCTCGAGATACCACGGGGGTGTTCCTGCCAATGCGAACGCCACTTCAGCTGAAATTGTGCGGTATCCGCGTATTACCCTGATTGCCATGACTCTTTGCGGTCGCCGCAGATGAGCCTTGTTCTGGGCATTCAGGGAGTCCGCCCACACTGGGGCGCCATACAGCGCCATTGAGCGCACCACCCCCGTATAAAGCTGTCCGCAGCTCACGCTCGCTCCACCCAGATTCGGCAGTAGCCGACTTAGGGCGGAAGCTGTGCCGATCAGCTTCGGGGCAAGTCGGCAGAAGTGCTCGCCGAAGTTCCACCTACGATGTAGGACGAGGCCAAGGTATTTCATGTGCGTCCGCACCATAATTCGCGCACTTCCCAGAGTGATGTAGGCGCCCGCCGGTGGTCGGCGATGGGGCCCATAAAACACCAGACACTCAGTCTTCTCCAGCGCCACCCTAAGACCCAGTTCTTCGATGCGGCTGATGACCAGAGACGCACCTTCAATGGCCAAGCGTGCCGCCTCCTCAAAATTTCCCCCCCAGGCTGTGATGAGAGTGTCGTCAGCATAACAAATGACGCCCAGCCCGGGTGAGAGAGCACCGCGAAGGACCCAGTCGCAACCCACGTCCCACAGTAGTGGCCCTAGGACCGACCCCTGTGGAACACCACACGTGATAGGCCTCCGTACGATTTGGCCATTGCGTCCCTGGTAACTAACACATCGCCCCCTCAAATACGACCCACCCCTGCTCAACTCGCGTTAAGGTCCCAAGATCAAATTCCCCGTAATAAATGTGGATATTCATTCGAAATAAATTTTTCTGAGCCGTCCACTGGTGACGTGATTTAAATTGAATCCGAATTAAATTATTTTTCTTTATTTTCGCGGCTTTTGCCCGCGTTTCTATTCAGCCAGCGTTCAAACTTTATTTTCTCCAAAAAATGTCTATAACCGTCTCCAGAGTCCCATCTCTGGACCTATCTCTGTACCAAAATTTATGAAAATCTGTTCAACAATTTAAGCGTGAAAATAAAACTCACATTCACATTTGTAATGTTAGTTAGATTTGCTGTTTTTTAATGATAATTTGCTATTTAAAGCCTATGTATAACATTAGACTGCGACAGGATGGGTTGGTTAATTGATATAATGCATAAAATGAGACACAAAGGCTATCAGGGATTGACAAAACAAACAAAATATTTTATTTCAGAAAGGCCTACATGGGCCTAGTGGCTCTTATAAAAAGTCAGAAGTTAGTATACCTAATAAACAACTCTATTCTGAGAAGGAAGATACTAATATCTACTTAATATATAATATGATACATATTTATCTTTCATAACTCTAAGGATTGCTTTGCGCATTAAATCCATTAGATTGGATATAAACGCTGGCGAGAGTAGTTATTCATTTCCGAGAATATGGAGGTAATAAAAAGAACACACAATCTAATGAAGGATAAATCTAATTATATAATAACATTTTCTACTGCACGTGTAGACAGCCAGACCCCCGGGGTCCACTCAGAAACATGTACTTATTAGAAACAGGTTTTCAAACACCGACCAAATGAATATTAATTTCAGATAATTCACATTTAATTAAATGTGATGACTAAATAAATACTTTCGAACAACTTTGCTATGTTAATCTACAAGGGCAGTAAATCAGTGAAGTTAGCGAGCCCCCACGAGGGCGTTCAGTAGCTTATTCGTTGTGAACCTCAACGAATCTGGCCAGATAAGTGTCATAGATTCAGAAGTCGCTTTGTGCCGCTTAATAAATTGTGTTTCGAAGCAACCGAGCGCAGAAATCGGAGTATTTATGACTTCCAGTAAGCAAAGAAATAATAACTGCCGAGACTGTAATAAAACGGCTTTTTTGGACATTATTGGATAAGTTACGCGGCTTATCATAATAAGGCTTTATATCTGAATAATACTTGGGGATAAATAAGATTTTATTAAGACAAAAAAGTTTTTTCAAGCGGACTTTTTGCCAACATTAGAATCAATGGCAGTATTTGGGTCGTTTAGCAAAAACTCTATCTCCGAACAACGTCTAACGGTTGAAAACAATTAGACCCATTTCTTCTGAAAACAATTCGAAGAGAAAGGAATTCCTTATCTAAAACCAGCTCTAAACACGAAGTTGAGCGTCATCAATCTCTCGCTAACCGGGAGTCCGACAATAGTGGGTGACTCGCAGCCACCAATTAGGGTCACGTTTCAGCTCTGTAAGCACCCTTATCAGCCTTCAATCAAGTCCGTACGCTCCCCGAATCCATACTTTTGAGTAAATTGTTGAATAGACGCTATCTTCAAATATTAATCATTTCGTAGTCTACCTAAGTGCTTACCTGTCAAATCTGAATTATGAAGTGTCAAAACGATAATTATATTATACTAAATTCAAATAGCAGTAAGTAATGTTCTCGTTTCCACGCTGAATTATTATTATAATGATTTGACAAGCGACTTTATTTAGTTTCAAATCCGTTTAAGTTGGTTGCTGTTTATGTGTAGTCGAATCTTAGGATAGATTTTACGCCAACTTCCCGTTCCCGTCGATTGAATTGACATTTTGTGCATCCAGTGTGGTCAATGAGTTCTGGTGACAACAATGTTTTGGTCTTTACAGCTATCTCAGTTCTGTGGACGAGTATTGTGGTATGTGTATTATTATTTTTTTACTTCTTTACAACCTGTCTTTCCCTATTGGCCTCTCAGGTTTTGAATTTTTAAAATCCATTGCGTTTGTTACACATTAGTATGTGGAACTCTTGCTTCTAGACCCAGCGATTTTAGCTAGGTATGCGTTTTATGTCAGGTA
This sequence comes from Melanchra persicariae, assembly GCA_947386135.1. Taxonomy (NCBI): domain Eukaryota; kingdom Metazoa; phylum Arthropoda; class Insecta; order Lepidoptera; family Noctuidae; genus Melanchra; species Melanchra persicariae. The sequence continues at coordinate 7,569,694 of OX376659.1, forward strand.
TATAAGTCAGAATATTACGCAGTAGATATTATTTTGCATTCTCTGTAGGTACATTGCTACAGCTACACTGCGATCGCCAACCCGCCTGCCAAGCGTGGCGAATATGGCAAACCGGGAGCATTTGGGGGAGGCCTATGTCCAGCAGTGGACGTCTTTCGGCTGTTATGATGGTGATGAGATATTATTATTACCTACCTATGTAAATTATTTTTGAACTGGCTTATTATGACTGTATTCCTGCATAATTGTAAAACTTTTGCTGAAGTTAACATACTCATAAGCACGCAGCAAATAAATCCGCATGCGGAAATGATACGAAATTAAAGCATATTTTTATCATTGTTTTTTATGGCTATCCTTCAACCGATCATGCTACTGGATTTTTGCCAAACCCCATTACCGCTTGGTTTTTTTTATTTTAATTCCAACATAAAAGGTAATTCATCAAACCAATCCCTACTAATAATATTATAAATGCGAAAGTAACTCTGTCTGTCTGTCCGTTACGCTTTCACGCTAAAACGGCTGAACAGATCGTCATGACTTTTTTACGCGCGGGAAAAAGCTAGTATTTAACAAAAACGCATGCTTTTTGTTGTACTAAATATTTAATGATTTCAGTTTTTCCAATCTGTAAGGAGTCAGCCACGCACTGATCTTGAGACTGTAATCTGCAGTGCGATTCTGTAAACATGTCGAAGTGAACACTCGGGCGGGGTGCACGACGGGTGAGTTGTCAAACCATACAAATAAGATGGAATGACAGCTCTATTGTCGTTCACTCCGCCTAGATGAACACCGTGAGATGTCGACAGAATCGACCGGCAAAGTTGTTCCACCAATCTGTCTCAACGGTGGGAAAAGTGGAATGTTCAAACTTTTGTACACTGTGTCCCACTAATTTATATAATTGGTGTTGGCGGGTGAGGACAAATTCTACAGAGTTAACCCTAGTTTGGGGTTCGATTAATTGTTCAATTTAATAAAAATGAAATAATGATAAATGGTAAGCTTTGATTTTTTAATATGCTTGTGTATACTATAAAGATTTTATCAACAGATTTCGCTTAAAATAACATAATTATTTTGCTTTCATATTCCAATACTCACACTTCATCGTTTCAGTCTAGTCTAGGCACTAGGCCAAGTGTATTTTATGTATTTTCATAACATTTAAGTATCGTCATATGACGTTGCTTGAAAAATATGACTATTAAAGTCTTTATGAAAAAACTATTTTCGCAGAAACCTGATTCTCGACTCTATATTCTTGTACCGCAACGGCAAAAGTAATCTTTTTTATCTCGTCGTATTTTCAAGCTGCCTATAAAAATATATAATAAGAAAAACTGACCCATTTTCTACGTGTTTTAATATATTTTTATCCATTTTCATAACATAACAAAGCTTCAATCGATACGTACGGTACATGTACGGTGTACTATCGTAGTGAACGTGCACTTTTGTGACTAAACCAAGACAGGTTAAAAGGTACGTGCATGTGGCGTATCTTATATGTTACCATTATAACACTGCATTGACCCAGTTACCTGCATCGACTCCCGAAACCTGCTGTTTATAAAACGGGGTACTATTTTAGATAAAATATAGTAAAAAGATAAAAGAGGAACAATGAACTAAACTCTAACTCATTTTTAACCGACTTCACAAAAAGGAGGAGGTTCTCAATTCGACTGTATTTTTTTTTGTGTTTGTTATTTCATATCTCCGTCATTTATGAAGCGATTTGAAATAATCTTGTTTTATGTGAAAGTATATACTTCTCGATTGGTCCCATTTAAATTTTATCAAAATCGGTTCAGCAGTTTGGATTTTTAAATCCAAATAGCTGGAAAAAATATATGGAAAAATCATACGAAATTGCATATTTTTGCTTTCTTGTGACTTTCTAGTGGTGTTTTTAGGTGTGGGGTACCACTAAAAAGTGAAAAATAAAAAACTTTTTCACAAAAAAAAACCGACTTCACGACACAAAATACCTTTAATTTCGGAAGTCGGTGTTTTTGGTTGCTTCTTCGTTATTTGACACCGACTTCCGAAATTAAAGTTATTTTGTACTTTGTAGTGCTTTTTTTGGAAGTCAGTTTTTTCTTACAATAACTTTTGTAGAATTATATTTGTCGGAGACGGTTATCAAATACAACTGTGGGTAGTTGTCAAAATGTGTTATATATTATTATGCAAACTTAATTGTTTTGTTTGTGTTTTTTAATTTAAGTGATTTTACTATCAATCACTGTCTAATAAATCGAAACATGATTTATTGAGTACTCGGTGTACATTAATGTACGGTACGGTGAATTGAGTTTTGGAAACTTATTTCAATAATTATAGTAATCGTTTGTCTTTATCAATACAAATGATGACATGTTATTTCGTTTTAAAACGATTTACTTTGTTAAACCACTATTGTTTATTGAATTATTATTGTACAATTTGATTAATTTATAATGCAAGTTTTATTAGATTTAGCTAATTATAGTGATTCGTATCAAGTTAACACGTGACGCACTTCCGTGCGGCATCGGACAGAGTTCTTGTGGAGTGAGAACATGGTATTACATACAAAGAGCGTGCACTTTGTGTGCCAGTGAGTCTTATCTTGGATTCGATTCGACTCATTATAGAGCTTCTGCTCCCGACAAAACTGTCGGTTTACCTGGTACAGCGCTGCTGTATATTTACATAGCTGTATTGGCTTGCTAATATACTTTGTACTTGGCTTAGGCCTCTGTACGAACTGTGACCTTAAAGTTATGTTTGTTAAAAATGTTCGAGTGTTAGAACTGTAATCATTAAAATCATCAATACAACTCTCTCAGCTAGAATTGATGCCAAATGTAGTATTTTATGAAATCATAACATTTGCATCAATTCTAACTGAAGGAGTTGTGATGATTTTAATGATTACATACTTGCTACGGCCGCGAATCATATTTTGATCAAGATACAACCTGACACTGACCTGCAAATTGCAAAAAACGTGAGAAAATTTTAATTTCACGGGCTACCCAGGCGCTTCCACCGGGCTGTGTTGTAACGACGACTGCTGAGGCCCTCTAGCGGCGCAAATACTGTAACCTTATTGGTAATAACAGTTTTGAGCCGTTTGGGGTGAAACTTGGGTTCTGGGGTCCAAGTGCACGTCTCCTATTCAAGGACATATCTCGCCGACTGATCGACACTTTGCGTGACCAGAGGGCTGGCTCGTGCTTTGCCCAAAGAATTAGCATTGCCACGTTTCCGGATGACAGCGAAGCGGAAGAATACTTCGACGCCAGAGTGTATTTTTTTTTTTGTATATTGTGTATATAGTTAGGTTTAGTAGATATAAATAGTTAAGTTAGTGTTATTCGGTTAATTTTTATTTCAATAAAACGTAATCCCACCAAAAACATTTCATGTAAAATGTTGCCAAGACGACCACATAAGGTTTGCCCTGTGAAAAAGATATCAGATCTCATGTAGAGCCAATCTTCTGAATCTACACGGCCTAACTCTACCGACCCTAACTTCACAAATTCTACATATCAGTAAAAATGTATGGCTTCGCCGTTTCGCTACCGTCGTGGAGGTGATGCGAATATTTAGTTTCTGAAGTAAGTCAGTGACGAAATCGGTGTATTTTAGATATCAATAAAATCTAAGGTATTAGAGCTATTCAATTGAGACTTTGTATGTTTAATTAGTCTATTATTGACATCATATCCTGAGAATATGAACTATCTGGTACATCGGAAACCAACTCTATGAGGGTTCAAAAAACGACGAAACAATTCGAGAAAAGTAGGTAGTGCCCTTGCGCTTTGCTTGGCTCGTCTCGGCGTGCATGACAAAGTTTCAAAATGATTTTTTTTATGATCATAGCTGCATTGTACAATTCTTAGCTAGAGCTCATACAATGCACGAATTTTATTTGAGTTTTTCTTTTCGTCGTCTTTTCACTAAGGCATTCATTGTTCAGGCTTTTGAGTCTTGAAAGGATATTCTTTGACTGAGGAGAATTTCAAAAGGAATGATGGATTCTCTCGCTGTCTGAAGTACATACTCACAAATAATTTTTGGCTCTTTTTCTTGCAACTTTTCTCGAGATAAGTTTTGAAGATTTTCCAGAGATGACATCGTATGCTTACTTAGCTGCAAAAACTACCTAAGTAAATGGTCCAAACAAACATAACACAGGCTAAAATAGCAAAAAAAAGGTTGTGTTCGTAGCTGAGAATGCCTCTTAGGCTTGACCTACTTACACACTAACAACATAAAAGTGAAATTATCCTAACCTACATTAGTCACATCAAAGCTGAAACCCTGAAACTTATTCCATCTTTTTCTCTGAAAAAACAAAACAGATGAGAAATGACGTAAACCAATCCCTGAAAGTGTACCGCGAAAATAAATCAAAGTTCATCTGGACCCTTCGTACAGATTTATTATATATAAGGACATCACAGACCCTTCACATGTCAGAAATAGACCCAGGAATGTGTACCAATAAACCCTAATCCGACCTAGTTTGTATTCGGAGCAACGTGTCCAAGTCGTCCTGAAATTGTTTACTAAGTAAAAAGATATGTTGTTGTCCCTTTTTTTTTAAGGATGGGAAATCATCATTTGATGATTTCCCATCCTTTACTTCTTCCGCTCTGGGTGGAGCGGAAGGGAGTGTCAGACTCTTACTGACTAAAACCCTGGCAGGAATCCGCAACCCTGGCAGGATGTTGCAGTCCCTTTGGAATACCTTGGCGTTTATGCCTTGTCATTTTAACAATGGTCTACTAAATAAATAATGTATAAAATATGTACGAGTTAAAAAGGGGGAAATTGCCCACTGACCATCAAAACTATTCATACGCATCGCTGTCAATGGGAATAGTGCGTAAATATCTGGTATCATTGCAGTTTTCTTTACTTTTAATAATACATACTTCTGGTTCTGGTAAAAACGCTGAAGAGTAAAGTTGCCTGAAAAGATCAACACAACGAAATTGTTTATTTACAATTAAGCATAATTTTGCTTGTATCAAGTTTTCACATCGTTTAACGAAAATGCCGATAAAGGGAAACAAAAGCAGCTCAGTAGGTAAACAAAACAATACCTAACGATTATACAACGTGTACCAGAAAATGTGTTAAAAATATTACAAAAAAAAAACTTTTTTAATAAAGAAATGAATGCTTTTATGAAAACAGAAAAGGTCCCCATCGTAAAACAAGAAATAATACGAAACCGACGAACAACGTTCAATTAGGTCATTTGCGACCTATTTCGTCTGCTATGTGGGCGTCCCATTTTTTCAACCCATTTTAAGTTTTCCAGGTTATGTATTTCGAAGTAGGTAACACAATACGTCAAGCTCAGATTACGTAAATTTTATTTCCATCATGTTTTGTAAACAAAAGTATAGGATTTCTGACAAGTTTTTCTTTAGCCTAGTTTTACGGTTGCCTGAAGAATCAGAGAATAAAACATTAATTTGTACGGTTTCAGGCACCACAATGTGCCAAAAAGAATAAGTACTCGTATTATACAAGGTGTGATAAAAATCCTCATCTGCCCTTATATAGGGGTCGACTCCCAGTCAAACCGGATTCAGTTGAATTACAGTATTTTACGTGGAGCGGCTGCCTACCATACCTCTGATACCTCCAGAACCCATTAACTGGGCAACACGGTACTTCTTGGCAAGACTGGTGTCAGATTTTCTGGCTTCTGACAATCCGATACGACTGCCAAAGATCTACAAATGACAGCCAGGACCAACGGCTTAACGCTTAACGTGCTTTCCGAGGCACGGAGGAGTCTCGGTATGTTAAGATGGTCACCCATCCACAGACCAACCTCGGCAAGTAAAAATACGCTGAATAATTTTATCATTGACAAATTTCTAAGCTTACTTCAAATTTGAATTTACCTCGTTCAACTCTCCACTTGGCTAGCAACGCACTATTTCGTGCTATTTCGTTTATTTTCGTGCTATTTCGTTTGTTTTCGTGCTATTTCGCGCTATGTCCTGGCCTTCCTTCATTGCAACAAATCTCCTACATACCTTTTGAGAAATGATTAACACGGCACCCCATACAAGTAAATTACTTTCCAAACTAATATCCAAGTAACATCATAACCCCACTAACCTGGAATATTGAACTTCCCACGTGAACCCACCCTCATTCCCTATTGTTCGACTAGCATGCCGAACATAGATTAGCTCTTAGCTGCATCTTAGTAACGCATAATCACGGAGTTACGAACTTTAACTAGTTTTACTCCGCGAAACTTTGCCTAATGCAGTAATAGGGTTAATACCACCTGTGAGCTTTAAATAGGTACATCCGAAGTTTAGGCATGAGTTTATTTGTAAGCCACCGCAGGTTTACAAATAAACTAGCTTTTGCCCGCGACTTCGTACGCGCATATTCCTATATGTAGCCTTCTTCATGAATGTGGCTATCTTAAACAGAAACAATTTGCCAAATCCGACGGCTAGTTCCAGAGATTAGCGCGTTCAAACATACAAACTCTTCAGCTTTATTAGTATAGATAGATTCCTGCCCAAAGTAATAATGTAATAAGAAAATCCAAGCTATCCTTCATAACATCAGTATTAATTTCGTATTTTACTTAATAATTGAATGATAACTTTTATTTCATTTTGTTAAGCTGATATGTCACCGGAAAGTTACAGACCCCGTAAGATTGTTATAAATCTTTATTGGATTATAATTTCTCGATATAATATGAAAAAATAGTTTTGTATAGATAACATAAATGCCAAAATTCAATAGTTTCCAATATATCCGTGTCTTATAAAGAAGAAATTATTTACAATTTCTCGCGATATTTTACAATCTTACGGCGTTTGCAATTTTCCGGTGATATAATTTAAGATTGTATAGAATTTTATACTTTACTAGGTGACCCGCGCAATTTCGTCTGCGTCACATTTTCATTAATTCTCCACTCCTATTGGTAGAAGCGTGACGTTATAATGTCTATCCCTCCCTCGATAAATGGGATATCTAACACTAAAAGAATTTTACAATTCGAACTTAATTCCTGAGATTAGCGCGCTCAACCAAACAAACAAACTCTTCAGTATTATATTAGTATAGATTTAATCCAAGTGCCGTACAGCACTTAAAGGCAACTATGCTATAAAGCCATTAGATAAAGCATTAATAATTCATAGCCATATCCACGATAAAAGTTTTTCAGTGTCCCTGACACCACAAAATAATCCATCCAGAAAAAGATTTGAAAGGAAAACCAGACACAAGCGGTTAAATATACAATACATCTTACAAAGGATACACATTAAAATTGATATATAACGTTCTTTTTTTCTGCACTGTAAGAGATATGAAGAAAATATTGATGACTTAAGCCATTACAGCTTACCATGCGTAACAAAATAAACAACGTATCTACTGATACGAGGTTTCCGTTCACCTACGGAAATCTGAAGTTACACGCCATTAATTCTTTTCAAAGGTAACATTACCTACAACAGTTCTAATGAATCGGAATGACGCCAAAGACAAACTAAGTAAATGCCAGTAGATACTTCAGCCTCTCTGATCTGGCTTTTTGTGTATGTGAGTTTGTATGTTTGTAAACGCACCCACGATCCAGGAGAAATTTTTTGTGTGTTTTTAAACGTTGCCCACGTTTAAAAAATATCACGGAATTAGCGACAGTAACTAGCGGAATAGTGAAAACGGCAGAATAAAATAAACAGCTCGACCTAGTAATAACTCTTGCGATGCCAACTGTATTTAATTAGACTGTGGCCGAAGTTAAGCTGAGTGTTCACTATCCTCACGATGATATTTATTGCTGAACGTGTTTTAGAAAAAAATTGAACGCAAATTCCATTAAATAATGATAATTAGAAAAAGGTATTAAAAGATGTAATTTTAAGTGAAAGGCAATCGCGTAAGTAGTATATTTAAGACGCAGCTCTCCTCCTTACCCTTTGTCGGTTCCTTATTGTTGAGAATCATAGACACTTCCCATTATTTTCTGAATATATAATCTCAAAGCATTCAGAAAAAAATCTCCATTTAGTCGGTAGTTGCTTCATGAAGTAGTAAGTTGCTCCGCCACCTTGTCATGTCCATCTTTTTGAGCTACGTGAGCTACGTCCTCTCTCATCTCTGGTGCACAAACACATTGAAAACACAGCTTAACATCTTCTAAATACGCAAAGATACACAAGTAGGTTGCACAGTTCGGCAACCCTTACATCCCTTCAGCCGCGCTCCAGTTCGTCCGTTATATATGGTTGTCCGAAAACGTCTATCTTTCGGATACGGATAATCAATTAACGGTACAGGGTAATCAATATAAGAGACGGATTCATTGGATTACATGACATGAAAGGACTATTGGATTGATCTATTACTGGTAACTCGCCATCTTGTGGGTCTAGTAACAAGATTTTCGGTATTAACTAAAAAAGCTGCTTTATTTTTGGCGCACCTGTTTAAAATAGGTATACGTTGACTTAGTGGCATTGTGTGTTTTGTGTTATGACTAAATGAATTGTATTTTTCTTTAAAAAAAAAACTAGATACTATAGCAAAAATAACACACAGCAAAATATCTCACAAACAAATAAAAAATATCTTATAAAACTAGATAATGCGAAAAGTCTTACCTACATCTCAAGACAGACAAATATATAACGTAACCACTTCATAAACACCTAATATTTTGAAGGAAACAGAGGCATATTTCATCACGGAATTGAGCGTGACCCTAATACACAAACACAGACTAGGCGCCAACAGGAACCGGGATACATCAATGACCTTCCATTTTCACGATAATTTTTCATCCTTAGTGACGTAACAAGAAATTATCAAGTAAATATCAGTTATATAAAATTTTTCAACAACAAAACCAGCACTACAGAAACACTTTGTCATGTATAATTGTATGACAAAGTGCACATTTAATTTCAACCCATACTTGATTTCAGGCCTTACAAATTTCTAACCCTGGGCCATCATGAATGAAATTAACCTTGTGTTAGAAGCTAACTTTGAGTTAAGGATCAAACTAAAGTCGATACAAAAGTTGATAGCGAATTAATTTTTAGTGGCCCGGTATCCGTCGATCAGCTGAAGCGAGACTGGTCATCTCTCAGCTGCCATGGTTTATTTATTTTTTTTTTTTTAATTGTTTTTGTTTTTTTACTCCAGACGCTTTTATCCTGCATAGTTCTCACATATATGTATAATTTCAACATGAATGATGAAACCATAATATTGTAACAATATACTATTTTTAAAAGAGTGTCTGTGGAGTTTCTTGCACGTTCTTCTCCATAGAGAGAGATTCTACGCTTTGGAACGTGTAAATAGCTTCATCATTTTGACCGACCGACCTTGACAATTCAAAAGTGCCTGTAAATAGTCTAATTGAAATAAATGCTTTGAATTTGCATTTGAACAGCCAAAACTACCATACCAATCGATCAACGTCGGTCGATGTCGATCGATTGTAGGGCAAATATAATATGTCCGATTTGAATCCGAGGTAATGCCAAAGCGTTCATACAAACAGTACTACGGCTACTTCGTCAATATTTCTTCCGAATTGGAGACTCACGGATGACGGAGAGAAATCGGATGACGGAAGTCGGATCTAGTGCGTAAACTACCATACTTATAGATCTATGACTACTTCGGAACGTATTTTCACGGATTCGGATCGGATGCAGTGCGTAACCGCTCTAAATGGAAAGCAATATTCTTGGTAAACAAAGCATTGTTTTTACTTGGGGGGTGTTATAATATCATAGAGGGTTATTAACTGAGTGGTTGTCTCACAATTTCCTTTGAGAATACTAAGCCACTTGTGCCAATCACGTTGTAATACAATAAGCAAAAGGAGGACTTGACTGAGCCTCATTTATGTAACACGCCAGTCAATATTAATAGATTGTATAACACTGGCTTTATAACATACATGTTTCAGAACCCCTACATGAAGTAATACATTTTAGAGTGGCTGTAGACGGTAAAATTGATGAAGTAGATACCTCGTTGTAAACTTGAACCATTTCTATGTAAATTGATTCCGAATTGAAAGGATCAACCCAAGGGTAGCAACTCGAAAGACGCCCACTGCTGTACGTAGGCCTTTCCCAAGAGTTTCCACATCGACCGGTCATATGCGTCTCGCATCCAGATTCCCGCAGCCTTCATCAGGTCATCCATCCAACTTGTGGCAACGTCATAATTAGCCGTCAATGGCTAACGGCGAGGAGCCAAAAAGTAAATGATCACTATCACTTCGTGTGGTGGTAAGCGACATAGGATAATTGCATTTAATTGATAAGGGTAAACTGCTGTGCATTGGCCGTCTCATAAACATAATCTTAGTGGCCTTTTCGACTCACAAGAAACAATCTAATCTAATGTACCATGTCCTATGAGTGCGGCGTTTAAAGAGTTTACTCTTTAAACGCTGTTTTCCATAAAGCCAAGCTACTTTTTAATCGCAATTGGAATAATCGTAATTTTTTTATTTTTTCATAGACATATACATATAACGAGATTAAATTACATTAACTGGTAGCCGATGGATGCGACACTTGGGGGAGGCCTATGTCCAGCAGTGGACGTCTTTCGGCTGATATGATGATGATGATACATATAACTGGAAGTTTAATGGCGGTTTTACAGAAAATTGCGGCTATAGGGAAATCAACTACCTACGTAAAATGTAAGAAATCTTATACTAATTTCATATTTTTTTTAAATTTCCCAGTGGTAAAAATACAATCAAAGTTTGGTCAATTTGCTTATAATACACCTACTTTTAAAAATCAAGGAACATAGAAAAAAACAAAGGGATTTTTTTCATTGAAGGCAAAAAAGAAATAAAATATGGAGTCAAGCGTGTAATTCCAGAAAAGTTATATAAAAGTATTTATCCAAGTCAAAGTAATAAATAACAATATCTTATGAGCTGTTAGTACACTTGCTGACTTGTACTTAATGTCTCGAACGAAACTTTGCGTCTAAGTTCGCATGTAAGTACTTTAGTTCAACAACAAACATATTCACTTTCCACTCTGTAACTACCAACTATTTGTTACATTGGCTATATTATTTATGTCGAAGAAATTCTGGAATAAATGTTTTTATATTAAACCAGTAGGAAGTTATTTTTGTACGTAGTTATGATTTTTAATGTATTGTGTAGGTAATTAATTTTGTAGCAACATGTACATTTAATAATCCTGTAACTGCTATACAATTAGGAAGAAATATAAAAATAAAAAATAATTGACTTTTTCAAACAACCCAACAGCAAAAAAAACGACTGCTGTCTGATGCGTAGTGTTTATTTCAGTTCAATCACATGTTCGATGTCACCGAGACTGCATGAGACTGCTTGAAAAGTGTTATTTTTTTTATTTTTTGTTCGATTTTCAAGGTCGGGTTTTTTTAAAAAAGACGCCATGGCCTCCCATACGGATGGGAAAAGTAGCTTGAGTACAAATCGGTCGTCCATGACCACCTTTTGAATTGAAGAAAGTGAATGTTTGGTATGAAGGAAGTGAATACCTAATATAGGACAGAAACATGACAGAAATAGGACAGAAATATGTTAAGTTAGGGCCGAAACAGCCGTAACGAATTATGGTGATGGCCCAATGCATGTTCATTTTGAACAATCTTTCCAAAACGTCATAGAAATATTTTTATTTTACAAAATTGGGAAATAAAATCTCAAATATTGGCGATCCAAGGAGGCGGTGATAGCTTTTATTAATAATTTTGATTTCAGGGTCCATTGCGTTGAATTTGGAAAGTGTGAGTTGTCGTTCAGAAATTCAAAAATATTTTTCGCACTTGGAAATCTAGACAAAATCCCATGGCATGAACTTGATTTAAAAAAAAAATAGATTTTTTAATACCGAATTTACATCGCCTCCAAGGGATTATCGAGATACCAAGCGCTTTAAATCTTTATAATTTTATCGATATGATATTACAAAATAACGTGTCAAATAATTTTTAAAAATGTAACGTAGGTACGGACTAAATAGAATTAATAGTTTTCTATTTAGTAAAATATATATTTACATCATTCATATTTTGTTCCAACTTCTTGTCTTCAAGACAAGTTAGGTAAATCCTGTGAAGAAAAACCCATCCATTACTACTAATCTAAGCAATTACATTCGAGAATTTGGTTTTATCACCGATTCAATCCGGCACACGTAACTCTGTGTGTGAGCCCGTCCATACCAATTTATTACCGTACGCCGCCGCCGCTTCCATGCCCTGAAAAAGAGCATTAGCTTGAACAAAGGGACAGGAGTAGATAGGAAATAGAGTTTTCATACTAGGTTCAACGATAGGTATACAAATGTGTGGGTAAAGACGAATTTATTGCGACTCCATAAAAACAGCACAAAGATCTCTTTAGAATTCTGCTACGCTGTAAAAACACTGGTACTCCATATAGAACTCTGCTACACTGTACAAAACTGTGCCAAGTATTAAAGAACATTACCTTGCCATACTGCTATGCCACATTGCTATCCTTAGAGAACACTACAATGACTTTTTCATCCCACCATCTCGGAAAGAGTATTTTTCATCCCACCATCTCGGAAAGAGTATTTTTAATCTTCAATATCTGAGTGGAAAAGCCGTTTTTATTCTCTAGAGGATAAAGTAAATTGAATTTAGAACATCGTGTGCACTAAGTTTGTGAATTAAAAAAAACATTAAACCTATTTACTGCTACCTCTATGGTGCCGAATATATCATACAACTTTTTTTTAATTTGTTAAAAACTCAGACTCGGAACCTTCTTGGGGTTTCATTTTTCAATTTGCTTTGTACGCGGTTCTTTACGCGGCATTTTTTCACGTCATTGTTAAACCTTATATTAAAAACAAGAAACTTGAAAACAAGTGAAAAAACTAAAATGAGTGATTCTAGCGACGAGGAAGTTTGTTTGACGCCAACAGAATTGACTGAAACTGTTAATAATGCGCAAATGAGCTTTCTCCCTCAACAATCACGCGAGAAGTATTTAAAACAGTACGATATGTTCAACACGTGGCGACTAGCAAAAGGAGCTAAAACTTTCTCAGAAAACGTTTTGCTAGCATATTTTATAGAATTATCCGAGAACAAGAAAGCAAGCACTCTATGGAGTACGTATTCGATGCTAAAAGCAACAATAAAGATGAAAAAAGACATACATATCGATACCTATCCTAAATTAGTGGCATTTTTAAAAAGAGCCTCATCTGGTCATCAACCAAAAAATCGAAGGTTTTCACAGTATCTGATATTGAAAAGTTTCTTAACGAAGCACCCGATTCCGTATATTTGGCGGCAAAAGTAAGTCAGTTGTACATTCAGTATCTACTTAAGTATATTAATCTCAATTAAATAGTATACTTAGTAGATGTTGATAGGCATAATTATGCGTTCATATCAATTTTATTCATTTATCTACTACAATACTCTTTACGTTACAGGTTGTTCTTATTATTGGAATAAACGGAGCATGTCGAACTAATGAACTAACACAACTTAATGTCAAAAACATTGAGAAACATTCAGATGACTTACTATTAATTAATTTACCTAATACAAAGACAAAAAGAGACCGCAACTTCGTCATTCGCAAGGAATACGTAACGATTGTTGAGAAATATCAAGCCTTACGCCCGCCTAACACTCCAATCAATCGATTTTTTCTACAGTATCGCAATGGAAAGTGTGTTAGACAGCCTATGGGCACCTACTAATAAAATTGGCAGTATCCCACGAGAAATAGCAACATTTCTTGAACTTCCAGAACCCCTGTTGTACACGGGTCATTGTTTCCGACGAACTTCAGCCACACTTTTGGCTGATTCCGGAGCTGATCTCCTGTCCCTTAAGCGCCACGGAGGCTGGAAGTCCAATGCAGTTGTAGAGGGATACATAGAGGATTCCATCCAAAATAAGTCTAAAATATGTGAAGGCATCGTAGGAGCCATTACACTGAAAGAGCCTCAATCGGATCCTTGGACTGGCCCTTCTACATCAAAAATAAGCCGTTATGAAACACCTAACCATCTCCCTCTCTCTCCAACATTCACGCCAAGGGAATCCGATGAATCAGTACAACTATTAAGTATGACAGATAGTTTACCGAAAAACAGTACACAAGTGACTAACACCAATAATACAGTACCAAACAAAAATATTACACTCAATTTAAATAACTGTAGCAACGTTACTTTAAAATTTTCTTAATTATACCTTAGTATTATTTTGTTATAATTTAAAGATTATTCTGTAATACTTACCTGTCATAATGTAGTAATTAATACCTAAACTGAAATAAAAGTGTACCTATCTTGTGATTGTAAACGTTTTTTTTTGCATTTAGTCATTTCCTCGCTGAGGTGGAATGAAAAGTTACGTGTTGCACTCGAGTGCAAAGATTTTTCACCTCGTGCTCTTTTGATTCCCTCGCTAACGCTCAGGATTCTAATTTTGAATCACTCGCTGCGCTCGTGATTCAATTTTAGAATCCTTCGCTTGCTCGGTCATCAAAATTGAACACGCGGTTAAAAAGCAACTTTGCACTCTTGTATAACAAATAACTATTAAAGCTCTGCTGCGCCACCATAAAGTATACTGCAACACCCAGTGGAAGTCTGTCATGCCAATAGAACAATACTTCGCCACACAGACCATAATCCTAGCTACGCCATATCTTGCCAGAGTTGAGGAACGCAAAGGGCATTTGAAGGAACACGGATGGGTTTTAATCAGTAATAGTCTGACACTCTCTTCCGCTCCGCCCAGCGCGGAAGGAGTCATTTGATGATTTTGAATCAGAACTCCCTGTTACCACTAATATTGCTATACAACGTGATTATCAGGCAGCAGGTATTTCATTGTTCAGATGTATGAAGCTATATTTCTGTTAGATTCACTCATTGGTATATAAAAAAGATGTTGGAAAACCGATTATAATATCTTATAGCCAAAATGGTTTCAGTTGCCAGGGCAATTTGAAAAGGACCCGATAAATGATCCCTAATTGATCAAATTAACGAGTTTAGCATAAAGCCCGTTGGGAACCACAATCATCTCATTAACGATGCCGATAATTGCGTAGGTATTATTTACGTAAGTAATTGGATATTATAACAGGTGATTATCAAAATTTACTTTGTATTTTTATGAAAAACCACAGACTTACAGGTTTTCCTATAAGCTATAAGTAAAGACGTAATTTCTGTGTTACTGTTCTGTATGGGTTCCGTTTTTCTTTCGGACGTACGAAACCCTAAAAAAAGACGCAACGCGCGTAGAAAACAACCATACTCGTATCAAGCGATCGCAATAAACTGCATCTGCATGCAACCCGTAATTTACAATTTGCAATTGCATTTTATTCTCGACTATTCAAGCGAACACTCATATTATATGAGTGTTCGCTTGAATCATATCCTTCTCCACGACAACGAAACACAAGTAGTTAGGTCGAAAACTTATTTGCTTATCTCATTTAAATCTATGACACATATTTTTTTTTTTTTTTTTTTTTTTTTTTTTTTTTCGGTATGACCACTAGCAAGTTAACACGCAAGGGCTAGCAACTGCTCAACCGGACTAACCTGTGGTGGCCTCAAAAGAATTTAAGGCCCCCAGCCAAGGCAACAAATCTAGCTACAAGCTAAACTACTGACCGCTCGCTAAGGGCATTCCCTGTGGAATACGACCTCGGCTTAGCGGCGTCAGTTTGGGACAGCAAGGGACAATCAGGCTGGGTCGTTTTATTATTTAGGGGTTATTAAAGCTAAGGGCTCAGCGGCGCGGGCTGGCTCGTTTGCAAAAGTCGGGGAGGGTTTTGAATGGGGCGTCGCGACGGACCTCGGCGGCGAGGTCGGAATACGGAACGCGGTCTGTGTTTGTTTTTTCTAAGAGTGCTGGTTTCCCTACAGCTTTCCTGAATCGTTGTGATCTCGTCATCTGACTCGACGAGTGTATGCCGAGGACGGCGAATCTTGCTAATACGAGAGGGAGTGTATTGTGAGGCCTTTGAAATCAAAGGGTTGCTGTGTTTCTCAGCTGATTCAATAAAACGCTTTGTAAGACGTTTCATGAATTGTTTTATTGTCGGGATTTTGAGGTCGACATGAAGTCGTTCATTCCTAATAAACCACGGGGCGCCCGTGGCTTTTCGGAGAAATCGGTTTTGGACTACTTGCATCCTGTGGATTTGCTTTGACTTTGAGTGTGCGAATGTGGCACACGCATAAGTCATAATCGGGCGAATGCACGTTGTGTAAATGCGCAGTTTACATTTAAGGGACAGCTTGCTGCGTGCATTCAGCATGGAGTGGAGTCTACCTAGAGCAAAAGCGGCGCGCGAACGTACCGTTTTTATGTGCTCAGCAAAAGTGAGTCTGTGGTCTAGTATCACACCTAGATATTTGGCTTGCTTTTCCCACGGGATCTGCTTACCAAACATGGTGATCGGACTCGGTGGTTTGGGAACGAGTCTAGCCCGCTGCTTGTAAAACAAGACCGCCTGGCTTTTCTCGGGATTAACTTCAAATCTCCAGAATTTAAACCAATCGCCTAGGTCGATGGCCGCCTTCTGGAGATTTTTGGCTATTGACGTTTCACTACTGCCTGAGCAATAGATGGCCGTGTCATCGGCAAAAAGAGCTAACTGCGTCTTGTCATTTCTGGGAATGTCGCTTGTGAACAGCGTGAAAAATAAGGGTGAGAGCACACCGCCTTGAGGGACGCCGGCTCGGATAGGGTGGGGGGAGGAAAGCGCACCTTCGATACGATACCGAAAGGTGCGATTCGACAAATAGTCTCGTATGATGAGCACGAGACGGTCAGGCACGCCGAGTTTGTATAGCTTATAAATTAAGCCATTGTGCCAGACTTTGTCGAAAGCTTTCGCTATATCAAAGAACACGGCTCCCGTTTTTAAACCGCGTTGAGTGCGGTCGCTGATATGCTCAACGATACGGTAAACCTGTTGGACACATGAGTGATTAGCTCGAAAGCCAAACTGTTCATTTGGGAGGAGGCCCTTGGCTTCGGCATAGTCCCTGAGTCGCTTATAAATAAGGCGCTCATAGATTTTACCTAAGACCTTGAGCAGACTGATGGGGCGATAGCTATTAGGGGAGGACTTTGGCTTTCCCGGTTTTGGAATACCGATAACGGTCGCCTCTTTCCACGATTGTGGGAACATGTTGTTGGACAGAGCGCCGTTGAAAATGGCAGTCATCAACATGATAAGGGAAGCTGGGAAAAAACGGAACACCTTGTTGGTGATACCGTCTGACCCAGGGGCTTTCCTGGGTTTGAGTTTCCCGATTATATCCTTCACCTCATCTGGAGTGATGGGGGGGAGGGGGTCTTCGGGGTCCTCAACGGGGGGGAGAGAAGTCCTACGTTCGACCTCAGCGTCCACCTTGGCGAGGTGAACTGGGTCTACCGGGTAGGAGCTAGGAGAGCACTGGGACTCTAGGCTGTCGGCCAGGCATTCTGCTTTCTCATCGTCTTCAAATGCGATGGTATTGTCAGGGCGAGTGAGGGGAGGCATAGTTGTAACTTCAGAGGCGCGTAACTTCCTCTGTAGTTCCCAGAAGGCCTGGTGATTGGGTTCGAGGTCGCCAAGCATCTTCTCCCAGCGACTGCTACGCAGTTCAGCGATGGCGCGACTTACTTTACGCTGTAAGTAGCGCATGTGAACTTTGTTACTGTGGCAGGGAAAAGATGAGTAGGCACGGACCGCCGCGTTCTTCTCCGTCAGCAGAGCACGCACCTCGTCCGGGAGTTTCCAGCGATGATCGCTCATCGCCGGGACCTCCTTGGAGCATTCGCTCAGGACGGATCGCACATGTTCCGTGAAGGAGTCGACCGCAGCCGTCGTGTCGGCAGCAGACTCGATGAGATCTGGGATCTTATCCAAGTGAGGTGACGTGGTGATTTTCAGCTTTTCGCTTACTTTTCTCCAGTCAGTGATCACTCGGGAAGGAGGGGGTTGAGTGGGGTCCATGGATCCCGATCTGGGGGCAAGCTCCAGAATAACGGGCCTGTGGTCCGAGTTTAACTCGTCAATTGTTTCCACAGAATGCAGCCTTAGGCTAACATTCTTTAAGAGGGCAATGTCGAGCACATCAGGACGAAAGTTGGGGTCATGAGGGTAGTGAGTGGGATGCATCGGAGCGATGACATCAAAGTTGAGGGGGCCGGAGAGTTCGAAAACGACTCTCCCCCTGGGGTTGGCCGTGAGGCTATTCCACGAGGGGTGTTTGGCATTGAGGTCACCCGCCAGAATGACGGAATCACTCAAACCGAGAAGTTTAGTGAGGTCATCTTTTATCTCCGAGGTGTTAGCCGCCGTGTTGCTGGCGCTAGGAGGAGGGATGTAAGAGGAGATGACCGTGATGGGCTGATGGCCTGTCATACCTAGCCGACAGACAGAGACCTCTACTTGTGCAAGAGTGGGAGGATCCACAGGGATGCAGTAGAGTGAATTTTTATAATAGATAAGGGTACCTCCCCTGTGACATCGGGTCCTATCGTTGCGAACTAAACGGTAGTTTGCAATTTTAGGGTCTCGATGTTGGGGCTTGAGAAAGGTCTCTTGGACCAGAAGTACATCAATTTGATGATCGCGGAGGAATGTGGCGATTTCGTCACGCTGGCTCAGAAGGCCATTGGCATTGAAGAGCCCTATCCGGAGGGCCTTCGGTTTGAGCCTACGGTTAGTGGACTTATCCATTAACTATGGAGTTGAATTTGTAAATATAGTGATTTACATCACTGAAGTTCTTATAGATTGAGGCATGGTTGCCTCCGCTGGATTTGAGTGCCGCGCTTAAGGCGAGGGCCCTATCAGAATAAAAGGCCAGGAAAGTGATGAGAGACAGATTCTCATCAACATTTTCGACTGTCTCGACTAAGGGAGCTGGGACAGCTGCGGGAGTAGCCTTTGGTGGGGGAGGAGAGGGTGGTGATAGGCGTGCGGGGGGCCTCGTCTTTGCGAGAGCCGCGCGAGAAGCCGTTGGCGGGGAGAATGGGGGGATGGCTACATCCATAAGGGCGGGGATGGCCTTAGAGGGTGAGGCGTTAGGGGAGGCCTGAGGGGCCTGTGAAGCCTGAGGGGTAGTGGTCCTCAAGGCCGGGAAGTGGGCCTTGTGGTTTGCTGCCCTCCAGGGATTAGGGCGCTGATGGCTTTGAGCCATTGGGGTGTTGGTGGCTTGGGTGGGGCGTTCCCTAAACTGGCGGACGTTTCCGCGCTTTGCCAGTGAGGGAGAAGAAGAGCCCCTATGACACATAACCGAGAAAAAGCTATTTCTATAGTTTAGCGTGTTTCTTCCTAAATTATTTAGCTGCAAAGCAAACACTAGCTTTAAAGATTATTTCCATGTTTTCCATAAATATCATAAGTATCTTCAAATAATAGGGGCGAAAAGAAATATGTGAGAAAATAAACATGAAACCAATGTATTGGAAATTGGTGATAACAAAACATCCCGCAAAGGCTTTTTACAGAGTTTACGTGGAATATCCAATTTTGTTCACATTGGTTACCATTTTGTTCTAAACATTTTAACGTTGCAAGATATTAAATATTTTTTTAAATGTTTCGTTTAAAATATTTGGCAAACAGAAGGTAAACAAACATGCTTTATACTTAGGTTAGGTGGTAATTATCCTCAATTCATCCAAAATTATAATTATTTTGAACCATCTTCTCACCATTACATGTAATCAGCACAAACTAATATTAAGATAGAAAAATGCTTTAAATTAGACCTTCATACATAAGGAATACACAAAAAAATAAAGGCATAAATCCTCTCAACAGCATCTTTATTCACATGATAAACCTGAGTCTCCAGTTTATGACATTAAACATGATATATCTAGAAGAGCCGACTGCTAACATGAAGAATTGATATCATTTATTACGCAAATAGCCTACTTTGTGGTTAGTACGTAAAATAAAGTTGCTGAAAGCCTTTGTAGACAGTGAAAAGTTTACCTAGTACCTTACCTAGGTAACTACTATTATTAAGGTTTTAAAACGGTTACTTCATGTTTTAGGAACATCTCTGTTTTCACCACCCTCTTGTTTAAAAATTTACAAAGGGCCATTTCTACTAATTTTTACAGTCGCATTCTGTCAAAAAAGCCTTAATTTTCATAAATTTTTGACAAACTCGACTGACTTGTGAATGCGAAAGTGGCTTAAAAATAATTGGTTGTCTGTAAAGTCGGTTTATGGACGATAGTTTAACGTGACAGCGTCTCACTCAAGCCGATCGTGCCTTTCGCTCGCTCGTGTAGCGCTCTCGCTTCGATTGTAACGTTACAATGAGCGTAACGGGACAATGAGTCATCCTTTTTCGTGCGTGCAGCGTTCATCGATTTATTAGACGGTGTCACGTCAAATAATTTAGAATTGGCATTATAATCTCGGCCTCAGTTATTTTTAAATAAAAATGTTTTGTTTATAAATAAATTAGTTTACTGAGTCTCTTAGGTATACATGACAAATTTTAATGTGAATGAAACAGCCCCAGTAAGTGGTTAATAACACCTGTGTCGGGGTTGTCTCGCTACTCCCCTGAATTGGTAGACTATTGAGACTATGAAAATTAAATTAAAATGAAAAATAAATTAAAACAATGTAGAATCAAAATCAATATTAAATTTTCAAAATTAAATTTAAAAAAATAATAATATTATTATTAAAAATCAAAATTAAAATGTTTAGTCGGTTATATCCGAAATAAACGTTCCGAAATGGTCTATGGCTACGATAATATACAAACACAGACTACATAGCATTTATACAAACCATGGCCAGTATAAAAATCACAAATGTTCTCTTTATCCTCAAAACACGAGCATAGTAAAAAGTAGACCAGTAAAACAACCAAACACCGTTTTTCAAATCGAACCACAACACAAGAGGCAGTAAATCCAACCGAAAGTAGTACATACCTCACTCAACCTACCGCTTGTTCTATAAACTTTTACACATCAAAGGAAAGCAGTACATTCGTATACAACACCATTTCTACAGTGGCCTATACAGCTAGCGGTAGTAAAAGCTACCGACACATCTTTTGAGGGTACTGTACCATAAAATTGAAAGATCGTAAGCCGCGTGGTAGAGCTTATCAATATTGATCTGTTTACACCTGAGGAAGGCGGAACAAATTGGATTGTTGATTCCGAAAAAAAGAACATCGCTGTGATGAGCTTACTCATCGGATAAAATCACACGAACATTGAACTTGAAACAGAAAACAAATAAATGCTTAAATCGAATAATATTATGTCACGCAAACAGTGATACCAAGAGAGTCCACGAGGCAAAGGGATCGCTGATAGTGTAGGTACTTAAGATTATGGGTTAAGAATTCTAGGTTTATCATCATTAACCAACCATCACTGAGGAGTTTCGATAGCGAATTTATTATAAATCTACAAAAATACAACCGTCTTCGAAATAAAAAAACACTGCTACTGAAGTATAAAATAAATGTAATTTCGGAAGTCGGTGTTTTTAGTTGTTTCTTCGTTTTTTTATTCCTTGTAGTATTTTTTTATTTCGAAGTCGGTTGTATTTCTTTGTAATTTTTTTTTCACTTTTTAGTGATGATCAGCTTTAACTTAACCAAACGCAAAAAGAATGATCAAGATCGGTTTATAAACAATGCAGTTATGCCCGAATAGATAAACCCAAAACCATGGTTGAAGCATCTGCTTTTACACATCTGCGTACCCCTTCACAGCGTACCTGCGTGATGTTATTTTATGAACTGGGTAAACAATAAACAGACATGCGATTTTGGGAGATTTGCTATAATTTATTGAGTTCCGTTACCTATCTCCGAAGTTCTTTATATCATCAGATCTTCACCAAATTGAAATGGGACCAGTCTGAGAAAATATTCTTCCAAACAAAAAAAGAATCGGTTGACAATTGGCAAAAATATCGCTGAACTAACATACAAAAAAAGTCGAACTTAATTGAACGTACCCCTTTTTGAAGTCGGTTAAAAAGATAATAAAATCTACCAACATCAGCAGCTTAGGCAAATAAAGACAAGATTTTAACCCATTACAATTATAAGTTCATAAAAGTAACAACGGACAAAAAAAAACCGTATCATTTTTTCTCCTTTGACGAACTCTGCAACATCAGTTGTCACTTATTTAATAAATATTCCTGAGTGTTTCCTCGTTGAGAATAATTTTCATGTAATATTCACTATTTTCTCCTAGGAAACCATTTTCAGGAAACATGAATATATCCGAACGTACTTGAAAGAAATCTTACACTTATTTATTATTCGTCAGAACTTTTATTATGGGATCAACCAGTTATTCAATAAGTTACCTTGCTTAATAATAAGTCTCTACATTATGTTCTTACAATATTATTACAGAAATGTTACTATTATCCCAGTAATAATTTAATGACAGTTCTTAAACAATAATAATAAATGAAAATAATGATAATTAATAATCATTTTTGTTCTCTGATAAATCCAAAGAAAATGACTTGAAACTATTTTTTTTTGCATTTTGTAATGTTATTAGTACCTACATTTGTCATTTCAGTCATTTGACACGGAAACCTACATTAATACTTAATACTGCGCGTGGCCTGACACGCACTTAGCCGTTTTTTTTTCGCTATTTCAGATGATACAGATTATAACATTAATATTCATAGGCATTCATCCGATACCGATACTAACACCGATATATCGGTGATGTCGTGGCTTTTCCGATATATCGGAATCGGTGATATAATTTCACAGTACATAATTTTGAATTACGCGCCATAAATAGTTCATGTAAACGCGGCACAACTTATTTTCGCTCGGGGAATCCCTGCGTTTTATAATTTCATTCCGCTAATGGCTTGTTGCTTTCGACAATAACAAAAAGACTTGTGACCGTGACATTTCTTTGACAAAATACTGAACTCATAAGTACAGGTATTTTGTTAATTTACAATTTCGTAAATTTTGTTAATCATTAAGGGCTTAGTCTTCTAGTGCACAATATAAGAATCGCGTGCAGCGAGTCCACGCGCCGAGCGTCTGCACCCGGGCTCCCCGCAGTCCCCGCATTCATCCTACCTAGCGTAAAATTTAAAACAAAATTTGACACGGTCGGAAAGTTGCTCTACTAAGTATTATTCAATATTTATTTAAATTTTAATGGTACTTTGGGTCTGGATGTAGTGTTTTTGTGTGTTCCGTAGTATCGTAGTAGACATAAAAAATGATAGTGGGGCCAGCCAATGAGTGTTAAAAGAATACGCCATATTTTTGTGTAAAGTAAGTTTATTATAATTTTTTATGAAGTAGTTATCAGCTCCGATCACCGGACAGCAAATTTTGATTTGAAATTACATCGCAACAAAAAACAGTCAAAAGTTCAGATAGATGTACACTAATTGCAAATAAAGAACAGTTTGACATAAATATTAAAAACACTTTCAGTTTATTAGACACAGATTCAGAGGACGTACATGTACAGTATAAAAACATAAAGGAAGCTATTAAAATCGCCAGTCAAAAAATTGTGTGCCTCAAGAAAAAGAAAACAAAACTTACTGACAGCACAACACGTCTTATAGAAGAGCGACAGAATGTAACGTACCAATCTGCTGGCTACCGCATTGACAAACAACCGATCCCTAAGATCAGCTATGCGTGGTATGGTAAATGGTGTTAAACAAGGAGATAGGGCAAAAATTCTTGGGATAAGTACCGAGTTGCATAAATCTCTATATTCCAACGACCAAACATCCCAAAAAACAACCGAAGTTTACTGATGTCCTGAGGAGGTCCCGGTAATATCTGGCTATGAAGTACACCGGGCTCTCAGAGGCATGAAGTACAATAAAAGTCCCGGCGAAGATGGTATTACAACCGAATCACTTCGAGCCGCGGAGCCTATCTTGTTGCCATACATAAGGAACTTATTTAATTCAATATTACAAAAAGGTGATTTTCCGAGTAGTTTCTGCCACTCAAATGTTATCATCCTTCATTAAAAGGTGATAAGACCGACATCGGCAATTACCGCTCCATCAGCCACATCTCACACCTTTACAAAATATTCATAAAAATTCTTGAAAATTGCATTTCTGGCCAATTCAATCAACATCAAACTCCCGAACAAGCCGGGTTCCGCCATGGCCTATCCACTACTGACCATTTACAGTCCCTTAATCAAGTTATAGAAAAACATTTAGAATTCAACTTACCTTTATACCTCGCATTTGTCGACTACTCTAAAGCATTTGTCAGTTTATCGCACAACGCCATATTTAAATCTCTTCAAAACCAAGATATCGAACCTACATAAATTAACCTACTACAAAAAATAGGTATACCAAAATAGCACAGCAGCCTTTAAAAATAAAAACCACAAGACCATCATTCACTATCCATAAAGGGGTTAAACAGGGCGACCCGCTTGCTCCAAAGCTCTTTACAGCCACGCTTGAAGAAGTCTTTAGAAAACTAAAAAGCAATTGGAGGGACAAGGGCATCGTCGTGGGCGATAGAAGATTAACTAATCACCGCTTCGCCGACGATATTGTTCTTTTCTCCTCCACGGCAGCCGAGTTAGGCCTAATGCTCGACCAACTGAGCAGTGCCAGCCTCGAGGTTGGACTCGCGATGAATATGACGAAGACCAAGGTAACATAGGAATTGGGGGTGCGGGTATTGAATATGTCCATGAGTTTATATACCTCGGCCAAATAGTCTCCTTCCAGGCAAGATACGATAAAGAAGTTGCTCGACGCACCGAGAACGCCTGGAAGAGCTATTGGTCGATGAAGCAAATACTGAAAGGAACTCTCCCTCTCTCACTAAAGAGAAAACTCATGGACATGTGCATTCTTCCTACCCTCACCTATGGAGCGCAGACATGGCCACTAACCAATCGTCAAAAGTCCGCACTCGGGGTCTGTCAGCGAGCAATGGAGCGCAGTATCCTTGGAGTTAAACTTTCTGATCGTATAAGGAACTCGATACTGCGTTCTAAAACTCAAAATGCCCATGTAGGTCACACGGCTGCCAAGCTAAAATGGAAGGCTGGTCACATCTGTCGCATGCCGGAGGGGCTATGGGCTAAAATAACCACACAATGGGTCCCAAACAGCAGCAAACGACAACGCGGCAGGCCCAGAATGAGATGGCGGGACGAGCTCGACCCTTTTCACAAGGATTGGCGATAAGTGGAAGGAGGGAAGGGAGGCCTTTGCCCTGCAGTGGGACAAAAAAATGGCTGAATAAATAAAAAGTTATTAAACACAAAATTGTTGTTTCTTATTTTTCAAATTATACGTAACTCTGTGCACCGATTACTCTTTTTCTTTGTTACTTTTTAGGGTTCCGTGCCCAAAGGGCAAATACGGTATCCGATTACTAAGACTTCGCTGTTTGTCCGTCTGTCTATCACCAGCCTGTATCTCAAGAACCGCGATAGCTAGACAGTTGAAATTTTCACAAATTATGTATTTCTGTTGCCGCTATAACAACAAAATACTAAAAACAAAATAAAATAAATATTTATTTTATTCCCATACAACAGACGTGATTTTTGTAGTTAATGGTACGGAACCCTTCGTGCGCGAGTCCGACTAGCACTTGGCCGGTTTTTTATTTTTGACTTTGTTTTGTTTAGATCTTCCTGTACGAGTCACAACAAATACTTTTTCTTTCTTTCTTTTCTTTCAGGAATTAATTATCCTGAACGACAGCGTCTGCGGTAGAAGACGTGGACGCGTTCTTATTTTTTTTTACTTTTTTCTCAATAGCTTGAATGATATATGGCGGGTCTTTTATTGGCATCGAGCGTTCAAGGCGGGAATCAATTAACTCAGGAAGCAGACAATGCAAATAAAATTTAGACAATGGGCCTACCATTTTTTCGTGCCAGAACGTAGGGTCTCTTTTTATATAATCGACTTTCATTGAGTACTCCTCTCCAGTCCATACGGCAAATAAGCACATATCCATCTCCGTAATGTTTAATTGGCCCTGAATTTGAAAATAATAATCGTGGTTTTTGTCAATCACAAACGTATTTTTCTTAGTGTTACATTTCCACAATTTTATTTTTTTTGCTTTTATAGCTTCTTCAGCTTGCATATTTTTTGCAGAAAATGGGCATTTTACTTCTACCAGTCCTGTTTTTCCATCTTTGTCTTTATAAATACCATCGGGACTTGCTCCTAAATATTGGAGTGTTTTATGAATATAAAGACCGCAGCGGGTAATTGTGACGTTTTCCTGCAGAGATAATTGGGTTAATGCTATTTGTTCATAATCTCTACCATATGTGATCGATGGGACATTTGACAACTTTTGTGGTTTCACAATAGCTTTCACTAAAGGAGCGCAGCTAACGTTTTCTTTACGTTTACATATTTTTCCAAACATAGACGCGGTTAATCTATTTTTTCTGTTTTCTAACCATTCTTGACTGGAACTTTGGTCTATCGTCTGTTTCTGTAGTTCGTCTCTTTGCTGGTCAGAAAGCTCCGTTTGTTTAAGAAATTCATTTTTTGTTATCTGAAAATCTTCATCGGTCATATCTGGTCTTTGAGCTTTCTGTCCATAATCTGGATCGTTCCTATTTCTACGGATTTTTTTTCTAAATAATCTTTTGTAAACTTTTCTTTTCGCTTTTTGTACCTCATATACATTTGTGTATTTGCCAGTAGGTTTACCAAATATGCATTTATGGATAGCGTTTATTGGTCGCTTGGTGTTAAAGGAAATAACTGAAGCGGAACACCTTTCCTGGTATGAATTCTTAAGTGTGTAATTAATTCTTTTCCCCCCCACATATTTGGCAATCACTGAATTGAATGTCTCAGCAGGATTGCTATCGACGTCAAAAATTAGACTTTTAGCGTTTGCAGCCAAAAACAAGACAATTTGACTCATTTTCCTCCACAAAACTGTGTTAGCTACATCAAGTGCCGTATTTCGGTCAGTTTTATCAGTTGCTGGGCATATAGCGTCATCGCAATCAGAGTGACTACCAAAAGAATGGTGTAATGCATTCAAAATATCTGTACGAAGTTTTACCATTTTTTGACTGTCAGAAATGTCTTCGTGTTTCCTCAACTTTATAGCCCGCACTGTGTATCTGCGTAACTTCATGATTTTGAAGTCAGTTAAAAGTTTCCTTAATTGAATAGGAATATGAGTATCTTTAGTAAGTGCTCTCAGTTTGTTACATAGATTTCTTAACAGGTGGTTTCTGCACTCGATCTTCTGAACCTTGCAGTTTTTATATGGATTGCTTTCTAATATTTTTTTATGAGTACTTGAATCACCATCTGATATTAGTCTAGCATATATTAAACCATGAGATTCAAGAGAGTTACCAAATCCTTCAACAAGCGACGTTGACTCCATACTGGAAGAACTACCAGAATAGTTCTTGTAGCAAATATGATTTGCAGGTTTATTTTTTTTATTTTCAGCTTTTGCACATACTATGCAGTATTTATTTTTTACACCAAGATATAAAATTTTACCACTGTATGCACCGATTATTGCTGCTGCACCTGATGATGCTGAATAGTTATTACGGAAAGATCTTTTGGACCAACACCCGTCAGCTATTACATCAATCATTGGTGTACCATCACAATCGACACTGCCAATTTCTGTCGCATGTTCTGCCTCTTCGATGCCTGCCTTGGCCATTTCTTCTACTGCCGTCTTATGGAACCATTCGTAAACTTTTTTGCTTGTCTGAGCATATAAATTTTTTGACATGCCAGGTATATCAGCATTACCTGCCAATTCATTTAAATTTCCCAACCCACAGCCAATACTAATAATACCTGCAACTATACCGTGGTTCACATCACAAGTGTTAGACGGATCTTCAGTGCTTATGTCAAATTCGGAATTACAGAGTTCGCACTTGAAATGCAGTTTTGATATAAAACCTTTACGTCGTTCACCGATACATTTCAAATTTGTATACCTGCATCCAAAAGATTTTTCGTTATGATCAGCAATCTTCCCCAAAATTTCTAAAAAATTTTTGATCGATACGATTCTGCGCCCTTCTAGGCAAAACAGTTCCTCATCATTGGTCATTTCTGTTTCATTATCAATTTGCAGCTGTTGGTCGTCGCTAACAATTACAGGTTGTTGACGTTTCCTTCCGAAAATTCGGCGAAAAGGAAAAGCCTCCTCAAATGTTCGCTTCCGGTTCATTTTCTTATTTGAGTTTGTTACATTTTCAGTTCCGTCAATATTTTCAATCATCACTGGTACTCCAATAGTAGAAGAGGTAGGATTAATATTTAGCGCTTCTGACAGGTTGCTAACATCTGAAAATGGTTGACGAGAGCCAGCAGCAGACCTGTGAAAATAAATTAGTCATATTATTAATTAATTTTATTCCACGGTTAAAAGATATCCGACTTTGGTCAAATTAGCCGATTAGCCGATCCGATTTTGGTCGCTAGTAGTAGTGTGTATTTATTATTTATGTATGTACATAGACACTAAATACACCGACCAACCCACAAACACATCCATCCACACACTCATGCCCACACAAGCACTCACGCCCTCCCCAACCACACTCTTTTATACCTTCTGACAGCATGCATGAACATCATATTAATTAATTTTTGTTTTGTCATACTTATATATTGATACCCATCACTTCTGCGGACTTTCGCTATCTAATTTAATTCGACCCTGTATACAATATTATAACAATTTTATAAAAACAGTAAAGATTTGATGATTTGTTTGGGACCGCTGGTAGTATTGTTACTTGAAGTGTGAGTTGATAAAATCGTACACCCATCAAGTCTGTGGAGTCTCGCTAGCTAATTGAATTTGACCTTTTAGTTAGGCCCTAAACATGAATACTGTAAACAGTTCTACTTACCTTTGGATTCTATTTCTCTTCATCACTTCTACGTTTGAGCCCAATTTTTTTTTTTTCGTGCATGCATATTTTTTTTTACGTTTACGATCCATATTGAAATCAAATATTTACAATACTATTACTAAAACACAAATATTTACAACACCCGAAAAATTATATACAAAAAATAATAAAGTAGAGCAACTTTAGATACATAACAGTGCGTAACCAACGTTAGAGCAGGAGCAATGTTAGAGCGAGAGGGAACAATTAAAATTTGTCGTGGACCACACGTCCGAACGCTCCGCCCGTGCAGCGGCCACTAAGGAATTTCTCTCTCAATTCTTGTTTATGAACTCGTTTTTTGGAGGTCTTTTGAGATTATTATTATTGTTAGGGTAATGTGATTTAGGTGCTATTTTTTTTTAAGTATTTGCTTAATGAACTCTTGGCATTAAAATAATCAAATTATTACATACATACAATGCATAGTTATAATGAAACAAACCGTTTATTAAGAGATGAAAACAGAGAATTTTGATGAAAGTGTGACCTCTGAATTAAGAAAATGAAACATAACTAGAAAAAACTAATCAGCGCATTTTGAAGACGAGAATATTGAGCTAATTATGCGCTGAACAGATTTGTAAATTAATTCTTCATTGCCATAGACTGAGCGCCCAAACAGAACTCGAAATGATGTTGGGCGCGAGAGAGCTGTATTTAACACTTGATTTACCTAACATAATCCACCTAGAAGAACTTAAAAAAAATAACTACCTATTACTTATATTATGGTTATTTATGGGCAATAAAAATATTTCATGTTATTTCATTACTTTGTAAAGAAAAAGAATTTAAAGTTGCGCAAATTATTCGCCGCGAGTGAATTTTGCAAGACTGCAGCCTTAAATACTGCTAAAGATTATCGTCAATACTTTTTTTTAAATATCGGTGTCCGTATCGAATTTGCTAAAGTCCGAATCGATGTATCTCTAAATATTTACATTATAGTGGCTGCTAAACTATGTAAATTCAATTCTCAAAATATAGTTGTTTTAAGGCTAAGACGTCACATTAGAAAAAAATACAGCCAACTTCCAAATTAAAAAGAAACTTTATAATACAACCACCGAAATTTATTAAAACTTTAACGTCTAATTTAGTAGCTGTTCAATATAGTCGGTGTCAAAAATCGAAGAAAAAATTACCAATTTTCGTTTTTTTTTTTTATCGTGTTAAGTTAGGTACTAAATGAATCTGCAAACCGCAGAATAATTTGACGCACAGGGAAAACCTTTCAACGCAAGCCTTCACAATGTGAGTAATAGGAACACATAATAAATCTACTACTCATAAACTGGACAGTAACTGTTCTAAAATGATTGAGGACAGTCATTTTAATTGACATATTTTATTTTTGAAATAGTCTAATAGTTTAAAAATGAAATTATAAAATTATTATTTATTATTATTAATTGTACAAAAGTGGAAGATGGCTGCATGTAACTTTACTAGTGCAGGGAATGTGTTCCACTCAGACGAGGAACTGGCAAATGAGGGTCTGTTCAAGTGCTACTCGGAGACACTGCTTCAGTTCGCTTCTACGTGCTGCGTAATTTTCATGCTCATCGGCATCCCTGGCAACCTTACCACTATAGTCGCGCTTGCTAGGTGCAAAAAGGTTAGTGTTACTCTATATATGTTTGTCTATGGGTGTGTAATGTATGGTATAGATACATGTAATATAACAAGTAATCTAATAATTTCATTTCAAATTATCTTCTGTTGATAAAACATGCAAAACGCATGGTTTAACATTTTATTATGTAAAAAACACTTAATATAATTTAATTGTATGCAAAGTACTAAATACGGTCGTAAAGTAAGGTAGATCGACGAAGCCCCACTGCACGGGCCTCCTATCACTATCTGCAGGATTTAAAGGAACCTAATATGAATTGGGTGATGGGGGTTCCATTCGCTCTAGTCTCTTTGTCATCCCTAATTTCCCGAGCTCGTTTCGCTCGCTTTTCAGTTCATTAATTGAAAATTTGTTTGGTTCTCTCTTTTTTTTTTTATTAGTAATGGGTTTGCTCTTGACTCTAGTCAATGTCAGATATGACAGAGACAAAGTCTACGATGGAGCGACCTTACCCAGAAGGAGCCTGTTCACTCTAACTTTGAAGAGATTAGGGCTGTAAGCTTTTGGAAACACAGACGCAGGCAAAGAGTTCCACTCCTTTGCTGTGAGCATTATAAAAAACGTTTGGAAACGCTTAGTGCGAATTGGTGGAATAGCTACAAGGTAGGGATGGTAAGATGCAGTGCGTCTGGATGTCCGATGGTAGAAGGGGGCCGGTGGGATAAGGTCGTGGAGTTCTTGGGCACACTCACCGAAGTACGATCTGTAGAAGACCGATAAGCAGGCAACCTTACGGCGATGAGCCAAGCAATGTAGCTTGGTGTCCACCAGTTTTGCGTCACCGATGAGCCTCTTAGCTCTGCGTTCCACCGAGTCAAGCGCGGCAAGCTGATACTTAGCTGAGCCATCCCAAAGGTGGCTACAATACTCCATGCAGGATCGGACTTGTGCTTTGTAAAGGGTTAAAAGCTGTCCAGGCCTGAAGTATCGCTTCACCCTATTTAGGATGCCCAGCTTTTTGGCCGCAATTTGGGCTTTGTACTCGATGGTGGCGCCGAAGTTGAGACTGGATGTCAACTCCATGCCTAGGAGCTCGAGCCGATCAGTAACAGGAACAGATGCACCCCGAAAAGTAGGAGTTTGGTCAAAGCGACTCCTTTTTGCGGTAAAAAGACACGCCTGAACTGACTGACTCGTGACACGGTTCGAACTGTAACGGACTCAATTGTTAATTGTACTAAAATCTCGTGATAAATAAAGATCAAACTTAAAGAATAAAGATCAAACTAATTAATTAAGATCAAACTTAATGAATAAAGATCCTTACACTTAATGACATTGATATTGTAAACAAACGATTTAGAAGTAATTGTTAAAGCTTACACTTATTAAACACACTTTGCAGCTGTGAAATATGAAATTTTTAATTTTCGTTATTGGGATAACAAACATGCAGTTAGGAGAATTATCCTTGATGGCTTATTTTGAAGCGTCTTCTTATTGTCAATGGTGACGCGAGTAGTTATTGTTTCAAATACGGTACATAAAATATAATACTTTATATTGGATAAATGACGCAAGCTCTGACAGAATACCATTTATGTAATTCTTGTAATAAATATGACGTTTTCCTTTTTCAGGTACGTAATGCCACAGCGATATTCATTATAAACCTTCACATCAGTGACTTGATCTTCAATAGCTTCATTCTGCCGATGACGGCGATGACCTTCGCGAAGAGGCACTGGACTTATGGCTGGGTCATGTGCCAGCTGTATGCTTACTTCAAGTTTGTGCTGAGCAGTTCTTCCCTCTCCACCGTAGTAGCCATCAGTGTCAACAGATACGTCATTATTTGTCATCCACTACTATATCCCAAGTAAGTGATGGTCCCCACCATTTAAACTAAGAATGCTTCGAATTATTAAAATAGAAAATAAAAAAGTGTGTCGAATTCTAAACGAACTGTTTATGTTTTCTTCCAGGTTGTATAACAGAAGAACCATGGTATTAGGTATACTTCTGCTGTGGGTAGTGGCCTTCGCCATCTTTATAGCTCCTGCCTTTGAGGTATGGGGGCGATTCGACCTGGAACCCAACGGAGGATTCTGCACTATGTTGCCAAATTTAAAAAGCCCATCGCCGAAGAAGTTTTTCATAATCGCCTTTGTGGTGCCGTACCTTACTATAGCTTTTTGTTACGCCCGAATATGGTGGGTTGTGAAAACTGCAAAGAAAATCCAGAGTAAAAATCCTCGAGGTGCACGGCCCTTGTCGCAGCCAGAAACTCAATCAGATGTTTTAACTGACGGAAACACTGGCGTTAGGTGCGATCCTTCAAGTCCTGAAAGCTCCAGTACTACTGACACTGACAAAACGCCGACTGACAGAGACACATCAGCCCCTCAGTCTCCTAGAGAAGAGATAGCTTTAGAAAAATACTTCAAGGCTCCGTTCAGACTTACAAGGAAACTGGTCGGGCGGAAAGTCCCTACAAGTAGAGACAAGAGGCTATGTGCCATGATAGCTGCGATCATGTTATCATTCTGCATATCTCATCTTCCTGTGATGGTGTTGAGACTTGCATACAAGGAGTTTGAGTCAACACCCATATTAAATGTGTTCTCTCATCTGTTGCTGTTCACAGGCACGTGCATGAACCCCATCATTTACGTATTGATGTCAAAGGAATATCGACAGGCTTACAAGAACCTCTTCGAAGCTATCATAAAAAAGTTTCAGACACTGAAAAATAGCTGTAGTTCTCAGTGATCTTTTGGACTTCGATTGATTTGCATTGAAGCATTCAAAAAAATAATTTGGAATGTTAGATCTCGAGGTTTTTCGCTTCCACAGCAACAAAATGCTTACTTTATTTTCACCAGGAAAGACTGTGCAGATTGGCTAATTTTCACCAAAGTGGGCAGCACGATCCTGTGAACCTCACAGTATAATCATAAATGAAGTGAACATGAAGTGAGCTAGCAATCGATACAAAAATTAGCCCGGTCAAGTTAGACATACCTACAAGGTTACAAAAATTCGCATAGAGCTGAAATTTTTTACGAATGTTCGGAACACCAATATTAATGGATTATGAAAAGTCCTCATCGATCTGTCATATGCAAAAAAAAAATTCAAGGTCAAAGTTCGCAAAAATGGGTTTTTACGAGTTTTAGCCTACAGGTAAGTTTTATCATAAAAATAGGTCAGATAATATTGTAGATAATGCAATTATCTACAAAATTGTCCCAACAATTTTTCTCCTAAGAGTCACCGTTTCTGAGATATAACGATTCAAAAAGTGTTGTAGTGTTGTTCTTCATGATAACACATTTTTCTTTTTTAATTAAATGAGCTAACTTGACCGCAATACTAGCTTTTGTTCAAACAAAGGAGTTAGAATATTGTTATATAGGATTAACTATTACACTATTACTTAATGTTATTGTAAGTAGGTATGCCAATCATGAAAGTAAACAATATTATTATTCATCGGTAAAGACAAAACAGTATTATTAGTAATGTAATATAAGTTCGTACTTGGGTATTATTTTCCTGTTGATTTTAAATAACATGTAATGTAACTGATGTTTAAGAGCGTTTACGCCGTACGGCTTTTCATACTAACTTTGAAGTCCTTATTTTTTAAATTAATTAACCGATTTTATTGAAACTTAGTATGCATACGCCATCCAACCAAAAAAGTTAGTTGAGAACATTATCGAAAAAGAGTTCATGAGGAAAGATAGTGATTTTTCACTTTCTATAGAAAGCTTAAAATCGCTTAAAGTTAGTAAAGAACATTTTCGAAAAAGAGTTTAGGTTAGGTTAGGTTAGTCTACTTAGGTTAGGTTAGTCCTACGCTTTTTTGAAAATGTTCTCAACTAACTTTTTAGACCTGGTTGGATGGCACATATGCATATCAAGTTTCATTATAATCTGTTCATTCATTTCGAAAAATAAGGATTTGGAAGTTTTTATGAAAAGCCGTACGGCGTAAACGCTCTTAATTGTTTATTCATCTCATTTTAGTTGTACGCTACCGCTCAGTTATTTGGCCACGTGC
The DNA here is from genome assembly GCA_947386135.1 of Melanchra persicariae. Classification (NCBI taxonomy): domain Eukaryota; kingdom Metazoa; phylum Arthropoda; class Insecta; order Lepidoptera; family Noctuidae; genus Melanchra; species Melanchra persicariae. The sequence continues at coordinate 7,604,409 of OX376659.1, forward strand.
ATTTTGTGAGGTCAAAGTTTCAGAGACCGTAATTAAAAACAAAGGCGAAAACATAGATGGGTCTGAAATTTTATAGTAGTAACTAGCTGTTGCCCGCGACTTCGTTCTCGTGTATGTATTGAAAAATGATGTGGCTAGGTAAGATCAATGTGTTCGTATATCTAATACGGACAGTCAATATCTATCATTGCTTGCCTCCTTTTTTATGTATGGGAAAACATCAAATTACTCCTTTCGCTCTGGGCGGAATGGAAGGGAGTGTCAGACTCTTACTGACTAAAACCCATCTGTGTTCCTCCTAATGCCCTTTGCGTTCCAGGGCCGCGGTGACTCTTTCGAACAAATTCCGCAATCCTGGCAGGCACTGGCCCTAGCGGGCCTCGTCTTTATGCTGACATCTTTTTGTGACACGCGCCGTCGAGTATCACCTCTTCTGTTCAAATAATTTTTCGTGAGAAACGTAATGATAATGCTTCTTTCATTTCATCGAAACTATTCATAGCAGTCCTAGAAGATGTTGTTAAAAATGTGCGTATACATTGGGACTATAGCGGTATTAACGTCAATTTTCTGCCCAACTGTCTCACTTAAGATTTGCAGATGACTTTATGGTTTTCACTGAGAACTTCGATGACCCCCAGAAAATGCTTCAAAATCTTTAAGATGCTTCTTTTAAGTTGGGTCTTGGGATGAATATGACCAAGACGAAGGTTATGGCAAACACCTTCAGCGATTCAAATCTGGAAATGAATGGTTGGAGATGATTAACCGATATGTTTATCTTGGCCATATCCTTTCAATTGGCAAAGGAAATCAACAAACGGAGGTATCGAGAGGAACACACCTTGGATGGGCCGCTTTTATAAAAATGGACGACATTCTGAAGTCTGCCAAAATTCCGCAATGTCTAAATTCCCGCCTTTATAACCAGTGTGCCTTTCCCACCATGACTGACTTACTTACATGGACGCTCACGCAGGAGGCTGTTAACAGACTGATAGTTGCACAAAGAGCCACGGAGCGTTCCATGCTTGGTAGAGGTACGTCGTCGAGATCCGAAGACGTACGAAGGTTTTCAACATCGGAAAACGAATTGTAGAACTAAAGTGGAGCTGGGCAGGACACTTGGCAAGGCGCGGTGATGATATGTGGAGTAAGGCAGTAACTGAAGTAACTGAGTGGCGTCCGAGGACTGGAAGATAAAGTATTGGTCGATCGGCGGCGAGATGGGCGGACGATATTGTTGCCATCGTGGGTAGAACCTGGATGAGGCTGGCACAGGAACGTGGGGATTGGCACACGAAAAGAGAGGCCTATGCTTAGCAGTGAGTGAAGTTGGACTGTGGATAATGATGATGATACACGATGTTGCTGAAACTTGCTAAGGTTGTTAACACGCGATAGAGCTACATAAAGTTGTCCATGGGAAAACCAACCAGAAGAGAAGTCAACCCCCGCAGAGGACACGGCGGATCATACGGTGAAGGTCTGCCCTGCTTGGGCGGAGCACCGCCATGTCCTCGTCGAGGCGATAGCGACGGCGACCTCTCGCTACCGGCTCTGGTTCACTCCATGGTCCAGAGCGCGGAGGCGTGGGAAGCCGTCACCTTCTTTTGCGAAACAGTAATGCTAGTAAAGGAAGGGGCGGGCCACGTGAAGGAGAGGCAAACGTCACGCCTTAGCCGCGGCTCGCGGCCCGATAACAACCAGCGGCCCTACCATGACGTGTTAAAGCGTGAGTCGTTCGAGCGAGAAGGAGGGATGGAGCTTTACACCCTATATAGCGCCACTGGTCCGGGTCGGCGAAGCGTTGTGTTCCATGCGCACCTCCAAGAGATGTCAGCTAAGTAGACGGGGCCCGTTAGGGCCAGAGCCTGCTAGGGTTGTGGAATTTGTTTGAAAGAGTCACCGTGACCCTGGAACGCAAAGATCATAAGGAGAAACACAGATGGGTTTTAGTCAGTAAGAGTCTGACACTCCACTTCCAGTTTACCCAGAGCGGAAGAAGTCATTTTGATGATTTCCCATCCATAAAAAAAAACCCCACAACGGATAGAGTAGAGTAGGGATACCGTTGTGCGTAGGTGTCCTGGCTAAGTTTGACGGCCTATCTCCGTCCAAGTGTACAGAAGCAACCAGGGTGCTTTACAGGTTGAGTGGAGAGACTTAACCGTTCAAAAAAAAATTAAAATAACGTCAGTGGAGCAATCAGACCAAATATTTTTTTTATGTTATGCATCAAATGCATAACGGTAAGTTTTGTTTCAAAAGAATCACTGTTTATGACGTTTTAAAAGTACCATTAATAACTAAAAAATATATTTTGGTGTAATTCTCATGCTTTTAATAGTTAGTACTTTTTCGGTCAACAGATGGCATTACGGGTATCTGAATTATGTAGATAATAAGTTGATTTCTTCTAGATTGCTACAATTCCTATCAGGTTTATGTGTAAAAAATATCTAAATGGTTTTGTAACTAACTAACATGTCATTTTGTGCATTCAATTACGAACAACAACCTTTTAAAATCAATATTGCTTACCTCCCATAACATACGGCGTGATAATATGTAGCCTAAAGTGTTCCTTGGTTTGCTAAGAACATTTTTGCTGAATTTCAATTCAATCTATCCAGTAGTTTTGGCGTGAAACCTTACCATACACACATACAAACAGACAAACAGACAAAAATTCTAAAAAGTCACTTTTTGTCATCAGTTACGTTTTTCTAACAAAAGCCACTTATTTTTTCTCGAAAATTCTCAATGTACAGTTTTTCTTTAGTTACTGTTTTATTATATGTATAGATGTTATAAGTTGTTGTACTATTTTGATTCAGTAAAGAATTTTTTGTATCTCCTATCTACGTACAAGGAATTGTTAATAAATAATAAAGTTAATATGAACTGGTTTCATTTATTAGAACTTTTACAAAATACTTTTTTCTGGGGACAACTTCGATCACTACTGGCCAAATACTTTTGAGCCTCCAAAGACAATTCTTTCGAATCTGACACATGTCAACTTGACGTAACGGCAAGTAAGTGTTCGCGTTCGTTCCCACAAAATACTTAAAGACGGACTTGTCGTATCGATTGATTAAAGTTCGTTAATGATTTTATAAAAATTGTTGTCCCACCATAAAAATTTCATATAAATTGGTTGCCAAGACTCACGAGCTCATAACGCTTTCGTTTGTTGGTTTTCTTATCTCGAGTCGAGCCAAGCCTTATAACTCTAAAAGCCCTAACTCTACCAACATTACATCACAAAAAAAATGGCGAGGCCGGTAAATGTTCAAACCGTTGTCCGTTTTTTGCAATGTAAAATTTAATAAGTAGTAAGCAGGTTCAAAAGTAAGTGAGAAATGAGTCAGTCTACACATTCGCGCTGTTTGCGGTTAAGTTCCTAGTTCCATTGTGTGTCTTCGGAGTCCAGGTCAATGATATATAAACTCCAACTCCTAATCCATAGTAAAATACCAACTTTGCTTTGGGATTGACATAAACCTAATAAATATTAGCATTTTATTGATTTTATAATTGGAGCTTATATTGTGTAGATAGTATCATCTAAGCCCAATGCAAATGTAATAGACATTATGATGACGATAATGCATAGGAATGTGGGCACCAATTGTCATCTGTTATTGCAAAAACCTTTAAAATCCAATATCCCTAGCTGGGGATATCCTGACTACTACTCTATGGCTACCAACAATTTAAGTCTAAGAATATGACAATCAAAAATTAAGAACTCATAATTTCTGGTTAAAATAATACCTAATTCATTTTCAGCCTACAATGACCTCATTCGAATATTCCGAGTTCAAACAACGCCCTGAATTTGAATTTATGAAATTGGAAAAGCATTTATGAGCACGGTATGAGGAATCGTCGGTATAGCCGCGAGAAATTGATAGATTTATCACAGGCAAGGGATTGGTTACGGCACATTATTGATATCAACCCAAATTCTGCGTTGCCTTTTAGTATGAAGATATATGACCCAACCCGAGATAGGTACCTATTGATTTATCTCAGAGCAGACCGTTTACATAATCTGGGCTAGTATTTGCACATCACTCCAAAAAGGTATTTTTGCTTTTTGACGTTCATCCAAACTCAAACCGTTCATTCAAACACAGTCTAATAAGGTAGAAATCGTAACCTTATACAAAAGCTGATCCCCGAAATCTCCCCTTAATACAAAAAAAGGATCGGCCAGAATAAAAGGTCGATTTGCAAAATCAAAAACACGAAATGTTATCGTTCAAATCTTACTTCACATACATTACCGGTACAAAATGTTATGACGTTATGATAATTTCAATATTGCTGTCAGAGACAAAAACCTCTCGAGGGACGGACCGTATAAAATCCGAACATTATTCCGACTTCGCTAGACATCGTTTGACATGTATTATGTACAAGACTGTTTCGGATTTCTGCGACACATTTTTTGAGCTTTGACTCCTATGTGATAAAATATTTTTAAGATAGCAACTTTTAGCTCGACTTTCCTGGAAGAGAAAAGACAGATTTAAAGACGCGGAAATTACTTTGAAAGGCTTGTTGCAGAACAGCGCTAAAAGCAATTACGCAATTCATAAGGCATGTACTTGTAGCGCAAAAAACGCTTCGAAATGTCGCAAAACTGCGATTGATACCTTCCACTTCACTCAAGCTATCCCTCTGTTCTAGAATCTGAGCATTATCTGGAAACCCGTAGAACATCCAAGTTAAAGTTTGCTCCAAAACACTGTATTCTTATTACAAGTAGCACTTAAGTACCAAGAAAAACAAAGTCAATAAAGTACTAACGAAGTAAATGGGACGAATAACAAGAGCAATTACGAAGGAAAGCGGTCCGTTACAGATTTATGACGGGACAAATGTTAGATACTGCCTTCACTTGGATACTACAAGTTTGGATACTGTACGAGGTGATTTCGGCCTCGTAAATACGGATTAGGTTTTAAAAAAACGAGCTCCTAAAACAAAAGATAAGCTAAGCTACTGAATAATCTCATTTCAGGTATAGCTCAAAATGTCGAGAATAGTAAATATAAATAATTTAGTTTATTTGTGATTTATGTATTAAGTCACCACGCGTTGTCATGATGCGAGAAAAATATTCAAATAATGTTGAATATTTTAAAGTGTGGAATTTTAATAAGCCGAATTTTTTGTGTTAATTTTTACATAACGGGAATTTTGGCACGTTATATCTAGTGAATCACAGCTTTCGGTAAGTCTTTTACCTTACATAACAGCCAATGAGCTTTAAGAAGAAGTATTACGAATTTACATATACACTTGCGAGCAATAAACTGGAATCACTTCATCGCGCGTTGCTCAAAACAATTTTTTACAATTTCCATGCAGTTCATTGCATAGAAATAATCAATAATCATAACCAAAGATTATAAACCATAATATGTTATAGAGCGTTAAAACAAAATACATATTTTTTTAAAACAAAACACCATAGTGTTTGGTAGTCTTGAAACCCTATAAAAAGTTGACGTTTATAAAAATTGGTCATCAGTCCAATGTTTCACGTCACTGGCAACACTAAAGCTAAAAGAAAATGGAAACCACACCTAGAGAAGCTGTTCAAGTCGTCATCCTAATCCAGCAAGGGTTGTCTCAGCGTTCTATCGCTTCACACAACTTACTTCTCTCCGAAATCGACATCTGACCGGTGTGGACATCCAGCAGCAGGCCAGAGAAGTTTGAGTGAGGGCTGACAGTGAGGCGAAGACTCAAAGAATCGAACTTGACCCCAAAAAGGCCAGCCACAGGACCCAAATTGTCTCCAGCCCACCGACAAGCCCGGCTTCAGTTTACTGCATGGTAGCGACAGTCGACGGCAAGTCTATAGGAGACCGGGGGAGCGACTCGCACAATACCTAGAAAAAGTCGGTATTCCCACACTACACTGGCCAGCCCACAGCCCTGACTGAACCCGATTGAACATAATATTTGGGACGAGCTAAAAAGGCAGGTACGAGGAATATATCCAGCTCCGGCGTCGATAGAAGACCTGAAAACTGCTTCAGTCGAAAAGTGGCAAAAAATCCTACAGGATTCCATCTCCAATCAATGAAAAACCGTTTAGAGCAACCCGCGATGAAGTGAGTCCAGTTTATTGCTCGGGAGTGTATATTAAGTATTGTTCACATGTTTGTAAGATATGATAATGATGGAGGTTGTATACCTTCATGACATAATTTTATGATTCAAGACAGATTCTAAACAGTTTCAACTGTTTAGAGTAGTAAGTATCATAGAGTATCGGTCTGGATCTTCAAGTAGAAAAAGTCGTTGTCAAAGTCAAAGTCAAAGCATTTATTTCAATTAAACCATTTACAGGCACTTTTGAATTGTCAAGGTCGGTCGGTCAAAAAGATGAAGCTATTTGCACGTTCCAAGGCGTAGATCTCTATGGAGAAGAACGTGCAAGAAACTCCACGGACACTCTTTTAAAAAAAAATAATATTTTGTTACAAAATTATGGTTACATCATTCATATTAAAATAATACATATGTGAGAACAATGTAAAAGACGTGCAGGATAAAAGAGTCCGGAGTAAAAAGAAACAGTTCAAAGAAATAATTAAAATAAACCATGGCAGCCAAGGGATGACCAGTCTCAGCTGACGGCGCCCGTTCACGAACATGACGCATACGCTAGCACCATTCGGCTCAACCATTTTTAAGGGAGCCAAATGATCCAACGCACGCGCCACCATCAGACAGACTTTTGAGTGAGCATGACATTCCCAATCGCCAGGGTACATTCAAGTCAAAGACCTACTCAAAATGATCATAATAGTTTAAATTTAAGGTACATAGTACTCACAAATGTGCCGTTAATGGATGAAATTATACAATGCTAAATAAATTGAGTCTATACAATGAAAAATATTGCATTCTTACAATCTTCATCCGGTCCAACAATATTTCCAAATGCTAACAGATTACTTTGTGTGCCCTAGTGGCTGTGGAGCAGGACCAGCACTGAGCCAAGCATTTTTATCTTCAATATACTCCCCTAACTTATAATATGCTTGCCTGCATAGTGTGCGTTTAATGCAAGATTTAAATTTTGTCTCATTTAGTTCTAATATATGGAGAGGTATTTTATTATAACATTTTAAACAGTACCCCATAAAAGATGAGGATACTTTAGCAAGTCTGAAACCTGGTTGAACTAATTGGTCCCTATTTCGAGTAGCATAATTATGTTTGTCGCCTCTTTTACTAAAAAGGTGTAAATTCTTTCTAACATACATAATGTTTTCGTAAATGTATTGACAAGGTACCGTCATGATGTTAATATTCTTAAACAGTTCCCTTAGAGAATCGCGTCGTCCGAGTTTGTATATGGCTTTAATGGCTCTTTTCTGCAGAATAAAAATAGACTCGATGTCTGCAGCCCGTCCCCATAGTAAAATACCGTAAGACATGATACTGTGAAAGTAACTAAAATAAACCAGTCTCGCGGTATCAACGTCCGTAAATTGGCGGATTTTCCTAACAGCATATGCTGCTGAACTTAGCCGTCCTGCAAGAGATGTTAAATGAGGACCCCATTGTAGCCTTGAGTCAAGCGTAATTCCCAGGAAAACCGTTTTATCGACGAATTCAAGTTGTGTATTAGGTATCATTTAATTTAATTGTAGTGTTAATAAATGTGTTCGATCAAAATAGCCACCAAAATTGAAAAGATATACTCTTGAAATCATCGAGAGGAATCAATCCTGCAACTGAGACAAAACCACAATATTGTCTAAATATATCCTAATTGAACTCAATGAGGTGTTTAGTACGAATAGAGAGGGAATTGCATTTGTCAATATAACGAGATAAGGTGCACGCTCATGACTACATATTGCTGTTTAACTAAGCTGAGAACAGGGCTATGCATGTGCTGAAACATATTGTACAGTGTACCTCTGTCTGTTTTGTGTGGAGATATAGCTGCATTAATTGGATTACACTTCAGTTAGTAACAAGATTGAGGATAGCTGAGAATCACTCTCTTTTCTTTCTAGTGGTTCTTTTCGGCCGATTTCAAGCCTACTCGGGCTAAAAATACCACTAAATACTTGTTATTCGAAATTATCAAGATAGTCACAGAATGTCAGTGTCGGAAATAGCAGAAACAAACTCGCAAAGGAGAGAAATCCCGACCACAAGATTGTGTAGATATGTCCATCTTCACGAATGCAATTGCATTTGTCAATATAACGAGATACGGTACATGCTCGTTACGACATATTGCTGTTAAACCAAGCTGAGAACTAGGCTATGCATGTGTTGAATCATACCTGTATGTACATAATACTACAGTCTGTTTTGTATGGCGAAAACAACTGCATTAATTGGGTTACACTTCAATTATAAAGAATATAAAAACGACCGAAAATATGGTCAAAAAGGACCGACAAACAGCCAATTATGCCTATTTGGTGGTCTTTATTGACCATTTTCAAGCCTACTCGGGCGAAAAGAACGATCGAATGGATCCCATTCAATTTTTAATCGACATTGCAGACTAAGGCGAATATTATGAGGACGAGCACCACTCCTAGCAGGCTCACTCGCACTCATCGAAGTCGGAATTTTGTGACAAAGGAATCATTTTGCGCTGCAGTAAGGCAGTATTAGTAGGCTAATTGGACAGTAAGACATGCTTAATAGGTAGTTACATTGTATTCATGTTTTTTTACTTTCTAGTCAAGATAGATTTTACTGGGTCAGGGATTTTCCTCACGTTCAACTACTGATACCAAGAGCTTACGGCGGTTACAACTTAAAAGTGGCTGCTTATAAGTTCCGCCGCGTGTGACGAAACTTAAATTGGTACTCCCTGAACACCAAAATGCTGGTACCTATTCATAACGTGACTTTGACAAACTCAGGGTTATTCATATAAAACATCTCACTATACGATTAGTTTAAATAGTGAGTGCAGATTCTAAATTCATCATCATCATCATCATATCAGCCGAAAGACGTCCACTGCTGGACATAGGCCTCCCCCAAGTGTCGCTACAACAACCGGTCCTGTGCGTCTCGCATCCATCGGCTACCCGCGACCCTCACGAGGTCATGGGTCCACCTTGTGGGAGGCCTTCCAACGCTGCGTCTTCCGGTACGCGGTCGCCATTCCAAAACTTTTCGGCCCCATCGACCATCTTCTGCGAGCCAAATTCTAAATTCAATCAACTCTATTCATAAAAACTTTTTAAACCAGGTGCTTACATAATGCTTAATGATCTCAACTGGTTATAAACAATATGCTCACTAGTCAACAACGATTTGTAACAAGGAATATGCTTTTACAAATCTTGAAATACACTTACACCACTGCCAGTAAATTCAGTTTTTTTTTCAATAAAGTAGCTGTTTTAATCTTATACATATAATGTGGAAAAAGTAATCAAATAATAAAAGATCCTTTAATTTTGTGCTTAAATTATTTCTTAAACTCAAAAAAGAAAATCTGCATCATTAGTTTAAAAAAATGTGAGCTTAATTTTGGTATTTTTAACATAAAAGGATAGTCGAGTCGACGAGGATAGTTGAGTGACGGGCCACCTGCTAAACAACCGGTCCTTTAAAACTAAAAGTCAGCCTGTACTAGAACCACCTGAAAACTTCAGTTTCCACCTCAAAGCTCCACTTCAAAATAATTTTCCGGGAAAACCGTTCGTATCTAAATAATTCTAACTTCAGTTCTATGATACTTACCTGAACATAATCTTAACATAATTTAACTTTTAACCCACAAAAAGTGTATTCTTGTTGACTAGTAGGTAATCACTGGTCACCAAGAACACACTTTTATGTTTAAGTATCATTGAACTATCAGTAATCTAACTCATCTTTCTTATCCTATGTTACTTGGGTTCGGCGCAACACGTTTTTTCATCTATTCTGTCCTATCGGCTGTCACGCTATCACTAACTCCCTTTTCCGTCACTGGCGTCATTTTTAAACTGCCTCTAATGTACTAATTTTTCACTTTATACGTCCTCGTTACTCCCACACATTCATCAGTAATCCAACTAATGGTTAGTTGGATTACTGATGAATGTAGTAAACTTCTAAATTCCCTACTTTTTGACAAGTTTATGACGAAGATTGTCGCTAAGATGATATTGCAACTTCAATATGGACGCTTTTTAAGTACAAGCTTAAGCCTTCTGTTGTAAGAAGAATAAATGTAACTTTTAGAAGGTTCACAAGTGAACAGTAATATTCCGCCTGAGTGAACGTGAAATTAGATCAAGTATTGACTTTTTCCTTTATTATAGTTGACCTGTCAACGTTGCCCCAACAATAGTCTTTGATGACAACATCAAAAGAGATATTTTACTTCAAATAAGTTTTTTTGTAAATATCGTTTTATTAATTCTTTACCGGGTTAAAGGGCTTTTAGTAGGGATGATATTTATAACGGCTGTATGGATATGGGATAAAGCTCTGTTATTTATTTATCGGGTCAATGAGAGGCCAACGATTTATACGCCCCTTTTGTTTTAAAGCATGGGTATTGTTTAAGATTATGATTGGCTTCTTTACATAGGACTAGCTGTCTCCCGCGGCTTCGCTCCCGTCAACTGGTTACCTACCTTACGTACCCTACCTACACTTTTTTTTTTAAACCTTCCCTATATTCTGGCGAACCAAACAAGAAAGGAATTATTCAAATCGGTAACAAAGTCGTTCTCAAGTTTTACGCGTACTAAAATTTCGGCGATTCATTTCGATTAGATGTAACATCTTAGTAAAAACAATTGTAGTCATAGTCACCGTAACATTGACAAGCAATAAACGTATCTAATAACTTACAAAATGAAAAACTCGAATACTGCAATTAGCCGGCTATACATTTCTACAACACCAATTACATACGTTACATCTCTCACAAATGCTATTAGTTTTTCAGTAGATTAACGATCACGAGAGATCTTAACTACAGAAGGTCGATAAACAGCTATGAGCTCGTCTTCCATCACATTAGGGCTTATGTTGTCATCGCAGATCCGTGGTAGTACGATAGTGTCCATTTCATGCCAACTAAGTAAGAGAAATATGAAGATAAGAGGTTCTTGAATATAAAGGTCACTAGCCAGTCAGCATCGGCACTGAATATTTCCTTTATAATTAATGACCCACATAAAGCTACTGTGGGTAGTAATGCAGCTTAAACAGCATAGTGTTATAACTCACTGTACTCAAAATTGGTGTCCGTGTATGGCCAGACGTATGAAGCAAAAGGAGTAGGTAATGATCGTATCCGGTGTCTTTTTTAGGGTTCCGTACCAGAAGTGATACCAACGGAACCCAATTACTAAGCCTTCTCTGTCCGTCCGTCCGTCCCTCTGTCTGTCTGCCGTCTACCTATTAAGGATCTCAAGAACCATAATAGGTAGACAGTCAAAATTTTCACAGTGTGTATTTCTATTGCCACTATAAAAACAACTAATAAAAATTAAACTCCGTTACAAGAAACGTGTTTTTTTTCGGTTTATGGTACGGAACCCTTCGTGTGAGAGTCCGACTCGCACTTTGCCGGTTTTTTTGTTTCTGCAACCCCCAAGGGAAAAAACGTGAGTTTATGTATGTTAGTAGCAGTATACATAGCACATACGTAACATACATATAGTATCGTATCATTTATTCTGCAGACCATCTCCGGATTATCATCTCTTGTGCCTTCAGCAAACAATCCTAATGAAGATTGCCAAAATGTAAGTACTTAAACTACCATCTCCCTAATGGCAAATTTCGCATAACAATATATTTCATGCTAAGTAGCAACAAAACTCCTAAGAAATAATTCTCTTACACCAAAAGTTGTTAGAAAAAAGTAATGTATCCACTTACTGCGAACAGTGAAGGATCACCGCAGTTGAGCAGGACTAGGCTTTGTACACAGCGAACGCGAGGTGGCTAAAGCGGGAGCGGGCGCAGCAGCGGGCTGGCTCCGTACCAAAACGTCATAATTATCCTCATATTGTCCTATTAGCAAATCGTCTTATTAGCAAAACGATTTATTCATAGAACGTCCTATTGTCAAAGAACAGTTGTGCTGAAAAATTACCATCGGTTTTTCGTCATGACTCATTATTTAGTTTATTATAAAATCAAAAATCAAACGAAACGGAAAAGTTCGGAGACGTACCTACTGAAATTTAGAGCGACAAAGACTCACAAGAAGTACTTATTGCCGGGGCTAGAACCATCATGAGTGGTAAAGACTTACAACCACCATGAGATCAGAATCATGGAGAAGAATTTCCGGGTGGAGCCGCTGGCAAGATGATAACATTTTTTTAAGGTCACTCTGAACCCAATTCTAAAGAAATCTACGCAGATGAAGTCGCGAGCAAAAGCTAGTTTTCAATACCGTCCATAGACTATGAATAATGGCGAATGTCTTTATTTAATTGTATTTAAAAATCTTGTATATAAGTGTGGTATGACTGTAAATTTCCCATTCTCTTGTTTTTAGGACATTCTGCTAATCGGACGATTCGCGAATGTCGTTTTGCTAATAGGACGTTTTCAGAATAGAACGTTTTTTTTTAAAATAAAAACGTTGCCCCAACACTAGGATTTTCTCCTGTATCGTGGGTGCGTTTACAAACATATAAATTCACATACACAAACAGCCAGACCCGGAATAACTATCTGTAGGCCATACAAATATTTGTTCCGTGCGGGAATCGAATCCGCGACACGCAGCGCAGCAGTCAATAACTCAACCACTGTGCCAACTGTGTCGTTTTGATGCAGAGGCGACGGGTTGTTGTAGCGGGCAGTAATAGCGGTTAGACATATTTCCTCACGGCAAAGCAAACGACGATTGCTCGCTAGCGCGACCACTTCGTGAGTTAGCGCTAGGTGCCTGTACCTATAATATAATAATAATAATAATAATTTATTCTCCAAAAAAGTACAAAAGCTTTACCAGAAACAAAAAATTCTATCCAGTTTGTGAAGTGAATGTACGGAAGCATTTTATTTTGAGACAACGACTCCCAAACTGAGACATGCTCGTATCTTGGGTAGTCGGCGGTCGACCGTTTTAGATGTCGTATACATATCACCGTCTTATTTTGTGCTACACATAAACAATTTGACATATTTAGCAACTTTACATGATTAAGTGTGTTTCTTGTTAAATTATTACTTGATAAAAAAGGGATGTTTTTTATTTTACTATTTCAATAAGCTTCTCTGTCTCATCATAACTTAAAACACCTACTACCTACTAGTATAAACCGGAGGTAAAGGGTGTACGTCTACTAAAACTACTGTATGTTTAGCCCCATAAAAACGTACGTAACGTAAAACGGGCTAGCAACGACTAACTATTCGCTTAATCTGGAACTTTACATCACGCTTCTATTTTGTTTAGTTCATGTTCAATCACATTTCGCCTACTATGTTTTGTTCTTATGATGCCGTTCTCACTCGATGGATCAGCACGAATGATAGTTAACTGGTGGCGCCTTAGCACCCGCGCAAGCTCGTCACCCTGCCCGGTCCCTACATTAGTCCGGCTCACACGTACTCATTACCGCCGAGATTCGTCCGGAGACAGAACCTAACTTTGTCTTCAACAAGACGCAAACTTTGTAACGAGTGTTGTGTTACGTTTCACGATACGAAAGGGTTTAGTTTGATAAAATACCATCCGTTTGGTGTGATTTACATTTACCATCCGTTTGATTTATTTTTTGTTCTCAGCTATCAATAAGCTTTACGAAATTTCTGACTATAGAAAATGATTATGAACCTAAATATTTAAGGTTGGTATGTCAAAACTTTCTTGAATTTCTAATCTATACCCGGCAGACCCTATGGCTCTTAGTAACGGAGTTTATCGGTAAAAACATTAAACTGATTCTACATCGCAATGGAATTTTATTATGCGGAAATAAGCCAGCATCTTGGGCAAAGGTCATGAACTTAGTAATGGGCACACAGTCTTCCGCCTTCCTGTAATCAAAAGATCTGGGCGAAAGCCCAAGAAATGGCAGGGCAAAGAAAAAACCAGGAAATTGAAGCTCAAAAGCGAAAACAATTCAATAGAAAATCTGTGATCCTCTACAATAAATAATTCTGCATGACGTTCCGCCCCTTTTTTTTACACAATGTAAGTGGAGCGAACATTCGCGAAACCTTTGTGAGAACTTCGTATACAGAATTTTATTATACTTAGTACCTATATGTTTTACGCCCGAATATTATATGGCGGCACAATAATTCTCGCCACAAGTCCCACTTAGTTGAACGTACATTTTTCGTCGTGTTTCCCGCTATTGTGTTGCTGGTTGTGTGTTGAACAATACACCTTTCAGTTCAGGCTCGCTTATTTTATGAATTTCATTATTCCAAGCGGTTTGTTTTTTTCTTTTTCATGGAATTTAAGTCATCCGAGTCGCAGTGTATTTAATTTGCCATTTTGATTTCAATATAAGATTCCGTGACGAATATAAACAGTTATACTAGGGATGTTGACTACCAACATAATTTTTAAATGCAATGCATGACAAATATTCATGTCAACAACCTACTTACGTTCCTTCTTCTATTGTCTTTGAAATCGACAAATCCCGCAGATCATTTAAATATTTATTTCATTATACATGAAACCCAACTAACTAAACAGCCGTTTGTGGGTGTTAACTAGAATAATTTGGCCATTTTCGCGTGTTACAGCAATAAAATCCGTAGAATAGCTCTCTCGGGATAATAAAATGGCGGCCCTATAACTGTCATAGATGTCAAATGGTCTGTGGAATGGTCCTCTATCGCCCTCTATGTGCAACAGACAGAACGTGATATGTTTTATGTTTACAGCCGTTTTTATCTAGAGAGCTCAGGTATACGACCTGAAAATAAATAAAGTGCCAGTTTTCTTTTTCAGTCTGGTGATAAATGAAAATATTAAAGAATACGTGTGATAGCTAGTTTGACTTTGTTGTTTTGAATATTTAACTTTGTTTTCAAATATAAAAAAGCAAACAGCCGTGGAGTTAGACGAGAGCTAAACATTAATTCCCAGTCAATAAAGATGCAAATGTTTAGAAATCTAGATCGCAAACGCTTTTGCCTACATATGAGAGCTCAGTCTATGCTTACAGGCATTGGCGGATCCAAGGGGGTGGGCTCCGGGGCTCAAAAACCATAAGAGCGAAAGATCTTCGGCAGTTTACAACCTAACGAAGTCATGGAGGAATTTACGAATACTAATTCAAACATGCATGTTATACATACAGCAATATGTACCTATAAAATGTTATGTGCTTTTTAACCGACTTCAAAAAAAGGGGGTCTACTCTCTTTCTCTGAAACGAAACTTCGTAAACGAACGAAATATAAACGAAGTTTCGTTAGTGACCCTACTCTGTTTTGTTTTCGGACACGCAGACGAAGTTCGGATCCATAGACTATTTTCGTGAATGAATGACAATGACATGAAAAATATTGTGTGGGTCTTTTATGATGTCATTAAAAGTAAATTACGGTTTTTACTTCATCTTTAAATTTATAAACTATTTTGATTTATTTTGAAATTTTACATTTAAAATGTGGTTTAATAAATATTTCTTGTAATATTGATGCAGAAACAATAATTAAACAGTTAATTTTTTTATTTTTGGTGAAATTAACCGGGACACTATAAAACACCCTTTCACGGTCATTGTTAACCGACTAAATTAAAGAGTACTATTTCATGCCACCAAATGGATTTAATATATGACAACCAAAATTGTCTGTATATTCACACTCAATCTAATCATAACATGTCAACTCATGTCAACATACAATTTATTGTTTAGATTCTTTAAAAAGTTTCCAGTTTGTTTCTCAAGTACTAACTGTGTTAATAAATCATGTTTTAAAGTGTTTTTTTACACACATCTCAATCGCGATAGGTACACATTCCGCCAGAAAGTTTCAAGTCGTATTGTGTCGCAGTCTGCATTTTGGGTCTCCACAAGTTTTATTTTGGATTTAAAAAAATTGTAAGTAAATATCTTAAAATATACTGTCGGCGACGAGACCCCGTCCACGTCCCTAGGCGCAAGTACCTAGTGGTAGGGGCGACCATGTGAAAAGGGAAATGTTGTCTTAAAGTTTGAAAGAAACTCATTAGAATTTGATAGATTTTAAATAGTTTAGGTTTAATTATTGTCTAATTAGTTTTATAAGTATTATTTGTGCATGCTAGATCCAATAAGACTCCAATAAGATAGTATTTTTAGATTTTGTAAGGAAATTTTTAAGTAGAATTTTTGACGTTACGAAAAAATTACGTAAGTTGAAAATGAGGTTTTTTGTTTGTAGAGATATCGTTTTGAAATTGGTGTCAAAATAAAGGTCTCGACCCAAAACCTATTTTACAAAAAGAATTAAGTTGATAGGACTTGTAGTTTTATAGATATTAAGGAAAATGTATAGTGAAAGTTTGTTATGATGTAAATTTTGCAGTTTTTGTTCTAGAAACTTTTTATTGTGTAAAGTTAGCAATAAAATTTGTGTTCTAGGTTATAGGGTAAGGTCTAACGAATCTAAATATATATATATTGAGATATATATATATATATATTATATATATATTAGTTGATTGCGCAGGCGACGTCGGTTCCTTCTACGCTCTAAACGTTCTTCACGTAGAGCAGCCTCGATTAAGAGCATTCTTGCAGCCATTTCAACCAAATTAATAACAAAATCCACACTAAAGAATGGCAAACGAAAACCAAAAGGTAACACTTTTGGTTTCGTCAATTTGAGGTTAATATTCCGAACAATCATCTGTCAAATTCAAATTTTCGTTCGCAACATTTATGAATTAGAATAGGTTTGGAGAACGTAAATGTCAAACAGGGGGTCTACTCTCTTTCTCTGAAACGAAACTTCGTAAACGAACGAAATATAAACGAAGTTTCGTTAGTGACCCTACTCTGTTTTGTTTTCGGACACGCAGACGAAGTTCGGATCCATAGACTATTTTCGTGAACGAATGACATGAAAAATATTGTGTGGGTCTTTTATGATGTCATTTAAAGTAAATTACGGTTTTTACTTCAACTTTAAATTTATAAACTATTTTGATTTATTTTGAAATTTTACATTTAAAATGTGGTTTAATAAATATTTCTTGTAATATTGATGCAGAAACAATAATTAAACAGCATATTTTTTATTTTTGGTGAAATTAACCGGGACACTATAAAACACCCTTTCACGGTCATTTTTAACCGACTAAATTAAAGAGTACTATTTCATGCCACCAAATGGATTTAATATATGACAACCAAAATTGTCTGTATATTCACACTCAATCTAATCATAACATGTCAACTTACAATTTTTTGTTTAGATTCTTTAAAAAGTTTTCAGTTTGTTTCTCAAGTACTAACTGTGTTAATAAATCATGTTATAAAGTGTTTTTTTACACACATTTCAATCGCGATAGGTACACATTCCACCAGAAAGTTTCAAGTCGTATTGTGTCGCAGTCTGCATTTTGGGTCTCCACAAGATTTATTTTGGATTTAAATTTTTTTTTAAGTAAATATCTTAAAATATACTGTCGGCGACGAGACCCCGTCCACGTCCCTAGGCGCAAGTAGTGGTAGGGGCGACCATGTGAATAGGGAAATGTTGTCTTAAAGTTTGAATCAAAAGAAACTCATTAGAATTTGCTAGATTTTAAATAGTTTAGGTTTAATTATTGTCTAATTAGTTTTATAAGTATTATTTGTGCATGCTAGATCCAAGAAGACTCCAATATGATCGTATTTTTAGATTTTGTAAGGAAATTTTTAAGTAGAATTTTTGACGTAACGAAAAAATTACGTAAGTTGAAAATGAGGTTTTTTGTTTGTAGAGATGTCGTTTTGAAATTGGTGTCAAAATAAAGGTCTTGACCCAAAACCTATTTTACAAAAAGAATTAAGTCGATAGGACTTGTAGTTTTATAGATACTAAGGAAAATGTATAGTGAAAGTTTGTTATGATGTAAATTTTGCAGTTTTTGTTCTAGAAACTTTTTATTGTGTAAAGTAAGCAATAAAATGTGTGTTAACTTGCTAGTGGTCATACCTAAAAAAAAAATGGCTCAATCGCAGTCGTCGAGCAGCCGTTGAAGAGGCAACATCAAGAAAGGGAGCCGAAACCTGCGGATCAAGAGACCCCAGGAAGAAGCATTTTTTTTTTTTATTTCATCTCCTCCCGGCTGTCCGTCTCAGTCTCCCGAGGTCCCAAGAGTTCAAGTAGAAGCACATACGCATTCAGGGGCGGCGTACGTAACCAGCGCAAGGGAATTTAAGGGGCGTACGTCGAACTACGTGGGAGATTGTCCCAGGTCGACAGTGCGGACACTGGTCGTGTCCCTGCCGTCCGAAACATATCAGCTCTTTTCCATGACACCTTGCGTTTGGTGGTAATAAAGGCACTATTTCCTGGCACAACTCCTCGAAAAATTGCCGACTGAGTCTGTAATTTCCTACAAACTCTAAGTCGGGAATTTCCTTAATATTTTGTTGATTGCGCAGGCGACGTCGGTTCCTTCTACGCTCTAAACGTTCTTCACGTAGAGTAGCCTCGATTAAGAGCATTCTTGCAGCCATTTCAACCAAATTAATAACAAAATCAACATTAAAGAATGACAAACGAAAATCAAAAGGTAACACTTTTGGTTTCGTCAATTTGAGGTTAAAATTCCGAACAATCATCTGTCAAATTCATATTTTCGTTCGCAACATTTATGAATTAGAGTAGGTTTGGAGAATGTAAATGTCAAACAGTTTTCGTTCGAACGAAACTTCGGGAACGAATAGAACTGTAGTAGGAAACACGCGAAATTTCGAACGAAACTTCGTTTTTCGTTGAATAAGAGTAGACCCCCTGTTTTCGTTCGAACGAAACTTCGGGAACGAAGGGAACTGTAGTAGGAAACACGCGAAGTTTCGATCGAAACTTCGTTTTTCGTTGAATAAGAGTAGACCCCAAGGAGTATGTTCTCGATTCGGTTGTATTTTTTTATATTTGTTACCTCATAACTCCGTCATTTATGAACCGATTTGAAAAAAATTTTAGGTGAAAGGATTGGTCCCATTAAAATATCATCAAAATTGGTTCATTAGTTTGGTTTTTAAATCCAAATAGCTGGAAAAATATGTCATCCCAGTAAACGAAATTGCGTATTTTGCTTTCCTGTGACTTTCCAGTGGTTTTGTTATAGGTACCACTAAAAAGTGTAAAAAACTCTTTTACAAAAAAAAAACACTACAAAGTGCAAAACAACTTTAATTTCAGAAATCGGTGTTAAATTACGAAGAAACAACCAAAAACACCTTTTTAAAAGAGTTTTTTTTGCGTTTATTTTTATAAAACCTAACCTCCGCGACTTTCCTGGATCCACCCCTGTAACAGTGAGTGCGAGTCTTTACAAACAACGATTTAATACGATTTTCTAAGAACTATCATGTTTCAATATCTATAAATCTTATCATAACTCTAATCACACACGGATACTACTGAGTTTGTAGTATGTAACCTTCAACCTTTTAATATTTCAGCTATATTCACAACTGACTAATATTTGAATTAGATTTTGCCGCGGAATCGTTACTGTAATTTGTTTCCCATTTGTTTGTGTATTTGTAATTTGTTTTAAAGACATGGTTTCTTTTCTGAAAACAGACTTTTAATTAAATCAATTTATGAGAAATCGGAACCCAGATAACATTTTCTCAACTGCCTAGATTCCTAGAATTTGTTAAAAAGGTAGGAATTTCTCCTTGTTTGTACGTTTACCTTCAAAGTGATGTGGTAATTCGCAGGAATACATAATGTACTTAGTAAAAAAATACGCGACAGAATGTGAAAAGCCTTTCCATATTTTATTTACTTTCTTCTATTCTGTAGGTAGTTATATCTCATTTTCCTGTCACTTTATCAATATTTCCCTCTTTCGCCGTCACGTTACTTTGACAAGCACTTTTCAAAGAGACTTTCTATTTACTTGTTCTATTTTCTATTCACTTGCGTTTGCCTGCTATTATTTGCTTGAAATTGGTATTTTGATTACGCTTTTTGGTAATGGTAAAACTCTCGCAATCCGGATAAACAAATGCGCACTTACCTATCGGGCCTTACAAAGGAGCGCACGCATGGAGCCATTGGTGCTCACCAATGGCTCCATGCGTGCTCAACGCAGATGCATAGTAAAAATAAATAAAGAGACAACGAACTTAGAGGCAAACAGAGCTGTTTGCCTCTAAGTTCGTTGTCTTTTTATTGGTCAAAAGCTTTTGACCATTGAAAATCGCTATGTAAGTAGATGATATTCATCTGCCAGGCTGGGGAAAGAGTCATCGCGGCCCTGGAACGCAAAGGGCATTAGGAACAGAAGGAACCCGGGTGGGTTTTAGTCAGTTAGGAGTCATTTGATGATTTGCCGTCCATAAAAAAAAAGATGATATTCAAATCTTTTTCTATACTTTCCAATTGCGGTCGTCTTAAACTCTAATTCGATTTAGCTTATTACTAATATTTAACACGGAACGACAGCCCATTACATGGGGCCAATGCTTCAGCCCAAAACGGAATAGCATCCTTCAGTAAAAAATAAGTAAATAGCCAGCATGGAAGCTGACAGAAACCAGCCAGTAACAGTTTTATGCAAATCCAACCTTTGTTCGATGCAACACTTTTCACATAGACGTAGGCGTTGGGAATAAATTCGATTCGAATGACCTTTTCGAATGTAATCCGGTTACTTACAAAGTTATCAGCCGTTGTTAATAAGAACTTGTTGACATTTCCGTGTCAGTGGTGTCCTTGGGCTCGAGACAAGTGAGATTCTGTCAATGTTGGCGTGGCGAAGGCAACTGTCAATACATCAAAAATGTATGGGATTGACAGATTATATCGAAATGTCACGTGATCAAATTCCTACATTTTTGCATTTCGACAGTCGCATTCACTAATTGCTTGGCACATTGTCTAGGGCCTCTTTACACCGCTGTTCTAAAGACAGTGCCGGTAGGATAATTTTCTGAAATGAAAACTGTATCGTGTCATTTCCTTTATTTTCTACTATCAAACTACTCAAGTTCTTTTCTGAGTTACATTATAAGAATTAAAAAAATGACATCATTCCATATTTGTTTATTAATTCACAACTGCTTTGTTGGTCTCGTGATCACAAGCGTCGTCCTGAGTTTCTGTGATTCCCAGTTCGGTAAAAAACTGTTTTTTTTTTTTAAACGTTGCCCCACATTACGAATTTCTCCTGTATCGTGAGTGTGTTTACAAACATACAAAGTCACATACACACAAACAGCCAGACCCGGAACCACTTCTGTAGGCCATACAAATATCTGTTCCGTGCGGGAATCGATCCCCAAACACGCAGCGCAGCAGCCGATCGCTAAACCACTGCGCCAACCGTGTCGTCAGTATCAATTGAGTTTTTCTGTTAGGATTTTCTCAAAAGCAGCCTAGAGTTCGTAAGTTGGAGGTGTGACCCGCCTCCAACTTGCTGCTGCCGCCGCGTGTGCCTCGAAAAGCACGTAAAGACTCACATTGACCGCACTGTTTTTTCTTAGGTCTTCGTTCCTACACCTACATACAACATTTAAACTGCAGTGGTCAATCGTTCCGCCCTATGTATGCCTGGTACAGTATTCCCAAATTAATAATGCGCATGCAAATCTTCGCTAATTGTCGTATTCCCGGAAACACCCGAATCATTGAATCGTATGAGAATGAAAAATGAATAAAAAAAATGCACTTAACCACTCTATATAGGTACATATCGTCTTCTGACGCTCGGGGAATACGACCGTTGCCGAACAGTGACGAAGATTTCTATGCGCATTATCACTTTGGGAGACCTGTACTTACTTGTACGTCCTGAATCTCACTCACACATTTACCTTGTGTATTAGATTTCAAAGTATTATGTAACGAACGCACACAATTGCCAAGCTGCTAAAGTACGACACAACTTAGAAGCTGCATGCGCAAAATTTGTCACCTACAAATACTTTCAAGAACATAAACAAGCTGGTCTATTCTGCAAACATTTCATTGGGAAAATTAAGGTATAATGAGCACGAAGTGAGCTGTCAATCCATCAAATCACGGTGGAATGACAGTTCACTTGAAGCACAATCCTCACATTTTATTATGGAGAAATGTTTACAGAATAGACCAGCAGGTAAGGTAGGAACAATCAGCCTTTATTTGTTGCTCTAAATAATGCTCTTGCCTCCAAGGCATATAGTAGTGATACGTCACTAACAGGGCAAGAGCTGGAACCGAAAGTTAAATTCTCGTGAGTTAAACAAAAAAAACGGCCAAGTACGAGTCGGACTCACGCACGATGGGTTCCGTACCATTATCTATAAAAAAAAAAACGACAAAACATTCACGTTTGCTGTATGGAAGCCCCACTTAAATATTAATTTTATTCTGTTTTTAGTATTTGATGTTATAGCGGAAACAGAAATACATCATCTATGAAATTTTCAACTGTCTAGCTATCACGGTTCATGAGATACAGCCTGGTGACAGACAGACGGACAGCGGAACCCTAAAAATAACAGTTACTATCACAAGTTTCGGTGGTTCGATTAGATACCTACATCGAAATAACCTTTACATTGTGGCGTGCTATAAGAGGGTAGATCCACGTAAAGTGACAGCTGTGACACGGAGGATTTTAAGATTAGAACGGTGGGTACACGTTGACTTGTGACGTGTTCTTATCCCCATTGTCTGCCTACTGACAAGCCTACGAAACATCAGACACCGGTAATATTTCAAGCTTAGAGCCTGACATTGCTATAAGTTGGTAGGCGCGTACTAAAGACTCTTTAATGTTTTTTGCTTACTAACAAACCTCCACGGATGTTTAAAAAAATATGACTCATTTTGAAACTTAGGCCCGTATTCCAAAACGTAAACTCTAACTCCAACATGAGCACGAAAATGTCAATGAAAGCTTGTCTAATTGACGTTTTCGTACTCGAGAGATGAGCAAACAAATGCAAAAACTTCAATTTGACAAAGTCACACCAGCCGTTTTGAAGATTAGCCGGTACCTACAAAGACGGATTAAAAATAAAATAAAACGATTTTTTTTTGTTGTGTCGTATGCATTTAACTGTTATTTTGATGTTATAAACAGACCTGTTATTTTTATTTATTTTTTATTTAGATTTGGAATAGAGGGGACGGCCATGCTGGTTGACTGACTGACGATATTGTTCAAAATTTGATTAAAGTAGCATCTCTATTTTATACCTCACATTACTAACTAAAAGTCGAAAATAAGCAAGTTAAAGTCCATAAAATACCTACATACTTTTAAAAACTGTTCGTTGAATAAAAATGTGTGCCACAGCTTCATATTAAATAGTTGCTCTACTTCCATTCAAATAATATAGATAATATTTTCTCTTAAGAGAATGTGACTTAAGTCTATTAAATTATCTTTGACACTATTCTTTACACGTCGCATATCTTTAAACAGATACAATAAATAAACTACTCTATAGTCCATGTATTTGGAATAAATATAATATTGTAAATTATTTTCAGCAGAAAACAGACAGGATCGTGATGCTATCGCAATATATGTAGGAATCAATTTATAAACAAGATAGTATTTTACTAGTTATTTATGAAGAGAGAATTCTAGGAAGGTTTCCTAAAAATGATAAATTGTTATATATCTGACAGTTTTATTGCGACAGTAGTATGATATTGATAACAAATCAGAACAGAATCACACTAAACCTTCTGACTATTCTATTGTTTAACTAGTAAACTTTGTAAGTTGCAAACTTAATTAAGTACTTAGGCGAAACCAATGATATTCTAGTAAACAGATATGTTATGAGCGCGCGCTAGTGAAGACTCGAAAACATCCTAATTGGGTCGTATAGTCTTTAGTGTGTCACGCATGGCGACGAGCGATAGGCTTTGTTGCGACAAAAACAAAATTAAATAAATGCCATCGTGTAGTATCTCTTTTGCACCACTTTTATCGTGTACAAAATGTAAAATGAATGAAAAGTGTATGTGTGCTGCCACTGCTGTGCGGAACACTTTTTTCGGTTGTGTTGTACGTGTATAACGTATCTGTTTACTAGAATATCTTTGGGCGAAACTGTCAAAAGACAACTGGCCTAAATTTCCCCACTTCAGGGAAAAGGCGTCCTTACTCTTCTTCCACTTCCATAGACAAAGACAATGACCAACGTTACAAAAACATAAATCCACGAAACAAAATCGACGTTTAGTCCTCCGATTGATCACAATCCAATCTCCTAAATTTATATCTATTATTTTCGTCCGCGTCACACACAGATCTGTTTGATCCTCCAGAGACGATTGATTGAGCCAACAGTCAAATACAATAGGGAATAAGTCATCTGGGAATAATGAACTTTAAAAGGAAATTGTAAGTACGTACTCTCACTGAAATCTTTAAGCTGACTAATGGTAAACTCTTTGAAGATTAGTCAAGAATTAAATTCAAATATCACTCGTTGCTAAATGTGAGAACAGATTTAGAAGATACTCCAAAGTGAGAATTCTAAACGAAATTAAATCATCATCGTTTAAATAAACTCCACTGGAAAAAGCGAACCAAAAAGTTAGTAGAATAAGCAGAAAATAATATGAACTGAAAGATGTACTAAACTAGAAGTAAATCATAACATACAGTGAAAGAAAGAAAAACACTTTTCGCTCATTCTGATCGAAATAACGCACAAAAATGAAAAATTAGCTTTTAAACTAACTAAAAAGTAACTAAAACAAGTTTCACTATCAGGCCATGTGAGGACCGGGCATTAACCGCGACTCTCTGGTCCAGTATATATGCGAGGATACGTATCTTTTGTTCAGTAATCTCACGATTCTTCGAATTATTCGCATGTAGTACAGCCGGTCAATTCTGTCGACATCTCACGGTGTTCACCTAAGCGGAGTGAACTTTCGTTCACTTCGACATGTTTACAGCTGTGCGATTCTGTAAACATGTCAAAGTGAACACTTGGGCGGGGTGCACGACGGTGACGGCGACGTGAGTTGTCAAACCATACAAATAAGTTGGAATGACAGCTCTATTGTCGTTCACTCCGCCAAGGTGTACACCGTGAGATGACGACAGAATCGACCGGCTGAATCGCACTGCAGTAGTGCGATTCTGCAGTGCGATTCTGTAAACATGTCGACGTGAACACTTGGGCGGGGCACACGACGGGTGAGTTGTAAACCATACAAATAAGATGGAATGACAGCTCAGTCGTCGTTCACTCCGCCTAGGTGAACACCGTGAGATGTCGACAGAATCGACCGGCTGTAAACATGTCGAAGTGAAGACTTGGGCGGGGTGCACGACGGGTCAGTTGTCAAACCATACAAATAAAATGGAATGACAGCTCAATTGTCATTCACTCCGTCTAGGTTACACCATGAGATGTCGACAGAATCGACCGGCTGGACTCGTCATCAGTCGATAGACACCTCACTTATCAAAATCCAATAAGAGGATGCTAGGGGAAAGTAACCAAATATGGAATACCATTTTGTTTTATTCAATTTAAAACTTTATTTCGGTCATTAACAATCCATATTTGTTAGCAGGTACAATAACTTAACCTATATTAGCAAGAACACCTAATACAAAATATATAAAATCACATTATTAATTAAAATAACCGAATTAGAATACAATTTTAAAATTAATATAAAATATAAATTAAATTAAATTAAAAAGAAACCAAAATTAAATTAAAATATTGACATTAAAAAAAACGAATCACAAATCAGAAGCGTTTGATTGTAATCCTAATCAGTCATCTATTTGTAAGTCAGTAATTGATATTCTTGTAAAACATGTTTATGAACAAAAAAATATCTCCATTTTATCAAAGTAACAAATGAGAAACTGAATATGAAATAGGGTACCAAAAATGGTGGTTATGAGGATCCATTGAAATTATCGTCAAGAATGAATAACTTGTTTTTAACCGACTTCCAAAAAAGGAGGAGGTTCTCAATTCGACTGATTTTTTTTTTTTTTTGTTTTTTTTTTGTACGTTTGTTCAGCGATATTTTCGCCAATTGTCAACCGATTTTGATGTTTCTTTTTTTGTTCGGAAGAGTATCTTCCCGGACTGGTCCCACTTCAATTTGGTGACGATCTGATGAAGTCAAAGTCAAAGTCAAAGTCAAAGTCAAAGCATTTATTTCAAATAAACCAATCACAGGTACTTTTGAATTGTCAAAGTCAGTCAGTCAAAAACATGAAGCTATTTGCACGTTCCAAAGCGTAGATCTCTATGGAGAAGAACGTACAAGAAACTCCATGGACACTCTTTTAAACCATTTTATGTTTTACAAAAATCCTGGTTACATCATTACTTGTTGCATCTATATGTGAGAACAATGCAAAGAAAGGAAAAAAATAAAAGTATTCCAAGTATCCAATAAGTATTAAATATAGAAATAAGCCAGTGACAGCTAAGATATGACCAGTCTCCACTGACGGCGCCCGTTCACGAACATGACGCGTGCATCAGCACCATTCAGCTCAACCATTTTGAAGGGAACCGAATGATCAAATACACGCGCCACCATCAGCGAGACATTCTAGCGAGCATGACACACCCTCAACTGCCCCTGCTCACTCATGTCAAACAAGGAAACCATCTATATTATTAACAGTATAGGCTCCATGGTCCTCACATTTACATGATTTTAAAATAAAAAATGCTTCTACTTTATATAAAACTATGTATATCAATTTTCAAAAACGGAAAAAGAAAAGTAGTATTTAAAACATAACATAAGAAAAGTGGAAATTTTTATTAGTCTACACAAAGAATGGTGAGCATCTCTTCCAAATATCTTAACTAGAGGAACCAAGCGGCTGAGACTGTGGAGCAGGACCGGCATTTAGCCAAGCATTTTTATCAAGTATATAATCTTCAAGTTTATAATATGCTTGTTTACATAGTGTGCGTTTTCGAAGAACTTCGGAGATAGGTAACGGAACTCTTCAATAAATGATAGCAAACCTGTCGGGATTGCTGAAATCGCATGTCTGTTTATTGTTTACACCAGTTCATAACATATCATCACGCCGGTACGCTTTGAAGGAGTACGCAGATGTGTACAATTCAACCATGGTTTTGGGGTTATCTATTGAGGAATAACTTTATTGTTTATGAACCAATCTTGATGATTCTTTTTGCGTTGGGTTTAGTTAAAGCTAACCACTAAGAAGTGAAAAATAAAAACTTTTTTACAAAAAACCACAACCGACTTCAAAACAAAAAACACTACTACTAAAAAATACAAACTTATAATATGTCGAACTCTGAAATATCGAAATCGTTATTTGCCCAGAGCCCGCAAATTCAGCACTTGATTTAAGTTTCTCTCCTGGTACCCTCGGAAAATATTTAGTTTTTGGCAAAAAATACATTCAGCATCATCCGAGTCTAGAGAATCTCGCTCCATGAAATTAATCTTCAGCGTATTATTTTCAATATCCAAACTTGGTCCATATTTTGATTTTCGTACCGGTTCCAACATGAGCTCATATTTTGCAAACTACAATTACATCAATAGAAAGATTTTCTTATTTATAAAAAAGAAAAATATAAACGACATTATTTGTAGTGTAACACAATGACATGTAAATATATATTATATATAATAGGTAGCACCATGAAACTTGTAATTTTTCCATATAACTTGTAATAAACTTTGTAGATGTGGGTTTTCAGTCAACCCTTACCACTAGCAATATTTTATTTATGTACCGTGAACATTTCGACCCCCAATTTGTAAGCATACCTGTCTAACCATACCTATAGCGTTGTTGGGGTCCGATATTCGGGCCTTTCATTTCGCCCAACAAGTCTAACCTAATAGTTTTTCAAATCTAGGCTGCTAACTTTCGTTCCTACAGCTTATATTGAGTTTCAATAGAACCACCGAACGAGTAGAATATCCATTGCCTTAAAAACAAATAGGTACCGGGTAAATGTGTTGGAATTTAACAGACTGTTATGTAGGATTGAATCGCCTTTTTCTAAGAGCTAATAACATTCAGTCGATAATGAGAAGGCACACTAGTTCGGTATCCAACCTTTTTATTTAAATAGGAAAAGTATTCCGCTACTTAATTGGCCATTTGATGTCAAAATATTGGAAATGCCATTAAAGTTTTCTTTTTAATTTTTTTCTTTTTCCGCTAATATAGGGCAGCATTTTATTTTTTTAAACAGAATGGATTACTTAGACTACCTATATAAATATTTACATGCATGCTTTTTAACCGTCATATACCTTCCTCCGTGATCTATAAATTATTCCACAGAATATTGGACTTTAGGGACTTTACTTGGACGATGAAATGAGAAAATATTCCATACTTATTACTTTTTTCTTGGGAAGCTTGTGAAAAACTTAGCAGATAAGTTGTTTGACAGGGAGATAAATATGTACCTACTAGAGAAAAAACTTACAATAAACTAGTATACGGTGACACATTAATAAATAGTAAATAAATGTTTATTTCCAATAATTAGTTAACTTAGTTAACAAAGTTACAAGTACAGTTATATGATACACATTGTGCCAACACTTTGTCTAGACAACCCAAGAGTCTTCTGTAAGAAGACATAGAGCGACTCATGTCCTTGTTGTATTATTATATAACTGCTCCGTCGGGCGCGACTGCCGAGCGTGGAGTCCTGGGTTCGATTCACAGGTCGGGCAATAAGCGTCATTGGGTTTTTCCACTAGGATTTTTTCTATGCCGGCCCGGAGTATGGAAGCTGGTGGTGTGACAACCCCATGCCTCGGAAAACACGTTAAGCCGTTGGCCCTGCGCCTAATCTCTCTCCGGTCGAGTCGGGTTGCCGTCCCATCGGAATATCAGAGTGATGGAAGAGAGAGTGCACCTGTGTTTGCGCACACATTTGTGCACTATAATATGTCCCGCGCCGATGGCTAGTCTCCGTTGAGGTTGGCCGCCATGGCTGAAATCAGTCAGGAGAACTATTACAGGGTGAATTTTTGAAGTGTGTGTGGATGGCCAAATCCGAAACTATGAGGAATATACACCAAAGCGGAAATGTGCGCGAAAAAGCGTCGGTGAAAATATTAAGTTAGGTAGGTCACTCCATAATGAAGGAAACTATTACAGGGTGAATTTTTGAAGTGTGTGTGGATGGCCAAATCCGAAACTATGAGGAATATACACCAAAGCGGAAATGTGCGCGAAAAAGCGTCGGTGAAAATATTAAGTTAGGTAGGTCACTCCATAATGAAGGAAACTATTACAGGGTGAATTTTTGAAGTGTGTGTGGATGGCCAAATCCGAAACTATGAGGAATATACACCAAAGCGGAAATGTGCGCGAAAAAGCGTCGGTGAAAATATTAAGTTAGGTAGGTCACTCCATAATGAAGGAAACTTAAATATCAGATCAGGGTTGTTTTGCTTAAATCGGTCAGTTTTCTTAATTTTTTTATTCAACATAATTGTTGAATAAAAAAATTAATGCAACATTAATGTTGGTAAGCCGTTGGTCCCGGCTGTCATTTGTAGATCTTTGGCAGCCGTTACGGATTGTCAGAAACCAGAAATCTGACACCAGTCTTGCCAAGAAGTACCGTGTTACCCAGTTCATGGGCTGTGGAGGTCTGGTAGGCAGCCGCTCCACGTAAAAAATGGTATTCAGCAGAATCCGGTTTAACTTGAAGCCGACCCCAATATAGTTGGGAAAAGGCTAGGCAGATGATGGTCAGTTTTCTACATGATTTTAAGTTTTAGACAATCTAAAACTGAAATCCTACGAGCTCTTAGAAGTTATGATTATCTTAATCGTTTTCCAACACGAGTAGTTTCAAACTACGGACAAACATTCGCAGGTAGTTTGTAGTTGTAGCTTGAAGCCAAACTTAGGCTAAACAAGCCAGATCTTGTTACAATTCAGTTACGTACATTAAAGACACAATATATATTATTGAGTACGGAAATTCGGGAACTCATCAATGAGAAACTTAGGCCACGTCTGTTGTGTACTAAGTTTCGGCAAACTTCGGAGAAGTTCGGCAAACCGAGACGGCAAACAAGTTAATAGCCAGTTAGCACACGGTACCGTGAGTCCGTGAGAGTTTTTAACTACTTTAAAAAGTTTTGTGTGTCTCATCATATTTTATATTTCATTAATTTTTGTTTGTGACACTTGCTGACTGAAAAGAATATAATAAAGAAGCATGAATAGTGGATGACTATAGGCCTACCTAGTCATCTTCTATTCATGCTTCCTGTTTTTTATTTTACACAACACATACCTACCAACAACAACACTTACACACACTCAATCTCTAACATAGGTAGGTACCTACTTTGAGGATAGTCTATAAAAATGTAAATGATACACAAGTACCTATACGAATGCAGTAGTGATGTTAGTACCTTGTTGTTATTTTTAAATTTTATCATCATCATCCTCATCATATCAGCCGAGAGACGTCCACTGCTGGACATAGGCCTCCCCAAGTGTCGCCACAACAACCGTTCCTGTGCATCTCGCATCCATCGGCTACCCACGAAAATTAACGAGTAAAAACTGATTAAAGGTCAAATACCTAACAGGTTTGACTTAAATACGAATTAAAGCGATAGTAATTAATCATTCTAACACGACAGCTTAACCAAACAGTCTAGAAAGTTTTACTTAAAAATTAGTACAACCAAATCCATAAATCACTTTTTATATTAACTTTCCAGACGATTATTTTAATTTGTAACATAAACAGTCTGACGTGATGGTGGCGCCATCTGTCTTTAACAAACGGCTTTTAAACCAAAGTTATTAATTCAAGAAGGGATTTGTGGGAAAATGATGGATGGATCTATGTCTTGCGGACTTAGGCCTGCCATACATCGAGATGCCTAACTTAAATGGCGAACCTGCGACAGTTTGGCTTGACACACGAAACGTCTCTTCTACTGTATACTCTAACGATATCTTAGACACACTCACAATCAGAGGGCCAGTTATTGTACTATTTTTTAAGCAACGATCGCATGGGCATCTCTATCGTAATCTGTCATTAGAACCTTATTTTTACACATGGCGAACGTTGCTTAAAAATTTGTTGAATTGGAACTCTGTTAAAACACCAGAGTGCCAATTCTACTAATTTTAAAGCGACGATCGCATTCACATCTCAATCGCAAACTGTCAAAAATGTGTGAAAATTAAGGTTTTTTTGACAGTTTGCGATTGACATGCGAATGCGAACGTTGTTTAAAAATTAATAGAATATTGGCCCTCTCTGCTTACCCGACCGTTTGTCAAGTTTATGAAATTGACTGCCGTTGAGATAATGTTGCGACTGCAATAAAGTCGCAATTTCATCAATTTAAAAGTATGAGATACTTCTGGTTTTGTATGAAAGCCTTTATTGCCAGTATAATGCTCAACAGAAAATATCAAGGAACAGTCAGCCAAATAGGCGCTCATTACATTGAGAAGGAGGGAACTTCCTCTGGGAGCATCGACTGTTATAATATTCCATTAGAGAAAGATGATTACGGTCAGCCAAACACCTGCGTTCTACATTAGAACACCTGCGTTCTAATTTTGAAGTAGGTACCTATAGAAGATATTATTATTTGAATCTGAACGCAAACAGCATTAAACGTGAATTTAAGGAGATCGTACAGGTACGCCGTACAGTGACTAGAATACAAATCTGCAAGACCCTAGAATCTACGTCGGAAAATTGGCAATTTTTTTTTTTTCTTAAAAACTTTGCCCCACACTTGGAATTTCTCCTGTATCGTAAACATATAAACTCACATACACAAACAGCCAGACCCGGAACAACTATCTGTAGGTCATACAAATATTTGTTCCGTACGGGAATCGAACCCGTGACACGCAGCGCAGCAGTCGACCGCTCAACCACTGCGCCAACCGTGTCGTCATATATAAAATAACATATAACATACGTAACGTACATAAAATAACATACGTAAATAACAGTTTAATACGTCAATCTAGATAAAAATAGACGAGCCTGGTGTTTTCTAGCAGACAACTCGGAGAAGAAACACCAAAAAAACTCTGTGGTCAAAGCCTATATTTTAAGGTCCATTCTATAAATGCTTATTATATATGTCGTAGATTGATGGCGCCACTATGGGACTACGGACAGCGCCATCTAACAAATTGTGTTTAAACCTAATAATCACGTGATCGGAAACGCAAGCGCGCCCTACCGCTTGGATACGATCGTTGGTAGAGGGGACAGCGAGAACTGGCGGGGCTAGGGAGAGGTCGCTCCAGCGCTCAGGCACTCTCGGCTGGATGCCCAACCACACACGTTGTCTGTTTCCTGTGTAAACTGTTGGTCTGAATAAAGTTATTTTAATTTAAATTTTCGTTCGTTCGAGTACCTGCAACTGTGTCCACATCCAAAACTATATTGGATTGTAAAGAAGATCCGGTGCTTCGCGTCTCGGCACCGGAATAAAAAAATACCAGAACCGTTTAGGTTAATTTCTGAGGTGATTTTTTGAGGAAAGCATCACACAGATTTCAGAGGACCTGTCCTGTAGGTTTGTTATGGACAGAAACCACACTCAGAAACCGAAAAAAACGCTATTACCTTTCAGAGTAGATGTGAAGCAATACATCCCTCTGATGCAATATATATCTAAAAACAAGATACCCATTTCTGCACACACGTACTAAAGTCCAATAAACCAAGACACAAATAAAATTCAACAATAAAAACCTGGGAGCACTGCAAGAATATGAATAAGTACATAAGGAGAAACGAATGCGACAGGAACGAAGCGGGAAGCGACGGATGTTCGTTCGCTTACCTCGTAAATCTTCAGTTGTCACGTGAATGTACAGATACATAATATATAGTAGGGCAGTTGGACAACCGTAAGAGGTCGCCTAAGAAACGAGGAAACGAAGTTATTAAAAGATCTGCTGCGCTAGTCTTAGAATTATTTTGTACATGGAAAAATTATTACAATTTATTCTCATCATAAGCATCGAAAGGACATTACAATTTTCAGTTTCACTGTTGAAATAAGAAAACATAGAAGATAGTTTAATTTCAGGCTAATAGAGTGAGAGCTTTTCCTTATCAATCACATTATTATCAGCTGCCAGTGCTTCCACATATGTACCTACTAGCTTATGGTTCAAAATTAATCCTTAATTATATTTTTATTTTACGTCAGTTTATAAAAATAAAAATATAACAACAACCAAAAGTGAAGGCAGAAACTAGTATTTCAATCTAGCTGACTGACCGCGACAATAGAAAGTTGGACAGTGTACCGTATTCGCCTCGTATAAGAGTCATAAATAACCGGTATGGCTGAGCAAACAAAACATCACTCAGGGCCAGTAAAGTTCAGATATATTTCTTTGCGTAGCTTCCTTGTGATAACATAATAGTGGCATTGAATAGAAATGTACTAAAAGGTCTGAATAATGTTAAAGAAAAAACGAATAAATGCAACAAAATCGCTTTTCAAGCCATTTGAAGCAGTTGGTGGCATGAAATATGTGGAACAAAAATAACTGCCACCAAATTTATACTTGAACAGGGATCTTGTTTAGAGAACAGACGAAGACAAAGACGATATCAAAGAAGCATGACCATTGTTACAAAAAAAATACACTTCAATGATCGCAATCTTGTTATCTTTTCAAACTTCATACGTAAAGCCAGATTCACTCAGGGTCTAACTATTTATTACTTAATTAACTTACATTTTAGTTTTGAACTGCCAAGGCAGATATTCAGAAAGTTGAAGCTGCTTCAAAACGTAGATCACTATGCAGAAAAACAGACAGATCTAATTTTCTTATTTTAAACAGCTTATAGCCTGCCAAAGAAAAAGTTACACACCTTCTGGAGTAGTCGTATAAATATACTTATCGCTTAAACGCAGCACAGTAGCAGCCTTTTCGTGATTATGTAAATTACAGTAGAAACTCCCATTTATTTCCCAGTTCCTTATCAAGTTAGCCTTCTGTGTAGTAATATGTTTGCTACGAAAGGCTACGCCGTAGCGCTGTAGCTGTCTACGCGGACTTATTTGCTGCTCGCTAAGGCTACAAGATACGTATCGCCTACGTCGAGCTACGAAGCGACTCGTAAAACGCAATGTTTGTTTGTAATTTTGTTTGAGATAAGAATGTATTTGAGTTCCTAGATATTCTAGCCTACTTGTCTTAAATGTAGGACGTATTAACATAATAAGGGTCGAGGGTCCAAAAATGTACAAAGATACTAGTTTTTGCCCGGGCTTCACGCAGAATTTTCGGATGCGTTTCATATAAAGTTATTTGGTATATTTTCATTTCAATAACGTTCACATGATATAATAAACGTGAGATATTACCAACTGTTGATATAATTTCTTTACATATAACATTTATATTGTATTAGAATATAATAAATGTTATATTATGTAAACTTATTTTGTATAACTTTAGTAGATATAACGTTTATTTAATCGAAAATAATTAGGTATACCGTTTAATATATATATTGATACCTTATCACTTACGCATTCATGAAATAGCATTTTTAAACTTAAATTAAAATTTAAATATTGTCATAAAAAGTCAATATGTTGTGCTACAAAAGTGAGTGACAGAAACGAAACGCTGCAAAACCGACTCCACGTAGTCTTGTCTGCCCTACCCCTTTTTTTTTTTTTTTTTTTTTTTTTCGAGGATGGGAAATCATCAAATAACCCCTCCCGCTCTGGGTGGAGCGGCAGGGAGTGTCAGACTTTTACTGACTAAAACCCACCCTTTAGTCCTCCTAGTGCCTTTCTTCCCAGGGCCGCGGTAACTCTTTCGAACAAATCCGCAACCCTGGTAGGCTCTGGCCCTAACGGGCTCCGACCCATGCTGACGACTGCTGGCTTGGCGCGCGTAGATCACAGCGCGCCGTCAACCCGGGCCTGTTCTGATCGGACGGCGAGCTACCCATTGCTCGCCGTCCACAGGCATCAGTCACTGCGCCATGCTCAGGAGCATCAGTTCCTGGGCGGCGCAGTGGCTGACGTTCAACAGGAGGGGGGTGAAATGGGGCCATTACTGGCACTCCATTTCAGCCCCCTCCGGAGCCCGTTGTAGGGGTAGGGCAGCCTCCGCCGCCAAAGCCGGTTCCACTGCGGCTGCTGCTACTGCAACAGCCGCAGTGGAACCGGCTTTGGCGGCGGAGGCTGCCCTACCCCTAGAATGTAATCTAAGCTCGCGTAGGTGCGGAGCGGCGAGGCGGCTCGCGAGCTGAGGAGCAGGTGTTGCAACACCCGCGGTGCACGTGGTGAGCGTTTAAAGTACTTGCATGCTGCATGCTTGTAACTGATCATTATATCAAATAAAATTATAGATTCCTGTTGTTATATCTTTTAAATATTAGAGATTTTGTATTTATGTCATATATTACTCACCCAGAATTCGACAGTGCTAGCAATTATATATTTGGATCCGTCATATTTATAAGAGACGTTTATTTTCGTCGTATGCTAAAGGCCAGGGGGGGTTCGGACCCCCTAAACACCCCTCTTATACGCCCATGGGATGGGCAAAAGAAAAGAGAGGTCTATGCTCAGCAGTGTACTAAGTCGGGCTGTGGATGATGATGCTGATAACCTATTCATAGGCTGGTTAAATTCGTTTTTAATCATTCAGGTTTTTAATAAATTCAGGTACCAAACTTAATTGACTTTAAAAGCTTCTCAGGGTCGTGGTAACTCGTATCACAAAATCTTACGACCACTTGATAGTTATGATGTCACAAATCACCACGTTCTTTTGGAAAATTTTCGGAAATATGCCTGTAATGGTTTAACATCTGCAAAAAATAGTCAATTTTATTCCATTAGCTAATAACGGACGATATCTATTACCTATCGTTACCAAGCAATTACTGTGAGTAATAGGTACCTACTTTATAAAGGTATGTCAGGAAAATGTTGTTTCTAAAATGTAGAAATTTTGCAGAATAAGTAGGTGCGCAGGAACTCCACGACCTGATGCCACCATCGCCCTTTTACCACCGGAATACCAGACGTACTGCTAGGTACCATCCGCACTTGGTCGATATCCCGACTAGTCGTACTCAGCGCTTCTCCTCCACTTTTATCATACGCAAAGCCAAAGCCCACAGCCAAAGTGTGGAACTTCCTGCCAGCGTCTGTGTTCCCTTCTACATATAACCCGTCTGCCTTCAAAGCAAATGTGAACAGGCATCTTCTAGGCACGTTCGCTCCATCACAGAACTCATCTATCGCTTTCCATCAGGCGTGATCGAGGTCAAGAGCAAGCCCATTCCTCATTAAAAAAAAAAGATAGACATCAGTTTATCACTGATGTCTGAATTATTAAGCATTTGAAGTTGAGTATTTGTCAAACTGTATTTAAGCCTGAAAACCTGTCAAAAGGCTAATTCAGAAAACCGCCCTTTATTAAAGTACCTACAGCACGATGTAGGTAAGCCTACAGTGAATGTCAAAGTAATACAAACACTATGCAAACATCCTTTAGTGGTTTTTTGGTTGCTATTTAAAGGAACAACCTTGTATTCTTTCGTATAAACAATAAATAAATTGAAAAAAAAAAAAAAAATACCTTACTATTCTGACAGATTTTTTCTATTTTTCTTTTTGTGAAAAGTATTGATTACTTCACAAAGATGAGCTGATGAATCTTGTAAAAAGCAAGCTGTAGTAAACAGACAAAGTCGCATCACAAGGGTTCCATTTTTAGGGTACCGTACCCAAAGGGTAAAAACGGGACCCTACTAATAAGTCTCCGCTGTCCGTCTGTCTGTAAAACAGAATTAAATAAATATTTAAGTGGGGCTCCCATACAACAAACGAGATTTTTTGCCGTTTTTGATAGATAATGGTACGGATAATGGTACGGAACCCTTCGTGCGCGAGTCCGACTCGCAATTGGCCGGTTTTTTAGCATTTTGGTACGAAACCCTTATTTCTTTATACTAATTAGGTACGGTACGTGATTCTTATGAGATGGTACCCAAGGTAACTTCATGGTAGAGATCACGTCTCAGTTTAAAGGCCTAATGATATGGGCGAGGTTATCTTGAAACACCGTCTTATCTTAGAGTTGTCTACGTTGACATTTTGATTGCCTTCATATTCGTTGAGACCTCGCTCAAACTTGGAATTATAATGTTCTATTGTACAGTTAAATAAACTATTTGGTGTACAGGCAAGCTAACTTGACAACTATATTTTAAAATGTCGTGAGAGTGCTGAGAAGGCAATTATTTCTACCTAAGCTTAAAAAGTTATTACGCACATGATATCTATCAATAAATTTCGGAAGGAGTGGTGTTGATTTTTTTTTTGCATTTGCACCAAATAGATTTTCATTTGTAGATTTTTGACACGCCTTAGGTACGGGTTAGATTTTCGGGCTTATGACCAGAGATCGGAATAGGTAGACTA
Source organism: Melanchra persicariae (assembly GCA_947386135.1). Classification (NCBI taxonomy): domain Eukaryota; kingdom Metazoa; phylum Arthropoda; class Insecta; order Lepidoptera; family Noctuidae; genus Melanchra; species Melanchra persicariae. Next base: position 7,642,029 of record OX376659.1, read on the forward strand.
TATTTACTTAAAGTTCGAAGAAGTAAGTAACATAGAGTTGATAATACCTCCTCTAAAATCCGGAATCATTAACATGACGATTGAATCCTGGTATTTAAGAAATTTGAACTAAATTATTATACTGAAGAATCTTATTATGATTTTAGAGTTCCGTACTCAAATTGTTAAAATAAAGAGCTTTGTTTTACATACTTACCTCTAAAATTGGAATACGATTCTTCAAATTTTTTATTTTATTTTTTGTAACTAGGTATACTCAAGTCCAGTTCATGTTTTCATAATCTCGGTTTTAATTGTCATGTTTATGCTTCCGGGATTTTAGAGAAGGTATTATCAACTCTGTGTTACTTACTTCTTCGAACTTTAGGTAAATATAGTTAACCCATTCCGATCTCTGGTAATTACCCAGCAACTGGGTTGTGGTCTTGTGGAGGTCGGATAAGCAGTCGTTCCCTGTAAAAGACTGATATTCAACTGGATCTGGTTAGACTCGCAGCCCACCCGAACATGTTGGGACTAAGTATATGATGATGATGACGCCAAATAACTAATTTGACTGTACCTTCCTACACTGTATTCCTAGATTTAACGATTATTAAGGAAACTAACCTGCCTACCTATCTGCCACATAAGTACCTAATTATAACAAATTGTTGTTGAAAAAAGAAATTAGCTACAGTTGAATTAACATCCAAGAATTCTGTCGATTAGCCAGAGAAGATAAGCAGCACCATTGAATATCTGTCTGCTTATAACAATACTAGCTGTTGCCCGCGACTTCGTTGGCATGTAGGTAAGTCGGAAAAATAAAATGATGTCGCTAAATAAGATCGCTAAGATTTAGGTTAGACAAGGCACACTCTGAACTGCATTCTGGAACTGCCCCGTTTGTCTGCGTGGGGTCCTGGGTTCGATTCCCAGGTCGGGCAAAAAGTGTATTTGGGTTATTCCATTAGGAATTTCTCAGTAACAGCTCGGAGCTCATGGAAGCTGGTGGCAGGTGGTGTGATACCTATGCAAGACACTGGCGGTTTCACCTCTTCTGTATAAAATGCCGACCAGCTTGTTAGCCGAAAAGTTGCTAGGATTGTTAACACGCCATAGAGCTACATAAAGTTGGCCATGGGAAAAATCATCAAAAGTGGTCTCGTTTTTTAATTGCAAAGTTTTAGAGGAATTAATTATGTGAATAGAAACGGATAATTATATTATTTCATCATATTATTATAATCATGTTCTTCCATGACCGTGTTCATGGAAATATATTCCCTACTTTCCCCAGAAACATTTGTCCATATTCTGTGTTGTTGTGAAGGGCCAAAATAGTTAATTGGCATAGCCAGGAAGCATCGAAGTTTCGGTGGGACCACCATACAGAGAAGAAATGATTTTCTACTGTGGAGCTACGGTACAACACAGGTCATTAATGATAGAAACCTGATCGTTCTTAGGTGTCAAAATCGCACGTTCACATGACCACTCCATGGATTTGCTGAGGAGGTTCTGGACGTCTGGGTACCTATATTTGTGAATTGTAATATTGCCCCCAGTTTCTGGGTATTCTCCATTCCCTATTTTAAGAAGGAGATTGGGAAATTGACCAGCACAAAAATATCGTCCTTTAAGTGTACTCGCATGTTTTTCAAGGTGGTTTTTTTTAAGAACCAAAGAGCTCGTCAGCTCTCGGCACCACGGGCAGGGTCTGACGGAAGTCTCCAGCTAACAGGACGGTAACTCCTCCCATTACGTTATCGTTCCTCTGATATTTTTTAGAGTTCTGTTCAGTGCTTCGAAGCCCCCTTTATGCGCCAATGTGTTTTCATCCCAAATTATAAGTTTACAATCGTGCAGGACTTGGGCTACATTACTCTGCTTTGAGATGTTACAAACGGGAGTTTCGATATTTAATTTGAATTTCGAATTCTAAATCCGATTTAAATATTAAAAAATAATGTTTTATATATTTGAATTTGGAATACTTCACATAATATTTTGTTACTTGCTAAATGTTCTAATTTCGAACTCTACATTTTTATTTGAACGATAAAAATGATTCCACAAAGCTCTGATTTGTTCTGGTTCGATTATTCGTGCGTTAATCGTATAACTGTCGGTCTTGAACGTTTCCGTTTCTTGCTGCAAAGCATCGGAAGGTTCGACTTGCGTAAAAGTTCTGTAGGGTTCCATACCAAAGTTGCTAAGTGAACCCTACTACTAAGCCTCCGCGATCTATTCTGATTTGTGTGAAGTTTAGGACAAGTCGATTTTTAGGGTTGCGTACTAAAGTTGCTGACGGGACCCTATTACTAAACCTCGGTTGTCCGTCTGTCTTTCGGTTATTAATTTTATTATTGTCTCACTAAGTGCCTGTAAATGGTTGATTTGAAATAAATGCTTTGAATCTTGAATCTACCCGAAAGTACTCCCGGGTAAAGAAGCCTATGTGCTATTCCAGACTATAATCTATCTCTGTACCCCGGACTTCCATTTATCCAAATTATAACTAGCAGTAGTAAAAAGTAAGATCATGTTAAATAAAAAAAATAAAAGGTCACACAACAAATTACATTGTACGAAAACAATCTCGACTCGGGCGCTACTTTTGAACAAAGCTCAATTTGAGCGGAGAGAACAAAGGTTCCTTTATTGATAATGGGGTGTTGAAGTTAACAACTGATAGGCACTCTTTGATATTCGACCCAGCAACCAGGGGTGTTCATTTTAAAGCTTACCTCAGTTGAACGTACCTAAATAGTAAAACTTATTCGTTTTATAGCTTAGCGCGGGCGGAACAATCGGAAATATTAAACAACTCTTTTCAAAAAGATATTATCTTTTGATTTAGGGCTACGCAACAAATTCGTTTATGAGTTATTTGGTCGTTTCGGTATTCGCATTGTTGGGCTTATTGGTTTAGTTCTGCCTAGGGAATGGAAGTTTCTAGGGCTTTTTAATGACTTTGGAAGCTGTTATGTTTAATATTTGACAAATATTTTATTTTAAATGAAACAATAAATCGTAACCAGAATTACCTCAAATTTTCGCTTACCGACCTGATGTAACTTGAAGGCGAAAATTGTCTCTGATAGGGCAGTTTATTAATGTTTGAGATTGAGACAGTGACCCATAGCAGAAATTATGAAACCATGAAATATAGCCTACTCGTGGCTCGTGGCACGGGTCGATCTTCAAGGTTAAGCAACGCTTGCCGAGGTTTGTCTGTGGATGGCTGACCATCTTAACATACCGAGACTCCTCCGTGCCTCGGAAAGCACGTTAAGTCCTTGGGCCTGGTTGTCATTTGTAGATCTTTGGCAGTATTTATAGATTGTCAGAAGCTAGAAAATCTGTCATCAGTCTTGCTACGGAGTACTGTTTTACCCAGTTAATGGGTTGTGGAGGTCTGGTAGGCAGCCGCTTCATGTAAGGCTGGCGGCTGAGTGCCTGCGTCAGGGCGTCGGGAGTCGCAGGGCGTTTCCCGGCCACCGTAGGCGAGGGTCTGCGGACGGCGAGCATTGGGTGGCTCGTCGTCAGATCAAAGCCAGGCCCGGGTCGACGGCGCGTTGTGTTCCACGCGCGCCTCAAAGAGATGTCAGCAAAGTATACGGGGCCCGTTAAGCCTGTGGCCCGTAGCCAGAGCCTGCCAGGGCTGCGGATTTTGTTCGAAAGAGTTACCGCGGCCCTGGAAAGTAAAGGATACTACGACGAGCACGGATAAGTTTTAGTCAGTAAGAGTCTGACACTCCTTTCCGCTCCGCCCAGAGCGGGAGGAGTCATTTGATGATTTCCCATCCATAAAAAAAAACAAAAGGCTAGGCAGGCAGATGATATATTTCATCATCATAAATACTGCCAAAGATCTACAAATGACAACCAGGCCCAAGGACTTCACGTGCTTTCCGAGATGCTTCCACAAACATACAGACAAACAGACAAAAATTGCATTTTTATATTTTATATATTTTTCTAACGTTTCTCAGTTATTTTTACGAAAAAATATTCAATGTACAGACACGGAAAGTCTACGATTTTATTATGTGTATGAATTAGCGGGTACAATTTATTTGTTTTATTCAACTTCATGTTAGGTTGGTAGGTATAAATAACCTTGGAGAACCCCGAATAATTATCCTGAAACATCGTGGCATTCGAAATTATTATGTAAATAATTATGAATTAGTAGGAACTCCAAGAAATAGGTACGTTTTATACCAAAACTTTTATAAATAAAGAGTGGCTTCAAGGAGTTCCAGTAAATGCAATCAAATGCCTTTGACACAACCACATATTCACTATGAATTTTGTTCGTGTGTGAGAACATGGCTGTGTCAGTGCTCCACCCTCCTTTCACCATCTACCAAACCGTATTCATGACAAAAGCTAAGTACGTAGTACCAGTGTATCAAAGTCGGCGTCTGACGTTTTTTGGGAATATAGAAAATAATTCAATAAAACAAAATATCAAATGCGTGTTTTTATAACGGAAGGTTAAAAACTTACAACTAGGTAATTAAAGACTAGATACCATCGACATGAAAAACCACGCGGATGATAAAAATACAATTTTAAATAATTATAAAATTGAGGTCTATTCTGATACTTCACCAATCCACCAGAACACTAAACTATTTTCACTTTTTTCAGAATATTTCTCATCCCAATCAGTCTCTGATTGTTCTGTTTCATTACCAGTATCGTCTGATTCTTTTTCTTCTTTGACAACAGTAGTTGTATTATTACAATTGACTGTGTCAGAATTTACTTCCGCTGTTGTCATTGGAGTTACACCATTAGTAATGTTCTTAATGTCACCATTCATTCTCTTTAGCGGTGAGAGCAGTGGGTTTGGAATATGGAACTGTCCTGAACCCGTCGCTAAGATGGGACGTAGTGGATGTATTGAGATGCTGTTACAACAATCATTGTGGAGTGGGAACTGTGGAAGAAAAACAATGTAATTATTAATTAGAATACTTTCTGGCGTCAAGTCTGAAGTTCCTGCTAGTAAAATGCTAGTTACTGAGCATTCACTCTGAGGACAGTATTATGGCCTATTTTAAATAAATTCAAAGTGCAATGATTTGCAAATAAATTGGGATAATGATGATTGTTTATGATTAAACAATCATCATTATCCCAATTTATTTGTGGTTGGCGCAAAAACCAACCAAGACCATTAGTCATCATCTCTGAGTATCATCTTTCACAGAGTCTACTCATTATTTCTTTAGTCTTCCCCTACTCTTCTAGGCATCCACATTCATACGTAAAACTTTCCTTACGATATTTACCTCATTCCCCTGTAAATCATTAAAAAATATAATGTGGAATAAAGACAAATACAAACCTTATAAGTAGCATTATCGCCTTGATCTTGAGAAGTATCTAAGTTGGATTTCCAACAAACTTCATATTCATCCCAAACTTTAAGAATACCATCTGTACCACCAGTCACCAAGTGCCGGCCACATGGTGAGATATCGAAGTAAACTCGTTGGTTTGTGTCCACTACTCTAGACAGTATGTTGAGTGGCCGTCGGTAGTATCGGATGTCCCATACAAGTAGCCTGTGATCCTTTCGCGCGCCTGATACGAGGTGAAGTCCGTCTGGCGCGAATTTTACTTGTGTGACTCCACCTGAAAATATTAGAAAAGTTTTCAACAAACGTCACAATCCAATAATGCCATGAAGATACCAGGGCAATGCTCAAATGAATTGTGCCACTACTGGGATATTCATTGTTAATGATAAGAAATACCAATATTACTTGAAATGCTGTTGTACTGGACATTACATGTCTTGTTTACCCTACACTACAAGTGACTGAAGCCTTGATGAATTAATTATTAGATCAAAAATATATTTCAAATTCTTACCAGCATGTCCATACATATTCCCAATACTTTTGTAAGCTCCCATTTCATTTATATTGTACAAACTAATGTTAGTGTTCCAGGAGCCAACTGCCAATAGATTGCTGTGAGTATCGAAACATGAAGCAGGGGTTTGAATCTTGTGTTCCGCAAAATCTCTGCCTGGCCTGTGGATTTTAGAAAAAATAGTAAATTTATGAAAGCATGTGGGTGGGGGGCATGATCATCATAAGATAAACTAAAATTATAATCATGATGCAAAACAATAAAAAACACATAGTTTTAAAATTACAAACAGAGAGTCACATCAGTGACAAGGATAGAAGAATAACTTCAAAAGGTTGTTACTTTTCTATTTTTCCACTGATTAAGTATCTATTAATTCATGTAGATTTGTGATAATAATCAAATAACCTATTCTTAAAACATGATTCTTATTCTCTGCATTTTTGAATAATGCTGATGAATTCTTGTTAGACTTATCTGGAACACTTTTGACCTTAAAATTAATTCTGAATTTAAACCTAACTAATTTTGAATTCAGTGGGACTAGTTAATATGCAGTATCATTTTTATTCTTTAATCACCTCTCCACATCAAAAGTTCTGATGAACTTCTTATAACCAGCGATAATCTTGCTGCCATCTTTCGAGAAGGTCACAGAGATGGCCGGTTCCATCTGATCAACATGATCAAATCCTCGGTAGGAACACCGCAATGAGCCATCAAATGCATCCCACATCTGCACTGGTGCATTTTGCCTCGTTGTCAGCCAACTGAAATTAGTTACATAGATATATTTTGAGAAATATGGAAAATAAAATGGATCCATGCAGCAAAAATAGTACATTTTTTCAAGTTAGCATGATACATGTTATTACAGAGTACTAATTTGTAGTGTGATGTGATACTAACCAACAACTTTCTGGTACTGCGCTATTCATATGAGGGAACCAACAAAAGTCATAAATCAACCCAGTTTCTTTGACATGGATTACAGAGTCCATAACATCTATAATTCGGTCTGCAGCCACATTACCCGTATAGAGATCCCTTGATAATTCTGTGATATGGACCCCGTCATTGTTTACTACGCTGAGGCAACATGTACCATCAGGCGACCATTTACAACCGCGCAAGTAAGGCTGCACCTGTTGATTAGCGCTTTTATGACGCGACCATGAAGAATTAGAAAGTTCTATCAGAGTTTTACTCGTAAATAAACTGGAATATAGATTCACAATCTCTTCTTGCTCCACTGGATTTTCTTCATTTTCTGCGGCGCTGATAGTGATTTCGCTTAGGTTCAAACTCTCGCCGGCCTCAACTGAATCAATTTCCATTGATATTTCCCCCATTTTAATAGATAAATACAGTTTATTTCATATTATTATGCGGAAACCCGAACGCGTTTTATTTCCCCGTCCGCATTTCCGTAAAACAATTTGGCACTTGACAAACTAACAGACGTCAGTCAGTTGACAACATGTTGACAAAACATTGACCATAGACTATTTATGATCGTGACGATATTGTGGTGTGGTGATCCCATTTTCTATTCTATTCTCTAGGAGTCTCTGGTTCTTGGTGCGGGTGGCGACTCGCTTGCTGTTGCGATTTTATTCAAATCACGTTCCGTGAGCCGTACTTTCGTACTATTACTATTCACCAGTGCTTGCGACAAATCGACTGACCCAAAACGGTCTGAGCATCATGAGCATGGACCATGAACCACAGAACACATGCATGGACTGGACTAGCTAGCTAGCTAGACCTCGGCGCAACCTCGGCGTAATTGCGATAAGTTGCCAACATCAATAATACGCATTACGGAAGGAAACCTAACGAAACAAAAACACTAAACAGCTGTCAATTTTTGTCATTCGGAAAATTGACACAACGGACGGAGACTTCGCATGTCAAACAGTATTCAATACTCGATCGCAAAGGAACGATAATTTACAATCGCAGACTCAGTACTGTGAAAATCAGCCGCTGAATGAAACAGTAAATAAAATAGTTATGATACAATGATAACAAAATTTGCCCGCGAACTATTTTGTAATTATATTTTCGATTGGTATGATTTTTTTTCTCTATGCATAACAAATAAGTGCGTCAGATGTTTATAATAAAATCGTTGCAGATGAGGATTAAGTTCTTTAAACGCGGTTTGCGTTTTGCGAAAGAGAGTTTTTCGAAAATGGCTTTTGCGGAGTCGCCGGCTAAGGCTTCGCTGTGCTGTGAAGGGTCGCAGGATGGTGCTCCCCCTACGTACGCGATGTACGAAGCATTGAAAGATTCGTGCCAAAACAACGCGACCTATTTTCAGCCGGACGACACTGAAAATGGCCAGAGATTGTACCAGGGCTTCATGACTCTCATGGACCATGTAGACACTGTGTGGCCTTTGGTAGATCATGTGAGGAAGGTATGTACACATTATTGAAATTTTATTCATAACACACTTAAGTGAAATTATGAGATTGGTGTGTGTATCTAGAACCAACTTACTGTGCTCCTAATACTATAAGAAATTGTTATTCAAAAGACAAAAGAAATGGGGCCATTGAGGTGGTTCAGTACAGTTACCTACAACATTAACAATTCCATAGACTTTCTAATGCATAATTTGGTCCCACTGTACCTACTAGTCTAAGAAATTAAGAATAATTTTTATATTCAAACTAGATTATGAAAGTACTGAAACAATCACATTTATCACCAAACTTCCTTGTGTTTATCTCATAAGGTGATTAAAAATTAGAATATTAAAGGAATCGAGTTGTTATCAGTAGGTATTATATCAATAATCAATCATTACAATGTTGGCATGGTTATTTTTATTATGTCAGTTTTATTATGACATGGTTATTTTTATTATATCAGTTGATCAATTTAGTTAATTTACTATACATTTTATTATAATGGGATAATGAAAATGTTCATAGAGTTTTTCTTTCATTTTAATTAGATCAAAATTTTATCCCAATTTAGTAATTAATGGAAAGCTAAGGATAAGTTTTTTAAACATACCCAATTAAAAGATCAGACTAAAAATTGTGTAGCAGGTAACACATTTGATATTTGTATCTACTGCTCTAATTAATGTATCATTGTAGAAAACATGTGTTCTATTCTAACCAGATGATATAAACACAGTAAGATCACATGATCTGATAAGAACACATGTGGTTACTTTATTTCATAACACAGTACCAATACCTTAAAAAAACTTATCAGTTAAACACTTGACCAGACAATGTGTATGAACTTTGTACTATATCTTACTCACAATGATTCACTGGGGAAAATACACTGTTCATGGACCTAATACAGTAATGTGCCAATCAATTCAATTTGCAGCTGTTATAAACACCAATTTGTTTAAAATGTAACAGTTGTGTTTGTTATCAATTATATATTGAACATGTGCACATAGTATTACATTGTTTTCAACTATCTATGTTACCTACATGTGTCTAATGTATTTAGTCATTAGAGTTAATAATTAGCATCATTATGATGTGTCAAACTGAAGTAATGCCTATCTACTTTTTAACTGTAATGAATTTTTTTCACAAGACCTGTAAAAACTACTTTTTTGATGTATTGTACAATATTTTGAGGCTTTTTAATAAATAAGTACTTACATACCTGTACTTGCGTACCTACATGATAAAAACTTGGATGGCTATCTGGCGGAAATTGGGCAATTTCTATCTGGAAGTCTTGATATGACTATAAACAAACTGTCTGCATTATTTGGGTGACTAGTGATACTCTATGTATCTGATTTTTAGCTTCTGCAGAAACAAGATTGTTTCTGCCAATAATTAACCGCTCAGGCCCAACATGTGAAAATTCCCTAATATAAAGTAAATCTTATGTAATAGGTAAATAAACATTAAATTCGCGATTAATTCGCGACACACCGGTGTGTCGCCGGGGCCGGACAGGTTGACAAAAAATTGTTTTGAATTTTTGCTTTTCACAGATTAATAAAATAGGCTTTCTACATATTAGTTCTCTGGAACTAATGCCTATCTTATACAGTCAAATCTCAATGAAAATATGTAATCAGTAAATACTGAGATCTCAAGTAAAGAGATGAACTACATTTTACTAGATATTACTGGGTGAGATGTACCATAACAACAACATTCTGTCTGTAGGTACACTATTTTGTCAGTTTCTTACATTTTTATGGGTAAAACACTACTATAGAAGACAGTGTAAAGATATTCCATGTTTATAATTATAATACAGTAAAACCCGTATAAGACGATTTTAAAGAGATCCAGACCAAAACGCGTCTTAAGCGGGAAAACGTATTAAGCAGGATAGGGGAAAATAAAACGTATTGTGTAATTACATAATTAAAAAGTTATTATAATGTTACGTTTGATATGGAAGTGATTATCTAAAGCTTTTAACCAGTCAATGAAAAGAACGTCAGTCGTCCAAGCTCGAGATTGTGCATCCTTTGTTACAGGTAGCAATCTTGTAAATGTAAATCGGGCCGGTTTCCGCAACTCCACGACTATGCGCGTATTTTGCGTGGAGGTGGGACAAATGTGTCATTAGAAAAAGGCGATCTTACGTTTTTGAAACCACGGCGATTAACTTACCAATAACATCAGTATCAAATCGTACTCCTTAAAGCAGTACTTAGTTTGAAGGTTTTTTTCCTCCCCACAAAAAGGAGGCCCAGCAGTGGAAATTTGATAGGCTAATTTATTGCTGTAATTCCTAAAATTCACCAAAGATCCATTTAACCCCTGAATGTTCTTTACAGAGATTAAGACCTCGAAATATTAGACAGTTTATTACTGTTGGAACCTCTTATATATTAATGTAGAATTTCTATCAATAAATACTTAGTTAATCTTTCTTTCTTTCTTTTAGGTGGCTCCTCTGTACGACTTCGATGCGAAGTCTCCAGGCAATGGATACCGCAGTTTTGTTTCAGTGGTGGATTCCTGTGTGCTACACGGTTTAAAACTCAGCAGACAAGTGAATACCAGTAGAGATGCGCTGCTGTTTCGCAAAGGACATTTTGTTAAGTAAGTAAACCATATTTAAATAAACATCAGTGGTTCTAAAGTAAAGTAAGTAGCAGTCAATCAAATCAATCAGCCTATCCAGCAGTCCACTGCTGGTCACCTTCCCCATCCAACCTGTACATGCCGCCTTTTAAGTTCGTCAGTCAGTCCACCTGGGCTCACCTGGCTAGTTCGTCAGTCAGTCCACCTGGGCTCACCTGGCTAGTTCGTCAGTCAGTCCACCTGGCTGAGCGAAGTCACACGCTACGCTTTTCGATACGCGGTCTCCACTCTAGTACTCGATATGTTCCATTCCAACGGCTATCGGCGCGGCGGCAGGACGCACTGGTTAAAGACAAAACTTCTTCAAACATTTCAGTATAGGCGACGAGAATAGTCAGGTCATGCTGCAGCATCTGGTCTCTTGCAATACTATTGAAGTAAGTAATAGAATACCAAATTTCGCATTGATCAGACCCGTGGAAGTTGGTCACGTCCCTTTATCAACTAGAAAAGAGCTGATGACATTCAAACGGCGGACCCGATTTTGATAAAACATTTCTAAGAACCACTGCTAGAAAACCTGCGTTCAAATAAGAAAACCGCGTGTCACAGACAGACAGACAGACACACACACACACATAGCGGTCAACACCTCTTTTTGCGTCGGGCGTTAAAAAAAAAAGTAATTTTAATTAATTACGGCAAGCATTATCCATCGTACAATAAATGTAGGTTCCCATGTGTAAAAAGCAGGAGTTTTTACGAAGTCACAATCAGCATCAAGGTTTCATTCCAAACTTTTCTGCTTAAATACACTTTAACGTCTTTCTAGATCGATCTCCTGCTGCAAATTGTAAACAAATAGGTGGTGAAATTAATACCAGTTGATAGTACAGGCGACAGAAAAAGTCAATGACTTTTTCGGTATTTTAAAATCTTACATTGTATGAGCTTACTCACTGTTTTAAAAATAGCATCGTATCAGTCTTTAAATCGACATCTTCCATCAATTAGGTGTAAGCAAAAAAAGAGTTTTTAACTCATAAAACATTTGAAAACAATCATAATCATAATTGACTTTTAATGCTAACTGTCCTCAGTAGGTACTTACACGTTTAACCACAAACTTGTATAACTAGGTACGTAGTTATTACATGTTTACTTTTTGCCACTTGTGGCAACAAGGAGGTCAAGGCTGACATCCTTTGGACAATAATGACTAATTCTTGGTACCTAGCAGTACTAAGGCCCGGCGCCCATTATCGGCATCGGCACGGCAAAGGATTTTTGCAATACAGATGATTTCGAATCTTATTTAACACTGTTAACGCTCACATTTCATTGATACGTCACAGCCTGCCTCGGCATCCTTCGGCATGTTCTGGCATATCGTCGCATCCCGTAATTTGAATGCTAAGCATGATAAAATAAGATCTCAAGTCATTTGTGCTTTCTAAAATCCCTTGCCGTGCCGCGTCGCAAGTGGGCGCCGGGCCTTAAGAACCTAATATGTCAATTAATTAAGTAAACGTGCGATCTGAAAAATTTAATTACGTTTGTGTAGGAGTTATACCTAAGGGAAATCTATGGTAGGCGATTAATTGCGTGCGTTGTCATTGCTTAGTCTCACTACTTAGTCATGTAATTGTTTCTAAATAAATAAAATAATTAGACCTATTTATTCGTTTATCCTCGCATTGTTACGACAGAGGTACACCAATAAGGTACGCCAACGGAGCATAGGTAAATTACTTCAATAGGTATGGATTGCATTCCAGGGCGGGAAGTCTCGACTTAGTTACCGATCGCCTATCGACTGAATACGGTCAATAACTCTAAGGCCGCCCATACACTGTCAAACTTGAACACGATCCACGATCAAAATCAACGATCTCCTTTCTGTAGATTGCGTTCAAGACTGACAGTGTACGGGCGGCCTTAGGACTTAACGACTGAAATATACAGTCGATAACTCCTAAGGCCGCCCGTGTACTGTCAAACTATGTCGAGACTTCCCGCCCTGGAGCCGATTTTCCAATCGTTAGATACCTAACTTTTGTTTAGTAAATAATGTCAAACTGCCATATTTAGGCCCGGTTTTTGAGGTACTTTATCGGTTGTTTATCTGTCCGTTAACTACTAACCAACCAATAGCGTTAACAGGAGAATGGAGATAAACGACCGATGAAGTACCTACCTCAGAAACCGGGCATTATTCTTCTAATAAAAAATACCTGACTGTTAAAAATTAACCCTTGATTGAAAAATCTTGTTAGAAAGAGCCTGAGTCCTAGTTCAAAAGGGTTTTGGAAAACTATGAATATAATGTGATGTATGACTTGAGCGATCATAATTGTATCTACATTTAAAAACCATCTAAAATAAGACACCAAATCCGGCTCATAACGTGCATCGAATGCATAAAATGCATACAACACAAGTATGATGAATAGATAAGAATACTTACATAGATAGACACGTCTGCGAACTGTGTAATCTTGCCAGAAATAGCAAGAACACAATGCTTTCACTTGGATATCTATCTATCATTCTTATCAAAGATAGCCTAGCTAGCTGTACCGACGACACAGTTAAAGTATACTATGTCGAGGTGTAGATTAAGTTAAGGCATTAATTTTACCTATAAACTGTTAATATTAGCAAAATTTGTTTGATATTTATAGTCTATACAAATACAATAAAGCTGAAGAATTGGTCTGTTTGTTTGAACGTGCTAATCGCTGGAACTACCAGCCGCATTTGGAAAATTATTTTTGTACAGACGCCAGCACATCAAGCTACAACAATCTGTCAAATGCCTTTAATAGATTTTCAACTTTATCGCTTAAGTGTTAGAGGTTCAAGGTTGATTGAGAAAATTTTACAGTTTCGGGTAGTTTGATGTGCTGGCGTCTATATATGACCACCACATCTCTACGGGAACGGGAAAAAACGGGCTTTGCGCGTACGAAGTCGCGGGCAACAGCTAGTACTTACCTCACTTACCATAAATTATTTTTCCTCATTTAAATAGGTAGTAAGGTAAGTTATTATTACCTTACTACCGCAATACATAATAGGTACAATAATTCATACTGCAGAACAAAAATATGTACATCTGACTCAATTAACTGAATTATTCTGCAAGACAAATGATCAAATGACACACATCGATTTGGCGAACATGTCTTGATTATTTTCTGCCACATATTTGTTATTGTTCATGAAAACCGGTGCCAAGTTTCAGTCGCTTAATTGCGTTCGAAGAATGAAACGTAACTCTCAATTCTTTTTTCAAAAAAATATTTATTTAATTAGGAAAGATAAAACATTTTAGCCCACCTGTTGGGGCCCACATCCAAAACTGCCCTTTCACTTGCACTATTGAAGACCTAATGAATGCCACTGTTGCTGGCTGCTATAAACGTGACCACATAGGTACTGGGATCAAACGGTTGACTCGAAAAGAAGAACATAATGTTACATAATTAATTAGCATTATCACTACCGTTGTTTAAAAACTAAACTATGTGGCTACTTCTTTCATTCCTTTTCGTCCGCATCTTCAGCCATGCGCAACGTCTAATTTCTACTAAAATATTCAGATACTATTCTCTGCAAATACCTACGCTTAAATATTCACACCTTAGAATAATAACGCCTAGAAACCTAGTACGAGCATCAAAAGTGAAGCAACTCAGACTACTCCATATACGGAGTACTCGGCGCAGCGAGCCGTCAGTGCTCAAGGTCACGCTCTGTTGAATGCACCTCCCGAGAAATATTTAAAAATGACAGTTTGTTGCATAAAAAGATGCTCTAACACACCAGGAAAACAAAAAAAATGTGATAAAATCACGTTTCACAAGTAAGTACTTACATTAAATCCATTATTTTTACGTAAATCGATCTTCAAATTAAAATTTTCATAACCTAATTTATCACAATGTAGTGTTGCCAGTTGTAAAGAAAAATTACCCATAATACAGTCAGCACTAACTGTTGGAGTCTACCTGTATTATGATGCTTATTGTTTAAAGTTGTAAGTATGAAACGAAAGCTAATAATTATGGTTGATTCAAATAATTTGCGCATTTTTTTAAGTGAAAAGTTCTTTAGGCGCGTTGGGCAGTTTTCATATGGGAAAAAACCATAGTCGCGACACGCGGCGACACCGACACCTGTGTATGAGATCGTGTCTTAAAATTGAAATAAAGGAACATCAGACTGGGCGGCCAACCAGGGGGGGGGGGGGGGGGGGGCAGGGGGAGGCGGGAGCCTTGTCGGCCCCGCGGGTGCCGACCAGTCTTTCATGGGTGTCATTTTCGCGATCTTTGGGGTCGCTAAAACCGATTATGGGGTCAAAATCGAAATCCAAGATGGCGGCGACGAAATTTTCTAACTTTTCGTCATGGGTGTCAATTTCATGGTTTCTGGAGTCGCTGAAACCAATTATGGGGTCAAAATCGAAATCCAAGATGGCGCTGACGAAATTTGTTAACTTTTCGTCATGGGTGTCATTTTCATGGTTTCTGGAGTCGCTAAAACCAATTATGGGGCCAAAATCGAAATCCAAGATGGTGGCGATGAAATTTGCTTACTTTTCCTTATGGGTGTCAATTTCATGGTTTCTGGAGTCGCTGAAACCGATTATGGGGTCAAAATCGAAAACTTAGTTAGCATACGCCATCTAACCAGGTCTAAATAGTTAGTTGAGAACATTTTCTAAAAGAGTTTAGAAGGAGAGAGAGAACGATTTGAAGTTTTCTATAAAAGTGAAAAACCACTATCTTTCCTCCTGATGTTTAAAATGTCATGTCGAAAAGTTAGCAAATTTCGTCGGCGCCATCTTGGATTTCGATTTTGACCCCAAAATCGGGTTTAGCGACTCCAGAAACCATGAAAATTACACCCATGACGAAAAGTTAGCAAATTTCGTCGGCACCATCTTGGATTTCAATTTTGACCCCATAATCGATTTTAGCGACCTTAGAAACCATGAAAATGACACCCATGACGAAAAGTTAGCAAATATCGTCGGCGCCATCTTGGATTTCAATTTTAACCCCATAATCGGTTTTAGCGACCCCAGAAACCATGGAAATGACACCCATGACGAAAAGTTAGCAAATTTCGTCGGCGCCATCTTGGATTTCGATTACAATAAGTACATACCGACAAGTTACGTACTTAACATTTTTTTTTATATTGTTCTATGATTAGTCCCAAGTATATTAACATTTTTCCCGATTTTAGGGAAAGTGTTAATTCTTAGCAACATTTTTTTACGTCTGTGGCTGTAATTACATACCGCTCACTCACACATAAGTACGAAAGTTGCTTCATTTTTTGGTAGGGAGCGTGTATGAGACTCTCCTTCTAGGCGTTATTATTCTAAGATTCACACGCATTGACACAGAAATTTATTTTGCACGGATACAAACTTTTGGATTGTCTAACAAAGCACCTAATTGGCAGTGCGTTTATTAATGCATTTTTTTTTTCATTATTATTGCTTATTTGTTAGGGTCCCCGCACAGGGACCACTCTGGCCACAACCACAAAACGCCGCCACCGGGATATTTCCTGTAGTTTTCATACATTTTATATGGACTCGCCGCACATGGTTGACGCCGGTGGCCGCCACACGCTACAAATCGTCGTTGCTCACTTCTTGTGGCCCGCACCGGCCACTAAACGCCGACACAAAACGCCGCCACATGCCACTCGCGCGATTCCCCACCCTAAACCTTCTACGTCAGAGTCCGTTATGATACTGCGCGCATGGTTTAAAAAAAGTAGCAGCCACTGACCGCAAGTGTCGACCATCGGCCACAAGTGGCTGTCGCGCGGTTCAGCTACTTTTGTGGCCGCTTCTAGTTTCTCGTAGCGGCGTTTATGGCTGTCGCGTGTGGCCCGTGTGCGGCGACCCCTAGGCTCGCGTTTGACTATAATACTGATACTAACACTTCGCCCGCGACTTCGTCCGCCCAGTTTTTGTACTTTCTTCTGTAAACCCCCAAACGTGACCCCTTTTGAAGAGTAATGTTGCAATATTAATCGTTGCGATCTTTATTTTTCCCCCATACAAACTTCCACCCCCTATTCCAGCCCCTTTCGCTTTTATTTAGATTGATACTATCCCATCTGATGGGAAGTGACAATTAGATTGTCAATGGCTAGAAAAAACCTATTCACTCTTTTCAATTGGAGAACCTATCATATCAACTATCCAAAATCGCTTCACCGCACCGAAATATGCCTAGAAATCTTAATAGCAAATACCTAGATTGTTATTCAGACTCTGTTTGTTTGTGTGATTTGTGTGCGTACGCGCATAATGATAGATTGCTCAGATGATTACCGATATTTTGATGTACATTGTTGACGTAGCTAAACGATTTACTGGCGGATTAATGTTCGCGGTATGTTATTAACTTGCAAATGCATTCCGCTACTTGATTCTCTGGTGTAGGTAATTCTTGAGAAGCTCTGACGTCACTACTGTATTTCAGCGGCGAAGAAAATAAACAATTGAGCTGTAGGAAAACAAATGCGCGTGTAGTCTGCAGAAGTCTTGTTTATGTCGCAAAAATGTTGGGGATTACAATAATTAGTATAGAACCATAATAAAGGAGCTAGGACTTATCTACCAGAACGACGACGACGGTGGTCACAGTCGATACGGTGTTACATACCATTGTTCCAACAGTACTTGCTTCTTAAATTGTTGAAGAAAACTTGGGAAGAATAACAGTACGTATCTGTATGCTCGTGGCTAAATTATAACAGCCACACAGGCCGCTTCAAGGTTGAGCAACGCTTGCCGAGGTTGGTCTGTGGATGGGTGACCATCTTAACATACCGACACTCCTCCGTGCCTCGGAAAGCACGTTAAGCCGTTGGTCCCGGCTGTCATTTAGAAATCTTTGGCAGTCGTTACGGATTGTCAGAAGCCAGAAAATCTGACACCAGTCTTGCCAAGAAGTACCGTGTTACCCAATTAATGGGTTGTGGAGGTCTGGCAGGCAGCCACTCCACGTAAAATACGGGTATCCAGCTGAATCCTGTTTGACTGGGAGCCAACCACAATATGGTTGGGAAAAGGCTGGGCAGATGATGATCTGTATGTATAATTCCGTCCCAATCCATCGCTAATCCGTGGAATCATTAAATGTTTGATAAGTGAACCACCGTAGGGAACTCGGCCCATATCGACATAAGCCAGAATCTCCTAAACCAATAACTAACCATCCTTTTAATTTTTTAGGGAGATAGAATCCTGTGGACAACTGCTAGCGTCCCTGGGCACATGTCTTCATCACCTGCATACGCTACTATCATGGGCTCCGCCCGGCGATCTGTTCCCCACGGAGCCGCACACTCCCGAGGAGTTGTTCGCTCAGGCAGACACCATCAACCAGTATTGTTTCTACGGAAGGTGTCTCGGATTTCAAGTAAGTTGAAACTGGTGTATTTATAGACAGGGAAACGAATATGAAAAAAAACAAAAACTATCAATTTAAACAGGGTATTTTCCTGAAAAAATCTACGTTGCTTACCGAAATATTGTTGGACAGGTATTCACTGACGGACCAAATAGAATTATAATTTTCCTGCCCAGGAAAATACCCCATTTGTGTATTTACACCCATCCAAACTGTAATTTATTGGCAGTTGTGATCAATTTGTCAACTTGCTAATCAATACATTTCCCTTGCTGTACTTTCGTATAGTATGATATTGACATTAAAATAATTATGCATGTCAGATAAAAAGGTACATACAGTAAAATCTACCTAAGTTGTTATGAAAAATAATTCTAAGACTAAGACATGGCCTTTTTTGCCACAACTTTGGCCGAGTGCCAATCGTGAATTAGCTGAAGTCTGAAGTCCAATTAGTAAGTCAATGAATTGCAAACAAGTTGGAATAGAATTGTTAATTGAGTAGAAGCAAAGTTCGCAAAAATCTCGTCTTGTGAAGACGTTATTATGACTTTTTGTCGGTATTTTTTTTGCTTCCATGTTTAGTGTTTTCAAGGTTCGCTTGAAGCCAGGCGTTTAGGTGGTTGTCATCCTATGTGACAGGATTATTTGCATACCTTCCACTAGTTATCAACAATATTCAAATGTGTGCATTCACTTTGCAAGCAATAATAAAGAATGCGTGCAGGTTGAGTACCTTTATATTGTATCCTCATCAAATATTTAGGCCCGTTAGACGACACCAAACAACAGCTGCCAAATAAATAATAAAATAAATTTTATACAGTACAATAAAAGAAACATCCGTAACTTCTCAAGTAAGACCTCAATAAAACGAGCTTCGCATCTATAACATACTTGTGCTATTAAAGGACATTTGTCGACCTAAAGACCCAGATCCCTCCACCTTCAAATCAACCTTTACCTACACTAATCTTAAAATTCTATTCCAGTTCTTACCATCGATGCGTGGCATACTGAAAGGCATATCAATATGTATGGCGGGTTTCTCGGAGGCATACTATTGTCATGGCAACCTCATCAGCTCCGTGTGGACCGGGGGACAGTACCTCATCGACCCTGAGATGAGAGCGAGGAGGATTGTTAACATATCGCAGTCGGCGAGCATTGAGTTCTGCAAGGCGTTCTGGTTTTTAGCTGAAAGTGGTACGTCGATTGAGATTTTTATGACTTTTAATTTAGAAAACCGAGTTAAAGTACAAAAGATTTTAGCAATAAGACTGTAGTAAAGTTACAGAATGACTGAGAGGTTAAAAGGATCCAGTTATACCTGGTGTACTCTCAAATTAAGCTATGAAACAAAACAGAACAAACTTTAGCATAAAATCGTTCTTACAACCTTGACATTGAGTCTGAGCTAGATTCACAGACATTTTATATGTCAAGGAGCCATTGTTGTCAGTAGACCCGATATAGGCTTTCCTTAAATAAATTCTTCTAATCCGATAGGACTGTGTCTCTGTCTGTAAAAATTTGCGATTCTCAGTTTGACAATGGCCAACTCTCGCCTACGTGCACGTAACTAACCGTTTTCCTCAATGAATTTAATGACACTCGCAAATGGATGACTCGCTTTGTAACGTAACAAATTGATAGCCACATAACTACTCTTTATTGATGCATTGCTTTTGCTAGTCAATAGTGAGCTCACGATAGTGAAGGAAATTATTCTGGGTCGCTGTGTGATACGGTGAACAAAACTTCCATGCATCAGTTTCGTTAAAAGATAAAAATAAATGTTTTTTTTTTTAAGCATTGGCTTCGCTTATCTCGTTGTGTCACTTGTATCGAAAAAAGTGACTATAATTTATTTACTTTTGATTTTTTTGTTCGAAACATGGTACTTACAACAAAAAATACTGTACTTATCAATTTATTTTTAACTAGGTACCTCTCTATCTTTGCTATACCCACTGACGTAAAATGTGCGCACCGTCTCCAAAGTAACCCTATATAATGTAGATATTGATGCATAACATGGGCGTATATAAGGGGGATGTTTAGGTTTAGCATAAACGAAAATGTCTGACTAATAAATATTGGATGGACCGCACGTCTATTTCGTGTCTAAAATATATAATTACTAGCACTGTCGAATGGCATTGAAGTTCCAAATTGCGCGTGAGAACGGGCATAAACTAGCTTCTATGTACACTTTTTTACAAAAGCAAGAGCTAAGTACGCCAATTATGCATAATGAATAACTGACATTATGTCTGCAGTATTATCTATATTTTCGGAAGACGGTAACTAAGAATGTTTACAATTAAAATACGATCTCGCCATTGCGAGGAAGTAAATGTTTTGCACAACAATTGACGTAGTTACATTCGATGCTTCTAATGATGCTGATAGCTCGTGTTACGCGTTTTATGTCATCGATTGTGTAACCTTTTCAGTACTAAAATACACAATACCAAGCTATTACTTTCCCACTGCAGGGCATAGGCTTCTTCTCATAAAGAGAAGGTGTGAGCATTGTTGAGTCTGTCATCATCACTCACTCCGGATTGGCGATTCAGACTTATATTAATTTACAAGTCATAGAGTGCGCATTAATGTATCGTATCGTGCGTGGAGCGATCGCGTATGTATGGCGCAAGTCGTAAAGACAATATAGGTTTTCCATTACTGTCACCAGGCGGCGCTTGTTCAGTTTTAGTACAAATCGAGTACGTTACACTGATACCGATATTCATTCGGATATGACACAAATAACCAAGATCAGATGGTCAGTTTTATTCTTTATACAAAAGACACCTACTAATTTATCGCGTGATTTTCTACTCGTGTAAGAATTAGGCAATTACTTCAGTGATTTATAAAGTTAAGTAGGACAGAGTTCAAGGCTGAAGATAAAAATATGTTTTACTTAGTTATCAATATAATTCTAGTAAGAATAACTTCATTGACTGTTTTTATCAGTTTGACTTATGCGAAGCACGTGTTTGTACGAGTAACTACGTAGCTAAGTTAAAGCCTGATCAGTAGAAATGGTTACTTTATAAAATGTTTACACCTATTACACGTTTATACTTCTATAAAAAACTAATTGAGTAGTAAGACCGCTAATTAGGCACACTTAGGTAAGTAGGTATGTAAAATTATCATAATTATCGACCAGACACGGATGTCTACATAAAGTAGATAATAATGTCAATCAAACTATGATTTAAACTAATCTTACTATGTGTTATACTGTAATCGGTCATTGTACCTATATTGATATTTTTCCGCAAATTCGCAATTAAATCCGCAGCCCTGGCAGACTCTGGCCCAAACGGGCCTCTTCTACTTTGCAGACATCTCTTTGAGGCGCGCGTGGAACACAACAGCGTGCCGTCGACCCTGGCCTGGCTTTGATCGGACGGCGAGCCACCCAACGCTCGCCGTCCGCAGACCAGCGCCTACGGTGGCCGGGAATCTTCCTGCGACTCCCGACGCCCGATGCGTCTCCCTATGCCGCGGCGGCTGTGGGGGGGGGGGCGTGAGGGTTGTCTCTCCCTCACGCGGCCCGCCTCCTCCTTCACTAGCATTACTGCTTCGCAGAAGGAGGTGACGGCTTCCCATGCCTCCTCGCTCCGGACCATGGATTGAACCAGGGCCGGACGCGAGAGGTCGCCGCCGCCGATCGCCTCGACGAGGACACGGCGGTGCTCCGGCATACCTCCACCGTGTCCTCCGGGCGATCCTCACCTACTTAGAACCTAGCCTTTTAAGAAGTACACATTCAAGGAGAGACGACTAGTACCTATTTTTCTGCTAAAACATGACTACTGTTGCCTATTCATATTTAAATAAACAGGGTTAAGCTATGCCATCAACATAAAAATGTAGTAATGTCTTGAATACACAATAACATTTGCACTAAAGTAGCTAAGTAGCTTGCAGGTCATTGTGGTCGACATTTACCAATCAGAAACTGCTATCGCACTACCTACATAGAAAGAGATGAAAGTATGTCGCTACCATAATGAGTAATGACCATAGTATTCTATCAAATGGTAATCCTAGGAATGGAAGTATTTTATCATGCCAACCGTGCCGTTTCAAGCGTATCTAAGTATCAAATACTAAGCGTAATATATTATTATATATAGCGTATAACTGTTTGTTTACACATTTTAAGCGTATCAAACGTGATTTTCCGCGTAAAATCGCCTTGGTAAGTACGTGTTCTAATGTTAAACTTAGCGCAATGAAACATGGGGAAAATAGGTACTTGCATGCCTAAGCGTTGTTTCAAAAATAACTCATCGTTTTGCTTACCTGCTTACTTTTTTACAAAAGAACAACCGAATTCCAAATAAAAAACATTACAAAATACATATAAAATAACTATAATTTCGTTAGTCGGTGTCAAAAAACGAAGTTGAAAAAACGACTGTTGTTTATTTGGAAGTCGGTTGGTTTTTTTTTAAAGAGAATACGTACACACAGAAGTTGTTAAATTAACTAAGCCCTATGAATGGACAGCGCTTCAATGATAGACATAGGCTGAGGACTAAGAGTACGTCCTGGATTGAACTACCACAGGCTGAGTGAGTGTCTATTAGATAAAATTGTTACTGAAGCGTAATGAGAACGGCATTTTTAACAGACAAAGTTTATTATTATAACAACTATTCTCTAGTTGTTATAATAATCCCATAAGTCCCATGCTGCTCCGCAACATTGAAAGTCAATAAAGCTCAAATAAAAGAGCTCCTACCAAAACGAACCGCGCACCTCGTGGTGATATACCGAATGAGAGCTATGAAAAAGATAGAGATGGTGGAAATCGCCTTAAAGTATAATTGAGAAGGGAGAAATTTAGATGATTTCCAAGGCTTGATGACAAATCAGTGCATCAGTACCTTACATTAAACAAAAAGCACACCGGATTGACTCGTTATAGATTTCCGTTATACATAGATCTCATTTAGTTTTAAGATTATAGGTTCGTCCAAACCTCGTGTATACGTGTTGTAGCAAAATATTATCAAGTTTTTCGCCAAATAATAAATTATTTGTGTGGTGTCGTCCCGAAGTCCATGGCCCACCTTTTATCTGGCGCCGCTTGCTCTGTCACCTGTACACATGTGAGGACCTTATGCCTGCGTCAGCGAATGGTGTTACCGTTGCGGAGCACTGCCATCGACAGGCTAAGAAGATTGTTTTTTTCTTTACAGAGATAATGAAGAGGGTCCCCAGTCTTATGTCGACACCAGTTGCAGTGAACAAGGTCTTCACGATCCCTCCGGAACCCATCGTGGTCACCACAACTGAGGGCAAGCAAATCACAGTGCTACCCCCCTCTGTACATATAGGATTACAAGGGTTGAATGTTAGACTTATAAGTGCGAGCAAAAGGATTGGCATGGTGAGTTATATTTTGTTATGGTACTTATTGTCACAGTAAATGTAGAAAAAGCTAGGAAATTACCCGTCAGAATGATTAAAGGCCTTAAATATATGTTTAAGAAACCTTTTTTTAATCAAAAATGATCTGAAAATTAACAGTTGTCTAGAATGAAAAGCATTGTATAAATACTGCCACCTAAATACCAGTCGAATTAATTTAAAATAACAAAAAAACTTGATAGAGGTTCCGCTATCGCAATTGTTGGAAATTATATTGATCTCAGGACATTACATAAATAGAGTACTTTACATCATCTTCACTTATCTCTGAATACTATTAATTATAATCTAAAAAGTTTTTCACAAACACTGCAGCTTCCCCCAGAGACAAAGGTAAATGAAATCACTAAATATGTATGTTACTTTAGGTACTTACGAACATAGAGGAACTACTTACTCATTTTGAACATGTATCGTTTGTACTCCATGTAGCTTTCATTGTAGGTATGGAAAAGTACGTAGAATAATTGACATTTTACTTCCTAGTCCCCCTTTTCGTGTTAATGTTTTTAGCGTGAAATTACTTTATTTAGGGCCAATGTTAACAAATAATACATAGTCTGTTTCTGCGTCCCACATTAGAGTTGATTAGAGTTTCAACTACTTCTGATTCCCCTATTATCTAAATTCTAAAGCGTGCTTTACTTTGAGTGTCAATTTGCATCAAATTTAAAGCCGTTGCTCAAATTAAAAGCACATTTTGCCCTTTTACCCCTAAGATTTGACAGAATCAATATCTCGAGGCTTTGGTAGCGGTAAAGAGTATGTTGTATATTAAGATGTGAGGTGACTATTTCCTTTCTTAATACAGACCATTGTAAACCTTATCTACAAAACCCTACATCTATTTTCCTATATCCAGGCAGGCGAAGGCTCCTCATCTCTCCCACCAGCCGACGGGGTACTCTTCCACTGCCACGGCGGAGGTTTCGTCGCCCAAAGCTCAAAGTCCCACGAGACATACCTCAGGGACTGGGCCGCTAAGCTGAATGTTCCTATCCTGTCAGTAGACTACAGTTTAGCGCCCCAGGCCCCCTTCCCGAGAGCGTTGGAAGAAGTGTTCTACGCGTACTGTTGGATGTTGACGCATTTTAAAGATATTGGTACTACGGGTGAGTGTTTTTTAACTTTTGTTTCTTCTGATCATCAATGTTTATCACATAACTCCGTTTAATGGGCAGTTCGAGAAATGTAGCAGCATTGTGATCATAGTACAATTGCAAACAATCACTGTTATTTCCTAAAAGTGAAAGTGTTTTTAATCGTCTTCAAAAAAGGATTCGTCCGTTTCGTCTGGTCAAATTGTTTTTTTTGTAAAAATCTTAAAAAAGAAGTCGGCATTTCCGGTTTTGTTCCTCGTTTTTTGACACCGACGCGGACGTCCGAAAACAAAAAAAAAATTTTTTTCATTATAAACAGCACGATCACTCACACAGGGAAGATTTTAACATATAACCTTGGACACCTTAATAAATAATTAGGTCGTTTTAAAACACATAGTCAAGACAATGACTGGTAAAAATGTGCTAATTTCCCCAAAAATATCCGTATGTTTTCACAGGTAAAAGAATAGTATTCGCGGGTGACTCAGCGGGCGCCAACCTCGTAACCGCCTGCACCCTCAAGGTACTAACAACAGGCCTACGAAGACCTGAAGGCATGTTCTTGGCGTACGCACCGCTGATGATTAGCTTCGTGCCCAGTCCAGCCAGGCTGCTGTGTTTGATGGATCCTGTACTGCCTTTTGGGTTCATGATGAGGTGTCTTAAAGGTAACTTTAGTCTTTATTAAGTACATTACGGTCTTAATTGAGTTTTCAAGAGGATTATCTAAATAATTCTCTTGTTGGTTGTGGCATGTATGACAGATATACTACTAAGTACTAAGATACCGCTTGCTACGATATTGTAAGGTGCGGGTTTTTGCGCGGTATAGACAACTGACAACCTATGAGTAAAATAAATTTACTGACTTCATCGATCGCCACTTTATTTGTTATTGATGACAAGAGCTTATTAAATTGAACACTCATTTTCAACGGCAATAATATTGGGTAACCTGGAGAAACACGGCATTTTCCTTTGCCTTTCCATCAAGAATATGCTTGCTGACAGACAAAAAACCGTATAAAAAATAGGAGTAGTATGCCGTGTCCAATACTCCCCAATTTGAGAAAATAACTATTATGATCATTGACCATGCTTTGTTAAATTTTCAGCGTACGCAAGTCCCAATAACAAATCCGAAGGTGGGAAAGGTAAAGAGGACAAACCGAATGTTAGCAACAATCAAGTGGTTGTCTCAAGCGCCACCACGCCGTTAGACAGCAACGGCTTCCTTAGAATCAGTCCTTCACAAGGTAAGGAGTTAATTTGAGTACATGGTCGTAGTTGAACTGTATGTGATTTTTAGGGTTAGACTTCGGCCTACCCCTGGGAAGAATTCGTGTGTATGAATGTAAAATTACTTCGCAGAAGGTGTAAGTGAAGGCCCCTCATCATTCGAGGAGGTGTCTCCGTCGGACCTGGCAGAGCTTCAGGCTCACAAGTCTGGCAGCGAGCGGAGGAAGTCTTCAGACACCACCATCAGTGCGGCCTCGTTGCAGAGCGAGCATACCGCCACAGGTCAATGACGAATATATTGCACATTTTAGAAGCCTACTGCTGTTCCACAATCAAAGGCCTTTCCTCTCTCTCAGTCTCACAGTTTATTTATTTTAACTTTATGCAAAAAAGTACGGCATTCTGTAGTAATCAACGGTTTTCTGCAGTTTTTGATCAATCCTTTAAAGAAGCGTTCCAGGATCATCTTTACTATTTGGGGATTTGCACGTTACCATTTCCTGCTACCTTCTTTAGTATATTGTGAGTTTTCTGGGGGATTACAATAGGGTTGGTAACTTTTTTAGAAGAAATAGATAATTACTTTGAAAAAATAGTGTTTCTTATGGTTTTATAATGATGCCATGGTTTTCTTCTACCACCATTTTAAAAACAATGCCCGAAAAGACAAAAACTTCCTCTGTTTTCACTGAAATGGCAAGATTTCAATCAGTTTAATTCAAAGTTAGAGTAAAAACAGTATTTTAGCAAACTCGATCGCTGAAGCCGACCCTAATATAGTTGGGAACAGGCTAGGCAAATGATATTGTTGTTGTAGATTATAATGTACGCCTACTCAAAATCGAGACCTAATACTCTACATTATATTAGACTAAGGTTGCCAACCCTAGATTAGAGTAGAACATTATTGTGTTAGTACCCAAAAAGATACTGTTGTCTTGTGCATATCCTGTTTTCCTCTAATTCCTTATATCCTCTTGAACGTCACATACAGGATACTTTTACAAGTCAAGGTATTCCTTGTCGAGCGCTACGTCGTCACGTTTTTGCAAAGTACCGTACGGCAACAAGGACGGAAGAACTTGTAAGTTTTCAGTATTTCCTTAAAACAACAGGAAAAATGTAGTAGACAGCTGATAGATAGATAGATAGTGTTAAGTCTAGTAGACTTAAGCAAAATCGGATCTGAAATTGAACTAAAATAAAAGCCACTGTCTGCTTGAAAAGTGATGTGACATGTTTAGAACTTTTTAGTTTCTGTTTTTTTAAATCAAATACTGTAAAAGCAAAAAGCCCTCCTTTTAAGTGATCTCCACCGCATATGTACTAATATTTTGAAGAATCCCGCACATTTTATACAATTGTTGACATTGTTTGACGCCGAGATGATATTTCTACGTGAATTTGAACGCATTTTAAATACGAGAAATGATTTATTTCAATGGCAGAGGCATCAAAGATGATGTCACATAGACAAAGCTAAGACGTCTCATACGGTGTACATACCGGGTAGACCCTTCGAACCAGCAAATATGATATGGGATAAAAACAATGTGATGAGCGAGCGGTTGACGTCTATTCTATTACCTACAGGTGCCACACCACCGGAGGATAAATCTCAGAAGTTCGTGGCGGACTTCCTCGAGAGGTACGTGCTGGATAGCGACACGGACTCCGAAGGTCGCAGGATACCCATCATCAAGCCCTCGCCTAAGGCTTACGACGAATCTCACAGGTACCTACTATATTACTGACAGTTCTGTTGATTGTGTGGTTTCAATGTGGAGTTCTTTCTGTTTCAACGTTGAAGTTTATTCTGCAACCATAAGTGTTACTACACCAATCGATCTACTTACATCGATCGACGTTGATCGATTAGTGAAGTAGCTTTGGCTGATCAAATGTAGAAACCATTCTATTCAAATATTAATCCATTCTACCATCGGTCGATGGCATCGATCGGCAATCGATCGATTGGTGTGGTGACGCCCAAAAGCGGCCTCATAACCAGCCAAGTTAACTGAGTCTATACAATAAGGTCGGGTCACTTTGGCGCTAACTCGTTAACCAATAGGAACTCATTACACTGTATTTACTGTGTTCCTATTGGTTATATGTTTGGTTTACGGTATTTGAATTCATATTTCGAGAAAATTTTAATCTTCCAACTTAAGTATCGACCTAAGAGTGGTGTATTTTAGGTTGATTTTTAAATAAGTGACCATTTGGCCAGTGGCTCCTAAAAAGTATGGTTTGAAGTTCGTCTTGTATGACATAGTTTAATGTTCCTTAGTTTGATAATTATCTCGAATTATGAATTTTAACATAGCTTTCTCGCCCTTAGTGACTGCATGAAAGTTTTTGTAAGCAATTATGGTTTTTAATTTCATTCACATTAGTCTATTTTCCATTAAATTCTGTAGTCCTACTTTACTTTTATCCATTTACAGATTAATCGACTTACCAGGTAAACCTATTTCAAAAACCCTATCCTAAATTGTATTTCCTACATTGTAAGTTTTTAACCACCATACAGAGTTGGTTGATGTGCTAACTACCTTGTGCGTTGTTATAGGGAGCCTGAATCTGAAAACTCTAGTACATTAGTAGGTGAGCCGCCGTTAGTGGATGACAACGACAGTAAAGAGCATAAGAAGAGGATAAAGACGAGGTATTTTTCGAATAACAATTAAAAATTTCTCCTGTTTTGCTGAGGGAATAAAATTGTGTCGTAGTGCTGTAGATTTTTTTTTTAAATCTTTATTTATTTAGAGGCTTTTACCTTACACTTACAAAGGTACGTCAGCCTCATCATACCCTAATCTAACTAATTTTACATTTTTTATTTAATAAATATATTATTGCGTAAGCGAGGGAGCTAGTGATGCGGCAACCATTTCATATGTCAGCTTCGCTTCTGAGATTTTTGACAGTCAAAGCATTTATATCGTTATACAGATCTTATCCGAATCCATAAGAGTCAAGTGGCTTTAAAAATCACTACTCAAAAATGTATTAATATTTGGTATGCTTATTCTAGGATTAGCGAAGCAGCAACGGGCTTCATGGGTGCAATGTCGTCTCGGCTAGCGTACATCACAGGATCGAACGCTATCTCAAGACCGACGCAAGACGAGTAAGTACCGCCCACTGGACAACGTTATCTCCTAAATCAGACTCCTTATACACACGTTTAGCATTTATTTTTTAAGAACTAGAAGCTGATTCATATCTGATGTCTTTTAAATAAATTATAATTTAATAATTTGACTATTTATTTATTATTCTTTGGTTAGGCAATCACAATGTGAACTGTGATGAGATTTGATAATAGATTTACTGATAAGAGCGGTTATTATACATTAGCATGCCAGTTGATTCCATTGCGGTGGGCACGTTTGAGCGATTGGTCACATTGCATGCTAGCTGGTTGCCGAGAAACTTATCCTTATAACAGGTCAATATAAGATGAAAATAAACCGGTTTTGAACCATGTGCAAGTGAAGCAAATCACAACAGGGTCTAAGCCTTTGTAGCCAGTGGTTCCACAAGCAAAAAGCCTTTAAAAAGCACTTTACAATTGCAGTCTCGCAGCCCGAACAAATCTGGACGCCCTGATAGCGCGCAGCCCGTCGGACGAGTTCATATTCTCAGTCCCGCGCGACCCGCTGCTGTCGCCGTACTGGGCGGACGACCAGCTGCTCACCAAGTTCCCGCCGGTCAGAATACTGGTCAGTACTGCTGCCATATCTGCTTCGGAATATCCGACGAACGGTGAGCTCGCTCCGGGACGCCTGCGAAGCACCCAGGAGGCTTCTGTGCTTCTCTGGGCAGAGCTAGGCTGGCTAACTGAGCCAGGACACCCACGCACAACTGTTGACTGCCTAATTCATAGAAATCGACTTATGTGCACTGGACCCTGATTTCTAGTCTCCCCTGTCTGTCTGTCTGTCAGCGGGCTGTATCTCCTGAACCGTAATAGGTTGACAGTTGAAATTTTCAGTGCGTTTTTCTATTGCCCATAACAACAAATATTGAAAAATAAACTGCACGGAACCCTTCGTGTGCAAGTTTTTATTGTTGTTTTACGTATGACGAATTATTAATATCGAATTTACTCGTTGAGCAACGCCTCTTTCTATCATCTTTTTAAGGTTCCGTACCTAAAGAGTAAAAACGTGACCCTATTACCATAAGACCCCGCTGTCCGTCTGTCTGTCTGTCACCAGTCTGTATCTCATGAATCGTGATAGCTATACAATTGAAATTTTCACAGATTATCAATTTCTGTTGCCGCTATAACAACAAATACTAAAAACAGAATAAAATAAATATTTAAGTGGGGCTCCCATACAACAAACGAGATTTTTTTGGCGGTTTTTTTTTATAGATAATGGTACGGAACCCTTTGTGCGCGAGTCCGACTCGCACTTGGCCGGTTTTTTTTATTACTAATGTGTTGTCACATGTCCTAACATAAACTGAATTTATTATTTCAGACTGTGCACTTGGACCCGTGTTTGGACGATTGCGTCATGTTCGCCAAGAAGTTGAAGAAACTTGGCAACAAAGTTGGCATCGAAGTGCTGGAGGGATTACCTCACGGATTCCTTAACTTTTCACTTGTAAGTTACTCTATCGAATTCCAAATGTAAATTACCAGCTGGACCGATAACCCGGTGAGGTACGCGGGGGCAGCTGGATGCGAGAAGCATTGGACTATTTAGTCGATCTCCTCAATCGAGGAAGCCTAGGACCAGCAGTACTGCCGTTGGAAGGACGTATCTACACGTCCTTTTTTCTTATGACGGTCTTCTTCTTCTTCGTGTGAGCAGTAAAGTCTAACGACCCCACACACCCTAGTGTCAGAGTTTCTAAACCGCCTCAAGAGGAGACGACGAGAGAGAGGCGAGGGAGAGGTAGAGCAGACGTCCTTCGGGTGAAATTATGATAAGTCATGTTAGCTGTCAAATTATGTAGCAAGAAATGTACCTTTGTCAAATATTGAGGTTTTAAATGTAGGTTTAATACTAATAAAATTTTCAGAAACCAGGAATATTTTTACTTGCTAGTGTTGTAATGTGATTCCGAGAAAGTGCAATAAAAAATTCCCCATTTTTTTTTTCCCCAGATGGCCAAAGAAGCGAACGAAGGCTCGAAGCTGTGCATCGAGCGCATCAAACAGCTGTTCGACCTCGAGAACAGTGCAGGCGGGAGGGAGAACGAGCAGTTATGAATGTGCGGCCTTTGTTGTCGCTCGTAGGCAGGAGGGAGGCCGCAGTACGTGCCTGAGCTCGCAGGCAGGAGGGAGGCCGCAGTACGTGCCTGAGCTCGCAGGCAGGAGGGAGGCCGCAGTACGTGCCTGAGCTCGCAGACGTGAGCACAGCGGAGAAGTTAGTAGGCCCACTCAACGCGACATAAACGGACTCTCAAGCGATTAAAATCGATTCTTACTAAACATTTTAGTCGAGTCAATGTGAAGTGAATAATGCAGTACCAAAAGCCACTTAGACCCGCTTGCGCAAACCAGATAATGACCTCGCGTTAAAACTAACCCGAAATTAAATTTAACTAATTTGTGCAAGTGGGCCTTAGTCAAATAACATTCAATTGGCAATTTGCTCTGTAACTGCAATCGGCTACGCAACTTTTTATTGGTGTAAAGCTCAATTAATAAGCGTAAATATCGACTAATTAGTCGATTATAAGCTTGTTTAATAAAATTTAAACTTCCTGTCACTCGTATGGTAGATGTATTTGTAAATGCTTATTAAAAAAAACTCTGAACTTACTCAGTTACAGAGTTGAATGTAATTGTTCGCGTAATGTTTCGCACTGACCAATTTGTAACGAATTTCGTTGAAGTTAGCAGTAGAAACTTGCACTTGGGAATAAAAAATAAAATTCGTCCTATATCGGCGTATAAAATGAGGAATAACGTACCAATTTGAAATTTTAAATCTGCAAATAAGCCGTCTTCTTAACTGTAATTAAATTCTTAATGTATAAACAATGCCAAATTCCAGAATGGTACTGTCAATTTAAATAAGATAATTAATATTGTGTAAATAAATATGATAATGTTTAAACACGCGTTAAAACTAACACTTCGTCCTACTAACTGTGTAATGTGTCGTCGAGCTGTGTTGATGTTTGTACCGATGGTGCAGTATTGTATGTGCAATCAATAGTTCAGTATTCTAGGTAACGAGCTACTGTAGATACGTATTATTAACTACGTAAATCACAATTAGATTGGGCTAAAATATACCATTTAACCCACATTTAATCCATTTACGTAACCTTATAAAGGGAATATGAATTGCAAACCGTAAATAGTTACACTTGCGATTTAATTTAATTTATGATCCTTTAATTTATTTAATTTTCATCACAATTCTGTATTATTGATGGCAACATTGCTGAAGTTGAGATAATCTGTCACAATGTTGCCATATGTGATAAGATAACACCAAACATTACGGGAGATGCATTTAGTTCAAATTAATTTATAAATAACATTTAACTATTTATTGTATCTCTACATTTCCCACTTCCCTCGCTGTGTTGTGAACTTTAAATTTGTCAATCATTGTGTTGTAAAAAAGGCTTTATCTATTTATTGTATAGGAGTGTCAGTGATTGTGTTTTATTAATATTTTAATAAGGCGTTTCACTTAATTGTTGTTGAGGTAAAAATCTTTTTATTTAAGTTTATTGTTTCACTGCGGATTATAACTTGCATGTTTACATGTAACGGCGATATGGAGTAACGCTTGATGAAGGTCGCACGCAAAGACAGCGATCACACGCATTTCGTGTAGCCTCCTTTCGGGTCATCATGCACTCATCTTAAACCTTGCATTGTATGTTATACAACGATATTATCATCCGCAGCTATTTGTTAAGATGTTGATATTTTATATTATTAACAAGGTTTAATTTATTTGGCAACGTTATCAGAGCCTAACTTTTTAACAAAAGAATATTAAATGCATTGGGAAAAAATAAAACTTGAATATAATATGTATGTTATTTATAATTGAATTGCTTGGAATTGTCTGATTCGGCGTTTGATTCTCGGTCAAATATATAATATACATGCAGAATTCACTTTAGATTAAATGTTTTAGTAACACCAAAGTTATTTTGCGTTCACCAAATATATCCTTATCTATAAGGCTTGAGAGATCATTTTAGTTTGCTTTTCCTTCTTCTAAAAGCTTGTCCCTTACTTTATAATAAACGTTATGGACCATACTTGAATATCATGTTCTTATCACCAAATTATTAAAAAAAAAATGTTTAAATATTGAATGCTCAATTCTTCGTTGTATATTTTTGATAAATTTATTTTGGGAAATGAATACGTATTTTATATGTAATATTTATTCATCAGATTTATCTGTCAAAACCTCATTTTGGTCTGTATTTTGAAAGTATGAAAATGAGGGAAAGGAATTCACTGAGCTCTTTTTCAATATTAAAATGTAAAGCATTTTTTTCCACAGCTGTGTTCAATTATATAATTTTTTTAGGTGAGCTAGCATGTTAGTGTGTACTGCAACTTTCTTAAATCTCAAGATTCTATAACAAGTAGTCTTAGAGAATGCATAGCTTTAGAATATGCCTAATATTTTGTTATGGTATAAGATACTAAATGTTTTCTTTAAATATCTTTTGGAATCTGATTAATCAGTAGAAGTGTACCAACTCATTGCTTTGAATGTTTACATGTTAAACTTAGTTAAAAAAATATCCATATTATTGTCAATGTCTAGGTGATTAATGTTTTCTTTGCATTTTGTGCACCTATTCCTTGGGCACGACTATAGTTTCAAAAATGTCTTCTCTCGTATCGTTGTTCGTTAACAAAATTCGCTCTCTGGCAACGACTCAGTTGTCATGTATCAAGAACCGAGCTACAAAGGTAGATGCAATAAGAATGCAAAGTTAAACTGTGTCTGTGATAGCGAATTGAGGCTTTTCGAAAGCATAACTAACAGTATTCTAAAACACGAATAAATAAGTACATCATGTAATATAATGTTGTCTGTTTGTGTATTTATGAAAATGTAATATAAAAATGTATTTAACAATATTTTTTATAGAAATAAAAGTATCCATAAAGATATGAACTTATTAAAAACTTGCAACGTTTTATTGTTAATAATATCTCTAAAATTTATTGATTTTTAATAGATGGGACACTTGAAATTAGGCCTTATGGGAATGGATATAGATGTTAAATTACAATCACAATCGAAATAGTTATGGTCTATTGCCCATAGTGAAATTATAACAACTAGTCAAAAATGACAATATTGTACAATGTCTTATGTTATTTCAATAAATGAATGCAAATATGAAATTTTTGTTATTTATTACTTCCCCAAGTTCATTCAGTAAGTATTTATGATTTTGTTAATTTAATGTAAGGAGTAATTTTAACCTATGATGCACAAACTGTGTCTTTGACATCCAAAAGTCCAAACTCGAGGTTTGCCGAAGTGATATGGAGCGCAGTATACTTGGTGTTAAATGAAACTATACTGCGCTCAAAAATAAAGATCGTCGACGTGGCTCAGAAGGCTGCCCAGTTTAAATGGGACTGGGCTGGGCATGTCTGCCGCATGCCCATCGACCGGTGGGCTCATAAAACACAAAATTAAGGTACCATGGATCGTGAGACCACCAAGGAGATGGCGGGTGACTTGGATGTCTTCCTATGTCCGTGACTACGGCAGGACCACGAACACCAATCGCTTCCATATTTGGTAAATAATTAGTACCTACTCAATTGGTACTCGAACAACAAAATTGGTACCTCAGTAGTTTTCGAGAAAATCGACTTTTAAGGTGGTCGGCGGTAGCCACGCTCCTTTCAGCAGGACCACCATGAGCGCAGAAAAAGGGTGCATGCTACAGCTATTTTAAGTATACAAATCATTAGTACCCCTAAATGTGGTTCATTACGTAAAAATAAAACAGGTCTGAAACATTTATATTTACCGAGAACCCGACTGACTGAATATAATTAAAAAAAAAAACCTTTGACAACTTAATTTGGTCGGGTTATACGCGGAGATTTAGTGTGGAAAGTAATGAAAGCTGATTTCTCTTAGGAATATGAATTTTTGGTCATTATGACATCTTTAGGAGTACTAATTTTTGTATAAATTTGGGCACAAATTACAGTGTTTTTAATAGGGAAATCTTGAAATGAAAATTTAACACCGTGACTACCTCCGCCCCACCAATGGCATGGTATTTCCCGTAAAGTACTGGAGCACTAACTTTGAATTTTGGGTACTAATTCTATCTAGCAGCTGCAGGGTACTAATTTTCTTTCTACGTAGGTTCGAGGAAAGCGACAAGCTCCTGAAACTTGGAATCGACATTCAAAGTCGTGGTCCTGCTGAACGCCCGCACGAAAGTTATCATCGTTGATTCCTCGGTAAATACAAATGTTTCAGTTCTGTTTTTTTAACGAAATGAACCACATTTAAGGGTAGTTACTAATTGTTTGTATACTTAGAATAGCTGTAGTAGCATGCCCTTTTCCTGCGCTCATGGTAGTCCTGCTGAAAGGAGCGTGACTACCGCAGGACCTCCTTTAAAGTCGATTTTCTCGAAAACTACTAAGGTACCAATTTTGTTGTTCGAGTACCAATTAGTACCAATTGAGTACTTATTATTTGAAAAATATGGAAGCGATTGGAGTTCGTGGTCCTGCGGTAGTCACGCTCATAATATAATGGACTTACAACTTGGTTGTGAAATACAAAACTATAATACAATAATTCACGTGACCTATTTACATTTTTCTATACAATGGAGTTCGCGTTATCGCATTTAATATCACGCAATTTTTCCCCGAAGTGTCAAGCAGAGGTGTATATGAATGTACAAACGCACAACGCACATGAATTAATATGCACGTAAGATGAACGCTGCTGATTAGTACCTACCTATCTCATTGAATGAACTGTAGTAGGTATATTATAATAACACTTACCACGTAAAGGGGCATAATATGGCAAGTATATGTATTGCCAAAATAATAATAAAAAAATCTAAAAAATACTTCGCAATGTGTACATGTTGTGTAGTTAACTAATGATCTAGAACAAAACACAAATCAAATGAAATGAAACATCATAAAATGTTAATCATGTTTATTATACTAATAATGCTAAGGTTGCAGTGAACATGATGTTTAAGAAACATTATCGTTTACAGAGAAGACTTGACAGGGGTCGACAATTGACTTTTTGGTAACAATATTATGATAAATGACTACTTACAGATGCCGTTTAGAAATAAAAACTTTATTTAGCTATTAGACCATGTAAAAATCTTAACAAAACAAAAATTTTAGTACAACTCAACATTAATAATTAAATAAAATTTATTTTGTTGTGCAAAGAATAAGCGTCGATAAAAAATGTTTAGTTCAATAGTAGTTTATCAAAACCGTCACTTTCCTCATTGCTTGAAAAACAAATGCATTGATATGAAATACCAATTAATTCCGAGGTGATTATTAACACTTCCGCTCCGAATTCGAGAACATTCATTTAAGAAACAGGGACTTCATGACTACATTATTAAATACCACAATATAGTAAAAACTGACAGAAATTTTATGACAATATACATAGTTAAAAGAATGTCTAGAGCTAAGCATTATCCATTATTATACATACTTATTCAAATCATGAAAAGAGTTAATTTACAAGTTGAATGCTATTTTATAAGTCATAGAGTCACTTGTAAAAAGTACTAGACCGTTATGCATATTGTAATGTAGTCAATACATTTACTAAATATGCATGCATTATTATGAACATATTCTGTACAACATTATAATGATACTGAGTGGAATATCAGTCATTTCTAGTACTATATTTATGGCCTCATGCGTCCACAACCACAACTTATTGATTAACCCATCCGTTACAAATATATCTTAATGTAAATCAATCCTGAATGCACACAGTGTTTTTATTATGATCCTTACACATTATGTTATCACTTGTTTCACATTAACAACCGCATTGAGGCTTTTACAAGTACAAGTTTTAGGTAAGGTTGTGTATTCAATCGTGTCCATTGGTCTTTGCATGGGGTACGGTGCCATTGAGTAACGGTACGGAAGGTTGTGGTAGTCTGATCGTCTTTTGTAGCACGTGTGCATCAGCTGGCTCTATCCTCTTGTAGTAGTGCTCTTTTGTCTCCACAATCTCGAATCCGAACTTCTTATAAAAATCTATTGCACCCTCATTGTTGACTTGAACATGCCTGAAAAAAGAAAAGTTTATTATTATTATAAGCTTCATTTTTGTTCACACTCTTGAGAACTATCATCAAAACCACTTCAATCATCTTAATGATGATTGAATTAAATAACTAAATAGAAAGAGAATAATATAATAGTCCACCATCAATATTGACTGAATAACCTCACTGTTGTAATCAAGCAATTATATGAAACATACATGTATTACATATTAAACATTATGTGTTGTAAACGCTAACATGCAGATCTGAACTGTGATAGGTTGAGTTTATTAATTGATTGATGGGTGGTTACGTATCAATTTATGTCAAGTGTCTTAGAAGACAACTGGTGCATGGATACAGACGATACTACAAGCTAACTGACACTCAATTTACCATATAAAGTATTTATTGGGACTTTGGATTGTGAGAGCCCGCAGTGATCAGTGAATAGATAAGTAACTCTACACAAATATTAAATCTGTCAGTTTACTTGTTTGTTTGTACTTATGCAATGTTTAATGCCTTAGTCCAGTCTGTTCAGTAGTGGATTCTTACTGCCTAAAAAACTGAGACAGAGGTTCTCTAATATTGACATGAACTATTTAGGAATATTGTCATAATAATTTTAGCCACTCTGCAAGATGATAGTGTCGGTGATTGACCAGGACTTGCAGGATGTGCATTCAGTATCAGAAACTGGTAGGGGCTATTTTAATGCAATAATAGAAGCAACTGCCATGAACCAAATACGGGTCACTGCACTTGGAAAGGTTCATCTTTACATAATTTATTAATGTAAAACCAAAGAGTTTTATTATGCTCACGGGTTCTGAACAAATTTTTGTAACATGTTACTACTAACAAACCAATCACTGTTTTTTTTTAAATTTTAGACTGAACAGTTTCGGAGATAAGGGGAGGGGGGAATAGTCATTTTTCATCTATTTTGTATTGAATAACTTCAAAACTATTTATTTTAAACTGTGAAAAAATATATTCGAAACCCTCACAATACGACCTTTCATTTTATATGTCACACGGTAAAGTTGGAAACCCTTTAAATAAAACTCTAATTTGGCACCCAAAAACGTGACCCCATTTTCAAAATGTATTTATTTTCGTTACACTTCTGTGGTTGGGTCACAGGAAATGTTTTCCAAATTTCAACTGAATCGGTCCAGTGAAAATCGGCTGTGACAGACGGATAGACAACCAAATGATCTTATAAAGAAAGGGTTCCGTTTTCCATTTAGAGGTTCATAAATTAATTTATAAACATATTAGTTCTGCAGTATTTACTTTATTGCGTTTTGATGAGCAGTTAACTTCTAACCCTAATTTCAACTTAGCCTAAAATCATTTACTTATTTATTTATTTATGAAATAGGTGGTGAAGAAACATCTGAAGGTGACATATTTTTCAAATATTTTTTTTTTTTATAAATACTTCAGAAAAGGAATAGGCTCATGCAATGGTTTTTGAAAAAAATTCAAACAAAATCCCAAACTTATTTCTTTTTAAAATTGGCGTTTTGACACCTGTAGGGTAATTGTATAACACACAAATTCATTAAATCTACTATATTTCTTTCCTATTATGATTTGTATGTACCAATAAATGGGGAAGTAGTTGTATAACCAGGGATACAAACACAATGGAAAGAAAGAATAATATTTATTTAGCACATACATGAAACACGCACAGTACACAGAAATACCAAAAAAAATATAGGTATGCCAAAAACTTAGTGTGTGTCTCACGGGTGCACTAAAAAGGTCCATTTCAGCGTTATTTCAGACAGACTGATGCTATCTGACGCTGGTTTTCTAATGAACCTTCTATATACCTAAATAAAAATAAAATGTAAAAAATCATCTTAAATAAAGTAAATAAAATAATAAACAGAAATATTTGAACATGGAGCGAAAAAAAAAATAAAAAAAACAGGAAGATATTAATTACTTATACAACATGTAACAGAATAAACGCAATACCTCTTAAGGGGTCATTGCACTTGTTAGATTGTTCACATTTATAGGAAAATAAGTGTTAATTAATGTTGCAAAACAGTTAAGTAAATTAATCTTATAAGACAGAATAAGAAATATTGTAACTTAAAAGACTAGAGTCCAATCCATTGATTTGCAGTTTGCGTAATCAAAACTAATGTTTATTTACTTTAACGTTTTGAATTGATAACAAAATGATGAATAGTGTATGATACTTTAATATTTCTTAGATTTTACATTGTAATTTCGATGTACCAAATTGTTACTAAACTATTTTAAACCAAAAAAACTGTAACGGCGAGCTGCAATTGGTAGATACTAAATACTCATCAGATATTACTTATAAACTAAACTATGGCCATATTGCTAAACTATCTCATTAAGTTTTAAAATAGTTTTATTACATTAGTTTTGTTTATTATTAGCTATTATAATAGATATTCAGCCAAAACTTAAGACACTCTGTGATTGGTTGAATAAGGTGGGACCCCCTTTGGGATTTCTGAGACTATAAAAAGGCATGTAACCGATAGATGGGAAAGAACCTCTGGTGTCTGCAGTAACTATTAAGCTGCCAACGAGATCCTCGTCACAAGGAGACAGAACACTGACCACTACCAAACATCAGCTGGTACGCTGTACTGCGAAAGCTCTGGCCAAATTATCCAAGGACTTGCTGTGCTAACTGTCCGACGGTACAGACCCTAACCCCAGAGTCCTATGTCTGTCGCGGATTTTGTTCGAAAGAGTTACCGCGGCCCTGGAACGCAAAAGGCACTAGGAGCATGGGTGGGTTTTAGTCAGTAAAAGTCTGACACACTTCTGCGCCACCCAAAGCGGAAGGGGTCATTTGATGATTTCCAATCCTTAAAAAAAAAAAGGTTCCTTCCTGTCTGTCATATTAAATTAGAAG
Organism: Melanchra persicariae; assembly: GCA_947386135.1. Classification (NCBI taxonomy): domain Eukaryota; kingdom Metazoa; phylum Arthropoda; class Insecta; order Lepidoptera; family Noctuidae; genus Melanchra; species Melanchra persicariae. The sequence goes on from OX376659.1 coordinate 7,682,413, forward strand.
AAATAGTACTGGGTAACTTGTGAAGCAGAAACTGCACCAATTCTATAAAGATGACTATTTACTTTTTCTAAAACCATGTACCTTACCGTACCATTCTTCATGTAACTTCTGTGTAAAATGTACCCTTGTTATTAGGTACTGACCTAAAATCTAAGTATAAAACGTGCATCTATTTGTAATATAGAATAACATCTAAAGGTTCTGTCCCATATAAATTTGTACCAAAGAATGTAATCTTGTTGTTTAAACCACCTTCATATGATTTGACCAGTATAATTAATTGACAAAAGAAGAAAAGAGACTGAAAAGAGACTTTGACCTATGAGTTTGTTTCGGTGTTTCTTCTCAGGGTAGTCAGCTAGGAAACACCGGCCTTATCTAGTTTAAAAACGACCGAAAAGATTGACGTGTAAAAATGTTATTTACAACCTACCTACTTACAAAATACATATAATTTATCATTATCAGGTTTTTATTGGTTTCTTACAAAATATACACCCTAACCAAACCTAGTACGAGGGGTACTAGGTTTCGTTAGGGTAGCTAGAAATGGGTTCAATTCCCATTTATAATATTGAATTACTGTGCATTGGTGAGATTAAATTTATTATAGAGCCCCATTTTCTTTTACACTCATGACTACTATAGACAATGGTTCACCATAAGGACTAAGTGCATTCAGGATTTGTGCATAAGATTTTGTTTTTATGAGCCCATGTTCCACTGCCTATTATTCTCTATGTTAACAGTCTGACCCCAATCCTTAAAGTCCAACACATTTTGAATTAAAATTTGGGTTGTCAAAAATCCTATTAATATATTTGTTTACCTAGACTTGTATACATATTTAGACATGCAATGTTTGTTAATCAACTTCGTCATAACAACTGAAAGAGTTTGGATGAAATTTGGAACACATGTAGACAATAGCCTGGATAAGGGCATATCAAACTTTTTTTCCCCGTTGTATGTTGCCATGAGATAATTTTTAAATTTTCATTAGAGTAAAACTTATTAGGACTTAACTTAACATGGTGATTTCTACTAGTGAAATATTAATTTTTTTAGAGTATTAGCTGACTTTAGCTGTTGTCATATAATTAGACAACTATTGACTGCAGCGCTGCACATTACAGGTTCCATTACCTCATGGAAAAAATAGTTGTGGCCTACAGATAGTTGTTCCAGGTTTGTGTTTGTGAATGCACCCACGATACAGGAATTCTTAGTGTGGGGCAAGAAAATAAAAAAACCTTTTGGAGGAGGCCTTCACCCAAGGAGCAAACAATCAAATATGTGATAAAAAGGAAATAAGTTATTTTTTCTATTTTACTACTAGATAATAATTCTTTCATTGTTTTCACGAAATAAAAGTCATTTTTATTTTGCTGGAAAAATGCTCTTCTCAGTACAGATTATCTAATGAATCATACACAAAAGATATCCAATGTATCATCCTAATCAAATAAGTGCTTTTGGAATTCAATTTTCTTTTAATAGATTTTGTTCATAGTCAAATAGATTAATTATTTAGAATATTAGGTCAAATATAATAATAAAGCATTCTTTGGTCAGTGCATATGAAACGGGGCACTACGGAAAAAAGACTTAGAAAAATTTTGCGACCAATTTCGAGGCAGCGCTTGAATTTTTTTAATAGTCTTTTTTCCTCAGTGCCCCGTTACATATACTCCAACCCATTCTTTTTTTTCACTACATATCCAGCTGTTTAATAACACAAATTAGAATATTTTCATGTTGACTTTAATTTGGAAACTTTCCATTTGTCATGGAAGGCTTTGATGGGTTTAGTTCCTTTAATCTATTGAATCTGTGTGTGCATGTCCTTGACATAATTTGGTTAGATGGATAGCCTAATAGCATATTGTTTAACAATATACCTAGGTCCATTAATTTCAAGTTAGATTGTTAGGTACTATGAGAATCAATTTACTGATAAGTGCAAGCCTATTAAACTACACTGGCCATGTTTATATACTGATAAACATATAGCAAAATGTGACAATGACTTGGTTAGCAGTACCTACTTGTAAAGATTCATAACCTTCAATCTATAAATATACATATTAAGATCATACAAAATGCACGAAAAATACAGCTTTCAGTATCATAATAGGTACTTTAAGGTGTACTTACAAGAAAATGCTGTCGAAATTGCCGTCCTGTTGAACATACTTGAGCACATGTTCCACCATAAGAGTTCCAATGCCCAGTCTTCTGTATGGGTACAAGCATCCCAAGGTCATAATATAAAGTCTCCGCGAGTTCTCCGACGTGTCTATTCTACAGCACACTGCTCCCACCACGATATCATTATAATATGCTAACTTGGCCAGTTCGCCTGCTTCTAAAACATCTTTGTAGAATTTATCGTTGTAAGATACTGGAAATACAACTGTATTCAACTTCTTCAGTTGCTTTATATTATGTGGGGTCACGTCACCGAGTTCTATTTTAGCTCTGAAAAGGCAAACGTATTCTTTTATAGTTAAAATCGCATTATATTACGACGGACATTGCGCTTCATTTTAGTACCATAAATCACGACACAGGCTATTTTTAGGAACGCAAAAGAGACTGAAATAGGCGACCAATAGCTTACCTAGTCATTTTAATAACTATTCTAAAAATTAAACACTACAATTTAAAAACTAATCTAACACAGTTATATCACACGAGATCACTCCCGCCATCTACCAGTTTAGCTCGCTCGCTCACTCGCTTCGCTAATCTTCGCTGAAGCGACAAATCGAGTATTTGACAGAATGGAGTTTATTACTATAATTGAAAAAAAATTACCATATTGTGACAAACATTCAAATCCCTTCAGCCGTTTTTGCGTGATTGTTGCACAAAAATACAAGCTTTCGCGTTTATATTAGTAGGATTAGAAAGAGGGGTTTGTTTCAACAAAATTATCGATCTTGTCATAACAATTCGTAAAGAAATGACCAAATTTTTTAAGACCACTTGGATTTTATATAGCTTAATGGGTTGTAAAAAGATCATTTTTAAAGTTCTTTTTACTGAATCGAATCTACCAAATAAATACTTTTTTTTTAATGGCAACATTTAATTATTCGTCAAGAAACTGTAACGCCTGTAGTTTTCAGTCGTTCAGAATCATACATTATTATCTTTGTAAACGAACAATAAAAGCTAAGAATACTTGTTCTGAGGTAAAACTTGATTACATTTATTTTAGGAAAGCAGTCTGAGAGTAATATGTTAGTATGGTTAGTACCGTTCGTCCTCTATGGTACCAATAGTTTTAAATCATAGACAAATATTTATCGGCCGCCAAATTCAAATAAATTTAACTATCCATTGTTTTTACTTGTCAAAAACCAACATTCCGTAATGGTAAATACTTTCAAGAAAGAATAGTAGAGATACCAAAAATGTACCTAAATCAATTTCGAAACATTCAACCCTATGTGAGATTTAGATTGGTCAACATCCATAGAAGATGTTACGAAAAAGCTGCAATACATCGTCCGAAAGTAACCGAAGAAAGGAACATCGATGCAAACTCAGATTCTGTCGGTGTTTCTCCTAAAGAACCCATAATGACTGAAATGTACCCAAAAACACGGGTGACACCAATGGTGCAAAATAAAGAACCCATCGTGTTGTCATTCGACGATGTACCTGGACCAAAAGCTTTTAAATACGTTGCTAATTTTCGTCAGTACATTTCAGAACTGGGTACTCAACTCACAGTGGGTATGCTCACGGCGGCACTTAACGTGGGTACGTACTTTGCAACGACTGTTTGGTATTTCATGACAATGCTTTAGAGCAGAGAAGTAGGTACTTACTTATGTATCTGTTTTTAACCTCAGTAAAATACCTACTAATCAAATACTTTTCAGGTTCATATTTAAACACTAAAAAGCCGCTGAAGAATCTTTCAGGCCTCTTCGACGAGTATGGGCCTGTAGTTCGATTTGTTAGCCCTGTCGGTGGAGACATAGTCTTGATAAACCACCCGGAACATATCCAAAAAGTCTACGCCATGGAGGGCGATTACCCCATAAGGTCAACTTTGGACTCATTGGAGAAATACAGGTCGCGACACAGAAACATGACTAATGGTGGACTGTATTCAGTGTGAGTTATTTTACTTACAAATTAAGAGTTGATTACAGTAACCAACGGCCTACAATTTTAAAATCAAATTTTGTAGGTTCTTCCGCTTTCACACTCTGGTGTTTCTTAAATAAATAAACAAAAAGTCATCATATGGTATGTGTCCTGCAATGTATGTGTATACAATTTTACATACATACGAGGCAGCAAGCCATGCGGGAAAACGAGCTTTATCTAAAGCAGCGACAGCGGTGGCCTCCACCTAACGCCCATCAAAAATGATGGAAGGCTTTACCTACGGTGCCATACGAATCCACCGGTATGATGACTTTACTAGCCTTTAGAACATCATGAACCTAAAGTGTGCTTTACTTTAGGTATTAATGGTCTGCCAATGCTGGACTTACCTATGCCTCTCCAATCGCACCCATTTATCTCAGTTCTCCGCAACTCCTTCAGCTGCTACCACCCTGCGAAGATCGCTGACTCGCTCAACCTACCCTAAAGGCGTCTCACGGTTATCGGTTAGGTATATGGCTGATTTGGTCGGCTTATTACCAGAGTGGCATTGCACTTTACCACTTTATTTTGTGAACATACTTAGTTCAAATTACAGTCACGGCGAACTATGGAACCGCCAACGATCAATCGTATTAGCTCCACTACATCAGGCTTTAAAACATCAAATGGTTGGAATCAACGACGTTTGTGGGGGCTTTACGCAGAAGATATATAACATCAGAAACCATCAAGATGAAGTATCCAAGGATCTCTACAAAGAGCTCCACAAATGGGCCTTTGACAGTATGGGTAAGTAATCCCAAATGCCGGGGAATGGATCGGGGTTTCCTCCCAGAAGATCCTAAATAAATAAGTAGTAGCATTTTAAGAATATAAATATCTGGCATGTTTACTTGTTAATTGACATGATTCTTGTTTTTGGGCGAAAGAAGAACAGGTCAAGCTCTTTTCACCAACCTATCCATACATTACAGGATTGATACTGTTTTCGAAAAGATTCACTATGCTGGAAACGGAGCTCGTTTACAGCCAATGCGACATGTCATGGCTCTACCACAGCTTGGAAAAGGCCACTGATGCTATCATCAAGTGCGAATCCGGTCTCCATTTCTGGAAAGTGTTCTCGACACCTGCTTGGAATTCTCTCGTCAAATACTGCGACAGCTTGGATAAGTGTGTACAAATCAAATATTAACTTTTAACTACTACAAGAGTCTATCTTTACCTACCTATTTTGTGTTACAGTTTGATTGGGAAACAAGTTATAGAGGCAGAACATGCCATAACTGCAGAATCCAAAGATGTACCAATGGAGTTTAGTAAGTTTATTTAATTTAATATCCGGACCCCTAAACCTGCTGAGATCCTACAGGCCAAATTAGATATTAGTAGGTAACTTGCTACTTAGAATAATACCTCCGCAACACACAGCTAATATAATATCATACTGCCATTCAAAATGCAATATTTTCTTACAGATGCCAATAGCTCTTTGATCAATGCTATGCTTACTGGAGAAGGAAAGCTTAGTGCTGAAGATATTGTCACAGTTATTATGGACATGCTCCTTATTGGAGTAAACACAGTAAGATCATACCACTTCTGCATTTCGTAACTTAACTATCTTCGGGTTCGCCTACTGTTTGAAAGTCAGAAACTATCCCAAGGAGGCGTACTTCTTCCAGGATTAAAAGTATCCTATGTCCTCCAATAAGAATAAACGCAATAAGTCTCAGGGGGTCCCAACGCCGACAACGCGAAAAAAAATCAGCTGTTCAGTACATTTTTGTCGAGTTACGCGCACATACCTAAATATGTATGGGGCAGTCGATTCTTTTTTCACGATTCGGGTTTGGTCCCATAGTAAAAGTTGTTCATAATATGAATGATGACTATTGACTACAATGACCCCTTAAGAGGTGGAATGAAATGGCTGGGCTTTTAATGAAACAGCTGGTTATTGTAGAGCTTAATCAACCGTTTTATTAAAAGCCTATCTTTTCATTGAACTGCGCCGTTTAATCAGCGACACAAGTTCCATGGCCAAGTCATAAAACGATATTGAATAAAATATGTCACATAAGTTGCTGAAAGTACATCAGAATCGCGGATGTACTTTTCTGATTTGCCTAAATTTATTGCAGTTATTTGGTACCTTCTGTGTTACGTACCTCTCCTGAAAATCTCTGTACCCACACCAGTACAATGATATTTTAAAATTAGGTAAGTACGTAGGTACACCCGCCATCCTGATGTCAAAACCGCGAATTCGTAAAGGGTAAAACCTTTACACAGAAGGTACCAAATAACTGCAATAAACCTGAAAAATCGACGCATTCAATGAAACGGCTAGGCCCCCAATTAAACGGCTGATTAAGTAATAAAAAGGCTAGGCTCTCAATTAAGTGGCTGATTAATCAAATGAACAGGTTAGGCCGCCAATTAAACGGCTGATTAAGCTAATTAAAAGGCTAGGCCCCCAATTAAACGACTGATTAAGTTAGTTGACTGCGACATATACCTATTATAATACCTGTAGGTATAGTAAAATTGGTTCAGTGGTATAGACGTGAAAACGTAGGTACCAAACATACACAGTGCTTACCTAACTTTCGCTTATTACTGCGCAGTATTCCCTGCTTCTGCCCGCGTAAGTCGAAAATCCCAAGGGACGATCCTCCTGGGATAAAAAGCCGCGACAGTGAATAAATCTTACTAAATAATCTTTTATTTTTTTTCATTGCAGATTACTTCTTCAATGTCTTTCCTTTTGTATTACTTAGCCAAATATCAAAGAGCACAAAAGATACTATTCAAAGAAATAGATAAAGTCGGTGGCAATATCGACATTAAGAACATGACGAAGATTACAGAACTAACGCCTTATCTTCAAGCTTGTATAAAGGAGGCTTTACGGTAAGCAGCACAGTAATGTAGAAATTATCTGAACCCCTTATTTTAGGTACACAATATGCTAATAAAATAGTTGAACATCATAGTTTACCAAATTACAGATTATCTCCCCCAATCCCAGTATTGACAAGGATTCTGCCGAAAAATATAACTATAGATAAATACAAGTGAGTACATTACAAAATTATAGCTTTCAAAACTGATTTGGCATATTGCCTCATGTTTTTAATTATCAACATAACAATCCTGAAACTGCTGTTTTATTTTTACAGTATACCTCGCGGCACCCTTATTATAATGTCTACTCAAGATGCATCACTCAAAGAAGGAAACTATGATGATGCAGCAGTATTCTACCCAGAGAGATGGTTAAAGGAAGATGCAAAAGAATACCATTCATTTGCCTCTATACCGTTTGGTTTTGGTGCCCGAAAGTGCTTGGGCCAAAATGTATCAGAAGTTATGATGTCCCTTTTGACTATTAGGGTTAGTAGAAGTCTTGATAAAAAAATCTCGTTTGTGAACTTTTTTTGTAAGAGCTATGTAACATAACAGCTTATTTATGTATGACGTGAATCATTAGACTTATTTCCTCACTTTTTTCAAACTTCCAGATTATCCAGAAATATAAACTTGAGTATCATTATGGAGATATTAGATCAACAAGAAGTTTCATATCAAAACCTAATAAGGCATTGAAAGTAAGGTTTGTGGACCGTGTGTAAGCATTTGCCGTTTGTGCAAAATGATTGATTCACACCTTCTTGGTCAACATTGTGGCAATTTCCATAATATGAACAATATCTAGTTGCAAGTGATAATGTTTTCATGAAAAAAAAACAAACATTTAAACTTAGATTAGTATATTAGCATCTATTAATTTACATTATAGGTGTTCTTAATGAGTCTTTATACAATAAAAGTTGAAAAATTTCCTAGTTTTTAATTTTAGTCATCATTTCCAATAATATTAAACATAGTATAGCAAGTCATAAGCATAAAAATCTATGCAGTTTAGTAGAATCAATATCATGTATTTGGACAAATTTAATTGAGATTTTTATGAACAAGACAATGTTTTTTTAAAAAGAGCAGTTTCAGCTTTAAATAAATTTAATATTTATGAACAACCCGTAAGTGTTTTTTAAGAAGAGCAGTTTCAGCTTTAAATAAATTTAATATTATTACCTAAATCAATAATTATGACTACCGCTGCCGCCTTGATGAAAATATATTTAAATATTTCCCTCTTGTCATCTCCTTAGCCTCTTCAAGCCCGAGTTGATATGCCAGGTCATGGAGCTTCTTGACTTCCATGATCAGTCCACTAGTAGACAGTGACCCCAATTCTGTAAAATATTAATTATCTGCACTGTTATTTTCACATTACTGAACCTAGTATGATTTCTTCCGAAGAACCAGTGAGGCTTGAATTTAGGGATGAATAGCTAAGCTTATGATCTGCATGAATTCATGCAGTTAAATTATTTGCAGAACCATGTGGTTTGCCATGTTGGTAATCAGTACACCTCAGGGTGGAGGACATCCATGAGGATATAATAGCTTCTGCTAACAGACTATACTAATCTTTATGGTACTTTGTTATCTTAGTACTTAATTACAATATTATCGCAAAGTACACACAGTACAGGACCTAATAATAATTACGTCCTGTCTATAAGGTCAACTAAATTGTGTCAGGAACTCCAATATTAACGAATATTAGAGTCTAATGGAGAGAAGGACAAGGACTTACGTTGCATGTAGTTATAATCCTCCTTTGTGGCCCCTTTGCTCCACGATGGAGGAGACTGGTTGTTGCTCGGCAGGGGGGCGAATTCCGACACTCCAGGAACTGCAAACGATGAGGCAGAACTTTGGGATCCTTCATCAGAATTAACTACATTTACATTATCATCGCTCATTGCTGATTACGTTTAAAAACTGGTCGTTTATAACCGAAATGCCAAACAAAATGAAATCGAAATCATGAAGAACGGAATGACAACATTAGAAAAGAAACGTATAAGTTTCGCGGCATTTTTGAAAACTTATTAAATTAATTTAACCTATTTCGTACGTTTCACAATAACAAGCGTTAAAAAAAATATATACTTTGCTCAGGCCACAATTCTGGTGAAGCACGATCCAGTTTCTCCGAGCTGAACAAGCTTTCTTCTAACGACGTCAATGGAATATCATCAGATGGTGTTGGTTCTGAAACAACACACGCGTTTGTAGGATGAACTCGTGATGTATCGGCACTGTAAACAACAATTTACTTGGATTTCATAGTACGGCATCTAAAACACACAAAATTAAATTACATAAAGTGAAATAAAGCTGTAAATAACAGCAGAATACCTTCTTGAACAATGGTATTTTGTTTCGCGGCCATTTTCCAATTTTTGACAATTTGAAATCATAGACTACAGACGCTGCCCAAAAAAAAAAAATCAACAACATGAGCTGTCTGAGCATTATAATACTATAGACATAAAGTCTATTAGGCTGAAAATATACTCTCGGTTGTTATCCGATCCGACAGCTGAATGAGCTGGATCACTGGACGGATCAGATAGTCCGTATAATAACCATATCACCCTTTTTTATTTATAATCAGTCAGCAGGGCTTGTTAACGTTACCAAATAACAAAATAATAACCGTTACATACGTTAATTTTAATTGTGATACCATTGTAACGTTACAAAAACGGTATTTGATAACATTACCAGTAATATAACGATTTGGAACATTTAACGTAAAATACAAGAATTATCGTTTTAACGGTAAAATAATTAGTGTTATAATAGCCCGCGAACTTTCTTGTATTTTATGCTATTTGAAGGTCAGTGTCAGGTTGTAATTTAATGAAAATGTGATGCACAACAGCAACAAATATGTATTTACATAGATGTAACGATAAGAATCATTTACTCATCATCACGAACTTAGATTTGATGTGTATAATAACTAGATTTCCGAAATCTAGCCAATATAAAAAAATGTAATTATGGTTATAATTATGTACCTACTTACATATTTTTTACGGTCGTGAATCATATTTTGATCAAGATACAACCTGACACTGCACCACCTCACAGAGATAACCGTTTAAAAATAACGATAAAATTAACGTTAAACTACAAATAACGTTAATAAAGAATAACGTTAATATGGTGCATAAATAACATTAAACAACAAATATCGAAAACAGTATAAAATAAATATTGAGGTGGGGCTCCCATACAACAAACGTGATTTTTTTGCTGCTTTTATAGATTCTATAAAAAAATTGTTGCAAAAAAACAAAGCAGCAAAAATATGAGACCAGAGTAAAATATCTGATATTTTACTCTGGTCTCATATTTTTGTTGCCAGTTTTCAGGTTTACACTCCAAAATGGTAGAATCAGTACCGTACGAAGTTGCTAAGTGAAAAATCTGAAATACTTGAAATGGACAAAAAAAGGAGTAACGATTCGAGAAAAAATAATCTATTTATATAAGTTGCCCAGATTTTTAGTATCAGCAAAAAATCTTTTCTAGCAAGCTTAGTTATGTTGTTCCAAAAATAGTGAAAATCTTTATTTAAATACAGAAAAATGTTTTCTCATTGTACAAAACCCTCGGTGGACGAGTCTGACTTTGCTCTATTTTATTTTATTAAACTAAAAAGAACAGCTATGTGGTTACTTCAAAGTTTTGAAATACTCTATCAATTTTACTTGCAGTAAGACTTGACTTTTACCGATTTTTGGTACAATTTATTATTTTATGATATCAACACTGTGTCAAATACTCTATTTCTTTCTTCCGGTTGCCAACACAAGGCAAGGTGGGTTTTTAGGAAAAGCCACATGGTTTATTTGTGAAAATAATTGAATGTTTATTGAATAAAGTGATATTACTGTTTAAGTTTGTAGCCCAAGGTAATGTTTGTCTAATTTATGTGCTTCACGGTCCTTGGGCTGCCTAAAAACCTAAATGGAATGTGCACCGCAACGCGCATGAAGTGTCATGTTGTATTCGTAAAATTTTACAATGCTACAACTGTTAAAAAGTGATGAAGTGTATTCAGTATTATAAAGACCGTTACTAAATTATTATTTCATAAATAAATGAACTCGAAGGGCAATCGCACGTCATTGATGCCTACTGATTGATCATAACCTTACTTTTCAATGCCCGCTGTGTACTATACTTCTAAAGATCAAATTTGTGCTAAACTTACTTAGCTCTGTGTTTTTGCCCTAATAAGGTCTTAAATACTAGTGTGTTTTCTATTTTGATGTAGTTTATAGTTGTTGATGAAGATACCATACTTTGGCTGGAATAAAGGGGATCTGAAATGCACATTGATCCTTTGAATGATACTTAGCGCTGATCCGATCTATGAAATCCGTAAATTGTCCTCTATTTTTAAAAACCAGTTATCAGTTACTTGTATGTGATACCATTTTTACTATTTTTCAGATGCGTTCCGTCACATTGAAGGATGTTGAACAGGACAAGGTCGTCAAGACCGTCGCTGCCCATCTGAAAAAGTAAGTTTTATTAGCATCTCATCTAAAAAAAAAAAATAAAAAAATTAATTTACAAATTCCTACTAGGTACCTACTTTAGAAGTCAGTCCATGCCAGTGGTCAAACACTCATGACTTTTTTTTGTCTTAGGATATACTTTGGTGTTCTACAGCTGTGTATAGCTATAAATTTCAGATAAAAAAAAAAAACATTGGTAAAAACAACACTGGTACATTACTGGCTAATGAAAAAAAAGTATTCTAATTTTCTTGTTGTATCAATAGGATAACAATACAACAGACTATAATACTATAATTATCCATTTATTTTAAGTATTCGCATTTTCCAGGACAGGCAAGGTCAAGGTGCCAGAACACATGGACCTGGTGAAGACTGGTCGTTTCAAGGAACTGGCTCCCTACGACCCAGACTGGTTCTACGTAAGGTGTGCCGCTATCCTCCGTCATGTCTACATCCGTTCCCCAGTTGGAGTCAAGACTGTCACCAAGATCTTCGGTGGTCGCAAACGCAATGGAGTCACACCCTCACATTTCTGCAGGTAATGTGTCAAAATTTTCGTAACTTTATATTTCTCTTGGGAAGGAAGGCTAAGAAAAAATGGTTGAATTGATGATGGATGATATGAAGTGGAAAATGTTAGACCTAACTTTTCATTGAGTACTAACTAGTGACCCACCCCAGCTTTGCTAATTTAAACACACACACCACACATACCATCACCGTATACCACACCATCCTTGTTTATCAGTTCTCCTATTAGTGACTACTGCGACTACAGTTACAGTGTCAGTAATAATTTGTTGCATTGTTTCCAAGAAGTAAGCAAAGGAACAGGCAGACAGTGACTTGTTTAACGGTTCTCGTTGGGGTGGAAACAATTGGTTCCAGTAAACCGCGAATTGATTTAATCTTTTATAATATGTTTTTTTATGGTTTATAATGTTCATTTATTTTTATTAAATTGGTTCCCCTGGATGATTACAGGTTAATACTATTTACTAATAAAGATAATCTAAAAGATTTCTATTATTAGAACATACAACCAAAAAGTCACAGTTTACAACTGTCTTTTTGCTTGAAATTTTATTCAAGTGAACCAGGACAACCACTGCTAGAGATAAAATAAATTAGCTGATTTTCTATCTGAATATTTTGATGAATTCCATTCTCCACTTTGTTAAGTTTACACTGATCTCTCAACAATAAATATTAGGCACAGGTATTTTTATGCAGAAATAAAGACGCACTAGTGCAGTCTATTGTGTTCAAAATGTAATATCCCAAAACATTCATCTACAAACGGGCTGACTTTTGTAGTTGATAACAACAAATTTTTTGATTAGGTGTAGAATATTGGATTAAGTAGCCCATTAGAACTGGACCATAAATGTTAGCCTTAGTAGTATTAGTATACTACCATTAAATTGAAAATAAAATTTCACACTCAAACCTAGGTAGATTAAGCTGAGCAGCTTGTTGTATATTAGAATGAATAAAATTAGCTACTGTTTTGGGCCTGCAGACCAGTGAACATAACTTCATAGACGATATTGATCATTAAACACTTGCTTAAAGCGTGTTGTACTTTGTAGCACAATCATTATGCATTCATTATATCTTTAGATGGTAATAAATTCCTTTCAATTTGTACTATTTTAAACCACTATACTAGTTAGAAATTTTATACCTCTCAATTATCGCAGTGATACGGGTCTTTCAGTTAAAGTTAAAGTCAGCTTTCAGCCGAGTGCAGAGATACAGGCCGTGCTGGCAAGATTCCTTCCCAGCACGGCCTGTATCTCTGCCCTCGGCTGAAAGCTGACTTTTTAAAAGTGCATAATGTTGTAAATGTTTTTGTAACTAAGTAATATTTTTTTTTTATCGTGCTTGTTAGTGATCCTAAGTTCTCTACTGTTTTTTCTGTTTTTATCAGTGAGAACCTGTAATTGGCTCTAGTACTAGCAAATACAGTTTGGCTTAAATTTATGTCAAGTTCACACATGGTAAGTGCCTGAACTAGGTAATCCTGTGTTTCAGGCAAGAAGAGGTATAATTTTTATTTAAATAACTAGCACTTCGCCCGCGACTTCGTCCGCGCGGATTTAATAGGTACTCCACAAACTTCAACGCCCCCTATACCCCCTTATAAAGGTTAGTTTTGGAAAATTAAGCACAACGATATTCATTAATTTACATTTATAACTTAGCCATTTCTACTTATTCTATGGTCTCAGGTTCAGCGCAACTGTTCACCCCGTTCGCCCCGTCAGGAGTTGATTATGCAAAAATTGTTAGGTACATCTGTTTCAATAATCCCATTTTTAGTTTGTTCATAGCATCCCGACGTAAATTAAAGCAAGCAATAATGTCCTCCCCTAAAAACTTATTCACCCCTGCTTCACTCCTTATTATGTAGGTATGTAGTTTATTTGCGAAAAATCCAAAAATTTGTTATTCTTATTGTTTTATCGAAATCATTTTCAACTTCATCGGACCAAGCATTGATATGATTCTTCCCAGTTCGCTCAAGCCGCGACATTTTTCTTACTCCGAGCATGTTTATTACCGTCGTAACTTTTGAACGAAAGGTCCGATTTGAATAATTTAAAGTGTAATTTACACGGAAATAATCAACCTTAATTATCAAACCATTTAAATGCATAAGGATTGATATCATGATACCGAAATCACCATTTTTTCAAATCACCAAGGATTTGCTTGAATAATTTGAACAATAAGCGGTCATGGTGACTTAACCATAATAGTTAGACATATGGTATCGCGGACTTTTTTGTAGACATTGATGACCTCTATAAAACTGTAGTACATCACTTTGCTCTATTGTCAATAGATTCCGCAGCGTACGCGATATAAGGATTTTTTCTCACACCTTGGGTTACATTATCGAAGTTTTCATACGGATCCCTAACTTTTTTGAAAATATTCTATAGCCTATGTCCATCATCGATAATGTATAATTCTACTGGTGAAAGAATTTTTCAAATCGGTCCAGTAGTTTCGGAGCCTATTCATTTCAAACAAACAAACAAATCTTTCCTCTTTATAATATTAGTGTAGATTACAATTAGGTATATAAAAATAAATGATCTATAGTCTTAGTCTGTAGTATATCTTAGGTATATAGGTTCAAAGGTGTAAATAATATTACAAAATTCTTATTTCCTAACATCTTAAATTCTGAAATATAATATATACTATACTTTATTACATTACAAACAAATCTCTATTTTAGTACAAGTAATAGCTTCTCCGTATCTTCATAGGACATACTTTAAAGAGCTTCCTTGAGAATTTTCTATACAATTGTTATTCATCTGATAAAGCTGTTGGTTCTCCTACGGTTAAATAAATAAAAATGTATAGGTACTTATTATGTAGTCCTATTTCATTACTGGTAAATTGCCGTAAATTGTTATACGATTTGTATACTTGACACTGAGATGGAGTTAAACGTAAATGCCGCTCCAGCCCAGACATGTGAAAATTCCCAAATAAAAAATAAATCTTATGAAATTGGTAAATAAACATTAAATTCGCGAATAATTCGGCGCACACGGTGTGTTGCCGGTGCTTGAGTGGATATATTCAAACAATAATAAAAAATACGGTAGTTTGTTTTTTTTTTGTTATCTAGCATGTTATTTTGCGTATGTAATTTATTTTTATTATTGCATTTAACGCCATCTAGTGTCTTATAAAGTTTAAAAATCAATTACAGGCTAAAAGGCAGAAAATGTTTCTCTCTGCTCAGTCGTCAATACAACTAGTTTTTTTTTTTCTTTTCAAAACAGCTAGTTATCTTAGATTTATGTCTGCATGCCACTATCCACGTAATCAGGGAAGCAGAGACGTCATTGGCGGTCGTTTTGAGACTGAATTCTTGAAGGAAGTTGTAATTGGAGGAATTAATGATTCTGATAGTACAGGTTTACCTAGTTTCGGATCACGTTCTAGAGTGTCACACTTTGCTCTTGTATCCATTTTAAATCATGTATTTTATATCTACAAAAAAGAGTATTGTACCTTTATAGAATAAATAAATGAAATTGTTGAGGAAAGCTAATTAATAATAGAGTAGATTTTAACCATATCCATTCTATAAAAAAACACTTGAAACAAGTACATCTACTTCCTATTCCAAAAACACATGTCTAATTTACTTTTCAATCTTTTCTAGGTCATCAGGCAGCATCGCCCGCAAAGCCCTACAAGCCCTCGAGGCCCTGAAAATGGTTGAGAAGGTTCAAGATGGTGGTCGTATCCTCACTGTCCAGGGTAGACGTGATCTTGATAGAATCGCCGCTCAGGTCCGCCTAAAGGCGAAGCAGGCCGCCAAGCAGCAAGTCATCGTTCTGTAATTTTATGACTAATAAAAAAAATCTAAAAACTTACACTGTTGTTTGTGTTATGTTGATAAACCTTCGTAATGCTGCAAGCAGGAAATCAGTGGCATGGCCACCATCAAGGATTTCAATTTTGATAACACGAAATCACTGGTTCAAAGTTATAAGCGTTTCTAGATGGCCAACCTGGGGAGAATCTGCCCAGCTTCACCACATTTGTGATTATTTAAATGTGACCAAGTTTAGAGATTCTCCCCAGGTCAGCCACCCCTAGAAACAATTATATCTTTGAACCAGTCACCGACTAATTCTGATATTTGAGGATGCTGTACGACACGCTGGTGTTACCCTATTGAAGCACATCTGTAATGCGTGGGAAGAGGCACAAAATGCCATAGGCATCTTCTGCGACCTATCTAAGGCATTTTATTGTGTAAATCACGAAACATTAGTTCTGAAACTTGGGCATTACGGGCTGGGCAAAACAGCTTTAAGCCTTGTTAAATCTTATTTAAATGATAGACAGCAGTTAGTTCAAGTAAACGGTGTCAATTCGTCGGGATTAAACGTGAAAATGGGGGTACCCCAGGGCTCAATTTTAGGTCCTTTTTAGTTTTTAGTACCTATATATTAATGATGGCACTTCGCCCGCGACTTCGTCCGCGTGGGTTTAGTAGGTACTCCACAAACTTCAACGCCCCCTATACCCCTTACAAAGGTTAGTTTTGGAAAATTAAGCACAACGATTTTCATTAGTTACATTTATTATTTAGCCATTTCTACTTATTCTATGGTCTCAGGAGGCCCTAGACAATGTACCATTTAATTAGCGAATGCGACTGTCGAAATGCCAAAATTTAGGAATTTGGTCACGTGACATTTCGATAGCATCTGTCAAACCTATACATTTATGACGTATTGACAATCGCGTACGCCTCGCCTCTGTTGACAGAATCTCACTTGTCTCGAGCCCAGGTTCAGCGCAACTGTTCACCCCGGCCCCGTTCAACCCGTCAGGGTTTGATTATGCAAAAATTGTTAGGGACATCTGTTTCAATTATCCCGCTTTTAGTTTGTTCATAGCATTCCGACATAAATTGAAGCAAGCAATTATGCCTTCACCTAAAATCTTAGTCACCCCTGATTCACTCTTTAATATGTATGTAGTTTATTTTCGAAAAATCCAAACATTTGTTATTCTTATTGTTTTATCGAAAACATTTAAATGCCGTGGTGTTTCAACTTCATCGGACCAAGCATTGATACGATTCTCCCCAGTTCGCTCAAGCCGCGACATTTTTCTTACTCCGAGCATGTTTATTACCGTCGTTACTTTTGAATGAAAGGTCCGATTTAAATGATTTAAAGTGTAATTTACACGGACATAATCAACCTTAATTATCAAACCATTTAAATGGATAAGGATTAATATCATGATACTAAAATCACCATTTTTTATTTCACCATGGGATTTGCTTGAATTATATGAACAAAAAGCGGTCATGGTGACTTATCTATAATAGTTAGACATAATATATGGTATCGCGGACTTTTTTGTAGATATTGATGACCTCTATATAATAAAACTGTAGTACATCACTTTGCTCTATTGTCAATAGATTCCGCAGCGTACGCGATATAAGGATTTTTTCTCACACCTTGGGTTACATTATCGAAGTTTTCATACGGATCCCTAACTTTTTTGAAAATATTCTATAGCCTATGTCCATCATCGATAATGTAGAATTCTACTGGTGAAAGAATTTTTCAAATCGGTCCAGTAGTTTCGGAGCCTATTCATTTCAAACAAACAAACAAATCTTTCCTCTTTATAATATTAGTGTAGATTTGCCCCATTTATTGCAACAAAAACTTAATATGGTGTTGTTTGCCGACGATACCTCTTAAGAGCAGATTTCATCAATAAAACTGAACGCGATCTGAACATCTAAACTGCGTTCAAGAGCTGTCAGTGTAAATATTCCATAGAAAAATAGTAGGCATGGGTTCGATATATCAAAACGTAACTTATATCGGATATGTGTTTATTATCATACCATATCGATATCTAAATATATAACCGTTTTCACAAAAACTTCATCGAGTTATGGTTTATCCAAAGCGCAACAACGAGAACGAACTACGAATAACGAGCGATATGACATCGATGGTTTTTATTCGCTTTGTCTCTGTCTTACTATTCAATTTTTTACTGGCGTAAAAGTGATGAAGCGAATATTACGTAACTTCGGCTAGTGATTGGTTATTTGGTTAATAATAGTGCGTGCGTAATATCTATATCTTAACGCGCTAGTAATAAGGTCTAGTTTCTATTTATTTAGTTACAACAAAGATTCCATAAGTTATAAAACTGTGAGTTTGCGTTTCGTTCGTTTCACAGTTACTTGTGCAAATCGTACTACTGATATCGATATCTGAAAACGACTTTCGATATCGATATGAAAACTGAATATCGGTTACATATCCGTTTGCGACTAAATACGAAAACGCCCATGTCTAAAAAATAGTGACACTGACAGCTCATAAACGTGGTTTTTATGCTGATTGCGTTCAGTTTGGTTTGGTGAATATGGCCCTTAATTTTTAAGATAAATAGACGGACCAATAATCTTGACGTCATAAATAACGCCCTAATGCAAGTCCAAAATTGGTTTACTGCCAATAATTTAGTTCTAAATGAAAAGAAAACGAAATGCATAAGATTTGTAACCTTATGTCAAAAGCAGTGATTGTGACATAGGACATAGTATTGAACGGGGAAAAACTTGAATTCGAAAAAAAAAAAAAAAAAAAAAAAAAAAAAAAAAAAAAAAAAAAAAAAAAAAAAGAAAAAATTTATTTGATTTAAAGTATTCTGTGGAAAAATATTAATAAACTACTGTGTGTTTGTTGTGATTTAAATAATGTAAGATAAGGATTTCTATTCAACCGTTATTCAACAAAGTTGGTGATAAAAAAGTCGATAAAACGAAAATACATCCAAAACAAGAATCAAATCGCATGTGGACAACAGAAACACGTGACATTTTCTTGTGATTACATCAATAACATAAGTGCTCTTGTTCTGTGTTAAAACTGTGCGGTGGTGCCGAAACTTGAACCTGAATTGTGAAACTCGATCGAAACTTTTTAACGTACAGCCAGAATGAACCCCAAAAAGCCCCCCGATCCTGACCCCACGGATAAACTGTTTGATCTCACCCCCATGTTCACTGTATCCCTCCCCCATGATGCTGAAGTATTTACGCAAGACCCTAGCATGGAGTCAGAAACCACCACCAGCCGTAAAAGGGTCGCTGATTCGCCACCCCCTGCTACCGCTAAAATCCCAACCAAAATTTCTAAAAATGTAATTGGCAGACATAAATATACCATGAGAGACAATCCACCGTATATCGTTCATGTTTCTCTCAAGGATGAACAGACATCAGGCACTGTGCTACAACCAATTAAGTTTGGTATGTTTTTGACGATGAATAACGTCAATAACATACGTCTTGATGGGATCAAACGCATAGGTAGAAACAGAGTGTCAGTTGAGTTTAAGTCACATCAGGATTGCAACAGTTTTCTTAGCAATAACATTTTGACGCAGCATAACTACATTGCCGCCATCCCGCAGTTCAATGTAACAAGAATGGGTATAGTTAGGGACATACCGGTTGAGTGGTCAGAAGATGAGGTTATAAAGAATATCCAGGTTCCGGAGGGTTGTGGCCCCGTTATCAAGGCTAGAAGGATGAGCCGTAAGGTGTCCTCATCTGGCGTGACTGAGTGGAGGCCTACACAAACTGTAGTGCTAACATTTGATGGTCAATTTTTACCTAAACGTGTATACAGTTTTTATTCTGCTCTTCCAGTGGAAAGATACACATACCCAACCATCCAATGCTTCCATTGTTGCCGCTTCGGCCATACCCGCACTCTTTGCAGATCAAAACCTAGGTGCTTTAAGTGTGGTGAAGATCATCCAGGTGATGGATGTGAAGTCACTCCTGAATTGAGCTTCTGTGTCTCATGTACTGGCAACCATTTCGCAAATGACAGTACTTGTCCTGAATTGGGCCGACAGAAGAGCATCAAAGCTCTGATGGCGGAGAAATCAATATCATATGCGGAGGCAAGTCGGGTTTTCCCACCTGTTTCCAGATCGTATGCCGAAGTCTCCAAATCCTCCCCTCGCAACAGGCCCACTGCAAACAAACCCCAATACCAGTCCACAAGTCCCATCCCTGTTATCCAAAATTCATACCGGAAAACGGTATTTTTAAAACCTAAACCCCGCATCGCCCTTTCACCTGGTTATAATATACAGGCTCAGCGTGAGCTTACTCAAAACTACCCTTTCTCCCCATCTAGAAATGGCTGTGCCCTTCCAACGGAGGCTGCGGAGCCAATGATCTACAGACAGGATGACTCAAAAAATATTTTAGAGCTTATCGCAAATATGTTAATGTCCGTACTCTCTAGTCCGTCTCAATCTATACCTGACCACGTTGCTTCAAAACTGACCTCGATTTTAAACTACATCCACGATGTTCCATCCCCTGACATTCCTCCAATGGAACGTGAGGAGTATTACTCCCAGAAAGTCTGACCTTTCTTTTTTAATTAATAAATTTAAACCATCAATCTGCGGCATTGCCGAGACTTGGCTTTTGTCTGGAAGCAATTTCAGGTTGCCAGGTTTCTGCAGTGTGCGTCATGATAGATCTGATGGATACGGAGGATGTGCCTTGCTCATCAATAGCAAGGTATCATTCTCCCAGATTCCTCTAACCTTTGTTAGCGATGACATAAATGTTATTGCTGTGAAGGCTGAGGGTATAAATATTTTCACTTTTTATATTGCGCACCCACAACTCGAATATCTTTCAGTAATTAGAAATTTATTATGCAGTGTTAGTGGTCAAATACTTGTCATGGGTGATTTTAATTGTCACCATTATCGTTGGGGGTCGGATACCTGCGATAACTTTGGCATAGGCTTGCTTGATATGTTGGATGATCTCAACCTCTGTCTCATCAACGATGGCAGTCCTACACGCAGACCTGCACCTGGGCAGAACAATAGTTGTGTTGACTTGACGTTCTGCTCACCCAATATATCTAGCCTACTCATTTGGCGTCGCTTAGATATGACCTATGGAAGTGATCACTACCCCATTATAATTGAATTCCCATCCAAAAATATTCCAATTAAAGAATCTCCTCCTCTTTTAAAATACCAACTCAATTCTGCAGACTGGGATTTATATTCTAAAATTTTAGATAGAAGAATATCTTCCCTTCCAAAAGTTAATAGGTATAATGCCCAAGATTGCTTTTTGCCCTTTGCTGCCACCATTTCCTCAACAGCAGATGACTGCTTCCCCTCCAAAAAACCCTACTCCGGTAAACTCCCTTCCCCGCCATGGTGGGATAGGGAATGCACTAACATGGTCAGGGCCAGGAATGAGGCTGAAAAGAAGGTTAACTGTGACATGAACCTGGAGAATCTCATCGCCTTTAAGCAGATATTAGCCAAGTCCAGGAAATTCTTAAAAAGAAAGAAACGCGAAGGTTGGACGAAATATTGTAGTTCGCTGAGTCCGTCCACCCCGGTTTCGGTAGTGTGGCGAAAGGTGAGGCGTTTTAGAAACTCTTTAGCACCTGTCAACTCTAATAATCTCAGGGAGGACCTGGGATACCAGTTTTTCTCAAAAATCGCTCCAGCCTATGTTCCGAGTATAGAGGAAACCAGTGTTGACATCGATGATGCAGACAACACTGACGACCCAATGAACATGCCATTTAGCTTGGAAGAACTAAAAGCTGTGTTATCCCATGTTAAGGACTCCGCACCGGGTGTGGATGGATTTCCCTACTCTTTCATTTCTAAAGCTGGTCCAAAAACCCACCAATACTACTTGGACTTGGCTAACTTCTGCTTTATCTCCGGCTACATTCCCACAGAATGGAAGGTTCAAGTTGTCATTCCGATACTAAAACCAGGCAAAGATCCTAATGATCATTGCTCATACAGGCCCATTGCTTTATCGTCCATACTCATAAAACTTTTGGAACACTTAGTTAAAAACCGTTTAGTGTGGTTGGTAGAGAACAGGAGGCTGCTCCCGGCGACTCAGTTCGGTTTTAGGAAAGGTCTAGGCACTGCTGATAGTGTAGGTATCCTCACGTCAGAGGTCCGGCTAGCTCTCAGCAGAAATGAGTCTGTGGTTGCTGTCTTTCTGGACGTATCAGCTGCCTATGATTCGGTTCTCCTCCCTAATCTCAGGCAAAAGCTGCGCGAGCTGAGAATCCCGGCTAGGATTTGTCGCATCATTGGCAGCATTTTCACCAGTCGCACCATCCATTTAAGAATCCCTGGGGCGGACTCTGAGCAAAGAACGGTCTGGAGAGGTTTACCTCAAGGATCTGTTCTTAGTCCCCCATTGTACAATATATATACAGCAAATCTACCCTCATCCCTCAACTTCAATTGCAAAATCCTTCAGTACGCTGACGATATTGCATTAATGGTCTGTGGCAGTTCCATACAGGATGCCGCTTTATCAATGAACGTCTCTCTATCCTCACTAAATCAATGGCTACTTGACCATGGTTTGTCTTTAAGTGCGCCAAAGAGTACAGCTATTATTTTTACCCGTAGGCGATCTGTACCCCCAGTAGATATCAATATTGATGGACAAGTCATTCCTGTTGAAGATAAGGCTAGGTTCCTAGGAGTAACTTTGGACTCAAGATTGTCTGGGGTCGACCACATAAGCAACACTGTTAAAAAATGTGAACGCTCTGTTTCGGTCCTTAAGGCCTTAGCTGGGGTGTGGTGGGGAGCTCACCCACACACCCTTAAACTGGTATATAACGCGCTGACTAGAAGCGTTATAGATTACTGCAGCTTCCTTATTGAGCCCTGCAACAAAGAAGCACTTAAAAAACTAGACAGTGTCCAGGCCAAATGTCTGAGAATTGTCATTGGAGCCATGAAATCCTCTCCTATAAATGCGCTTCAAGTTGAATGTGCAGAACCGCCCCTACAACTTAGGAGACAGTATTTGGCAGATCGCTTCCTTTCTAAAGTATTTTCCCTTTCAACCCATCCTTTACTCCCAATTCTAGAACAAATCGACTTCTCTTATAATAATTCTTCCTACTGGAACCACAAAGTAGTTCCCCTATTGATAGATAGGTACAGAGAGCTTAAACAACTCTCCTCGTCTATTTGTCAATATCCTACTCTCCCGGTCTTCACCGCCGCATACGAGGCGATTAATTTCGAACCAAAAGCCGTTTTGGGATTAGGTATACCTAGGAATTCTCAAGACGCTAGAGATGACTTTGAGTCAGCTGTCAAGCGTTATTGGGAAGGATGGAACCTATTCTTCACAGATGCTTCAAAATTGTCTGAAACCGAATGTACTGGCGTGGCAGTTTATTTTCAAAATTATAAAATAGCTTTACTTTTTCAATGCCCACCAGAAGCATCAGTCTTTACAGGGGAGTGTATTGGTATTTTAGAAGCCATACACTATATTAAATCCCATCAAATAACAAGATCAGTAATTTTTTCCGATTCCCGTAGTAGTATTCAGGCCCTAAAACAAAATCAATTTCACAGTAAAATTAATAGTCAAATCATTGTAGATATAAAGAACTTGTTATTTGATTGTTCCCAAAACGGCTTGGACATCGAGATAGCCTGGATCCCTGGTCACTCGGGTATTGTTGGCAATGAGTGCGCTGATTCGTTAGCAAAGTATGCCACATCGAATCCGGTTGATCGAAAGCACTACGTAGCGCATAACTACGATTTGCGGAATGGTGCTAAGCCCAAGTTATTTAACTCGTGGTCTGAAACATGGAAGACGACTTCTAAAACCAAGGGCCTCTACTATGCTGCCATACAGCCTGAAATCCAGCGTAGGCCTTGGTTTTTTAAATGCCCCAAATTGTCGAAGAGAACTGTTTCGTCCCTCTGTAGACTTAGACTCGGACATTGTTGTAGCCCAGTGTTCCTGAACAAGATCCATGTCCGGGATAGCTCGCTGTGCGAGTGTGGTCTTGCTGAAGGTACTTTAGACCATATTTTCTTCTCCTGCTCCTTGAACAATAAATCCTTTGACCTGTACCGTAGAATTTCCAAATGTAACATTCCTCTCCCAACCAACTTTCATGCCCTTCTTTCCCACTTCTCCCCTAAATTAATTAACATTTTGGCCACATTCCTAAATGAAAATGAGTTAAAATTTTAACTGGTGCGTAACGTCCTAGACTAACATTACCACAAAGTAAAAAGTTCGACGGCCCGCCTCTTTGTGCTGCCGTCATAACATGACACTGGCAGAATAGTCGAAACCGGCTCAGTTGCCAAAAAGGAAAAAAAAAAAAAAAAAACTTGAATTCGTCGATAAAACAGTTTTCCTGGGAATTACGCTTGACTCAAGGCTACAATGCTTGCTTGGCGTAAATAAACTCTTTTTCTTTCTTTCTTTTTCTTTCTTTTCTTTCAATGGGGTCCTCATTTAACATCTCTTGCAGGACGGCTAAGTTTAGCAGCATAATATATGCTGTTAGGAAAATCCGCCAATTTACGGATGTTGATACCGCGAGACTGGTCTATTTTAGTTACTTTCACAGTATCATGTTCATGTCTTACGGTATTTTACTATGGGGACGGGCTGCAAACATCGAGTCTATTTTTATTCTGCAGAAAAGAGCCATTAAAGCCATAATATACAAACTCGACCGGCGCGATTTTCTAAGGGAACTGTTTAAAAATATTAACATCATGTCGGTATGTACCTTGTCAATACATTTTCGAAAACATCATGTATTTTAGTAAGAATTTACATCTTTTTAATATAAGAGGCGACAGATATAATTATGGTACTCGAAATAGGGACCAATTAGTTCAACCAGGTTTCAGACTGGCTAAAGTAGCCTCATCTTTTATAAATGGGGTACTGTTTAAAATGTTATAATAAAATACCTCCCCATGTATTAGAACTAAATGAGACAAAATATAAATCTACGCACACTATGCAGGCAAGCATATTATAAGTTAGGGGAGTATATTGAAGATAAAAATGCTTGGCTCAATGCTGGTCCTCCTCCACAGCCACTATGGCGCACAAAGTAATCTGTTAGCATTTGGAAATATTGTTGGACCGGATGAAGATTGTAATAGCCGTAACAGATCGTATGTTGTTATGGCACATAGATTGCGTTCTGGTCATTTAACCTAATGAAAAAAGTCGATTTCCCTGTGTGCAATAAAGTCGACGACGTCCAAAATTTGCTGGTGGAATGTGAAAAGAACAGGAGAGAGAGGGAGATAGTGATGAGGCTGACGTACCTTTGTAAGGTTAAAGCTTCTAAATATATAGATTTTGTTAAAAAAATTGCTAGCTAACTAGCTTTCCCACTTGCTTACTTATCTAGAAAGCTAGTTGTGTTTGTTTAAACGAAGCCAGAGTTAGCTTGAGCAATGACATTCTTGTGTATCGCGGCGGCTATGAGAGAGTGCACTTATGTTTGAGAATACATCCAGTTAAGGGCTGATATTGGCCTCCATCATGACCCTTTTTGGCTGGCGACCCAAAGTATAAATAAAAGTGAAGCCTAATGTTGTTTACTTATCTTCCAGTGATAATAATAGGTGTATAATAATAATTGCCGTGGTTTGCTAAAAATTATGTAATTTTTCTATAGGAATCAAAATAAAACAACTTTTTTTCTGACAGCAAGAACATCCTCCTTCACATCACACAACAAAATATTTGGAAATTATATCAGGGCCTTTACAGCTTCATTGCATAAAAAAGTCGTGAGAGACATTCTGGCAAATCTTTCATTTAATATAGTACTGAATCATCCGCAATTTTTCATCAAGCAATTGTTCTTGTTATCCTCGCAGGATTACAAGAACAATATTCATCCACCCATCCCAAACCACCCAAAACCCGACATTTATTCAAAAAAAAAAAATGGCAACACTGTGGCGTTTCCTTCAACGAGAAACGTCAATAATGTCAAAATTCGTCATTTTATTGCTAACTTCACATTAGTTCAAAATTTGTGTCTGTTTGGTGTTTAGCGCAGTAACACAGCAAGCAGTTTCATTGAAATATCGCATTCGATTGGATGTGTTTGGATATGCAGTGATTACAAAATGTTGTTGGCATTTGGACGTGGTATCGCCTCTATTGTTTTAGTGTGTTTGGTATCGAGCGTTGTTTCTTTGCGTCAGTATGGGACGCCGGGAAACACTTTGTACGTGGCTGAAGATTCGCAGCAGAGTCGCGGAAAATTGCAAGTTATCGATAGATTCGCCGAGAGCAAAGACAGCTCTGGTTTTGAAAGGAGAAAACGCGAAGCGACAACGTTAACAACTCCCGCTATACAGAAAAACATAAGTACATGGGTAATGGTCCTTAGCCTTATTTTAAATATGATTGTTCCCCTTTATTGCTTTGATTTAGTATTACCCGTATTATTTGTCCCAATATTTGTGTTTTGTCGCATTGTTTACGTAGCGACATTGTAGTGTTCAAATTTTGGTCAGTGGCTATTACTATTTTTATCACTGAATGACGACGTCTTTTGTCTGAAAAGTTTCAGCCCAGAAGGCCGTGTACATTCATTATTTATATGTTTAGTAGTAAACATACCTATATATAATATTAATTAGGCGCAAATTGTCTTAATGACTAAGCATTTTTGAGGGTATTTTTATCAGGTATGATTCGGTATGAATGTAGGTACCTACTCATGTTTTATTATGTCTTTATTTGTTTTCTAAATTAGGATGTTACTAATTCTTTAATAAAAATAAATTTTCGACACATAAAAGGAAATTGCAGTTTACAATAAAAAAATACTGGGTGTAAGTTTAATATCAAATAGTTTGAGAGTATAGAACTTTCTATTTTACTGTACAATCTGACAATCATTTTTACAACCACTGAGTTTACAGCCACACTTTCACTTCATAATATTGTGAAACTTGCTTTCAGAAATTAATAAGTTATTTCTTCCACAGACAACACATCTAAATGACAGCCATCAGCAGCTTATGGTCCATTGGGTGGGCGAGGGGTCCAATGTCATTATCTGTCTAGCTAGGGACTCAAGTCCTAGGAACAAAGGAGGAGTGTCACCATCAGCACTCTTTATTTCCTATGACTATGGCAAGAACTTCACCAATAAGACAGAGAACTTCAGATTGGGAAATGGACCTGACAGTGGATATGCACAAATTGATAAGTTCTTCAATCATCCCAAATATCCTGAATTTGTGAGTATTATTTTCTTGAAACTCAGTTTCATTTATTTGTATTCATGTCTACACACACACTTACTCATATACATTTTTATTCCTACAATAAATTACATAATGTCAGATGTTTTAAAAATTACATCTCCTTTGCATAAACACAATTTTAAAAAAATACCAATCAATAAATAACATTTATTTTGCTAATTGTTTTTACTTCAGATATTCATTTGAAACATAACACTTGTAAGTATATGGGGATTCCCATAAAATTAAAGTTGCAGTAATTACCAACATAATGACTTTGTACAATCGGAAATAGTAACACATTAGATGAAGTTGTTTAAAAATTTATGTTAAATCTTTTCCTCCTTCTCGTTCTTTATGTATTTAATTACTTAAGGATTTGGTATAATAAACAACAGCAGTTTTAAAAAAGTGTCTCTTCCTCAATTTGTTGAAATTTTTAATCAATGTTATGTTTAATGATGATAATGTTGTTAATACAAGTACCTATTTTAAAAGTATGCTTTGTTTGGAACTTTGAATTCTTGTAGTGTTTTCTTCACATATTTTTAATAGATACTCAATATTGATTTATCAAGATATGATTAAGCCCCCAATGTCCCACAGTTGGGCAAACGGTGACCTTTTACCAGCACACACTAATTTCACATGATAGTTTTTTGTGAGCATGTAGGTATAACAATAATATTTTTTAACAAAAAGTTCGAAAATTTGATCACAAGGTACTTTTTTATTAGTAAAACTACTTTCAGGCGATATTTCAGATACACTTGATTGTAAAGATAAAAAATAAACACTTAGTCACATGTCAATAATTGAATAATGGTTGTTTTATCTTGCTTGAACTTGATAGTCATGCTTTGATGGATCTACCGGCTACCCCCACATTATCACCTTTTTTTCATTAACATTCTCCTTTGTCCAAACTCAATTATCTGTAATATATCTTCTATCTATCTATCTATTATAAAAAAAGCTGAAGAGTTTGTTTGTTTGAATGCGCTAATCTCTGGAACTACCTACCAGTCAGATGTGGAAAATTCTTTTTAGCTAGTAACTTAATTACCAAAGTAACCAATGAGTTTTATTTCCTCTATTATAAGTTATCCAATATTATGCAACCAATTTATTAATTTAAACAATACATTTTCAAATCAATTTCTTGGAAAACCATAAGTAGGTAGGTATTGTCTTTTATAACAAAGGACTAAATTATTATGTATGTACGTATGTCATGTACTGAACTTTTGTTTACCTCAATTTTAGTAATGTACCTACAAGAACATTTGCTTGTTCTTTTAACAACAAACACTGATAACATTGTTTATCAAAAGATAAAACTTTATTTACTCGTTTTAAATCTGATATTTGGTGTTGGTGGATATGTTGTTACTTTTATCAATAGGTTGAATTACATACACAATTAATTGTGTCAGGGATTTCCATACGGTTTAGTTGATACAAAACGTTATCATCATTCAAACCATGCATATTATTATGTTGCAGCCAATTAGCTTAATAGCTGTTTACTTGGTTGCCTAGCCTTTTCATTTAAGTACATGCGCCGATTTTTCAGCTACCTAAGTGATATCTTTT
This sequence comes from Melanchra persicariae, assembly GCA_947386135.1. NCBI lineage: Eukaryota > Metazoa > Arthropoda > Insecta > Lepidoptera > Noctuidae > Melanchra > Melanchra persicariae. Next base: position 7,711,293 of record OX376659.1, read on the forward strand.
GTTCAATATTGTTTAATGACTTGCCCATGTGACTTATGTTGCTAATTAAACGGCGCAGTTCAATGAAAAGGCTAGGCTTTTAATGAAACGGCTGATTAAGCTAGTTGGCTGCGACACATACATATTGACAAAGGACTTCAACAAAAAATCTTTATCACAATCACCAGATGGCTGCCAAGTGAAATACTTAATATATTATGTATTATGATTTCAAACATAACCTTCATAGTAAATACATAAGTGTTTTGAGACAAGCGAGAAATAGCATTATCGCGGAATTCTAACAAGAAAGTGTATCCTTCTATAGATGGGTAAACCCACTCATAGCATGACATGAGTTCAATAAACTTGACGTACTTTTGTCAAGAAATATCAAGGAAAATTTAGTAGAATGTGTGTTGTGGATTTGTGGCCAAATTATATGATGACTGAGTTATAGTTATTCAAAATAACTCCAACGTATTTTTAATTATTACTCAGAAAATGTAGTTCAGAAATTAGAGTAGGCACATTTTTTTACTTAACTACAATATTTTTTTTCTCAGGGCGTTAGTACACTCAGTCGTATTCGTGATTCTAAGAATTGTTTCGGATCCGTTTGTACAATGTTCGCATAAACTATGAATCGAGTACGAGTAAGTGCACAAACACCCTTACGCGCTATTTTTATAATGCCAGCACTCCAATAATGTAACACTTTGATTTCTATCACAATCCCAAGGATTTTAACAAAATTCCTAGTCCATTGCCTCATCCCTATCCCTACTAATAATATTATAAATGCGAAAGTAACTCTGTCTCCTGCAAAAGTAGCGGATTCTGTTCGAAAGAGTAACCACGGCCCTGGAAAGCAAAGGGCACTAGGAGGGGCATGGATGGGTTTTAGTTAGTAAGAGTCTGACCCTCCCGTCCGTTCTGCCCAGAGCGGGAGGAGTCATTTGATGATTTCCCATCCATAAAAAAAAAATTCTGTCTGTCTGTTGCGCTTTCACGCTAAAACTTCTGAACGGATCGTCATGAAATATGGCAAATATATAGCTTGGGATATGGAGAAGGACATAGGCTACATTTTCACGCGATAACTGACAAACACGCCAGCGGAGCCGCGGGCGAAATCTGGTAACTCATAACCTCATAAGTTTGAAAAATCCGTGTGATCGACAGTGTGAATACATATTGTTGAATTGTCAAATTGCCCTTGGTTATGTGATACACATTACGCGTTACCGCTCAGGTACCGAACATAACGGACCAACGGAGATAATGATAATAATGGCCTATTTGATACGAAGCCAGGTAACAGAACTTGAGGTCATTCACACCCAAGTATATAAACATATGGTTAGTTCACCAATATTGTTTAAAATTGGGGTACCTACTTATTACCATTAAAATAACACTGTAAATAATGTTTGACGAATGTTGTGTTTGCACCGTAATTTTAGTGTGCCGTTCAACTCTGCTATATCATTGAATATCTTCCTATGTGAAGTTTACAGTTAAGTCTGTTATGTGAGGCGGGGCAAAATAAGCTAGTTTTTTTTGTACTATCTAATCGTGTTTAGAACTCAATAGATCCGGTATCTACATGAACATGAATTCACGCCTTTTTTCTCATGAGGGTCGAGGAAGACACGAATAGAACACGATCCTTACGTATGCTTCTATTGTTTCGTCGATGTTCATAAGTCACATAATTAAGTCGACTTTTTTTTTATTATTGATAGGCACGCGCTTGACCACTATCTCACCTGATGGTAAGCGACGATGTGGTTGAAGATGGAGCACGCTTGCCTAGAAGTAACTTATTCACTCTTGACTTAAAGACACCCAGGTTGTAGCTATCAGGAAACACAGACTCCGGCAGGGAATTCCACTCCTTACTCCTTAGCGGTACGCACAATGAATGTATTCCCAAAACGCTTTGTGCGTGTGGGCACTTCTTCCTCTAAACAGTTTGCAATCAATACACACTATAAGATAATATAAGCACACTACATTATACTACGTCTACGTACACGTAGTATAGGTACACTGCTGCGTAACCTAAGCCTAACCCCCTAACCTTCGGGAAATAGCCGTGTTATGTTAAATATAAGTTTAGTGCAACACAATTCGCCAAAATTATAAATAATAATCCCATTAATCTAGGGATAACATCCGGCATTCTTGCAATTGTATCCAAAGTACCGGAATTCAGCAAATAAATAAGTAGTTTTGATAAAAATACAACTGCAGTAGCGAATTACGTTATTCATCGTGACGTCATACCAGTTTCCTGCTTGTTTTAATTATAGAAGTTACCTACCCCAGCTTCCGATGTCCGGTAACGATGATTAATAAAGTATGATAATTTCAACATAGGAAGAAACTCTTTAAATTATTATTAAAAGAAATCTGCTTTATTTTTTAAACATGCTTCATCGCTCTACTCTGCTCTTCTCTCAATTTATGAATATTCTGCGTAGCAAGCCTTTCACCTTTCACGCATTTCTGTCAGAAGCAGCAGCATCTGTGATGGAAAGCAGCAGATGAAGTTTTTTTCCATTGGTTTAAAATTTGTATAGAGTCCCAATGCTAGGGTAAAAGAATACCTACACATACAAATAAATCAGCAGCAACCATCATCTCAGTGTTCAGTTCTGTCCTGGCCCTATCATCTTTCACTTAATTGCCCAGAAATATTGGTGCGTAGAGCCTTAGACAGTATTTATGACATATTTCGATTTCTTCGCAGTGCGTATTCGTGGACTCTACGAACAAGAAACTGTTCTACACGAGTGATAATGGACGCAACATCCACCGATCGGACCTGGTCTTCCACCCCAGCGAGCTGTCTTTCGACGAGGAGTTTCCCGACAAATACGTCATTTTAGACAAAGTTGACAGCAATAGGAAGGTAAGTGTACAAATCAGAACTCACTTTTACGCTTTCCAATCTAACCAGCCCGATGATTCAGTCGAACGATTCGATTAGATAAAATACTTGTTACTCAAATAATTCAATTAACTTTTAAATTGCCAGGAATTTAATTGATATCTGTTCGGAATTGGCGTACGAACTCAAATTACTACCATGTTATTGCGATCGATTTCAACCCAACGACCTATTAAATTAATTTCATTCCTGATTCAAAAGTTCTGGATGGGGCAGTTGTATCTGGCTGTGAGTGGCACAATAACTGAGGACATGGCCGAAGGGATATCACCAATCATACGGTTATACACCGCCGGTTTGACCGTCAAGCGGCTAGGACAACTCTTGAATTGAATGCATTTATGGATGTAGTTATTTTTATGACTGGGAATCAATCTTGTTTCTAAAGTGGTTTATTTTTGAACCCTTTTCATTCATATGTCTAAAAAGTTCTCATATTCAAATGCACATTTCCGTTTCCTTAGCTATACCTGACGTTAGACGGAGGAAAGACATTCAAGATGATCCAAAGTTTCGTGAAGACGTTCTCCTGGTCTTCGGGACCGAGTTTCGCGAAGGTGTTCTACATGGAGCGCTGGAAGCCTGACGGCACCAGTACCGTGTTCAGTGCCAGCGACCCTACTGACCTGGTCAGAGCTGAGATACTGTTTGAAGAAGCCAAAGACTTCCAGATCAAAGGGGACTACATGTTCGCTACCAAACAATCAAAAGAGGTAAGTTTTTATTAAGAGTTTTTTAAATTGTTTGAGTGTACACCACATGCCCAATCTACTATCTGCAGCTAAAACACAACAAAATATAAAGGTTTTGGCCAAAGTGAAAGTCAACAAAACAAGTTCCCCACTTATGTTTGCGTCATTAAAATAAAAATGACACTGTCTGTCGTGGCGATGGCAATCTAGAGTTTTTAATATGATATTCTTCCAAGTCTATTTGCATCACTACCAGAAAAAACAAAAAAAAATCCTTAAGAAAATAGAAACAAAGTAGGTAATGCCTTGAGGGAAATTGTACATCAATCAATCATAACCATAACTCACCTTTGCTAGCTCAAAACAATGTTGTGTGGCGCAAATTATCTACTGATAATTATATCAAGTACTGCACACTATAATATGCGAGGCAATAATGGACTGTTTAGTCTAATCCTAGTTCACAGTTAGCCCAGTTAGCCTATGCTTTATTTTTGACCACTTTCTAAACGAATTCGCCACTGAACTAGATATAGTGTATTCTCAATGATATTATCTAGAGTAATCTAGACTATTTATGACGTGTTTCTCTAATATGAATACATTTAAATAAAAACAAAAGACAAACACAGGCGAAATAAGGCACGAACAAAAGGTCACTCTCACTAAACCGGCGACACAGGAAACATTTAATAAATAATAAACAAGGAACAAAGCGGATATACTTATGCCTACGCCCGATCCAATATGTATCGCTTTGAGTCATCAAAAGCACAACAGTCAATTTCTCTGTCACCCAACTTGAGAGCTTGGAATTATTGGTTTCCAAAGTCTTTGCTCTGTCAGTTCAGGCCACAGCCACACTGTGTCATTGTATCCGATTATTCCGTTATCAGTCGTTAACTCATGCGAAAGTAACATGTGACGATGTAATTTATGCAGAACAATACCGCTCTATCGAATGTTTGCACACATTCACACAGCGTTCCTACTGTTTATCAAAGCATAGACATTATTACTTTATCTATAAGTTATTGCGGAGACATTATAGAAACAGTTGTTTCCAATACAAACTTAAACTTAGGTATTATGACTACACAAGTGTCTGATTCATCAAAATGACGCATAGTTGAAGCAGCATGTTTAGTTCAATAAGATCACTCAACTGCTTACACATTAATTTGATATCTTATAGGCTTGCTGAGAAGATATTATGTCGCCATGTTGATAACACTAATGTAAGGCTATTTGAGAGCACGGTATCAAGTAGCTGTAGGTCCACGTTTGAGCTTCTAGATTTAATTATATTACGCCAAATATTTCTGCCAAAAAATACTTAGTCTATTCCCTAACTGGATTAATCTAATAGATTAGTACCTAGTTTAGTTACTGGTTCACCACCCTTTCAGTTCTAAAGTAAAATATATTTCCCTAGAGGAAAATGAACTCGTGTCACCCTGTCACCTCAGCCGATGAATTTATAGGTAAATTTGCTTTAGGTACGTCGTTGAGTCATGAACTCATGAATTAAGTGTCATCCAGAAGTATTGTGGTCTGCCGTCTTGTTAGTCCACCCCTCTGAATGTACTCGTACAAATATGTTACGTGCGAAGCAAGGAAGTGGCTTGTCAAGCGAATTATACGGCAAATTGTCCAACTCCTTGACGGTCTGCAATGTTAGTACACGAATTATCCGAATCACCTCAGTTGATACGATAATGTACCACTTTACGCTTTTATTATGAGTTCTATACTAACGTTGAAACTTATTATATTAACGCATATGCGTTAGGTTATTGACTTGACATTATTGTTTATATTGGAATAAGTTAGTTCAACGCCTGTCTACGCAGACTAAGGCGATCTATTTATTGCCTGAAGCAGTCGTGCCGTTGTAATATAACCGCAAATAAATTGATATTGGCAATATTGAAGTTGGTTTAATATGTGTACTATTTGGTTTATTTAATGTTTTCTTTCCTTCTTAGTTCAGCTGTCTTATAGGCCATTGACTGGCCTATATTTAGCTTTGAACCTTGCAAAAAATCCTTCCTTTCCTTATCTTAGCTCTTTTAATAATATAAAAAATAATCATTTTCCATAACCGGATTATTCTAAAAAAAAAGTTTGTTTTAATAAAAGCTAGGAAAATCAAGTTATCACTAATCTTTTTTTTACAATATTTAAAAAAATATTAAAACTAATTTATTTCGTCAAAAATTAAAAAATTTTGGCCAAAAAAAAAAAATGTATTTAAGACGTTTACAATTCATTGTTGTGTTTAATTTGTTCATTAATAATTCTTTTTACTTGCTTATACATTTTTTCCCATAGCAATTCGAGATTTGCCGCCTTAGTAAAAGTAATAAAGAATAAAAAAACCTTTCCAACGACAAATCGCTTAACGTTATGGTCATTAGGCTGAATAGCCGGTCCTCCTTTAAGAGCGTTTATGCCTTACGGCATTTCATACAAACTTTCAAGTCCTTATTTTTCGAAATGAATGAACCGATTTTAATGAAACTTGGTATGCATACACCATCCAACCAGGTCTAAAAAGTTTTTGACCGATATAAAAAAAGAGGTCTAAAAAGTTAGTTGAGAACATTTTCCAAAAAGTGTTCAGGACTGATAGAATAGACTGATTTTTCACTTTCTATAGAAAACTTAAAATCGCTCTCTCTTCCTCTAAACTTTTTTTCGAAAATGTTCTCAACTAACTTTTTATACCTCTTTTTTTATATCGGTCAAAAAGATCAGCACAACAGTTGTATAATGCCCCAATTTTTTCACAATCGTTATGTTATTATTCTAGCTTAAGTAGATGGTACTTAATAGTATTGTGTCTGCAACGCTTGGTCTAAAGTTGAAGCCAGGTTAATAGGTCAGCGGTGTAACGGTATTATAATTTTAGCACTAAAATTCTATAAAGAAAGCATTTGGCTTGTTTTGAAAAATTGGGCATGGAAATGAGGGTTACCAAAAATACTAATAAGTATATTTTGCGATGAACACATCGTCATAGTCGCAATATTTACTAACTGTTCTTATTAGGTGTTATATTGCAAGAAACTGAAATTCAAAACTCTAAGCATTTAGTTCCATTAAATCACTCACAGGCACTTTTGAATTGGCAAGGTTTGGTCTGTTGGTAGTAGCTAAATCGTATTTTGTCAAATCGGTATTTTTACCAAACATAACCAATCACTGAGCCAGATTTGTATGCGACATAAGAGGACTTAAAATGCATCCAATAACTATGCCATGTACAATAGAAGTTCATAAAATAGTAGAAACACAATAATATTGCACAAGTTTTCTTCACAATATTTACAAATCATCCTGTCGGTCGTCCTCATTTCTATTCTTCAGAAGTGCATCTCACTCTGACGTCACAAATGCGACATTGCACGCGCTCGATTTCTGAGACGCCGTCCAAAAACATGAAATCAGAAATCGAGCGCGTGCAATGTCGCATTTAAAACAAAACTTGTGCAATATTATTGTGTTTCTACTATTTTATGAACTTCTACTGTCCATTAAATTCATAATAATAACCTTATGGATATTGCATGCCTTTAGCAACTATTTATGTTAATTTATATCGTTAATTCATTATATTATACCTATTTGCTTTTTTCAAGATTTTAGTTATTTATTTTCTGTTTGTCGATCTTTATGACATGGCTTTGTCTCAATTGAGTACGTTTTAGAACAATCTAATTTGTAAGAAAAAAACATGATGAAGAACAAAATTCATAGAAGCTATGCAAAACAGAGAGCTGTTCGCTATTTGCTAAAGTAGGTCACTGCTGCTGTTAGGTAGGTATGTGTAATTATAATTAGTTACAATATTGTGAATATGCAAATATAGTTCTTGAACTTTATTCCACGTAATTATCCGTTCCATCGTCATAATTTAAAGTTTTTTCGTAACATAATTGTTATGGTAAACCATTTGGTAATCTAGTAATTACTGTTAACGATTTTGTAGGTAAGTACCTACCTTTTTTATGGATGGGAAATCATCAAATAACTGCTCCTGCTCTGGGCAGAGCGGAAGGGAGTGTCAGACTCTTACTGACTAAAACCTATTCGTGCTCCTCGCTAGTGCCCTTTGCTTTCCGGGGCCGCGGTACTCTTTCGAACAGAATCCGCAACCCTGGCAGGATTTTGTAGCTGTACCTATCTAGTTTTTGTCAGTGGCGAAGAGCTCGTGGCTAAATAATACCAGCCGCGCTGGGTGGATCTTCGGCGCTTGCTGAGTTTGGTCTGGTATGGAGTCTCGGTACTTATGGCAATGGATGGTCGCCCATCCGTTGTCATAAGTACCGAGACTCCTCCGTGACTTGTACAGTTTAGCTGTTGGTCCCGGCTTTCATTTGAAGATCTTAGTGTTATGGATAGTGAGAAGCCAGAAAATCTGATACCAGTCTTGCCAATAGATATCGTGTCACCCAGTAACTGGGTTGTGAAGGTCAGGCATAGGCAGTCGCTCGATGTAAAATACTGGTACTCAGGAGCATCCGGTTTGACTGTCAGTCGACCCCAATATAGTTGGGAAAGGCTCGGCAGTTTTTGGCAGTAGCTTCGCCCGTGTGAATTTCGGAAATTATCTCACAGGAACGTAGGTACCTACTGCAGGGATAAAGTTATCCTTTTCCTGATCCAGGTAATACTCTAAAGTTTAAAGTCTAAAGGCCAGTCCTGTGTTCCAAATTCAATCAAACCGCAGCCGTTGAGCCGTGATTGATTAAAAATCATAAAAACTTCGTCTTTCGTCACCAAATGTAAAAAGGAACCGGCAATAAAGTGGCGCAATAAACTCCCCAGCAAGAGAGAGATGGCACAACGTTCGTTATTTAATTATATTTTCCTCTACATAGGTTACTCATACTTTACTGTGTATACTGTGGTCAGTTGGTCGCACATACTTATCATTTTGGCTACGTACTATTAAGCATGCGCTTCGAATTACTGTCAATCATCAATTCATCACCCTTTTCAAGGAACTACAGGACCTCTTTCTGCGCAGTGATATAAATAAAATTCTCGATTTTGCGACTGTTGAGGCCCGATCTTAGAATTGATGTACTTAATCATAATTTACTTAAAAAATGAGAACTTGCATAACATACCGAACGATTTTGAAGGAGATTCTTAATCCGTTGCTCATTAATGAGTGTTGTTGAATTGTCGTAATAAAAGACATTTCCAATGTCCTCATGATTGTGTGTTACAAATTATAAAATACCCTGCAGGATTAAGATGGATAGTCACAATCTCATGTATATTATCACACCATGTATATGCCTGGAGCCTCATTAAGTTTGGTTAAGTACTAATTTATATATTTTATTTTGATGGTATAATGGAGTGTGCTAGCTAACAAGTAGTAAATAATATTTAATATTATGATTTCCATGTTGGATACATTTTTTTTTCAGTGTGTGTATTAATTTTACTTAAAACGTAACAGACAGATGTGTCGCTGGAGAGTTTGTTGCGCCACTTGTTCTTCCCAGCTAAAACACTAGGAAGTGGTGAAGGGCGGGCGTTTTGGGGGACTGTTATAAACATTGACGTTCAGAAAGTGCTGGTGCCGAGCCTAATTTGAATAAATGACTTTTGACCATCTTATTCGGATCAATATTTTCGAGCTAGCAAAACCATCTGTTTAATTTATTTATTTATTGTTAAGGCACTTCAATGACTTACTAAAAAATACATAAAATATTTTGTACAGGAAGATCTAAGTTTAGCTTTGTGTGCAGTCCTCGGACTGTTTACAATTAACTCACCGACACGCTTGTTACTAGTTTTGATTAGGCAATCGTAAAACATGGAGGTTCTCAGAAACCTGTTTATAAATAGAAATATCATATTTCCTTATGTTGGTAAACTTGAAGAAATTACCTTGTACTGAGCTTCCTTAAGTAATTTAAAAGAATATGTTTTGACCCAACAAATTCAGAACGCCGTGTTTTAAGAAATCTTGAGCTGGCCTTATATAAAAATGATATCTTGTTTATCGATTGGGCAAAATGTACTTATGCATAAGTGATGAAAACCATGTTTCATTTATAAGAACCTACTTGATATACATCTTAAGCTGACAAGGCTTAAGGTAACATGCTAACTCACACCGTTGATTGAAACATGAGCGAGCCACTTGAATCGTTCCAAGCGAGTTAGCATTTCAATAAAAAATATGCCCTCTGCCCGTACTTAGATGAAGTGGAACAAACATCTCTATACATTTCTAGGACGGCTTGTTTACTTGAGTGTCGATCGATATTAGAGCTTTACAAGTTGATGTCATTGTTTTCGTAATTCGAAGTGGTATTTTCAGGTCACATAAACAAGATTCAAGTTGTAGAAAAGTGTTGTCAGTGTTGTATTGCGACATGGTGACAAATGGCAATGTTGTCGGTCTATCGCCGTTTTTAATGCAGTCAAGTGCTTTTGTGCACTAAAGTAATTTTACATGAGATAAGAGGTACTTATTAGAGGTTGCTTTTAAAAAATGTTAGGAAACTTGTTCTGTTTACTTATGGCCAGAATAGTGGCTCTAGTTTCATTTGAATAGCAGCTACACTGTTAGAAATATTTCAACCATGGTTTTCTTCTACTGGATAGATACTGCAAATTGTGCAATCCATAGCCAAGGTTTCTTTTAATTTATAAATGCCGGTAAAACTCCTTGAGCGTCTATTTATTAATCGATACTATCTCTAAATTCAACTCTCTTTGAACCGTAAATATGTATAATGAAGTTAGCTAGAACGTCATGGAAAATTTCCTATTTTAATCAATTATGAATGCTTTGCTTACCTACTTAAATGATTATTACATTTATTTTGCCGGTTTTAGGTATGTTGACCTACTCTAATGAGTCACACTATTTTCCTTACCTACCCTATTATTATTTATTTATTATACACTTTATTGTACACCAAAACGTAAACAACAAAAGGAAACTTAAAACTAAAACACATACAATGGGCGGCCTTATCGCATTCCGCGATCTCTTCCAGACAACCTGGGATGGACAGTATTTGCCTGGACATGAAATTATGCATGACGATAAAAAGAAATACGTAACTACTGAATTGTTAAAAAGTAAAACGATTAAGTTTAATTTAACTAGAACAGTTTTTTATTCTGCAATCTTCAGTTTATTTAATCATTGTGCAGTTTCAGCCAAATTTGTTCCCCAGTAGGTACCTACTTAAGTGTGCACGATAGGGGCCCAAAAAAAAATTCTAATCATAAATGAACGTCTACATTGTTTTAAATCAATCAATCCAAATTTGAACAATGTTGCAACACCCCTTGTGTTGCAACTAGGGGTTGCAAATATTCGATAATTTTTGGTATTCGAATATTTTTTCAGCTCTATTCGAATCATTCGAATAATATTCGAATATTTTAGAAAAATAAGTTTTTGTATAATTTGTCCCATTTTTAGTGCCTTACAAACAAGTAGGTAACATATTTTCATGTAATTAGGCGTAACATCCCAATCAGAACCAATTTTTAAACATCAAACTTTTAATCAAATATAATTAATTTTATATATATTAATTAATAAAGTTAGAAGTAATATGATATCTCAAAGGCCTTTGACAAGGTCTGGCATGCTAGTCTGTTGGGTAAAGTTCCCGCGTACGGCATCCCTGCTGACTTTTGCAATTGGATTTCCGACTTCCTCAGTGAGCAATCGATTAAAGTCGGATCATATGGCTATTGATGCCGCTGTTCCTCAGGGGTCTGATCGTTCTGCGATTCTATTTCTGCTGCTCATCAACGACCTGCTGCAAATAGGTGCAATCGGTTATGCCGATGACAGCACAGTCTCAGAAAGATACCTATCCAGTGCAGGTGCCAGCAGAGAGGAAACGGCTACTCTTAGAGAGGCCATGGTAGAGCGAATGAATTTGACTTTAAATCTCATTTCAAATCTGATCAAATTCAATGCTCTAAACACAGGCGTGTCTTTTCACTGTCAAAAGGAGTCCGTTTCAGTTATCTCCTACTTTCGGAGTTGTACCTGTTACTGATCGCCTGGAGCTCTTAGGCAAGGAGCTGACGTCTAATCTCAACTTCGGCTCAACCATCGAGTCAAAAGCACAGACTGCAACCAAGAAGCTGAGCATCCTAAATAGAATTAGACGATACTTCACATCTGGACAGCTTCTGAGTCTGTACAAAGCCCAAGTTCATTCCTGTATGGAGTAATGCAGCCACTTATGGGATGGCTCAGCAAAATACGTGCTTGCTATATTGGACTCGATGGAACGCAGAGCAAAAAGACTTATTTTAGGCGACGATACGCTGGTGGCTAAGCTTCACAGCCTGGCTCATCGGCGTAATGTTGCTTGCCTGTCGGTCTTCTACAGACTGTACTTCGTAGAGTGTGCGCAGGAACTCCACGACCTCATTCCACCATCGCCCTTTTACCACCGGAATACCAGACGTACTGCTGGGTACCATCCGCACTTGGTCGATATTCCGACTAGTCGTAAGGGCTTCTCCTCACGTTTATTATGCGCACAGCTAAAGTGTGGAACTCTCTACCAACGTCTGTGTTCTCTTCCACATATGACCCTCTGCCTTCAAGGCAAGAGTGAACAGGCATTTCTGGGCACGCTCGCTCCATCAAAGACCTCATCTATCGCTTTCCATCAGGCGTGATCGAGGCCAAGAGCAAGCCCATACCTCAATAAAAAAAAATGATCTTCGACCTAAACCAGAAAATCAAAATTTTAGAAATAAAACAAATAAAAAAAAACTATCAAATTGTCAACCAAAACTTAAAGTTTTATGTTATTAGCTAAAACAATGCAACAAGTTTATCCTTTTACCTTCCATTGAAAGTTATTGAAGCTAAATAATACAAGTAATCTTACTACATAAAACCAAGTCGGGTTTGTTACAAGACTTAAACCTCGAGAACTGCTGGACCGATTTTAATGGTTTTAAATTTGTTGGATTTGTCTCCCAAAATGTTCCTGGGTTTCGTAGGGAAGGGTAGATAGGTACGGTAGGTAGTCAGTTGACGGGAGCGAAGCCGCGGGGGACAGCTAGTAATGTCCAAAATTTCTTTACAAAATAACAAAATGCACGGCTCTGTTGTAAAAACCACGCGACTGTTGTTTTGTGAACTCGGCGGAAAGCGCCCGGTGAGCAAGTTGTAGTCAGCAGAGTAATGGAGGCCGTTGATTGGTCGAATGACTGTCAATCGTAGTAGTGCCGATCTATTCCAAAATTCCGAGATTTGAGGACCACGCGTTAGACGTCGCGTTCGTAATAAAGAAAATAATGTTGTGACCTTAATTATTGAGGTAATATTCGAATGTTCGAATATTTAAAATTTACTATTCGAATATGAATTTCAAATGGATATTCGAATAATTCGAATATTCGAATATTCGATTGCAATACTATAGTTGCAACATTGTTTAAATTTGGGAGTTATGCATGTTGGGTAATAAGGTCAACATGTTAATTTTTATACTTATTATTTCAAAAGTAATAAATTGTATTTAAGTCAAACCTATTTATTTTCAAGTCAAGATTAGTTTTGACTTGTAAAATCATGATATTTATAATTAAACTTACTAAATATTCAAATAATTTATTTATTTGTATATTGTGTCAAGTGATAATTAATTCGCCTTATGTCATTCATAAATGTTACCATATGCATGCAAAACGTTACTTACAACTTTACGAGGTCAAAATAAATCTAACTAAGAAACTGGTTTACATGTCACCGGAAAGTTGCTGATTCCGTAAGATTGTAAGTAGTCTTGAAATATTGTGTAAAAATTCGTTTTGTAATCACTAATTCCCGTCCAAATTCAAAAGTTTCCAATATATCCGTGTGTTATTAAGAAATAATAGTTTACAATTTCACGCGATATTTTAACATAAAAAAAAAAATAAGAACGCGTCGAATACTTAGTTATTTTATTATGTCGACTGTTTCATGTTGAAAACAAAACATTAGGTTCGCTTAAGTTGTTATTACTTACTTTGAGTGCCTCAAGTGTCTTTAAAGTTATTGTAATGCTGATGAAGTATCTAAGAAACCTATTTATTACCAAGACCGCTTAATTACAACTTTGTTAATAAACCGCAATAATATTAGGTACTTATGTTAGAAATAAAATAATGTAGCTAATGGTGTACTTAATTTACCCTATTATTTATCTGTGCAATGAGTTTTAAGGCATACATAAAATATATTTTATTGTAAACCAAAAATAGTTACTACATAACATAACTCTTTACACAAACTTACTTCTATAGCTACAATGGACCAATCTGACAACAATTGGGAATGAACAGTTCTTTTGATTGTGACCAAAATGTCAACAAAGCAATTAGGTACTGAGTGGAGATTTGAAAAATGATTTCCAAATCAGGGTTATTGAACTCCAGGAAGAGTAAACAAAGTGCGTTTGACGTTTATAAACCATGCATTTTGGCGTTAAATCACGTAGGTATAACAAAAAACATAAGTAATGTCTTATGAATAGGTACCAATATTATTCGATTTGGTCCATTGGTCTGGAACGTCTGTCTTTACATGGGAAAATGCCTTAGAAGATACCTTCCCAAGCAATAAGCTCTTGCATAATCCAAGTGATCCAGAATTTGAAAATAATGTAAATTTCTTCTTTTTTTCCAGAAAAACAGCCTCAACCTATACATTTCACACCAAAGAGGTCCATTCTTCAAGGCCGAGTTCCAAACGGAGTTAGACCTAAGGAGGTTCCACATCGCAGACGTAACTGACAAACGTATATTTGTCTCTGTCATGCACACTGATTCTCTAGCCGACCTGTATGTGTCAGAGATAAGTAACAATTTCACGCAGTACAACTTTGTTCTGAGTTTGGAGCAGATATTGTGCTACTTCCCTGATGCTAACTGGAAGGATAGCTGGCTTGAGTAAGTTGGATTGGATTTTTCATAGTATAAAACTCGAATCGAAGGTAGAATAAAAAAAGGGTATTCATCTATTTTGTAATGAAAAATATTTCAATCTTTTCGTTTACAATATTAATCCAAAGCGAGGTACGAGTTCAGTTCTTTTCCCCTTCCTCATAACGTACCTACGTCACAACATTTTTAACAACAATCTACCAAACATAAAATTCATTATCGAAGGGAATGACATTTATTTACATTCAAAAAACCTTGTCCACAAGGACGGTGAGTATTTTGGCGGCAGAATTAATTTATTTTAGTATCACGAATGTCAGTTTGAGGTGACACTGATCAATCATCAGCATTTCACTGAACTTTTGTCGCTTTGTTTTTATTATGGCTAAATATTTCGTGCAAATAAATGATGGGTGACTTTCAGGGACGTGACGGAAGACCCGTTCACTGACTTGTACCGTGTGGAAGGTCTGAAGGGCATCTACATAGCTTCGAGAGTAGATTCCAAGGCCCCCGTCGCTAACATTGGACCGGAGCATCTCATCTCGCTGATTACCTTTGACCATGGAGTCACTTGGTCTCCCATCAATCCGCCCACTGAAGATGAAAATGGTAAGCTTTCTATTAATGTAGCTATATTGCGCCTAATAGCGGGATTGGTTAATATTTGCTCGGATCGAGTAAGGTGGAAAAAGGAAACGGAGGACTTTGCTCTGTAGGGAGACAAAACTGGCTGATATATTATTATTGAATAAATAGCCTATACAAAGGTGAGTCTTTACTAAATGTACCTTGTGGAAACTCCCCGTAGGGTTTTGGTCGGGTATATAGTTAACAACGAGACTAGAAATTTCTAACTATTAAGTAAACCCGACTTGGAGTATCATAATCGGGTATATTTAGGACCTAGCGTTGCGTGATTACGTACTACTAAATATACACGGCCTGTGCAGCGTCTGTAATGTAATGAATGATGAAGATAAGGAGTTGCAATTGTAAAGTAAAATCCAGGGATTAATGGAACCTCAAAACACTAAAGTGGCTTCTGCATCGGTTCCGGCGCTACGGGAAATACAACCCCTTCAGTTTTACGTAACAATGGATAGGCACCCATGCTCACCTCCGCCGCTAAGGCTCGCACGGGCGCTGAGGCTTTGTTACAGCGGGCGGGGGTGTTCTCCCTTCGCGCCGTCGGTTTTTATTTACACTCTAGGTGTAGCAGCCAAAAGACTACGTGAAGTCGGGGTGCCCCGAATCGGCTTTGGAACAGATTCGACCTTAGACAAGGAAGCAAAAGCAAGCGAATCTATGTTCAAGACAGAGACAACACAACTGCGGGTAATGGGTGAGAGTGACGAATCCTGCTCGGGTATACTTATTACAGCGCGCTTTTTTGAAGTAGCTACTATTTAATCCCGATTTCACTCAAGCAAGTTTTGGTTTTAATTGGGTATGTTTATTCATGATTCATTTTAAACTAGTGCTTCTAAATGCGAGTAGCGGTGTCCTGGTAAGGTACATTTAGCTGTAGTCACTCGAAAATGTGATCTTCTAATTATAACCGAAGTCGGCCAGGTCCGTGACGTCACTGGCGTCTCCACAAGGTACATTTAGTAAAAACGCATAGGCTATACCGTCTCCAGTGTCCCATATATCTCTACCAAAATTCTTCTTAAATCGGTTTAGCGATTTAAGCCTGAAAGCGTAACCAACAAAATCACACATCCGTGCCTGCAATCAAACCTTGTATAAGAAATAATCGGCTCATAAAACGCGTAAACACAATCGTTGAAGGGCACAATGGAAAAGTTGTAACACTTTCATTGAACAATAGTAATCAGTCAGTATATGAGTTATGTACAGATTTCAGTTGTTATAATAATAGGAATGCAATGTTTACCTCATTTCATTATCGAGGAACTTTGCTTCGTTAGAGAATTATAATTGTGTTTGCTCTTAGTTTCATGTTTTGTGTAGAATTGTCGGTAATAATATCGAGGTTTCAATCTATTTTCCTTGTGATTAATGCAAGCATATTCCGCAAAACAATGATTTGTAGCTAAAAAGTGTTATTATATTTTATTAAATGAGCACATGATGGGTATTGGGTGTGTAATGTAGATATCAAATAGTGTGCGTGCATACATCGAGTGGTGATTATGTTCGAGAAAAACCCACCATGTAAATATAGTGCACTTTCCTCGAATCGTGCACCGTCCATCCAGTATTCACTGAATAATGATTATAATTATGCGCAATTCCTTTAGTGGCAGTAAAACAAAAAAATGGATCAAATGATTTTAATTTTTCTTAAATGGTTTAAAATCAATAGATTGCCTCATTTTTACCGTATTGACAATCTCATATAAATCCATTTACCTGTTTTTCAGTAGCAATGGTGGCAATATTTAGGGCGACCATAGTCCGTTCACAGGCACAAGTTTCTTCAAAACAACAACTTGTTCAGCAATTTCACTAACCTCCGTCTTACTGTTTGTTCTCAGGCAAGCCAATGAACTGTCACATAGAAAACTCATGCAGTCTGCATTTATGTCAGAAGTTCAGTCAGCTGTACCCAGTCACAAGGTAAGAATAAACAAACTTTGCTGGATTTAAATTCTTCTGAAACAACATCTGTTTCTTTTAAAAATGAACTTTATTGTTAAAGCGTAAGGTATATTTTGATGTAACTGGTAAACGCTTAATAGTAGATAAGCTATGATGATTGTTACGTTGCTATCGATAACGTAGTTCAACTTATTAGTTAGTATTGTCGTAATGTGGTGTAATTTAAATCGGACATTGTAATAAATTGGTTACGGCTGGAAACGATAGATTAGTTATTGATTTGATAACATGGGAAATCATTGGTTTTTTTAATAACTTCTATTTATCGTAATTATACAATCTATGACGAAACGATATCCTATCTATTTAGAATATACCAAGTCAATCAAAAAACCCCAAATAATGACGGTTCAGACAATCGTTTCAAATAGAAGTAGGAAGTCGGTTTACCTCATTTCTTGAACATGGACTTTTCCAAACATTGTTCCCAAGAATTGTGTTGGGACTACATACCTTTGACACAAAAGTCGGTAGCATATTCGTGGCCGTACCGTACGTATGAGTCTAATAGGAATGCTAAGTCCATGTCGGTGTGCATAACGGTCTTCCCTGGTCTGCGATAAATATCGTAAGTTTTATATTACCGTTAAAGACGGGAAGTTATAATGTGCAGTAAGGGCACATAATAAACTCGTTGAAATGGTAATACAAAAATTTAACGTTGTGTGTTACTAAGTTATTTCACATTCTCTTCTATAAAACTTGAACAAGATAATCTCAATTTACTCAAGTAGCAATGACTATTTGGATCATCATATTGACGGTAATAATTAACACAATTTATCAGCGGACAAAATATTGAAGGAAAACATAAACTAATACGTTTACCTTTATCATCTTAGTAGCAAAGTCACCTTGAACTCTGTAGATAATTTAATTTATAAGCCGCTTTCTGACGATATAACTTATCTGTTTACTGCATAGTTTGTTGACCCGTTTGACATAGGAAAGGAGTCATTTAGACGCTCAATTCTCACGGATGAAGCCCTTGTATTATACTCCCTATGACGTCACGTTTTTGTGAAACAGACAACAAGAAACAAAGATAACAAACAACAACTTTGTTGATTGATTCGGCAAGATGGGCAGATGACATTATTACCATTGCGGTTAGACCCTGGATGAGGATGGCACAGGAACGTGGAGATTGGCACAAGGAAAGAGGCTTATGCTCAGCAGCGGGCTTATTCGTACTGTGGATGATGTTGATTGATTCTAGTTGGCGATGCAAAGATAACGCGCGCGCCTCTAGCGGCGAAATTTAGAAGTTGCCTAAGAACACTTGCAGTACTGCCAACACCAATTTAGTTTGGGGAATTCCCCACACGTTGGCAACGCTGTACGAAAACTGTCAGTGTCGTTCTTAGACAGCTTCACAAATTTGACACTAGCGGCGGCGGCGGGATCTTTGCATCGCCAATTGATAGCAATTCAATTACAAGAAGATCGATTTGGAACAGTAGGTTTTTACTATATTCAAGTCTTATGGGAATGATGTGACTAGAGTAGCCTTCATTCTTCGTAAGTTCCCAGTATATGTTTCTATTAGAAATATATTTTCTGAACCCGTCTTATTCATACTACCTATACTGCTATCGAAATTTTAAACTCAAAAGAGCTGGTTGTGAATATGACTAACAATAAAAAGTACGGTAGGTTTTACATTTCTCGGAAACATAATCAATAGAACTGCTGTATCCTTAGCACATTGGACTTATGATGACTAATGTGAAGCCATAATTATGGTGTTAAAATGAGGTGGATAACAAAATGTTGCATTAATTTGTATAAACATAATTACTATCAATTTAACAAGAAGTGTAGGTTAATAATGAAAATGG
The DNA here is from genome assembly GCA_947386135.1 of Melanchra persicariae. Taxonomy (NCBI): domain Eukaryota; kingdom Metazoa; phylum Arthropoda; class Insecta; order Lepidoptera; family Noctuidae; genus Melanchra; species Melanchra persicariae. The sequence goes on from OX376659.1 coordinate 7,730,348, forward strand.
CATATTAATCATGCTAACCACCCTTTGGAATGTTTGTGCATTCCTATCACGAACAATGTTGTGGTCGATGATAATACAGTAACACAGTGACATACTTTTAAAAACAAAATCAATTTGTTGAATTGACATTTGCATATTGTAGATAAAAGTATTCTGCCACAGCTACTGTCTAATTTCTCTATTTACAGATAAAAATACAAAAAAAAAACTACAAAATTAACCACTCAATTTATATTAGTACAAGGCCATCAATAAAATGTGCTTATTTACCCGAAAATGCTTGTGTGAACGGTATTGGGTTTATCTGTGCCGTTAAATTAATAGTTAGCGTAACCAATTAATAGAAATAAATTGTGCTGTATTATAATAAATGCTGATAAAGATTAAATTGCTTGCAGCCCACCAGGAAATGTGGTTGCGAACGGTTTGAGGTAAACTCATACAAATAGAGTGCATTACAATACTTACATTTTGCTTTTACTTTAATTTGCACTGCACGGACATTTTATCCATTATACTTAAAAACCACATTTATTTGATGTATACCGTTTGTGATTGTATTTTTTTCATTATGATTTAATTCACTCATTTGCAATTAACAATGATGTCAAATTGTTCTATTTAATGTTAGTAGAAAAGTAGAACTCAATTAAAATCATTTTTTTTGAGCATGGTGTAATATGTGGGTCATGGGTGTCAGAGTTATTCTTTCATCTAGGAAAGAGTGTACATAGGGGAAATATTATTGAATTTCTGGTATAATATACTTGTATATTTTTACACCATGACAGAAGGTATCATAACATATTTTCTATTATAGATCAGCAAGTATTATGAGCTCGAAATCGGCTCCTGGAATTATAATGGCAACTGGCGTGTTGGGCAAATCTCTGAAGGGTATACCAGGAGTGTATATCAGTCGAGATGCTGGTCTCACGTGGAAGAGGATCCTCAAAGACTATTACTTCTTCAACTACGGAGACCACGGCGGCGTCCTAGTCGCAGTCAAGTACTTCAAATCTCGCGGTGAAACGAGAAAGATATTATATTCCACCAACGAAGGCATCGAATGGAACTCTTATCAGTGAGTCATTTAATGCATTTCATGTTATCAATATTAAATTAATTATTTGTCGTTATTAACAACATTAATTTGTAGGTTCAATGCCGATGACCTGCGCATCTACGGACTGATGACCGAGCCGGGAGAGAACACGACAACGTTTACAATGTTTGGATCGGCGAACGAGCAGCATCAGTGGATCATAATTACCATAGATCTGAAGAACACTTTCACTCGGAACTGTACCGATGACGACTACAAGTACTGGTCACCGTCGCCTCCTAACTCCTCGGTTTCCTGCGTGCTCGGTACTAGGAATACTTTCCAGAGACGTCTCGCTCATACTAACTGCTACAACGGAATAGATTACGACAGACCTTTCAAGAAAGAGACCTGCGAATGCAGTCGCCGAGATTTCGAATGTGATTTCGGATTCATGCTATCTGGCAACGACTGTATTCACAACAAATCGTCCAAATACGATCCCTATGCCATTCCCGCAGAGTGTCAACCGGGACACTTCTACAAACGAACAAAGGGTTACAGGAAAATTGATGGAGATGTGTGCACCGTCTCTGGTTACATGGCGTATGTCCCAGATATGATCCCCTGCCCCATTGAACAGGCTACTGAATTCATGTTGGTTGCTTTGGGTAGTCAAATCGCTCGCATAGATCTGTTCGACAACTCGACTATATACCCCGTTGTAAACGAAAGAAACATAGTTGCTATCGATTTTGACATTAAAAATAATTGCATTTATTGGGCTGATATTGAATTGGATAAGATCAGCCGTCAATGTTTCAATAACGGTACTGCACAAGAGGTGATTGTTGATAGGGACTTAGCTAGCATTGAAGGAATGACGTTTGATTGGATTTCAAACGTTTTATTCTTCGTTGACGGTTTGAGGAAAAAAATTGAAGCTGTCAGGACAGATTTGATCAAAGAAGCCAGGATGAGAGTAACAATCTTAGACTCCAAGGTTCTATCAAGGCCGCGTGGTATCGCAGTTCATCCTAAAGCAGGCTACCTATTCTGGACCGACTGGGACAGGAACAACCCATCAGTATCGAGGGCAAACCTCGACGGCACGGATGTCAAGAAACTATTCGGGAAGACAATTGTCCAGTGGCCTAATGGGATAACGATCGATCAAATGTCGGAGAGAATCTACTGGGTGGACGCTTTAGAAGATTACATCGCTAGCTCTGACTTGAACGGTAAATACTTTAAGCGGATTCTGTGGAACGATGAGAGAGTAACGCATCCTTTCGCTGTCGCTGTATTGAAGGACAAGATGTATTGGGATGACTGGAAGGTTAAGTCAATATTTGTCGCTGACAAAGACTCTGGATCGAATGTATTGACGATTAATGACTCGTTCGTCGGTTTGATGGATCTCAAAGTGTTCGCTCACTTCGTTCAACACGGCAGTAACGCCTGCTCGTACAAGAACACGAGTTGTGACGCGATATGTCTGGGTGGGCCGGGCAATACGTTCAGCTGTCTGTGCCCCGATGGTTTGACGATGGTTGGCGGCAAGTGTATGTGCGCTAATAATACGGAACCGTACGCGAACTTGACTTGCCCTGAAACTGCAGTTTCTACCTGTGCACTGGTAAGTGTTTATTTCATCATGATCATCATTTCAATTGAAAGACGTCCACTGCTGGATATAGGCCTCCCCCGTCAAGTGTTTATTTACTAAATCATTGCTTAATCCATTAAAATAATCCCATTGTTTCTCCCATGTTAACAACCGACATAGGTTTTACATTATTGTTAATTCTATTTGATTGAATGGATCCCTTTGTGATGAAAGAATTTAGATTATCTGTAATGTTATCAATCAAATTAGGTACGTGGGTACGTCAGATATAAGCCGATTATGTGGGTTGGTATCTATGAAGGTATTTACGTGATTTATGTTCTAAAATGTAAACAGAACATCAAACAAAGGATTCTTTTGAATTGAGAAAAACTATCTGTGAATTGTTAAGCTTTCGAGAGGCTCATTATTCAAGTTTAGAATATCATTAATTTTTTATAATAACAACATCAAACAGATTTATAAAAATGGAGTGAATGACTTATAATAAACACACACACATATTAAACAAATTCCAGAATATATCCAAACAAACAAACTCAAGGACAAAAAAACTTGAAGCAATATGATTTACAGTGCCATAGGCGTGTTTTTGGTAGTTAATAACTATGGGCACCTCAATTTCGGTAATGTGCGTTTGTTGATTAATTAGCTTGGCCAATGGTCAAAGAAATAACTACTAGTTAAAAATGAAAATAGTTATCAATTGATCGAAAAACGGATTTTAACGACATTTTTATCACAATACTATAATAACCATTAGTTGAGTTAACTAGTTATGCATGAAAAAAACTCGCCCTAAGCCTTAACATTACGCATCTGTACATTGTACTATCGCTAAAACTGTTAATTCAACTTTCTCAGGACCAGTTCATGTGCAAGAACGGCAAGTGCATCTCATCATTCTCCCGCTGCGACGGTAACAACGATTGCGGAGACCTCTCCGACGAGATCGGCTGTCTATGTAACCCACCAATGATCATGTGCGATAACACCCGCTGCTACATGCCGCATTGGAAGTGCGACGATGATATCGATTGCGCGGATATGAGTGACGAGAAGGGTGTGTATAACTTTGTTTCTAAACCAGGTTCTGCAAGCGGCTTCCCCTGCGTTAGATCGGAAATTGTAACATGGGAAGTACTCCCGGGATTAAATTATCCAATACAAATATGCAAACTCACGAAATTTACATTCGTTCATTAGGTATTCTTCTTAATCATCTGCTTAAAGCACGTTGATTTGACGTTTTCAGGCGCATGTCGTTTCCCACTGCGGGGCAAAACTTCTCCACTCCTTTCAAACCTGTGTAAAATAGCTAAGCTATAATAGAATTTATTATTACAGACTTCATTTCAATATCCCAAGACAAAATAAATTATTACAAATTTTCCCTTCCTTCCATGAATGCAATATTTTATTGGTTATCAGTAACCACATACCAATTGTGTTAACAATACCAGGTAGAATCAAGTTTGCTTCTACAATATTTTGTCCTGTTACTCACAAAAACAGAATGTTTTTAATAAAACTAAGATCATAAAAAGTAGAATAACCTACACCCATAAAGTAAAATATTTTCAAATGAAGTATTTTAAATATTTTTGTTTGCTTTACTTATCGCTACTGTAGCAAAAACAAACTGTGTATTACATACAATATTATTACATTTTGATTTAACAATCATATTAAGTATTTTGAACTTAGACAGTGAGTCACGGCTTTAAATAGTTCTGTTGTACACTCTACTTTGGATAACATACTTAAGTACATTTTAATGTAACATGTTTTATTTTTATTTCAGATTGCGGTGTCCGTAACTGTTCTGAAAGCAAATTCCAGTGTGACAATGGTCATTGTATTGAGAAACGATGGGTTTGCGACGGAGATAACGACTGTAAGGATGGATCCGACGAAAGGAACTGTACGGTTAGTGACTATGAATATTGTTCGATTTGAAATCTACTATGAATAGCGCTATAGTAATTATTATTACAACCCCGTGCTATCCCACTGCTGGCCAAAGGCCTCCCTCCATTCCTTTCAATGTTCATGATTTTGCTTCAAATTCTTAAGAGTCTCCAAGCCAAGAGAGCGAACTAGTTGGTGGGCGTGGTTAAAATGTATGCCGTCTCTATCGGAATCGTGCGAAAATGCGACAGCGCCAGTAAAAAGCAGTAAAGAGATAGTGCGCGATGCGCACACGCCGCTACTGCAGTGTGATATGAATTTAGGCAATTAGGCCTATAAAACACGTCGCTATGGGCCTAGTGTGATTATGTAATAATGCTAAGATAAATACTGTAAAAATAGTGTTATTCGAATTTTTCAATAACTTAACTAGGTCTCTACGAAAGCGGTTTTGAAATATTCGTATTATTTATATACTTTATTTAAGCTTAAAGTTGCGCTAAAATTTGCTTAAAAACTCGAATGTTTAGAGGGTCCTAACTTTCAAACCAACTTTTCTTATGGAATTCTGGCCTCGTACAGGCGTAGGTAATAACAAAGCGAATTAATATCATCCTGATTTTCTAAAATACAACCATAAATAGAGGAGTAATCACCTGACGCCGTTTGTATGAAAAGTTGACCGGCTTGAACAGCCTTAAGGAAGACATCCAGGTCATCCCGCCATCTCCTTGGTGGTCTGCCGCGGCCCCGTGTTGTTCCTTCAGGGCACCATACCTGTGTTTTACGGGCCCACAGCTTGTCATACGGCAGACCTTTCCTTCCTGACATGAATAGAACTACACCGGTTTATTTTGAAAATTTACTTCAGTGTCAATGACGATGATGGAAAAGTTTAGGACAGTGTATTTAGTCAGTGCCAATCTAGGACCCAAATTTGTAATGTTTTGTGTAGATTAACAACACGGTCGGCTAAACGATCACTCCGATTTTTTCAATAAACTGTATTTTTAACCGACTTCAAAAAAAGGAGGAGGTCCTCAATTTGGTTGTATTTTTTTCTTTGTTTCTGGTTTGTTACCTCATAGCTCCGTCATTTATAACGGATTTGAAAAACTCTTGCTTAATGTGAAAGGATTTACTTTCTGTAGTTTGGATTTAAATCAAAATAGGTGAAAAAAATATGTCATCTATGTATGTAAATGAAATTGCGTATTTTGCTTTCCTGTGACTTTCAGCTCCGTTTATGAATTACGAAAAATGATAAAGCAAACATACTAAAAAGCGTTACATAAAAAAAATAAACAAAAAAAGAAACTAAAAATAGACTATTTAAAAAAAACTTTTTACAAAAAAATACAACCGACTTCCAAATAAAAAAAAGAGTATAAAATAACTTTAGTTTCGGAAGTCGGTGTCAAAAGCGAAGAAACAACCTAAAACACCGCCTCGTATAGTTGCGTTAAAGTCACACATTAAGTATAGGAATTAATTTACCTTACGTAACAACTCTATATTGTTCAGATAGGTACATAAACTTCTCGAAAATAATATTGATGTGTACATCGAGTAGTACACTTTCATGATAGTGCTCGGTAATTTCGACACATATTGCACATGTCAGGATGGCCGAGCGGTCTAAGGCGCCAGACTCAAGGTTCCCTTGCTCACTGAACGTGAGTTCGAGTTGTTCTGGTCCTCTCTGAGGGCGTGGGTTCGAATCCCACTTCTGACAAACTTTTTGTGAATGTTTCTGCTGTTTTCGTGAAATTATGTTGTTTGTTATAAATGATTGGCATGTTTTGCATTTGAGTCGTACTGTTAAATTAGCCTTGATTCTTTTTATAGTGATAATGTTTTATTTACTCGCTTCCGTTTAAACAATTTGAACACAATTTATAATGATTTTCTGTAATCATCACAAATAGGTTTTGAAAGTGACTAAACAATTAAAACATAAATTTTTCCCACGCAAATTATTATTTTGTCTTTGATTTTTCTCCGTCGCGTCCTCGTTTCATTGAATAACCTTGCATAAATAGGTTTAAAGGAAAATTAATCACCGTTTTCTTAAACAAATGTAAACCAAATAAAACCTTTGTCTGAAAAATAACTAAGTAATTTACTTTTTATGTTTCAACAGTTACAAACCAAGCGCCCAGACATCATAGAAACCTGTTCTGGCAACGGCTTCGCATGCAGTAACGACAGCAGTATGTGTATCCCCAACTCCTGGGTGTGTGACGGTGAGAAAGACTGCGATAACGGCGAGGATGAAAGGGAACAAAGGTGCAAGGATTCGACTTGTGCACCCTACATGTTTAGATGTCCCAGCGGGAAGTGTATCTTTAAGTCTTGGGTGAGTTTCTGTAAATGTTCTTATTCGATTCCCCTTAAGGCATCTATTCTACTGCCTTAAGAGGCAGCGTTCTCTAGTATTCAAAGAGAAATCTTTGAATACTAATACTAATGTTAGTATACAAAGATTTCCTTCTGACATCTTTATTTTTTCAATTAGGTTTGCGACGGCGAGAACGACTGTGGCGACGACAACTCTTCCGACGAAAATAACTGCAGCAACACCAATAATTCCAAACTCCTCCCTATTCCGGGTACAGAGAAGCCAAATTTCCCTAGCAACGGGACCTGTTTAGAGTGGATGTTCAAGTGTGACAATGGCAACTGTTTACCTGATTGGTGGAGGTGTGACGGCATCAATGACTGCGGGGAAGGCGATCGGTCGGACGAGATCGGGTGCGGTATTGAGATGCCCGAACTGAGGCCGGTGACGCCCGAGCATCATACGCCGGTTAGCAGGAAGTGTGGGAAGAACGATTTTACTTGTGCACCAGGTACAGACATTGATGTGATTTTTGATAGCAATTTAATAAAATAAATAAATAAAATCATTTTATTTTGGACAACTAAAAGATCTATAAATTGTTAGTAACAGGTTTTCACTTAAACACTATTGTTAGTAACTTAACTAAAGACGAATTATTAAGAGGACCACCCATCAACTAGAACAAAGAAGTAGGTACTAGGGTATAAGTCTTCTCACAAATTGCCTTACTACAACATATTACCCCCCACCGCCAGAGCCCTACACTCCCTTTCAATGTCAACGTGGTCGCTGAGGTCGTCGGTAAGAAAATGCCCAAGATATTTAAACTTTTTTACTCTACATATTGGCGTACCGTTTATGGCAAGTTCGAGTGTACTTTCCCGGCACTTACCCCAAAGACTATGTATTCACACTTTTTGGTATTATAGACCAGTCCATGTTCAGCAGCAAAGGTCTCACATACATCGAGCAACTCCACGATAGCTCTCGGAGACGGGCCCAGCAGCACCATGCCATCGTCATAGCTGATGTTGTTACAACTAACACCATTTACCCTGCATCCGACACGCATGCTGCTGAGCTCGGCAATGAGGTCATTAACATATAGATTGAAGAGCCGGGGAGACTACAGACCACCCTGCCTCACCCCGCACTCCAACCCATATGATTCCGAGAGCGCATTACACCATTTGACACGGTTTGTCTGGCTACGATACTGGCCAGTACTGCAAAATAAATAAATAAATAAAAATAAAATCCGTTTTTTTCAGGTTTCCCCATAGTTATAAGAATTACATTAGATTACAAAATAAAAATAAAAATTTGAAAATAATAAAAACAATGTCATGAAATCAGAAATACTCAGTCAATTAAATTAAAATTAGTCAATGTCAAATAAAAAATATCGGGAATTACGTTAATTATATAAAAAAAGAGATAAAAAAAAGAGTAGGTACTTATATATTGGATAAAAAAAAATTATTTAAAACTCAGCAATAATGTTTTTAACCAGTCGTTAACATGCCCTGGCTACTATAACACATCTATATGCCTACCGCAACACTTCCTGGTATAAGGGCAGTCAAACCGTCCAGCGAACATCGCCAGGACGGCATTGGAGCTGGCCCGCACCCTGTGCCAAGGACGCGCACCGCTGCAAAATACTTAGCAGTTCCTCCGGTACACCCCTACTCCTCAACTTACTCCAAAGCACGTCGTAAGAAACGAGATCGAACGCCTTGGAGAGGTCAAGGAAGCAGGTGTATACCGATGTCCTACGTTTAGTGTAGTATTTGACAGTATGCTTGACAGCCAGGATAGCACTTTCTGTTGATAGTCCGGGAGTTGCTCATGTCCGAGATGTCATCGGTCCTATTCTTCACGATGGGTACTACAATGCTCTTGATTAAGTCTGTCACATTGTATAGATCAAGGACAGGACCCTCGGCATATGCACACCTGCATATTTTAATTGTTCTATACTAAGCCCATCACATTCAGGGGATTTTTCAAATAGTCTCCAAACAAGTTAGCAATACCCTCATGGTCAGTAACCCCACCTACCTCCGCCGCAAGACCAGGCCTAGCCTCCAAATTACCTGTGGACTTCCAAAAAGCACAGATATTATTTGAAGCTCGTTGTTCTGCTAATACGTCCATTTTAACTTGATCTTGCCTATTCTGACAGTACTTCAGCCGGCTTTTGAAAATTTTACGCGTCTCGTACATTCGATCGTAAACAGTCCCAGAGGTTGGTCGATCAGCCAAAATTCAAAATTGGAATCCAAGCCTAGCCTCCCGGTGAGCGTCTCGAACATGTTTGTTCCACCCACATAACGGACTACCCCGCTTAGGTCTCATGTGCGCTTCCTTAGATGGGAATCGCAACAACTTTGGCCTAACTATATCTAAGTTACACAAAATATATGAAGGTAAGTGATCAGACACATACACATCTTCATCAATACGTACACTTACAATTGTCTGCCAGGCTGACGAAGAGACCACACAATGGTCTAACCACCTCCTACATCCGTGAGCCTCGCTAGTGAAGGTGTAATAGTCTGAATCACCTAACTTTTTTGTATCAGCACAGATTTGGATTGATCGTTACAAAAACTTAATAACTCAACATAATAGTAGTTTATGCAACGACCATATGAAAAGGGTTATGAAAACACGACTATGGGTATCACACGAGTGTTTTAATACCTAATTATATGCTGTTGCATACACTATTTTATCTTCAATCATACAGTTGAAATAAAATAAGTGGAAAAATAATTTATTCCAATATGGCGGATATTCTCATTGCGAATTCGAATGACTGCGCAGCGCGCTCAAACATAGACAAAGATAAAAGCTGGCTCATTGACTTAAGTCAATGAGCCCGCGCCAAAAATAAAAAAAAAGTGTGCTATAAAAATTAAAAAGTTATTTTATGATGCAGTTGTTTAAAAATCGAAGGAAAATGTTGAACTGTAATGTTTTTTTTTAAATTTTACCTATCCACGAAAAAAAAGTATGTGTTTATGGATTCATTTTTGAACTCATATTTGGAACATTAGGTACGTTGTGAGTGTAGATAAAATGTAATTCTTTCAGATGTGCATTAAAATCACCCATTCTATAATTGTTTTTAACATCATACGTCGCAATTATTGCACTTACTTCGCTTAAAACCTCGGTAAACAGCGTAGGTTCTCCGGTGAGTTGGATTTATTACGGAAAATACAACAATAGCGCGACCACCAGAGACAGCTTTAATGGCCACAAACCGAGAGCTAGTACAGGATATTACCGAGACAGACTCAAAAACACCCTTTCTCCAGCGAATGACCACTCCCCCGTACGGCCGTCCCCTTAGGAGCCCCTCTGAAGTGTCTACAGCAGACTTACCCGCGAATTCAGGATTTATAGTTCCTTACATTGAGATGTCATGTGACCATACACATATTTGTCTTATATTATCAACTGACCTTTTAGCAGTTTTGCAATTAAAACTGGCTGATTTTACTTGAGACTTATTTAGATAATCCATTCTAAATTATATTCTAACTAACTTTTAGAGCCTCAGGAGCCTCTATTTGTTCTGTACATAAAATGCACAAAGCGTCTAAAAGTAATACCATCAGGCCATAACTGATCATTTATGGCTATTGGCTCCCTAAAAATGGTTGAGCCGAATGGTGTTAGCGTATGCGTCATGTTCGTGAACGGGCGCCGTCAGCTGAGACTGGTCATCTCTCGGCTGCCATGGTTTATTTTAATTATATCTTTGGATTGTTTCTTTTTTTACTCCGGACTCTTTTATCCTGCACGTCTTTTACATTGTTCTCACATATATGTATTAATACAATATGAATGATGTAACCATAATTTTGTAACAAAATATTGTTTTTAAAAGAGTGTCCGTGGAGTTTCTTGCACGTTCTTCTCCATAGAAATCTACGCTTTGGAACGTGCAAATAGCTTCATCTTTTTGACCGACCGACCTTGACAATTCAAAAGTGCCTGTAAATGGTCTAAGTAATTGAAATGAATGCTTTGACTTTGACTTTTAAAAACATGTCTACCTTGCGTTTCGATACATATACGAGTAACTTCAACTTTTTTAAAGATACACTTTCGTTAGTCTTTTAATGTAACTAATGATGTCATCTTCAGATGCTTCCTTATTCACATTCGATATTAATAATGGGATTTTAATATAAGCCGCACGGAATTTACTGTTCGGTACAATGGAAGCACGACCTTTTTGGCTAGCAAATGTAGGTTTCGAACGCGAACGCTTATTTTGCACTAATTTTCACTCATTATTACTCGGATCACTCACCACTATTTTAAAGACAACCTTATCATCCTTATCTATCGACGGCATATCCTCATATTGCACTGTAGTTTGCTGGAGAACACTCGATGTTTTCGCCGCCGTTGCGGCGGACGCACTGGCAATATTGCCAGCTTGCCGGAGGTGGTAGAAGTGACGAGCGCGCGCACAGGCCAGATCCGATAAGTTAACCGGTTTGCACGAAACCGCGGTGCTTGTTGTGGCCTCCACGCGCTCTGATTCTCGTACTGTCTCACTCCCGCACAAACTGCTGTCATCAAATTCGCATGTCATGCCGTCGGTCTCGCTCGCTTCCCTCGGAACCACAGTAGCTGTTTAGGCCTCCACATGCCGCAAAACAAACATGACGCAATAACTCAGTTATAAAGGCAATAGTTTTTCTAAGGGTTTAAAAAAAAATAACCATAACCTAATTCACTTCTAAGGCAATAGTGAAATAAAACAAACTAGTATTTTAAAGCCTTATATTATAAATGAAAATTATCAACATTTACAGTAGTAAAATGAACCTTACAGGACCATCTCGCGTACGACGCGAGACTATTCATATTGATGTGATTTTTTGGGGCCACATTACTAGTCGGTCGACTAGAAATGTAAAGTCCATAGTCGGCCGATCTCTTGTTCCAACTTGTTACTGAAATATTTTTTGGGCGATGCTATTTCCAGAGTCAAAATGAAAATTTTCTTCTCTACATTCCTGACAAAATAGCAGTTGTTTTTACATTGTTTATTATTCGGCGAGAAAGGATTTTGGTTGTTATGCCGCTTATTTCAAACTAGATTTTATCGCGGCGTCACTTCGCCTATCCTACAAGGACCGTGCGTTATTCCGGGGCCGTTTAGTCGTATATTTGGCTTTCTGCCAGTAAAATATAATGTTTGAAATCGGAACTATACTTCCTTACTAAGTGATGAATGTTATGATTTCCATCCATAGGACTGTGCATCCCACTCCAGTGGGCATGCGACGGCGCGGTGGACTGCCAGGACGGCTCGGACGAGCGCGACTGTCCGCCCGCTCGCGCCGCCGCCTCCCCGCGCTGCGGCCTCATCGAGACGCCCTGCCGCGACAACAGCGCCTGCGTGCGCTTCGACCAGATCTGTGACGGAACGTACGACTGCGAGGACAGGAGCGACGAGAGCAGCTGTCCCGACACCTCGGTACGTGTTGTAGTGTTGTATGTACAGACTCATCGAGACGCCCTGCTGCGACAACAGCGCCTGCGTGCGCTTCGACCAGATCTGTGACGGAACGTACGACTGCGAGGACAGAAGCGACGAGAGCAGCTGTCCCGACACCTCGGTACGTGTTGTAGTGTTGTATGTACAGACTCATCGAAACGCCCTGCTGCGACAACAGCGCCTGCGTGCGCTTCGACCAGATCTGTGACGGAACGTACGACTGCGAGGACAGGAGCGACGAGAGCAGCTGTCCCGACACCTCGGTACGTGTTGTAGTGTTGTATGTACAGACTCATCGAGACGCCCTGCTGCGACAACAGCGCCTGCGTGCGCTTCGACCAGATCTGTGACGGAACGTACGACTGCGAGGACAGGAGCGACGAGAGCAGCTGTCCCGACACCTCCGTACGTGTTGTAGTGTTGTATGTACAGACTCATCGAGACTCCCTGCTGCGACAACAGCGCCTGCGTGCGCTTCGACCAGATCTGTGACGGAACGTACGACTGCGAGGACAGAAGCGACGAGAGCAGCTGTCCCGACACCTCGGTACGTGTTGTAGTGTTGTATGTACAGACTCATCGAAACGCCCTGCTGCGACAACAGCGCCTGCGTGCGCTTCGACCAGATCTGTGACGGAACGTACGACTGCGAGGACAGGAGCGACGAGAGCAGCTGTCCCGACACCTCGGTACGTGTTGTAGTGTTGTATGTACAGACTCATCGAGACGCCCTGCTGCGACAACAGCGCCTGCGTGCGCTTCGACCAGATCTGTGACGGAACGTACGACTGCGAGGACAGGAGCGACGAGAGCAGCTGTCCCGACACCTCGGTACGTGTTGTAGTGTTGTATGTACAGACTCATCGAGACGCCCTGCTGCGACAACAGCGCCTGCGTGCGCTTCGACCAGATCTGTGACGGAACGTACGACTGCGAGGACAGAAGCGACGAGAGCAGCTGTCCCGACACCTCGGTACGTGTTATAGTGTTGTATGTACAGACTCATCGAAACGCCCTGCTGCGACAACAGCGCCTGCGTGCGCTTCGACCAGATCTGTGACGGAACGTACGACTGCGAGGACAGGAGCGACGAGAACAGCTGTCCCGACACCTCGGTACATATTTTAAAAGATCTAAATCTTTTTATATAGGGAAAGATCCTCTATTTAGGGAAAGCCGTCATACATATTTCTTACCAGGTGCCAAAGGCGTAGTTTCTAGGAACATTTTAGGATTAAGATACAAGACGTACGGCGATGCGCCACCGGTACATGGTGGACATCTCACCCACACGCACAAAACTTATTAAGAACACATCATCATCATCATTGTGCGTACAGCTAAGGAGTCGAAATCTCTGCCAGAGTCTGTGTTTCCTAATAGCTACAATCTGGAAGTCTTTAAGTCAAGAGTGAATAGGTTACTTCTAGGCAAGCGTGCTCCATCTTCGACCACATCATCGCTGCATTTTTTGAATAATTATGCCGTCATGTATCGTTCTCGCTTGAAAAAGGCTACCGGGCATACGAAGAAATAAGATGGGATCACGTTTCATATATAATCTGTAAGGAATCACATTCCCAATCTATTTTTATTAAAATAATGAATTTAATTTGCGACAGCGAAAATCACGTGTCTTTTTCGTAAGAGCTCGTGGCTAAATTATAACAGCCGCACAGGCCGCTTCAAGGTTAAGCAACGCTTGCCTAGATTGGTCTGTGGATGGATGACCATCTTAACATATCGAGACTTCTCCGTGCCTCGGAAAGCATGTTAAGCCGTTGGTCCCGGCTGTCATTTGGAGATCTTTGGAAATCGTTACGGATTGTCAGAAGCCAGAAAATCTGACACCAGTCTTGCCAAGAAGTACCTACCGTGTTACCCATTTAATGGGTTGTGGAAGTCTGGTAGGCAGCCGCCCCACGTAAAATACTGGTATTTAGCTGAAACCGGTTTGATTGGGAGCCGACTCCAATAAAGTTGGGAAAAAAGGCTAGGCAGATGGCATAATAACCGATTTTTTTTCTATTTTTTTTTAACTTTTTATTTATTTATTTAATCGTAGGGGAACCAACAGCTTTATCAGATGAATAACATTTGTATATGATACATAGAGCCAATTACAGGTTCTCACGGATAAAAACCGAAAAAAAAACAGTAGAGAACTTAGGATCACTAACAAGCACGATAAAAAAAAATATTACTTAGTTACAAAAACATTAACAACATTATGCACTTTTAAAAAAGTCAGCGTTCAGCCGAGTGCGTGCAGTATAGGTTTTAGTGGTAAATGGGTCAAATGAAAACTCTTTACAAAGAATATTAAAGTCCTTACTCGCTCGCATTAGGTATGAGTTTCGCCTGTAGTTAGAAGAGGAAAAAGGGATAGAGATAGGCGGATTAACGGCCGCTTTCTATAATATATCTCAATCCCAATCTTGATCCCGATCCTTGTCTGTAACCAATCAAAGGTGAGGATTGTGTGGTGAAGGACACAAACTCGGCCGTTGATTGGTTACAGACAAGGATCGGGATCAAGATTAGGATTGAGATATATTATAGAAAGCGGCCGTTAGGCGTGACAGCGAAACAAACTTACGTTCGCATTTATGATATTAATTAGGATTATAAAAGTACCTATTGATTTAACTAATTCTTTTACTCCACAGAGCCACAAACCAACAGTTGAATGTCAGCGAGGCTTTTTCATGTGCGATGATGGCACCAACTGCGTCTCTCTACTCAGCGTCTGCAATGGTAGACAAGACTGCTACGATGGCACCGACGAACTGAACTGCACCAGCGCCGCCAATGATAACAATCATATGTATCAAGTGAGTCGAGTGAGTTAAAAACATATAAGTAGCACGATATAGAGTAAAATATGCCTGTCGTTTTCTTTCTTATGCTATTCTAATAGTGACAAAGGGTATTACCAAAAAATATTGGATAACTGTTTTTTACATTCACACAAGTGGTATACCTACTTTTTACCAGCGCACCAGCGCATCAAATTTTAGGAATAGGGGGTCCTTTCCTGAAATTTGATGCGCGGTATCTTTGTAAGTTTTTAATGATTTGAGAAGGTAAAAAACCAATCCAATATTTTTTTAATCTAACAGACAGACTGAGCAGAATAATGATTTTTCGAAAAAAAAAAAATCTCCCCCTTGACCCCTTATCGGTTTCAGCTATTTCAATAGGGTTGTTGAAATAGCTGAAAACCCGAAAAGGGGTCAAGGGGGAGATTTTTTTTAACTTCTCAATTCATTCAAAATTGCCCTCATCAAACATTTCAATAGCCTGGAAATACCCACTGCTGAGTAAAAACCTCATTTCTTTTCTACTATGCTTCCCGTTCTCTTCCACCATCACCGTGGCGTTTTCCACGTCTGATCTTAGCACTGGACTTATCATCAGCAGATTTTTGTTCATAATGGTGAGTACCATTACGACCAAAAATCAGCTGATGATCGACCAATTGTTTTTTCCATCAAAGTCACCAGCCTTATCCTTACTAGCTTTGAGTTTCTAGTGTCACGTCATTGAACTTGATCCCCAGCTACCCCATTATTTCCTCTTGCTACTTACCTAATTACTCATTATTATATAAAGAAACACTAATCCCACAGTTCCTAAGCATCGGCGTAGACCAGTCTTCAATAAACTCCAGTAGTTTCTTGATCTCGTGCTGGATGGCGCAGCAGAAGATGGTGCTCTACAGCTTCCTGCCCTCTATTGCTAAAGTCAGCGATGGAGTCTGGACCAATAAGACGTGGACCAATGATAGCATTTATAGGTAAGTGTTTTATCTGAATTTGTCGATTGATATGTATAGTAGAGACTCGATTAACCGAACGAATTGTTTTCGTAAGTCATTCGGATATACAGGGTTATTTGTAAAACACCAACAACCTTGCAGTGTGTGAAAGTACTCATGATTATAAACAACTTTTGTTATGAGACTATTAAAAACTTTGGACAATCTTGTCTTATTTCAAGGATTTAAAAGAAAAACACGATTTATGAACACACACCTAAGAAGTATTTGCTTTAACAACTTGTCTTGCGAAACTGATATATTTGTACTGGACGGTGTCGTTCAGTTTCGATTCTTTTCGGTTTTTGCACAATCCTGTGACACACTGTGGAGCGCTGGCTGCCTATGTTCACCAATGGATTTTATATTACACTTCTGGACACATCTATTGGCCCACCTTGTATTTTCAGTTTCGTTTGCTCCTAGCTAAAATTTTATATTAGGTCGAGCAAAAAGTTTTTATGCAGTTTTGAACCTGGCACATTCACAATTTCATTCAATAGTCTTTTTTTGAATTTCGAACACAGAATTTAAAGAAACAAAAGACAATTTGGAACCTGTTTGTTGATATCAAACAATCGAATACTAAGAAAACTTGGTTTTATTGGTTTACTTGGATTTAATTTTTGAAAAAGTGATTGATATCTTTGGTTTTGCAACAAACATTACTTATTCTTAACATTAATGTGAGTTTCTATCAATAATCTATGGATACTTCACCTGAAGTCGCCGCCCAAGCTGTGGCACTTATTCAGGCCGGACACAGCCAGAGAAACGTGAGTGCTCAACTTAATTTAAGTCGATCTGCGGTCCGAAATGTTTATCGGAGGTACCTAGAGACTGGCGGCTTTGTTCGTCGCCAAGGAAGGCCACGATCTCGGGTCATAACTGAAAGGCAGGATCGATTCATCGTGACGACCAGCTTAAGAAATCGTCACCTTACCTCCATTGAGATACAAAACCAACTTCGCGACTGCCACGGAGTATCTTTGAGCGCTCGAACTGTTCGGAGAAGGTTAAAAGAACGCGATATGGTACCACACAAGCCAGCTAATGGGCCCAAACTAACGCGAGCCCACCGAACAGCGCGCCTTCATTTCGCACGCAGTCATTTAAATTGGACACAGCAAGATTGGAGCCGTGTACTCTTTTCTGATGAGTCTAAAATTGTGTTACATGGCAATGATGGAAGGAAGAAGGTCTACCGACGTAAGGGAGAGCGTTTCGCACAATGCTGCTTTGAAGAGAGGGTTGCTTATGGCGGTGGCTCATGGACTGTCTGGGGCGGTATATCCGCGAGCGGCAAAACTCAACTTGAGGTTGTTACAGGACCACGGCTGCCAACATTAAATGCTGAAAGGTACATTCGTCAGTGCTTAGAACCTCACGTGATACCATACGCGGACTATGTGGGCCCAAATTTCCTTTTTATGCATGATAATGCAAGAGCCCATGCGGCCGGCATCGTCAGGGAATATCTTCGGGATGTGAACATCACAGTTATGGACTGGCCAGCCAGAAGCCCAGACATGAACCCCATTGAGCACATGTGGGACGAGCTAAAAAGACGTGTTAGGGCTCGTCAGCCAGTTGCCCAGACGATGCAGGAGTTGAAAACTGCCATAGAAGAGGAATGGGAGATGATCCCTCAAAATTTCATAGAGCGGTTGATAAACTCTATGCCTAATCGTATGAGAGCTGTGGTAGATGCCCATGGAGGCAACTCGCGTTATTAAATTGAACCTTTATTTGATAAAACATGTTTTTTATTCAAAAATCAATTGCCTTTAACAAGGCGCATATCCGACTTGTTAGGCGTAGCTCCATGTCGTATGGTATTCCGAATTCAAATTTAAAACAATACGATCGAAAAAGATGGTAAAATGTATCAGGTTTAAAACTGCATCAACAGTTTTTGTTCAATCTAGCAATCATATTTCGGTAGGGGCCATCGAAACCTAAACTCTAAGGTGGGCCAATAGATGTGTCCAGAAGTGTAGTTGTAGCTAAGCCATTTTTAATATCACACTACTTTTACTGTTGAGATCTCGAAGTTCCACTGTTTGTATAGTTGCTGGAGCAGCTAAAAATGGCTAGAATTTATTACAATTTTGATAGGTATGCTATGCTATGAGTGTGGTTAATTAATCAGTTTAGCCTACTTCCAATTGTTTTATAGAGTTCAATGGCAGAGTTGAAGCCGACGAGCTCTGCCACTGACCCCTCAATGCGCTCATTGTGTGTTGCTAATATTTTAAGGTCAATGCTTTTGAACTAGGATATTTTGTCCAAGCATTACATAATGAAAGATTGTTGCACGCTAAATAATGTTATCAAAGCATTTCCATATCTTTGGTGATGTCATTCGTTTTAATAAAAAGACGCAAATATAGTTGTAATAAATAACGTATTTTGTTTGTCTCTAGGTTTACAGATTTGGAGCCGTACACCAACTACAATGTGACCTTCTACATAAAAGACAGCAAGTCGAACAAAACTTATGCGTCAATGAAGTATGTCAACACCACTACTGGAGAAGGAGGTAATACTTTCATACTGTTTACAATATGCATTTTTATTTTATAACCAGTATAATATATAGATGTATTCCCGAATGTTTTTAAGCGGGCTATTATCACCCCTGTTCATAAGGGTGGGGCTCGAGACGAAGTTTCAAATTACAGACCGATTTCTGTCCTCACATCTTTATCCAAAATTTTAGAAAAATATTGAACAGTCGATTAATGAAGTATCTTGAAAAATATAACATCTTATCAAATTCTCAATTTGGGTTTAGGTCGGGGAAAAGTACAGAAGATGCTGTTAGTACATTAACGGACTATGTTACTGCACAAATAGATTCCAAGCAAAAATGTTTAGGTGTATTCCTCGACCTAGCCAAAGCATTTGATACCGTCTCGATTCCTGCCCTTGTGAACAAGTTGGAATGCATTGGTATCCGGGAAAATGCACTAATGATTTTTAAAGATTTTCTTTGCGGCCGTTTGCAACAAGTCAGAATCGGAAATCATGTTAGTAAGGCTACTCCGGTGGTGTATGGGGTCCCCCAAGGCAGTATCCTCAGCCCGAGCCTCTTTTTAATTT
Source organism: Melanchra persicariae (assembly GCA_947386135.1). Classification (NCBI taxonomy): domain Eukaryota; kingdom Metazoa; phylum Arthropoda; class Insecta; order Lepidoptera; family Noctuidae; genus Melanchra; species Melanchra persicariae. The sequence continues at coordinate 7,749,739 of OX376659.1, forward strand.
ATATTAATGACTTATGCGAACAACAACTTCTTAATGGAAAAATTTTCACTTATGCTGATGACACCGCTATAGTTTTTCATGGTGATTCTTGGAACGGGGTCAAGGAATTTGCTGAGGCGGGACTTCATCGAATACGTCTATGGCTCCACAAAAACTTATTAACTTTAAATCTTGGAAAATCTACGTATATACAGTTTTCTTTTGCCAAAACATTGCCAACAAATGTAGATCTAAAGGTTCATTCTTGTAATTATTCCCCTAATACAGATTGTTCATGCCGTTCATTAACAAAGTCCACCGATGTTAAATATCTAGGGGTTATACTGGATGAAAGATTGACTTGGCGTCCATATATAGAATTGATGACAGCTCGTACTAGAAAGCTTATATGGGTGTTTAAACGTCTAAGACATGTAGCCGATTTTCAACTTTTACGGACTGTTTACTATGCCTTAGCTCAGTCAGTACTTGGATATTGTACTGTTGTATGGGGAGGGGCGTGCAAAACCTTTATGTTACGCTTGGAAAGAGCACAGCGATCTTTGCTGAAAGTTATGACATTCAGGACATATAGATTTCCTACAAAAACCTTGTACGAATCATGTCAAGTGCTCACAGTAAGACAGTTGTATTTACTTCTTCTCCTTATTAAGCAACATAAGATCTCCCCATACAATGCCTCGGATTACTACAATAAGCGTACTATCAGAGATGTATATCCATCAGTCAAATGTCATACAGCATCTGCTAGAAGACAACAATGCTACATGTCGATATACTTATATAATAAAATAAACAAACTAAAAAACTTCCACCCTCTTTCCTGTCGTGAAGCCAAAATTCTGCTAAAGGACTGGTTGCTAGGTTTAGACTATGGCCAAACCGAAACATTGCTCCCCTGAACGCACCCCATGTTAGGAATGTAACAAGAACTATTCCACATTCACTTTCATACATATAACATCATAAAACACAATTTTCATCCATGCATCCACACTTCACATCCACACTTCACATCCACACTTCACAATTTTACATCCACACTCACTCACTCATATTTGTTTTCCTCTTATTTTTCTCTCTTTTTTTTAAGTTTTTGTGCAAAACATTATTACTGTTGTGACATCTGATGGGAGAAGACACTGACTTCTGTAACACAGGTCTCTGAACCTAGATCAGAAGTCAGGGACTTCATAGGTCTTGTGTATCTTTTATTTGTGAATAAATTATTTATTATTATTATTATTAAAAAATATTTATAACTACAATCGGGCCATAGGATGTTATTGTAATGTTAAAATTAAGCGATATTTAATAAATCAAGTAATCATTATTTTTTTTCTTGATGCTTAATATTTTGTCTAGATATTGAAATGCCCTGGACAGTACGATAAAATTTTCGCCCCTTTCCCGCTTTTGCTTGTCTCGATTTTGATACTGTCGGTATTGATACAACTCATCCGATCGATTCTACAAAAAATACATAACATTTTGATACTTTTCACCATTTGTCCTCTCATAAAAGTCCATTACAAAACCAAAGCCTGTCTCACGACAGGCTAGGCTGTCTGACTGTTGAAATACACCTTCTTGATGTAACCGTGAGGCACTTGGTAAAGTTTTCAAGTATATATTTTTATTGGTATATGTTTTGTTCCGCACCTACCGTTCCTATCCTAAGTAAATTTTGTTCTTTCTTTCTTAATCATTATTGGACCAACCTGAATATATAATTATCTTCTTCTTTATCCTCGCCTTATCCCGTTAAGCGGGGTCGGCTTTCTTGACCTTGAAGCACTCTACTCCGCTGTGATATGAGTCGTATGTAATGTCCCCACCTGCCCGCAGTACCGTCCGCTCCGCTGCGGCTGAGCGTGCGCCAGCTGATCGGGCGGCGGCTCAACGTGGTGTGGGACCGGCCGGCCGACCCCCGCGGCGTGCTCGCCCACTACACGCTGTACTACGCGCCGCCGCTGCCGCCCGTGGACAGGCTCATTCCCGCCGCTCTAACCAACACCATGTCCGTCGATGTCACCGGCTTCTTTGAGCCCTTTAATAACTATTCCTTCTGGGTAAGTTTAATAAATGTATTTGTGAGCGAGCATATAACATTTTTGCAGTTATCGAATTGATAATTTAAAGAGGATCTTTCCACTGTAATCGGTATTCATTGAAGCAGAGATGGGGTTGATATTGAGACATCTCTCCGTATCGATGGAAAGCCGTGTTCATCGATTATAGCTCCTCGATTGATTAACAGTACTACTGCAGTGTACTATGTTCTGTCCACCAGGTTATTAAATTTTTTACAGCTGCCTTAGAATTTAACTATTCAGATTACGCAAAAAACTTGGTGGACAGAATATAGTTTAATGTTCACACTATTTTCCAGTTTAGATTGTGCCCTAAAAAACACTACAAACAGAAACATCTAATACCTATTAAACCTCCCCAGGTAACAGCTACCAACAACGCCTACACATCAAAATCCTCCCAAGTGATGAACATAACATTCGACCCGGCTAACGATGTGGATGACCTAGTGAACGCCAGCATGAAGCGCCTGAACGTGAGCTCCGTACAACTGGACTGGCATCAGATCAGGAACGTCGATGGTTACATCGTCAGGACCAGGCTGCCCCCGGAGTATGCTGTGTTGGAACCTATTACCACTAAAGCGAACAATATTACGTGTAAGTATTTTTTAAAGTTCTTATTTAGTTTCAACTGTCACGGTGTCTGTGTGTATGTAAACAAAGCTTGCAAGTTAAGGACCACTTGCTTAAGGTCGATTGAGGTGAATTTTTGCACCCACATTTGTTACATGTTAAAGTGGATCGCTTTAAAATATGTCGTTGATTGAAAATATTCGCTGTCGAACTACTCAGTAGCGTAGCTAGCATGGGTGACTCCCGGGCCGGATAATGTGGTGTCACCCCACACATGGAGTAAACCCCTTTGAAATAATTTGGGTTGCGACTTTCCGTGCATTTTTCGGGGTGCGCCATTTGAGCCGCAGATTTTTTTTCATCTTCTTTACATCACTCCGTAAGTACTGGTTGATGAGTGCATTGATATGATAATTTGTGTTCTAAGACGAGTTCCAACAATTTTACACCCGGCCTCGGATAGTTTTGATTTTTTTATCGTATTTTTTAATTTGAAGTAACTATGTTGATTAAGTGGCTAAGCTCAGTAAGTAAGACAGATATATGAGAGCGAAGCAAGCTCAAACATTGCACCCCGCCTCGAATAGTTTTGATTTTATTTTGACGAATGTAGGTAAGCTCAAGCACTAATAAGGGGGAGATTGTAAGAGCGAGCGAGACGAGCTAGAAAAATTGCCATCCCACCCCGAATAGGTTTGATTTTCTTTTTATTATTCATACTTTAATAGAGGTCACATTGCTGATTCATGCAAAAAAGTTGAAGAACTAAGAGCGCAGAATGCAAGAGCGAGCGAAGCGAGCTCGAAATACTTTTTAAAATCCGAAACCCCGCCCGCTACGCTACTGGACCTACTACTTACTCCTTTTATCAAATGTGCTTTTGAAGGGCGTAGATAGTCGATCTCGGAGAATCAGGTTTTGTAACATTTATCGTCAAAGTTCGGACTACGTTTGGATTTGCAGAAGACATTATTTGGTAGTTGTTGTTGATACTCTTTTTTCGCCCCTGCTTTCAAATATGAAAGATAATTATGTATTTTCCTATGAGATTGCCGTGTTATTAAACATGCCACATTTGAACCACGATAACTTCGGTTTGACTTGGACTTTAAATTAAAAAACTTTATATTTAAGTCATGTCATTTTCGAAACTGTAATGATTTCTGTAGGTTTTGTTTTTTCATACCATTTCAATTTAACACAAACTAATCAACAAAATCTCATCCATTTCAGTAACCAACCTACCACCGGGTGTTCTAATATACATCGACATTCGAGCCTATAAGAACAACGTTTACGGTGACCCGTTCACCATTCCCATTCGTAACGAAGGCGTCAAGGACGAGGTTTTGAACTTCACCGCTATACTTTCAAAGGAGAAAAAGACTACAGTCCAAGTGGTATGGTGGCCACCTAAAGGGGATCAGTATAAGGGCAAAGAGCTGGAATATGAGGTGCATTACACTAACATGATACATAGGAGGACTCATCCTGGGGAGATGTCAAATGGTGAGTGTGTTTTTTTTTTGTATTTGTGAACAGTTAAGTACGGTGTAAGAAGTTCTGTTTTAGAGACCTGTAGATTTTGACGCTCATTGATATGAGACGTAATATTCGTATATTGATATGCAGAATGTTACAGAAGTGCGTGGTGGCATAAAATCTGTGATTGAACTAAAATAAATGCCACCAATTTCATCAACTGCTTGAAAAATTATTCGTTTGGAACTTTTTAGGCGTTGTTTTGTGGTCGGGTTTTTTGATAAAAGAATTTTATCTTATTTTGCAATTGTTCATTTACTTCGGCGCTTCTGAAACACCCCCCTGTATTTGCGGTAAAAAAATTAGGTTATTTTGAATTTTACTTACAACGAACGAACAAACGATCAAGAGTTCCAAAATAGGTATGATTACCGATTCTCTATCGGTTCGGTTTTACAATAGTTAAAATGAAATACTAAGAAATAATTCCGTTGCCCAACAGATACCAGGATCATCACAAAGGACACGAGCGTGCTGATAGAAGGCTTGCACGCGTGTGAGAGCTACGTGTTCACGGTGGGACTGCGACGAGGACCGCTCGCCAAGTTCGTGGAGATCATCACCAGAGAGAATGACAAGTGAGTACCTGCAGCTAGATTTATATAACTCAGTCGTGCTGAGCCGTGGCGCGGCACGAATCAATCGAATCCATGCAGTGAAATCTGGCAGTCTATTCTTTAACACGTTACCGTGAAAACTAAGGTGAAGTGAGTGTGAACTGTCATTCCAACGGAGGCATGGCTGGCAGCTTACTTTACTCACTAGCTCGCATCTAAGTGTTCACAGTGAGACATTTACAGAATGTTGCGTCAGAGGGCGCCACGACACAACACAAGACAACACAATAATGTAAACCCAGCTTTATCCCTCATATCAGTAGAATGAATCCACTTCGGATCGCTACAACGATCGCACGATGTACGGTCAAGTACAGATGAAGTTAAGCAATTCATTCAAATACCTTTTCCACATAGCGGGCGCATCGCATGTATCACAAACTCGCATGTCTTTCAGCTCGAGTATAACGGTGTGAAAAAATAGATAATTTTCGGCGTGTGGTTGCGTTATTCTATTTTCAATTGTTTAGCTTAATAATTTAATTATCAATGTCAATAGAAGTTGCACTGCTATTTTGCTGCTCAGTGTGCGTGAAACCCATACTAATAACTGAATCATTTTTGTTTCCAGGGCTCCAGTGAAGAACTTACGCGTTGAATACAACGAGACGAAAGCTGAGATGAAGATCTTATGGGACGCCAGCTGCGACGCTCTGCGCAAACCTGCCACGTACTCGGTAAGCATATTTTGCCCTTTTTAAAATACAAAATTAAAATTATGACACATTCACGAAACCTAGAAAAAAAGGTTAAATAGTCGTATATTTTTAAGAACTTTTCATAGCTAATAAAAATAAATAAAGACACGGGTACACATTGTTTGTAGATGAAACAAACACTAAGTTCGATTTATCTGCAGGACCACATTTGGCAAACAAGCGTAAAGCAGAAACATTGAAAGTAGTTTCATTTCATTTAAAAAAAAACGATCAGATAATATTATGTGATGGTTAGTAAATCTGTTTCTATTTTTTCAGCTGGACATAACCGAACTGACACACAACAAAGAAAGCCACTATGAGTTAGTACCTTCGAAGGCGTCTAGCTATTCTCACGTCATCGTCAACGTACCAGTTGGTGGGCGGTACAATATCTGCGTTCATGTGAGTACTATATCGAACCTCTAATGATAATCTACTATAACTTTTGTTCGGGATGGTCCATGGGTATCTTTCATAGTACAAACAGATGTAATTGTCATGTCGTGCCTCGTTTCATTAAAATAAATTGAGCCTCTGCATCTTGGCCTCTGCCCTTCGTACACCTTTCATAGGTTCGGGATCTCAGTGTCGCGATAAATGCCCAAGATAAAATCTACTATTATACAACGTGTAACAGAATAAACGCAATACATCTTAAGGGGTCATTGTACTCATCATTATGAACAACTTTTACTATGGAACCAATACTGAAATCGCGAAAAAAAAATCGACTGCTCCATACATTTCTGTGCGCATAACTCGACAAAATGTACCAGACAGTGAATTTTTTATTGCTGTTTCGTGGTTGGTCCCGTAGTAAAAGTGGTTCAAAATGATGAGTACTATGACCCCTTAAGAGGTATTGCGTTTGTTCTGTTACACGTTGTATAATTATTACACATAGTACGATGTTATCTGTTCGGAGGTTCTCACAGAAGCTGCTATTTCTTCAGGTCTTATCCTATGTTGTTCGAGAAGGCATGGCATACCGACCTTAAATAATAGTTATTTATGCAACTGTTGTCTATGAAGGGGTCTTAAATACATGAGTGTTTTAATACCTAATTATATGCAGTTGCATACAAGACTTTATCTACACCCATGATATGAATCCTCTATAAAAGGTTATTTTCTAATAATTCATGAAATCTTGGTACTTACGCCTTTTCATATTGTTTTCCCGACTTTTCTGGTAATAAATGGTTAGAAAAGTCCTTTGCTGCTTTAGAAATATCTGGTGGTGTGTTATCAAAGTTTGTATCACTCATTTTTGTAAACAACAAACTAATATTTTTTTGCAATACTAATATCGAATAAAAAAAATGGCGGGACACGACGTGATTCATTCGAATCGAATAACCTAAAAGTTTTTTTATTACGGCGCTGTGATAGTGAAACAACGCACGTGCATGACAATGTTCTTTTTTTGAAATTCACGAAGATACCACGAATTGAGTAGTGAGAATGTGGCTGTTTGGTGATTCCTTTGCTTTTTTGATCCCATTTAAAAAGCGAAGGAGTTGAGTAATGAAATTCAGTACAACCGTTTCGATGATATTATGGTTACTATGACACTAGGTGTTTTAATGTTGGCAATAAGCCAACTGTTTCAGATACTGTTATAGAGGATTTATAGCATGGAAGTAGATAAAATAGTATATGAGCAGGAGGGTGATGCGTTACAGATTCAGAATAGTTTTGGTTGTGGTACAGGTGAACGTGGAGTCGGCGGCGGTGACGTGCACGCAGCTGCGCGGCGGCGCGCCGGCGGCCCCGCGCGCCGTGCTGGCGTGGCTGTCGCCCAACGGACACGTCATGGTCAGCTGGGACGGAGGCGTGCCGCACAAGTAAGCCATCCATATTCTTTTATACCGACCTAACCGGTCTATTTTAGTATCATGTCTTACGGTATCTTACTATGGGGACGGGCTGCAGACGAGTTTGTTTTTATTCTGCAGAAAAGAGCCATCGGAGCAATATACAATCGCCGCCTGCGCGATTCTCTAAGGGACAGTTCCCTTAGAGAATCGCGCCGGCGCGGCGATTGTATTTGGAAATTAATTTCATGACGGTACCTTGTCAATATATCTATGAAAACATCATGTACGTTAGAAAGAATCTACATCTTTTTAGTAAACGAGGCGACAGACATAACTATTACGTTACTAGAAATAGGGATGAATTAGTTCAACAAGGTTTCAGACTGACTAAAGTAGCCACATCTTTAATGAGGTACGGTTTAAAATGTTATAATAAAATACTTCCTAATATATTACAACTGAATGAAACTAAATTAAAATTTTGTATTGAACGCACACTATGCAGGCAAGCATATTATAAGATAGATTAGGTACATTGAAGATAAAAATGCTTCGCTAAATGCTGGTCCTGCTTTTTTGTTCCTTGAATTGATTCTTTTTTTTACTACGGACGCTTTTGTCGTGTGCGTCTTTCTATAGCGTTCTCACATATATATGTATAATTTCGAAAAGAACAACAAAGTAACCAACTTTGTAACAATTTTTTGATTTACACCACCTCACCTCTTTTGACTGACCAACCTAGACAGTTCAAAAGTGCCTTAATATAACATGTAAATGGTTTAATTTAAATAAATGCTTTGAGTTTCTTTGAGTTTTGTGTTGTAACTACAAGTAAACGTTCTTAGGACACTCACCCTTCATTTTGAGTAAATACTTACTGCTTTCACAGATTTTGGAGTAGTGGTACAGTTAGAAATATTTCAATTCTGATGTAACATAATGTATAATACCTTTCTAAGCAGTCTTATAATTTATTAAAAGACACAACTGAGTTTAAGAGTACTAGAAACCGCAAAAAAAACTCACTCCTTACAATAATATAACTTATTTTCTCCATGACTCAACATCCCTTTTATCATGCTACTAACTGTCCTCCATCAGGAACGAATTCGAAGTAATAGTCTCTCAAAAAGAGATCCCGGATGACTTGCTCCACGTGACTGAAGACATGAAGACGATGCGAGCAGAGATGTCGCCGTGCCTGATGCAGGCGCCCGATGACGTCACGGGCCCGCTGTACGTGGGCGTGCGCGCAGTGACGCCCGACGGGTACTACAGCGACCTCAGCGAGGTGCATACCTTGAAGATGGAGGGTGAGTTGATCTACCTATATGTATTTAGCTGGAGCAGGTGCGGAAAAAGCTATTTTCTACTTTTCGTGTCGATTGATTAATTTTTTCCTGACTTGCATTTCGCGATCTATACAGCTCTATTGGGAGCTTTCACCACGATGAAAACTCAAAATCTTTGTTGAAATTCTATCACGGGTCGTTACAAAATTGGACCGTGAAAATGCACTATCGAAAGTTTATGATCTCAAACGTTACAATGTAAGATTGTAAAATTTGAGTGTTTGTATCAGTTGTTATGTACAGTCAACAAAGCTATTTGGTATTAATCGATCCCGTTAGTCGACTTTCCCGAGTAGTTGGCGTATAATCGATCCATCTCTACTAATTCTCACAATATTTATTTTCAGGCTCAGAAATAGAAGAGCCGTCAGCACTCCGCGCGATGTGGTGGGGCTGGGGCGGCGCACTGCTGGCGTGCGCGGTGCTGGGCGGCGCGCTGCTGCACGTGGCGCTGCGGCACAGGAGGCTGGCTAGATCATTCCTGCGCTTCACTGCGCACACGCCGCGCTACGACTCGCGCAGGGGACAGGCCATCATCACCGACCATGGTTAGTGCACAAGTTAAATGTTTACAGGATATAATGAGACTGTATTAGGCTCTAAGCCAGTGTTTTCTCACACGCCTCTCCAGTTTTCATCTAGTCTTTAGTTTAGTTTCCCCTAAGAGGCGAGAGGTTGTTAGCATCAAGTCATTTGTAGAGCCGCCGCTCACCCTCGTGTCACTACTCGCCACAAGTGTGGCGCGCAGTGCCCCCATGTGTCACTACTCGCCACAAGTGTGGCGCACCGTGCCCCATTGTGTCACTATTTGCCACAAGTGTGGCGCACTGTGCCCCCTTGTGTCACTACTCGCCACAAGTGTAGCGCACCGTGCCCCATTCTGTCATTATTAGCCACAAGTGTGGCGCGCCGTGCTCCCTTGTGTCACTACTTGCCACAAGTGTGGCGCACCGTGCCCCCTTGTGTCACTACTCGCCACAAGTGTAGCGCACCGTGCCCCATTGTGTCATTATTAGCCACAAGTGTGGCGCGCCGTGCTCCCTTGTGTCACTACTTGCCACAAGTGTGGCGCACCGTGCCCCCTTGTGTCACTACTCGCCACAAGTGTAGCGCACCGTGCCCCATTGTGTCATTATTAGCCACAAGTGTGGCGCGCCGTGCTCCCTTGTGTCACTACTTGCCACAAGTGTGGCGCACCGTGCTCCCTTGTGTCACTACTTCCCACAAGTGTGGCGCGCCGTGCTCCCTTGTGTCACTACTTGCCACAAGTGTGGCGCACCGTGCCCCCTTGTGTCACTACTTGCCACAAGTGTGGCGCACCGTGCCCCCTTATGTCACTACTTGCCACAAGTGTGGCGAACCGTGCCCCCTTGTGTCACTACTGGCCGCAAGTGTGGCGCGGCCCACCAGTTGGGGACCCCGGCTAGGCGGCTCAATGCAGACTAGCACTATCATATGGCTGTATTTGAACTACACGCCAGATGAAAAATTGCAGTTTGGATACAATTTTTGAACCATAACTGCATCGAAGCTTTTGCAATTCCTATGTAGGTGCCTTAAATAAAATCAGCATGCAGTGAAAAATTATGCTTTATTCATTCTAAATAATGTCAAATATGGTGCTAAATATAAGCTATGATTGTTCCAGATGACGACGACGTCCCTCCTATCCACGGCTTCTCCGACGACGAGCCGCTAGTGATCGCGTGAGCCCCTCGCCCGCGCGCCCTTGTGATGTAACCGTGATCTTGTCAAAAACATAGTATTTATTTTTACAAAAAAAAAACCCCACAAGTCAAGACAAATTGTAATCTGCTTGTGGTTGTAAATCTTCGTTAGTCACAATAGTCGAATTTATTTTTTATTATTGTTATTACAACTGCCGTGACCGCGATTCAAACATCGAGAGCGCATCGATTTGACTATTTTACTTCAATCGCCCCGAGTATTATTATGTTATTCAGAAACAAATTATATTATTTTAGTTTTATGATCGTTGCGAACATTTCTCTAATGCTCGTACTTTAGCCGAATTAGTTGTCAATGATAAAGAGCCAGTGGAATGTTCGCAACGCGACCGTCGGGCTGTAAATGGTAAGACTTGTTAATTTATGTTTATAATCTACGTAAAGACATCGTTTTAAGTTTCCGGGCATATCGGAATCGTTGTAGGTAACATGAACAATTCTCATTTTCATTATAATAATTCGGCACCAAAGAATATAAGTACAACGTGATGGGATATATTAACATCTAGCTGAACTGTTGTTACGTTATCATGGATCTCGACATTCCCAATGTGTTTGTGTAGTATTTTTTTAGTTTAGTTCCTATAGAACGTTTTAGTGCCGCGTCATGTTATTTGACCAGTCTCGTGAAATTGTTAAGTTATCGTTATATGGCTGGGCTCATATTATTATGTAAACTGTGAACATAAAGATAAATAAATGTTTAAAAGTCCAATATTGTTATTTTATTTTTACTCACTGTTCTTCCTTCAATGTTCGAGAATCTTAAAGGGTTAAGAGTCTTACCCCTTTAAGATTACGTTAGGTTACATTATCTAAATACTTAGATCTAATTTACATAACATATTCTACATACTAGAGATGTTACGGAGTTCCAGCTTCGGTTCCGATATACCGAAACTTTCGGTTTATTTCAAACCTCCGATTTCGGCTTCGGTTCCGTTTGATTTGAAGCGGAGGTTATACCGGAACACCGGCACCGCCGCACGTACCCTAGACTAAGTACAAGTACCATTTCTATTAAATCTTAGATATGTGAAATTGACACTGATAAAAAATATTGCCCATTTTAGGTGTGTAACAATTTCAAATGTTCAATTATATAGGTGTCAGGGTTCATTTAGTGTCAGAGTGCAGGCCATACCTCTCTTATAATGTTGTCAGAATGGCTTGTATCTTGTAACTGTGTATTTTTTTAATCGATATTAAAGAACAGAATAATTATAGCATTGTTTTATTCTTTTATCTAACCCGGCCTTAACATAGGTTCTCATTTGTCTACTACACTCCATCCATGGTTTACCTCTGGTTCCGATTTCGGTTTCGGTTCCGTTAAAACAAATTTTAAATCTCCGGTTTCGACTTCGGTTCCGATAACACCACCTCCGTAACATCCCAAATACATACCCCTTGGTATCTCCAGAATGAATTATGATAGGTAATGCACTATTTCTATCGAGATAACAAAAGACACGCGTATTCGGATGCATTTGGATGAATGCGATCGTCTTTTTTTTTGTCTGTAATGTAATGGCGCATAGAATACACCTCTACAACTAATCGTTCAGCACGCCAATAGCTCGCACGGCCCACTCGACCACGGGCAATAGTACCAGCGTGCTGTCTCGAGACGGCCACGGCCACTGCAGCCTGCTGCCCGTGCATGTTGCACACCAGTGAACCTTTTTGTAACTGTCTATATAAACATACCCACAACTAATCGTTCAGCACGCCAATAGCTCGCACGGCCCACTCGACCACGGGCAGTAGTACTAGCGTGCTGTCTCGAGACACGGCCACGGCCACTGCAGCCTGCCGCCCGTGCATGTTGCACACCAGTGAACCGCCTATGCCCGTCTGAAACAGTAAAATGTTGTATCTAGGGTAGATAGACAAAATGCATGACATGATAGAAATTGAGACACTCCCGTGAGCTGTGTAGCCTTCGTAACTTAATGGATACTACATGAAGCGAATGCCACTGGATCTCCAAAACACAGTTATTGGATAACACGAAATACGAAGGTGAAGCTGGTTAACAACACTGGCTCACGTGTTTCCTGAGACACGGAGGAGTTCCCATCCGTAATGGATGGCCATTATTCAACAGATTGACCTCAGCAAGCGTTCCGTACGTAGTTCCTTGAATTCGCACACCGCAGCCGTGTGAATGGAGAATCTAAATACGAAGTCGCGGGCAAAAGCTAGTTTCCTTATATTAGGGAAACGTGTACTCTTATGGGTCGATGCAGCAGCATAAGGTCGTATCGTGCCTTACTTAACAATAATTATGTAAAGTGAAGTGCCCAAATGTGATGTGCTGACACAACAACAAAAACTATTGCGACCACGCGAGCAATAAATGTCTGTCAAACACGTTGTAGGTATAGTCTAAATTGGCTAATAACATCCAAATAAAATAGTAGTTGTTATCCACTTACCACGGTGCTACGCGCTTGCACAGAGGCGCACAATGCATCTTTCGGTACGTTGACTCCGTTGAGTGACAAGCGTCCGTTGCATGAATGGAGTGACGCACGCTGCCAGCGGGACTTCGGACGCATGGCTGCGATAGAAACATGCATATTATAATAATAATACTGACAATATTTCATTTTGAATATTGTCAGTATTAGCTGACCCAAAAGGTGTTGTCCTGTCCAAACTTCTGAGTTCATACGAGAAAAACTCATTGAAATCAAAATTCTAAAAATTTTGCGAGCAATTTTTCTACCAACCTATCCCAAAAAATTGAAAAAAGAAAGCTTACCAATGAACAATATTTTAATTATAACATATTATTATTTTTATTTATAAAAATTCATTCTAATGTAGGTACTTGCAAACCGGATGGGGTTGGCCGAAATGTTTAGTTAGGTAAGTAGTCGTGTGTTACTCACCTTGATCAAATCCTCCCCAACCAATGAACGTGCACTCGTCTCCCAGCTGTGGAGCAGCGAGACAGGCTGGCAGCAAGTTAGTTCCCAGTCTGAAGGGTCGCTTCCAGTGCTAAGGATAAACATATGTACTTACAGTTATCTAAATCAATTTTTGGTACTTTTTAGTGTTACGTACCCAAAGGCTAAAACGGGACCCTATTACTAAGACTTCGTCCGTCCGTCCGTCTGTCACCAGGCTGTATCTCATGAACCGTGATAGTTAGACAGATGAAAATTTCACAGATGATGTATTTCTGTTGCCACTATAACAACAAATGGGTACTAAAAAACAGATTAAAATAAATATTTAAGGGGGCTCCCATACAACAAACGTGATTTTTTTGCCGTTTTTATAGATACCTAATGGTCCGGATCCTTCGTGCGCGAGTGCAACTCGCACTTGGCCGGTTTTTTCTTTTGTGCATTGTGCGTCACTGGGATACCTTGGCTAATTTATAGGGTTAAGATTTAGAGTCATAGGCCGGAAACAGTTGTAGCAAATCACAAGCGTATGGTGACAAACTGACCTCATGTCGGCAGTAATAAGTAGTAGTACCTACCTAGTCAGTACTATCAAGTAGGTTATTAATTGGCACTGGCAGTGTCTAATAATAAGTTAGTTACTCACCAAAAGAGCAAGGTTGTTGTTAAGCCCACCGTGCTTGTACTGGGGATGTAAGCGGTAGGAGATGACGCGGCTTCTAGAGCGTGACCTTTCATTGAGGTTCCAAAGTCCAGCGATTAGTGTGATGTCCCCTGGGGAACTCCTATTAGTGAAAAAGCAAGAGTTACTCTAAATATGGCAATCGATCTGCCTAGCCTTTTCCCAACTATGTTGGCTTCGGGTTCCAGTCTTACCTGATGCAGCCGAGTACCAGAATTTTACAAGGAGCGACCATGCTTTCCGAGGTACGGAGAAGTCTCATTTTCAAAAGGATATTAGTCAAAATATGACGTCTGTCTGTGTAAAATTGGCGATGATTACAAAATTATTTACGACAATCCATGGTGCTGTATGACGATACTTTTTTCTTATAATTAAATGTATATTAGGAAAAGCTATTTAGGAATTGCACAAGCAGAAACATCCAAAGTCCACTAATACCTAACCTGAAAGTCATTTATGACCTTACCAAGTGACTAATTATGACGCAAATATCAAAACCTTCGTCTCCCGGTTTCAACGGAATTATGTCGTAGCGTACTACTCGGAATCTTTCATGAAACGATTAAAACTCGTACCTACAGCACATCTTCGCGGGCTTCTCATTTTTAACCGACTTTAAAAAAAAGGAGGAGGTTCTCAATTCGATTGTATTTTAAAAAGTTTTTTCGGAAGAACTTATGTTTTTCGATAAAAACATTAGTTGATTTGGTTTTTGATTTGTATTTCTTTTTTTAGATTGACCTAGAAAGAGCTTAGTAAAATTTATAATGATGGTGATAAAACAATCAGGCAGTAGATTACCTATGAACACAGTCAGCAGCTGTAATGGCGGCTCTGGGATGAATCAGCGTCGCATAGCACTGAACGGTATTTATCTTGCGAGTAGGTACCACTAGAGCCAACCAAGGATGTGACCCATTTTCAGTGTCGCCTATCTGTTTACCTGTTAGGATAAAATTAATGTTAAATTAAAACTAGCTGGATTTACCTCAATTATTGTAGGTAAAGGAAGATAGGTAACAATTCATAAATAGCACGTTAACAGCTTCACTTTGCACAATAATATAATAAACACTCGAACAAGGGTATATGGTTATGAAGTAATACCATCTAGTGCTTCTATAAAATAGAAGCACTACTGGACAGTTCTAAGTACTTCCACAGCATCGACTATGCAATTTTAATAGTCGATGCTGTGGAAGTACTTGCAATGATGTTTGTATAGGTACCAATATCATGAATTAATTGACCACACCTTTTTTTTAAATAGGGGGTCCTATCTAATCCAGGATTGTGGAATTGTTCGAAAAGCATTTTTTCAAGATCAGATTCAGATTTTCTATAACACGGGTGTGTTAGTCAGTAAGAGTCTGACATTACTTCCCGCTCCGCCCAGAGCGGGAGAAGTCATTTGATGATTTCCCATAAAAAACTTACTTTTGTTTTTGCCAATATTTGCCTTTGACGTCTTTCCACAACCCTTAAATATTTGGCGGTCTTCAAAATCCCCATCATTGAAATCAGAACTCGTATCAAAGGATCCGTCAACCAATGACTCCTTGCTATCGTCTGCAAAGCTTTCTGTGGTTGTGGTTCTCGCTATTAAAGATGGCAGCTTGCTTTTATTCCTCATCAAATTAAGGAGTTTGAAGTCTTGTAGAACGTTGAAGTCTGGTTTGGATTGGTAGCTTATGGTTTGGCTCTCTGCGTCATAATTTGATTCATCTGATGCGGTCGTTTGTTTAATGGGTTTGCCTCGTGGTTTTGATTTTTTTTCATTCCCTGTTAAAATAATGATGATAAGATTTCAAGCTCTGTCTAGCTGTAAAAAAGTAAAGTTAGTAAAAATACCTGCTCTAGGATCAATAGTAGAATATCCAAACGTGCCACTATCGTTGTCGTCATAATCGTCATTGCCTCCGTAACTTGAGCCTTTTTTGTTGAAAAAAGGCCAATCAGAAGGACTTTGTCCATGGTCAGAATATAGACCAGTAAGGCCTGGTGTTGGAAGTTCTACTTCATAATCTTGAGCATAATCATCTGAGGTGTAATCGTATCTCGTGTTCGATTCTTGTTTCTGCTTATTCGTGTGCTTGACATTCCAATAGGGATCATCGTATTCGTAATCTGGTGAAGCGATTTTTGTCTGTGTGGCTGTGGGCTTAGATTTGTGGCTTTGATGTGCATATTTACGTTGCAATAAAATGTCTCTTTGTTTTTGGGCAACATTTTCCTTGTTCGATCTTTTAGGCCGTTTAATCTTCCTTAAGGTATCGGGGAAATATATTTTTGATTCATCTTGGTTTTTATTCTCTAATGGTAGAACGCAGCATATTTTGTAGAGATCAGTGTTTATTTTCCTTGCGTTTCTGTTACAAAACAAATATTTTAGGTATACACACAAAGGTCAGAATTTATCAGCATTTCTTTGTAAATAGAGTAAGAATTTATTAATATTAATGAACTTACTTGATATCCAAAACCAGCCCGTTGATCCGAATGCATTCAGTTTTTTTCATGAAAGTGCAAATATTTTCAGACTGCTTTTCTTTGTAGTTATTATTAAACGAAACTTTGTCGTTATACAAAATGGTACCATTAGTAACAATGTTTTTAGTACTGTTTACACTTACAGTTGTGGGTGAGGCAGTGGTCGTAGTATTAAATAAATCTTTCCAAACAAATATATCATTTTCAGGGAACTTAAATATGAATTTGTCGCCTATTTCTGGTGAATCAGTCCGTTCTTCAACAGATTGTAGCTTTTGGATACTGTTGTTAACAACGTTACTATTAAACACTTTCTTGTCTTCTTCAGGCCATTTAATAAAATTGTGGTTGACTACTGCTTTACTCATACTAATACTTTCTGTAGATTGCACAACACTGTCATGGATTAGATTATCATCTCTGAACAAGATTTTCGCACTTTCATCTGTATCGAACTCGGTCAAATTTTCAAATTTCGGAGGTGGTGGTTTTCTGCCTTGGATGCTGGTTAATTTATCGTTTAACCACCAGAATGTGCCATCTACTTGAGCTAGAGAGAATTTCATTAGAACAATAAAAATGAGAGATTGCGAGAGCATCGTTTATGGTGTGTATGCTCGTTAGTTAGAATTTAGTTTAAATGCAGGATGTTGCACTGGTTGCAGTATTGTCGCGTGATGTCGAAATAATGCACTGGTCTATTATGCTCCGTCAATTATGTTATTCGCGATCAATGCGCTGTTCCCGCGCACGTCCTGTGGCTGGAGATCTATGTCGAGCACTGAACTGACTGCCTTTTTGTTTTGATACTGTTCAAATTAATGAAGTACTAGTAAAACGGTACTAGTAGCTCGAGAAGGTACTAGTTTTTGTTTAGTATTTTATATTATTTGAGAATTTGGATGCAGGTTATTTATTCAGAATTGATAATGTTTTTGGTCTACCTACTAAAATAGATATAAGTTGGTTAATTAATCATTATTAATAACATCCTGTAATTGTCCTGCCTCATCTTCTACAGAGAAGGCACAAGCATTAGGTATTCACCACGCTTGTTCAAACGATTTCAGACTTACCTACCTAAAAAGGTGTATCATACTAACTATAACTTCTTCAAAATGTTTAAGATAGGTTAATAACTAGTGGGTAGATAACTACTATTTATTTATTAGTATTAGGCCAGTCAAATTGGCTTTGAACCTTGCAACAATGCCTAAATCTGTTTTTTTTTTCTTGAATAGTGTGTTGGATCTTAGTTCTTCCAATAATATTAAAAAATTAAACATTTTCCATTACCGGAGTATCATTCTGAAAAAAAAACCAAAACTCGTTTATTTCAATAAAAGCTAGGAAAAGCAAGTTATCTCAATTTTTTTTTCATTAAGTAGAAAATCGGTAAAATTAATTAATTTTGTAAGAATTAAACATTTTCGCCGTAAGGAAAATCGTTAAAAAAATTAATACGGAATTTTGAAAAATTGATCAGATATGTTTACCTAATTATTTTATTATTAAGTCAGACCTGGCCTATAAATAAAAATAAAAGCCAATTTAAATCAGTTACATTTTTGCCTGAATCGCTATCGCTGAAACTGATACTAATAACTTGCGCTAACAATAATGTTCAGTTTTGTTAGTTGGCGAATTAAAATATTTAATTAAGTAATTTTATGAAAAGAAAGTAGTGAATTTTTAGCTTGAAGTACAAAATGAAAAATAGCATTCTTTAATAAAATAGGATAGTTCCACGGATTAAAATGTTTAATTTACTGACCTACTTGTAAAACTCGATCATGACGAACATGCCAGTTAATATTTTTCCCATCGAGTAATTAATGTTTTACTAAAAAAAACGAACATCCGGGGGTTAACTTTTCACGGCAAAAATTTTCTGTGAAATTAAGAATTAATGATTTTCGGCGTAATATGACTAGACTATAATTAGGTTCAACCACTTTGAAAACAGTTTTGACATACCTAATATTATATACCTATTAGATGCAGGCAGCAGCTGAAATTGGATGGATTGGAGGTTCTGAAATCGGTCGTATTTTTATTATGTTCGTTAGGTCCCTCATAACTCCGTCATATATGAACCGATTTGAAAAGTTCTTGTTTTATGTGAAAGGATGTATTTTCCGATTTGTCCCATAGAAATTTCATCGAAATCAGTTTTGTAGTTTCGTTTTCAAATCAAAATAGCTGAAAAAACATGTCATCCAAGTAAACGAAATTGCGTATTTATGTATTAGTTTCCTGTGACTTTCCAGTGGTATTTACGAATTACGAAAGAATCATAAAGTACCTACTAAAAAGCGTAAAATAAAAAAGTAAAACTTTTTACAAAAAAATACAACCGACTTCCAAAAAAAACAAACACTACAAAGTATGAACTAACTTTAATTTCGAAAGTTGGTGTCCAAAACGAAGAAACAACCAACTTCCGAAATCGAAGTTATTTTATACTTTGTAGAGTTCTTTTTATTTTTGTTATTACTAGGATTCAATATGAGGAAAACCAAAGTTGAGATTTTATGTACCTACATTAACTATAAAATAATATTGCATCCTTTATTGAACGTTTCCTCCATGTAAATACTTACATGGAGGAAACGTTCATTATAGGATGCAATAATTTAGAAAATAAAAGAATGTACGAGTAACATAATTAGGCATAGAGCATCCTAAAGAAAATCGCAATAAATTTAATAACTTATTTATTAAAGTAGCTGCCGATAATATGACAATAATTAAATGCGATGTTAACTTACAGAGCTAACGAAATATTTTCTGTTTTACACAGTATAACATCGTAATGCAACTATCATTCGCTGTTCAAAATAACACATGAAAACTATCATGGCTGTAACAATTAAATGAAGACAGTGGGCCGTCCTGATAATAATTCCAATACACATCTATAACTAACTTTTTAACGCACAAAACCACAATCATCAAGATAGCACTAAGCTTCTGAACATATCACTTTGCCGCTTCTTCCGCTCAAATCATCAACTTGATTAACAGTCTTCTGTATTTCAGACGCAGTTGAAACGATTCGTCCAGACACAACCGCCACGTTAGATTCTGATGGACTGGCGAGGTACTTCTTCACAGGATCAGAGTACATTATGAAGTAGTCATCATTAATCCTCCTTGCAACCAAACGACTAGAATGATGTCTGATGCCACAGGTGCAGGCGACGTCAAGTAAGTTCATGACTCCTGCCGCAGTCTTGGCTTCTAGAACTGGGAATGGTCTCGTATCATTTTGTTGAGAAAAGTAAAAATCTAAGAGCGTTGTGTCCTTTCCGTCGGCACATGTACAGTGCTGTTCATTGTTTTTGGAGAGCGAATATGTGAGACACGCCGGAACGGTTTGGTTTTCGGGAAATTGCATCACTGCTGTCCATTTTCCATAAAACTCCTGAATATCCGCAAGAGCACCACTTAAAAGCACAGATATAACTATTGGTTGCCACATGGTTGATTCGTTGTGTTTTACTGCACTTGAACAGTGTACTGCTTTATTTATATACTTAGTAGCAAAATAACCTTTGACTTCAATATCTCACAGATAAACATTGTTAAAATAACAAGCCTCGCGCGCGCATTTGGTTTTACCGTGTTTTTTTTTGTAGGTACTCTACAATAAAAGAAAATAATTTATTCTAAAGTAATTTCCAAGCAGGACCCGGAAGCGGTCGTCAGGATCAGGCGAGACCTGTGGCCAGGCTATGCTGGTAGAGACTGAAAACTGAAAGGAAATGGCCTTCTTCTGTAAGACCGTGGTGGTTCAGAAGGATGATGCCAAGCGGGATTGTGAGAACGCTGATTACGCTCGAAGAAAAATGCGCCGTGGAGCCAACTGCATCGACGCGTTCCGCCGTGCATTGCGAGGTTTAGGGATACGTTTCAAGGGAAATCCACACATATCAGGGTTGTGCGCGGAGCGTGGATCGACTGTGGTCCAGCACATCCCGGACTCGGCCCGGTCATGGACTTGTTGAAGGAGTTCATATAAAATGTACGCACAGATATGTTTTAGAGTTTCCCCGTCCGATCATCATGTATGGCAAGCCGATCCCTTGGAGATGCAAGTCAAATACCTGGAGATTTTCCTGGACAGCCACCTCAGCTTCGCTGAGCACATAAGGCAGGCCCGCTCATGCGCCGCCTTCGCTCAGGGAAGGCTCCACTTCGTAACGACCGCCCGCCAGGTGCAAATTGCGACTTTTCCCCGCGGTCATCCGTCCTATCATGACGTACGCTTGCGCTGTCTTCGCACACGCAAAGCCTCGTCACCTCTACAGAATGCATGACGCTCGAAAACTGTTTTCTCCGTAAACTCACGGGAACTTCATGAACTGCTGTATAGCGGGGGTTGCCCACTATACAGCAGTTCATGAAACGCATTACCAAGTGTTTCCTCGACCCTGTTGTCAAACACCGCAAAACCCTTATCGCATCGGCCACCCGATACGAGCCCTCCCGCATCATCCCCGTCAATGTCCACCCCGACCCTTGCTCGAGCCAGCCCGCGCCGCTGAGCCTGTAGTTTTAAATTCGCCCCTAAATAATAATCCAAGTTCGATCCAGCCATCCCAAGCTCCTCCTCCCGTCCTCCCTCCAGCGACGCCCTAAGCCGAGGTCCGTACCCCACAGCGGGTACCCTTAGCGTGTGGTCACTTAGTAAGTTTTTTATAAGCCCTGGCTGTAGGCTTTAATATTTATATTAAGGCCGCCACAGGCGAGTCCGGCAGACGTCAATCTCTTAGGTTGACCTACGAGAGGCCACTCATAGAAACAAAATGTTTTTGAGTTCCTGACGGATCGCGGTTGGTCCACGTCCACAGTCATCACGTTAACAGTCTCGTCAGGGATGTGGCCTTGCACAGAAGGGGTTCCGAGGTGTTATTTTAAGAGGTCACGGGGTTCCATCCATGTGCTGAAGATGACCACCGGGGTGGTTTAACTAGCTAAAAATCTATCAGCCCTAGGTTTATTCCCCAAAAGGACGGTTGTCTTTTGAAGGATAACAAAATAATAATGGCCCTGATCTGGATGATAGTGGCAACAGGACATTTGCGTGTCTGCCTTTTCTGTCTTTCAAAACAATCGATAAATCATTCATGATATCAGTTATCACGTTATTATTAGTGGGAATTTAAATAAGATAATGGTAATAAAGTAGTTACCCATTCGTCAGTAAACAAACATGTTTTCTGTTTACGAAACGAAGGGGTATGTACCTTTTTAATTTTATCTTAGTAGATTTCCCATAATTTGAAAACGTAAAGCAGTTGTTTTTAAATGTTTCTTTTTTGAGTTTGGTACATCCGTGAAAACGGAAAACTTATAGGATCACTCGTGTGTTTGTCTGTCCAAAGTCAAAGTCAAAGCATTTATTTCAAATAAACCAATCACAGGTACTTTTGAATTGTCAAAGTCAGTCAGTCAAAAACATGAAGCTATTTGCACGTTCCAAAGCGTAGATCTCTATGGAGAAGAACGTACAAGAAACTCCATGGACATTCTTTTAAACCATTTTATGTTTTACAAAAATCCTGGTTACATCATTACTTGTTGCATCTATATGTGAGAACAATGCAAAGAAAGGAAAAAAATAAAAGTATTCCAAGTATCCAATAAGTATTAAATATAGAAATAAGCCAGTGACAGCTAAGATATGACCAGTCTCCACTGACGGCGCCCGTTCACGAACATGACGCGTGCATCAGCACCATTCAGCTCAACCATTTTGAAGGGAACCGAATGATCAAATACACGCGCCACCATCAGCGAGACATTCTAGCGAGCATGACACACCCTCAACTGCCCCTGCTCACTCATGTCAAACAAGGAAACCATCTATATTATTAACAGTATAGGCTCCATGGTCCTCACATTTACAGGATTTTAAAATAAAAAAATGCTTCTACTTTATATAAAACTATGTATATCAATTTTCAAAAACGGAAAAAGAAAAGTAGTATTTAAAACATAACATAAGAAAAGTGGAAATTTTTATTAGTCTACAAAGAAGGGTGAGCATCTCTTCCAAATATCTTAACTAGAGGAACCAAGCGGCTGAGACTGTGGAGCAGGACCGGCATTTAGCCAAGCATTTTTATCAAGTATATAATCTTCAAGTTTATAATATGCTTGTTTACATAGTGTGCGTTTTATGCATGTTTTAAATTTTCTTTCATTCAGTTCTAGAATTTCAAGAGGTATTTTGTTATAAAATTTAACACAGTACCCCATAAAAGAAGTGTGTACTTTTGCCAATCTGAATCGGGGTTGATCTAATTTGTTCCTATTTCTAGTATTAAAATTATGCCTATCACTAATCTTACTAAAAAGATGAAGATTTTTCCGAACATACATTATGTTTTCGTATATGTATTGACAAGATACCGTCATGATGTTAATATCTTTAAACAGTTCTCTTAGGGAATCGCACCGACCCAGATTATATATGGCTCTGATGGCTCTTTTCTGCAGAATAAATATAGACTCAATATCTGCAGCTCGTCCCCATAATAAGATACCGTAAGACATGATACTATGAAAGTAACTAAAATAGACCAGCCTCGCGGTATCTATATCAGTAAATTGACGGATTTTTCTGACAGCATATGCTGCTGAACTTAGCCGTCCCGCAAGAGATGTTAAATGAGGACCCCATTGTAGCCTTGAGTCCAGTGTGATGCCCAGAAAAACTGTGTTTTCGACGAATTCAAGTTTCTCTTTGTTCAATACTATGTCGCAATGATTACTTTTGACATTCGGTAAAGCAAATCTGATACACTTAGTTTTCTTTTCATTTAATACTAAATTATTAGCAGTGAACCAATTTTGGACCTGCTGTAGGGCGTTATTTACGTCGTCCAGATTTGTAGAACGTCTATCTATCTTAAAAATTAAGGATGTATCGTCAGCAAATAACACCATTTGTGGTTGATTTTTTAAAAGATGGAGAAGATCATTTATGTATACTAAAAAGAGGAAAGGACCCAATATTGAGCCTTGTGGAACCCCCATTTTGACTTTTAAACCCCTTGATTTAACACCGTTTATTTGAACTTGCTGCTGTCTGTCATTTAAATAAGACTTCAGTAAGCTGAGTGCAAGTTTACCTAGTCCGTAATGTTCTAGCTTTAGGAGCAAGGTTTCGTGATTTACGCAGTCAAATGCCTTGGAGAGGTCACAAAAGATTCCTATGGCATCTTGCGCCTCTTCCCACGTTGTATAAATGTGTTTCAACAACGTGACACCAGCGTCAGTCGTACAGCGACCTTTGGTGAAACCATACTGTTGATCGTGTAAGATCCTATTGATGTTAAAATGAATGAGCATTTGATTGAGCATTACTTTTTCAAAAACCTTGCTGAAAACCGGTAACACGGAAACAGGTCTATAATTATTGGTGTCTTTACTGTCACCGGATTTAAAAAGTGGTATAACCTTACTGTATTTCATTACATCTGGAAAGACACCTTGGTCCACACATAAATTGAATATTAAAGCCAAGTATGGTGCTATGGTCTCAATTATGGACGTGCACACTTTCATAGACATTCCCCATAAGTCTTCGGTCAATTTGATTTTGATTTGCCGGAAAGCTTTGATAACTGCCATAGGGTTGATATGTTTGAATTGGAATTCAACCGTACAACCTGAAACGTTTGCTTTTAATAAATTAAGTGAGAGCTCGGGTGAAGAATTTAAAGCTTCAGTAGTTTTTGATGGTATTTCGGAGAAAAAATTTACAATTTCTTGAGCTACTTCTAAATTAGAGCTTATGGCACCATGTGCAGTCTCCAGTAAAAAATCAGCATTTCGTACTTTATTCCTACTCGTTTCATTATTGATAACTTTCCAAACTGTCTTTATTTTATTATCTGCCGATTTGATCTTGTTGCTAATGTACAGGGCTTTTGCTACCTTGCAAGTATTTCTGAAAACTTTAGAATATCTGTTTACATACTTATTAAAGGATTCGGTGTTAATGAAAGGCTTAAGGCCATATAACTCATATAGCCTTTCCCTACTTATCCTAATACCTTTAGTCGCCCAGTCACTAAATATAAACTTAGGGAAAGTTTCTTTAGACTTCTTTTCAAAAGTTGTGTTAAATTCCTGTAGTACTACTGAAAAGAAATTATTATAAAATTTATTTGCATCCTCAATATTATGGTCTAGAACATTTAACTTATTTTGTAAGGTACCATTGAATCTAGCTAGTTTGCCTGTTGTAATTGGCCTATATTGTATTTGAATTTTTTGCAATGCAGCTTTAAACTCAAATGTTACCAATTGTCCACTATGATCCGACGGGAGGTAATTAACTATGGCTTTATCTAAATAATCACAATCGCAGAATACATTATCGATACAGGTTGAAGAAGTTGGTGTTACCCTAGTAGGTTCAGTAAAAACATTAGACAAATTAAATGATTTAAAAAGGCTTAAAAATCTGCTGCTGTTCGAATTGCTTTCTAAAATATTAATATTAAAATCTCCACAAATAATCGCGGATTTGTTACCTGCTGCAAGTTTCGCGAGGATATCCTCCATTGTTGATTCAAATAAAGCAAAGTTTTGAGGGTTTGGGGGTCTGTACACGCACACTATTACATGCTTATCCAGCTCAACACAGGACAGTTCAATGCAATGCTCCACTGATAAGCTGACAATGTCATTACGTTGCTTAAATTTTAAGCATTTTTTAACAAGGATGAGGGAACCACCGCGCAACATAGATTTGCGGTTAAAACAACTGCCCACACTATAATTTTCATAATTAATTAGCATCTGGTAATCTTTCAACCAATATGTTCACTAAAACAAACAATGTCAAACATTGTTTTTTCTAAAAACATTTCAATTTCTAATATTTTGGAAGAGATACCTTGAATATTTTGATGAAATAATTTCAAGGTTTGCTGCTGACCCCCTTTTTGACATCTAGTTACTAGAGAGCAAGAAGATACTTTGTTATTGGTAGACATAACTATTCTGTTACCGGTATCCTCTGTTGTCTTACGTACTAGTTTAAATTATTATCCAGAGTTTGGCCCAAGACTTCAATATCATCACTTGGCAGTGAGTTACAACTACTTGTAGACCCCACATAAGTAAATGAATCTTCCATAGTGATACATGGAACCTCCTTCGTACAATTTGTATAAGAATTTATAGCAATAGTGCTACAGTTATTTAGGCTCGCCACCTGATTCTTAGTATTATTACTAAACAATGTGGATTTAATTACACAAGACTTCGACATACTACTTATGTCTGAGTTAATATAATAAGCTAATAGCCTTGCTATTGTATGTCTAAAACTAATTGGTAAATACACAGTATTCCTAGTCGATTCGTCAGTCAGTCCGTCTGTCACAGACAATTTTCTCGGAATCTACTGAACCGATTCTGTTGAAATTTCGTATTCGTATATAAACTTTTGTGACCCAAATACCGATGCGTTATGTATGTAAACAAATACATTTTGAGTTTGAGGTCACTTTTAACGAACTAAATATGAACTAATTACGTGCTCATATGCATTAGATTGTATTCGCTATTATTAACTTATTTTGAATCAATTGATATATATTATTCTGACCTATTTTTTACGAATAGAATAAAGTTGCGCAAACTGTGGACTGATTTTACCATTTCTATGAATAAAACACTATTCATTTGCGATTGCGGTGCCAGTTAGTAGGCAAGTACCTAATAAAGTGGTTTGCACGTGCTTCTTCCATCATATGGGTAAAATAAGCTTGGAACTATATTCGAATTTAATCAAATGCATATAGGGCCGCAATGCCACAAAGATTCCCACCCCTTTTTTTTTCTTTAATTAGAAAATGGTTGTTATTTTCTTGTCAATTAATTTATAACAGACATTTATGAAAACCAACCAAACGATCCAGCTAGGTAGGGCTAACTTCGAGAAGGAGGTCAACCGTCGAATCCGACTCGGCTGGGCGGCGTTCGGGAAGTTGCGCGGTATCTTCTCGTCTCACATACCACAGTGTCTCAAGACGAAAGTCTATGACCAGTGCGTGTTGCCAGTGATGACCTATGGACTTGAAACGTGGTCGCTCACAATGGGCCTCATCAGAAGGCTTAAAGTCACCCAAAGGGCAATGGAGAGGGCAATGCTCGGAGTTTCCTTGCGTGATCGAATCAGGAATGATGATATCCGCAAGAGAACCAAGGTTACCGACATAGCCCGAAGGATAGCCAAATTGAAGTGGCAGTGGGCAGGGCACATTGCTCGCAGAACAGATGGTCAATGGGGCCGTAAAGTTTTGGAGTGGCGACCGCGTACCGGAAGACGCAGCGTTGGAAGGCCTCCCACAAGGTGGACCGATGACCTGGTGAGGGTCGCGGGTAACCGATGGATGCGAGACGCACAGGACCGGTTGTTGTGGCGACACTTGGGGGAGGCCTATGTCTAGCAGTGGACGTCTTTCGGCTGATATGATGATGATGATTTATGAAAAAAATACAATTAAAATCTGTTTATCAATATTTCTAGGGAATAATAATAAGTACAAATCAATAATGTACATACAAATACAAATGACACATTAAATATGTAAATATTCGAGAAGCCAATATACGAGATAAGCCAAAGGCACTACCTACCTTTTCGAAGCGTTTTGTCGTTTCGCTCTGTGTAACACTAGAAAGCCCAAATTGGCAGGTTAAGATGTAGTTGATGGACTAATCAAACACAATTAAGTTTAATTTGACAAGCTTTTACTGTATTAGATTTATCATGGACTAGCACTTCGCCCGCGACTTCGTCCGCGCGGAATTAGTAGGTACTCCACAAACTTCAACGCCCCCTATACCCCTTATAAAGGTTAGTTTTTGAAAATTAAGCACAACGATTTTCATTAATTACATTTATTACTTAGCCATTTCTACTTATTCTATGGTCTCAGGTTCAGCGCAACTGTACACCCCGTTCACCCCGTCAGGAGTTGATTATGCAAAAATTGTTAGGTACATCTGTTTCAATAATCCCATTTTAACTTTGTTCATATCATTCCGACGTAAATTAAAGCAAGCAATAATGTCCTCCCCTAAAAACTTGCTGCAACCCCTGCTTCACCCCTTATTATGTATGTAGTTTATTTGCGAAAAATCCAAACATTCGTTATTCTTATTGTTTTATCGAAATGATTTTCAACTTCATCGGACCAAGCATTGATATGATTCTTCCCAGTTCGCTCAAGCCGCGACATTTTTCTTACTCCGAGCATGTTTATTACCGTCGTAACTTTTGAAAGAAAGGTCCGATTTGAATAATTTAAAGTGTGATTTACACGGACATAATCAACCTTAATTATCAAACCATTTAAATGGATAAGGATTAATATCATGATACCGAAATCACCATTTTTTCATATCACCAAGGATTTGCTTGAATAATTTGAACAAAAAGCGGTCATGGTGACTTAACCATAATAGTTAGACATATGGTATCGCGGACTTTTTTGTAGACATTGATGACCTCTATAAAACTGTAGTACATCACTTTGCTCTATTGTCAATAGATTCCGCAGCGTACGCGATATAAGGATTTTTTCTCACACCTTGGGTTACATTATCGAAGTTTTCATACGAATCCCTAACTTTTTTGAAAATATTCTATAGCCTATGTCCATCATCGATAATGTACAATTCTACTGGTGAAAGAATTTTTCAAATCGGTCCAGTAGTTTCGGAGCCTATTCATTTCAAACAAACAAACAAACAAACAAACAAATAAACAAACAAACAAACAAACA
Organism: Melanchra persicariae; assembly: GCA_947386135.1. Classification (NCBI taxonomy): domain Eukaryota; kingdom Metazoa; phylum Arthropoda; class Insecta; order Lepidoptera; family Noctuidae; genus Melanchra; species Melanchra persicariae. Next base: position 7,778,106 of record OX376659.1, read on the forward strand.
AACAAACAAACAAACAAACAAATCTTTCCTCTTTATAATATTAGTGTAGATTAGTGTAGATAAAATATGTCGATTTTGGTAGCTACTCACTCACTGACTCACTGATGATTATCAAAACCTTTAATTTTCTGATACTTCCTGAAGCTGAAATTTGGTATGTAGGCTAGGAATTGGCCACAAACAATGAAAAAAAATCTTTTACTTTGACCCTCTAACCTCTCCTGAAAAAAGTTGCCTTGTAAACAGACCTACACCCTCCCCGGTGTAGGTCTGTTTACAAGGCAACTTTTTCTAGGGTACTTCCTGAACTCCTAGAAAGCCGATTGTTTGTAAACAGAATAGGATTTTAACACAAAAAACGAGCTCTTCTAGGACTATGGGGCTTGGGCTTGATTTGAGGCAAATTATTACGATTTTCAGGGTTCCGAACCACTATATGAAAAAATGGAACGCTTATAAAATGGATCACTCCGTTGTCTGTCTGTCTGTTCGTTTGTCACAGCCGATTTGCCGCGAATCTACTAGACCGATTCAGTTGAAATTTGGTACACATATAATCTTCTATAATACCTTGGCTATTTCTGGTACTACCAGGTCTACGACCTGGGCCACTTTTTGTCAAATTAGAAATGATTAAAAAAAAATGTTATTCCAACTGCACCGTGTGTCAAATGTATCAAATGATAAGGCGTATTGTGAGAGTCATCATGCGAGTCCGAGTCGTTTAAGTTCGTCTCTATTAGTCCGTTTTTTATGGATGGTAAATCATCAAATGACTTCTTCCGTTCTGGGTGGAGCGGAAGGGAGTGTCAGACTCTTACTGACTAAAAATCCATCCGTGTTATTTCGCGGGTATTTCTAAAGAAAATCGCTTAGAACTTAATAATGTATTTATTTAAATTGCATTTAATAATAGTCTGTTTTTTATTAATATAGCAGATTATGAACATGACAATAATGAAAAGCGACGGTAACATACAGAGCCAACGAAAGATTTTGTAATGTACACTTATTACATCGTTATGAAAGTGTCAGTCACAATTTTCACAATAACATGATACTTTCAAAAATATCTATTTATAAACAATGAAAGGAAGACAATGAGCTACTCTGATAATAATTCCAATACTCATCTACCTACATAAATATTATGTCTATTTTTTCAACATACAACACCACAATCTTTTATGAAAGCATAAAACTTCTGAACATATAACTTTTCCGCTTCTTCCGTTCAAATCATCAACTTGGTTTACATTCTTCAGTATTTCAGAAGCTGTTGAAACGATTCTGCTCGATACAACCACCACGTTAGGTTCTGATGGTCTGTAGAGATGGTTAATCGAATGCTTTGAGTACATCATGTAGTAGTCATCATTCATCCTCCTTGCAACCAAACGACTGATATCATGTCTGTTGCCACAGGTGCAGGAAACGCCGATTGCGTTCATGGCTTCTGTCGCAGTCTTTGCTTCAACAACTGGGAATGAACTCGTTTCATTTATTTGTGGAAAGTAAAAATCCAACATTGGAGTGACTTTTCCGTCGGTACAAGAGCAGAGCTGGTCATTGTTGTTGGATATCGAATATGTCAAGCACGTCGGACCGTTGAAGTTATCGGGAAATTGCATAACTGTTGTCCATTTGCCATAAAACTCCTGAATGTCTGCAAGAGCAGTAGTTAAAAGCACAGATAGAAATAATAGTTGCCACATGGTTGACGTTACGATTTGTTCTAGATATAACCTTTGATATCGATATCTAACAGATAACCGTTAGTTGAAATAACACGTCTCGCGAATTGATTTTCCGTGTGATGTGAGCTCATGGTTTTTTTGTTTAGTCGACAACAAAAGGAACCAATTGGTTAACCATATCCGAGTAGAATCTGCGTTAGGATATAAGAGCAAGATAACAATGAACCTGATCTGTACTGCAGTGGTAGCAGGATTTTGCGCGACAGATATTTCCGCCATCTTGGATTTTGTTTTCACATACGTTAGCGAAACCAAAAACCATAAAAGGAGACGATATTTAATTTTTGGTCGTCGTCATCTTAGATTTAGATTTTAACCTCGTATTTGTTATTATTGACCTTGAAAACCATTCGCACAAGTGTATCTTCGGATTACTGTAATACTGTGAGTCATTCTTGATGTCAGTTATCATGATATTATTAGAGGGAATTCCACTAAGATAAAATTAACAACAAACCCATTCGTTTGTGAACAGAAATAGTTATTTGTTATACAAGAGTGCAAAGTTGCTTTTTAACCGCGTGTTCAATTTTGATGACCGAGCAAGCGAAGAATTCTAAAATTGAATCACGAGCGCAGCGAGTGATTCAAAATTAGAATCCTGAGCGTTAACGAGGGAATCAAAAGAGCACGAGGTGAAAAATCTTTGCACTCGAGTGTAACACGTAACTTTTCATTCCACCTCAGCGAGGAAATGACTAAATGCAAAAAAAAAAACGTTTACAATCACAAGATAGGTACACATTTATTTCAGTTTAGGTATTAATTACTACATTATGACAGGTAAGTATTACAGAATAATCTTTAAATTATAACAAAATAATACTAAGGTATAATTGAGAAAATTTTAAAGTAACGTTGCTACAGTTATTTAAATTGAGTGTAATATTTTTGTTTGGTACTGTAATATTGGTGTTAGTCACTTGTGTACTGTTTTTCGGTAAACTATCTGTCATACTTAATAGTTGTACTGATTCATCGGATTCCCTTGGCGTGAATGTTGGAAAGAGAGGGAGATGGTTAGGTGTTTCATAACGGCTTATTTTTGATGTAGAAGGGCCAGTCCAAGGATCCGATTGAGGCTCTTTCAGTGTAATGGCTCCTACGATGCCTTCACATATTTTAGACTTATTTTGGATGGAATCCTCTATGTATCCCTCTACAACTGCATTGGACTTCCAGCCTCCGTGGCGCTTAAGGGACAGGAGATCAGCTCCGGAATCAGCCAAAAGTGTGGCTGAAGTTCGTCGGAAACAATGACCCGTGTACAACAGGGGTTCTGGAAGTTCAAGAAATGTTGCTATTTCTCGTGGGATACTGCCAATTTTATTAGTAGGTGCCCATAGGCTGTTTGTTGATTGGAGTGTTAGGCGGGCGTAAGGCTTGATATTTCTCAACAATCGTTACGTATTCCTTGCGAATGACGAAGTTGCGGTCTCTTTTTGTCTTTGTATTAGGTAAATTAATTAATAGTAAGTCATCTGAATGTTTCTCAATGTTTTTGACATTAAGTTGTGTTAGTTCATTAGTTCGACATGCTCCGTTTATTCCAATAATAAGAACAACCTGTAACGTAAAGCGTATTGTAGTAGATAAATGAATAAAATTGATATGAACGCATAATTATGCCTATCAACATCTACTAAGTATACTATTTAATTGAGATTAATATGCTTAAGTAGATACTGATTGTACAACTGACTTACTTTTGCCGCCAAATATACGGAATCGGGTGCTTCGTTAAGAAACTTTTCAATATCAGATACTGTGAAAACCTTCGATTTTTTTGGTTGATGACCAGATGAGGCTCTTTTTAAAAATGCCACTAATTTAGGATAGGTATCGATATGTATGTCTTTTTTCATCTTTATTGTTGCTTTTAGCATCGAATACGTACTCCATAGAGTGCTTGCTTTCTTGTTCTCGGATAATTCTATAAAATATGCCAGCAAAACGTTTTCTGAGAAAGTTTTGGCTCCTTTTGCTAGTCGCCACGTGTTGAACATATCGTACTGTTTTAAATACTTCTCGCGTGATTGTTGAGGGAGAAAGCTCATTTGCGCATTATTAACAGTTTCAGTCAATTCTGTTGGCGTCAAACAAACTTCCTCGTCGCTAGAATCACTCATTTTAGTTTTTTCACTTGCTTTCAAGTTTCTTGTTTTTAATATAAGGTTTAACAATGACGTGAAAAAATGCCGCGAGAACCGCGTACAAAGCAAATGGGGTTGGCCGGTGAAAGCTTTAGGTAGATGGCGCTAGCATAGCTTTCACCTGTCAAGTTTGTGTTGTGTTTTGGCTTTACTTGTTGAGTGCGTTTTTTTTATAATATTGAAAGAACTGTTGTGAACGAAACATGTATTCGACATGGCGGATAAGTGGGTTGAAAGCTGAATTGAAGAAACGAGGTGCATCTTTACGAGGAAGGAAAGCAGACCTAGTCGACAGGTATAACTTTATAACCATAAATCACAAATTTTCCCTTCTAAATACATGATTTTGAAAGAGTGATTGCTAGCTTGGTTCTCGTTTACCTAATGTACTTTGATACAAAACGTTTTATCGAAAATATAAGCTTTCAAGCTAGTGCTTTTTAAGTTTTTCTATCAAGACTGAACTCTTGTTTTGTTTACAGATTAGAGCTGTATGACCGGAATGTTTACTTTAGAAACACAGGAACTCAAAGGCACGATGATCCTCCTCACTCTAGCATGTATCAGGACATCATCAGCAATACTGGGTTAGCTATACTATACTAATAGATCATTCTATAATTTGATTGTTTATACATTTAAGGCCCTATAATATGTAGGCCCTATAAGAGATGAGGACTTTATTTCGGAGATGTTAGAAAAAGTTGATAACTTTAACAATTATTTGTAAATATAGTACCAAAATTACTAATTAATTAAAAAAACATATTAATTATAAATAGGCTGTAGGTAGGTTAGGATACCTGTAATAAGATTTTCAGATTTTTTTGTTCCTGTTTTCTTTAGTGTATTATTTGTTATTTTATTAGGGTGTGAAAATAAAACTAATAAACATAACTATTTGAATTTTTTTTTATTATTTACAATCCTTACTCTACAATTACACAACATTAATCATATAAAAAATATTTCGGATGCCACATAAAATGAGACTAAAGGTGTCTGCAAAATTTTATAAGTTTTTGTTAAGCCTATTAATCTTTCTATGTGTACTCTTTGACTTGCAAGTTTCTGATCACGCGCGCTTTAATACAAAACCTGCCAACTGTGATCTGCCTTTCAAGAAAGCAGGTATATTAATTGACACATTTTTCACTGCAAACAAGTCCTGAACATTAAATTAAATCCTCTATCAGCCATGACACCATCACAGTATCACCTTCATCACACAAATTAATCAATGAGCTGTGTTCAATCATCATCTTGGGTAGAAATATATACATTATCGCGAAGAGTCAAATCTTCTGAACTGGTAGTTTGCACAACTGATGTGTCTATCTGTGTCTATCTCTTCAAAGAGTGCTTTTCTAATATTTCGGTTTGATAACTGCTAGGAATTCCGAATAGAGTAGGTAGTACCACGTCATGTAGTAAGTACCTTTGATTCTGCGTTTCCATTCTTATTTTCGTAAGATGCAATCTTATAAATTAAATACCTAAAGTATTTGGGGCCCAAACAGAAAATTTCTGACTGTTTGGGCCCCAGACAACAGAAACTCCCTTATCTGTACCGACCGACAGTTATTTTATTTCCGTTTGTAACGTATTGGATGACAAATTAGTTTACGTGCGTACGTACCTTACTTATTAACAAAAACTTTTTTACTAAAAAAAAAACAACCGACTTCAAAACAAAAAAACACTACAAAGTATAAAATAACTATAATTTCGGAAGACGGTGTTTTTTGTTGTTTCTTCGTTTTTTGACACAGACTTTTCCGATTTTACACTTTTGCATTGGGTTTGGTTAGCTTTAACTAAACCCAATGCAAAAGAATCATCAAGATCGGTTCATAAACAATAAAGTTATTCCTGCATAGATAACCCCAAAACGATGCTTGAATTGTACACATCTGCGTACCCCTTCAAAGCGTACCGGCGTGATGATATGTTATGAACTGGTGTAAACAATAAACAGACATGCGATTTCAGCAATCCCGACAGGTTTGCTATCATTTATTGAAGAATTCCGTAACCTATCTCCTAAGTTCTTCATCAGATCTTCACCAAATTGAAATGGGACCAGTCCAGGAAGATACTCTTCCAAACAAAAAAAGAATCATCAAAATCGGTTGACAATTGGCGAAAATATCTCTGAACAAACATACAAAAAAAAAAAAAAACAGTCGAATTGAGAACCTCCTCCTTTTTTGGAAGTCGGTTAAAAATGTGTGGTTGGTTGATTGTAGGTACGCATACATGTTAGCTTGACGGCCCATAAAATAAGTAAGGTCTGGGGGCTCTGGGATCTTAGGTTATTAGGTAATCAATCTGAAATAGGTATTAGTGACTAAGACGATGTTTGATCTTCAACCCCAAGTTTTTAAACTCCACGTTCCGTATGTTAAAGATAAAGATTTATTAAAGGGTCACAATAACTTGGTTACATTATTACAGTAAAATAGGACGTGGCTGGGCGAAGGTATGTAAGCGACCAGTGTGGCGACTAGCGTGCGCGGCTCTGTTTGACAGATGGAAGTAGTGATTGAATAAGCTACGTAACATTTCGATTACCGATTCGATTATTGACACTTTTAATAGTGTACTGTGGTATCGATTTAACAATTATTTGATTCAAATAAATATCTGTGTGTAACTTTAGCGTTTGCCGCTTAAAGTTTGCAGATTTTCGGACATTATAAAATGCTGAAAGGAAATAAATGTATGCAACGACTTCACGAGACGAAAGTTCCATGTCAGATAAAGACGAATAATCGGTAGGTTGCCTGGAAGAGATCGCGGAATGCGATGAGGCCGCCCATTGTACATATGTGTTTTAGTTAGTACCTAATGTTCATTTTATGTTATTATCGGTGTACAATAAAGTATATAATAAATAAATAAATAATATTTGTCTTTAAATAAAATATGCTCGTAAAAATATTTATTTACACTCACAACGTAATGTTCCAAATATGAGTTCAAAAACGAATGCATAAACACGTACTTTTTTTTCGTGGATAGGTAAAATTAAAAAAAAAACCATTACAGTTCAACATTTCCCTTCGATTTTTAAACAACTGCACCATAAAATAACTTTTTAATTTTTATAGCACACTTTTACTTTTTAATTTATTGGCGCGGGCTCATTGACTAGAGTCAATGTGTCAGCTTTTATCTTTGTCTATGAATGCGCGCGCTGCGCACTGCGCAGTGATTCGAATACGCAATGAGAATATCCGCCATTTTGGAATAAACTATTTTTACACTTATTTTATTTCAACTGTATGAGTGAAGATAAAATAGTGTATGCAACGGCATATAATTAGGTATTAAAACACTCGTGTTTTAATAACCCCTTTTATATGGTCGTTGCATAAACTACTATTATTTTCGATGTTTTTGATGATAGAAAATTATACTATCATTTTTTAATTGTTTTGTATTGTTTAATTTATATAAATGAATGATACTTAAATGGATGCAAGGTTTTTTTTTACACCACATACTAATTCACTGACTTAAGTGTATAATTATTATTTTCGACTCATTCTTTTGCTGATCCATCCCTCATAATCAGGTATTATTTTGATGTTTTATTTCGATCAAATGTCATGCGACCTCACAGAGTACTTTTATATATGTGCGACCTGAAGGGCAAATTGTGGGTGGCTTTTTGGATTTTGACAATCTGAGAATCATTATATTTGTCAGTTATTATGATATATTTAGTTTTCTACAAAGATAAAATAAACAAGGTAATTAATTGATACTCATTGGCCAGAAAACAGAAAAATATTTTTGTTTACTGTAATGTGTACGTATTTTATTCATTTTAAATTGTCAGGATTCCCAGAAGTATATTCTCAGTATGTCTCAAACTTTGGTTCGGCGCTTTCAACTTAATTTCGTAAAATGTGAACATAAAAATATCTTTTATTTCCTCGTCTTTTGACATTCAACGAACAATTCTCTCTGGGTACCCACTACACCAGGGACAGAACCTTCCAAAACCGTATATTCCGATCAATTTTTCCGTGTGTAACGTATTGGATGACAAATTAGTTTACGTAGGAGCGTCTCCCCTGGCAACTTCCTCAAACTCTTGATAAGAGTTACTCTAAAAACTTCGTGCAGTTTCCAAATTGATTTCGATCGAAACTAGAAACTTAGTACTGGCAACCGATAACTTAGTTTGTAGGAAACTAACGGGAATTTGTTTCCTAGTATTCATTAAACTTTTGCAGCTGTTATCTGTTCTGAAGCTATTGCGATGTGGAGTGGAAAGGATGTTGCAGTAATGAAAATTTCTCTCCGTTATTATTGTCTTTGTTTTCAACTTGAAAATCTATCGAGACTTGTTTAGTCTATTGACACGACGAAGTTATTAACTGATAAATATTGTTTTATGGGAAGTTTCAAACCGAAGGATTCGCGGAAAAGGATAAGGATTTATCGTTTTGTCATTTGATAAGTGTTTTTTTGTTGAGTTAGTCCAACAGACTAGCTCCTGCCAGCGGTTTCGCCCTCGTAAAAATTATTCCAAGGCAGTATACTACCAGCATGAATCGGGTACCAAATTTCATTAAAATCCCTTCAGCCGTTAAGTCATGAAAAGGTAACAGATAGACAGAGTTGGCGCAGTGGTTGAGCAATTGACTGCTGCGTGGCGTGTCGCGGGTTCGATTCCCGCACAGAACTAATATTTGTATGGCCTACATATAGTTGTTGCGGGTCTGCCTGTTTGTGTATGTGAGTTTATATTTTTATTAACTCACCCTCGTTATAGGAGAAACTCCAAGTGTGGGGCAACGTATGTAAAAAACGCAATGCAACGTATGTAATTAGTATGGATAGAACATCCTACTCAGGAGATGGATGGACATCTCAGTGGGTTTGTGGAGGAAGCAGAGCTATAGCTTCGCATTTATCACGCTGGAAGTTCGCAGGATATAGATGTAATTTAGTTATATCAACTATCGATCAACCCCGGGGGTATTAAGGCTTTGGCCTTTGTTAATACTGAGTCGCAATTTAATAAAACGATAGATAGCTGGTCAATTGAAATGTTAAAAGATACACAAATAAATAATATAAAAACTTGTTTTCTATTGGAGACGAAGGCACTAGGTGCTCATGTTCATGTGCCCCTGAAGACTTTTGGATGATTTGCATCCTATTTTTATTAGATCTATTTTTATAACAAAGTTTAATAGTTGAAAGACGCGTTTTAACCCAATCTCACCTGATGGAAAGCAATGATGTAGTCCACGTTGGAGCACGCTTGCCTAGAAGTAACCTATTCACTCTTGATTTAACTTAGAGGCCCCCAAGTTGCTATTTACTCAGCTATCTATCGGGAAACAGTCAGTCAGGTCAGTTACTCACTACGTATAAGAAGCAACATTCCGAAATACGTAATGCGTCATGCATTTCTACCTACTCATGAAGTTTCACCTAAGTATGTCATAAGGAGTGTAGTTGCACAGCAAAAAATAAACATTCTCACGCCAATTTTGCGAGATTTACAAAGAGAATGGTGCTACAGGCGTGTTAAAAAAGCAAAACTATTGTTGTTTATGTATAGTATTTCGCAGTGAAGTAAAATTCGTAAGGAAGGCGAAGTTCATTGTGTACACAATTAGAATGCATAGCTAGCTCTCTCGATTTACTTTCAGGTTACTGCAGATAATTGCAATGGCAGGTTTTTTCAAGCATTCCCTTGAATCGAAGAGTTCTTTTATCAAATAACAAGCGCTAGTTTCCTGTTTTGTTTCCGTGAAACTTTTTTTTTGTACTGGTTTTATGTACTCGTAAGTGGTGGTTGTGAAAAAATAAGTGTTTCACCGAAATTACCGAGTAATGGTAATCAATGGGCGGTACCTACACATTATGTAAGCACACGTTTCTTTATGACACAACGGGTTTTAGGGTATTACCACATCAATCGACAGACGTCTGTCATTATCATTAATCGATTTTATATTCACGTTCCGTACTTAATTATTATACCCATGAGTATAAATACCTTCACCGCGGCCCTGGGACGCAAAGGGCACTAGGAGGAGTACGGATGGGTTTTAGTCAGTAAGAGTCTGACACTCCCTCCCGCTCCACCCAGGACAGAAGGAGTCATTTGATGATTTTCTATCCATGAAACGACCCAGCCTATCCCTTACTGCCCCCCCCCCCCCGGAATGACGCCGCTAAGCCGAGGTCCGAATCACAGGGGATGCGCTTCGCGAGCGGTCATAGTTTTAATTTAAATTTAGCTAGCTTTTTAGCCCTGGCTGGGGGCCCAAAATCATTTGAGGTCACCACAGGATTGATAGCCCTAGCGTGCTGCGACCTGCAAGTGGCCACATAAAAAAAAAATAAGGGGTGGACATCTTCGTGACTAACGGTCAACTAGGTACCTACTATCTATATTATTGCACTACATCACCAAAACAAATATTTATGATAACAAACTACTTTTGGCTTCGTAAATATTTTGTAGTAAAAACCAAAATATGTTTTTTTTTTGCGTATTTATAAAGATAATAGACAAAGCAGGTTTTATGACTACCTACCATTTATACCTACTTCAGCGACAAATAAACATAAACACTTTAGACCGTCTATGTGATCAGCTGTTTCACAAAAAATCGAACGAAATCTATAAAACGAATGTAATGTCTCGAATGGTTCTCCAGTCTGTCCCGTTCGACCGGGGAGATTTGTGTGGGGGCCGTGAGCGCATTCCGGGGAAATAGTCGCCTTCCACGGTGCCGGGCAGAGTCGAATGTTATTCGGAATATGGACACAGAATAGGTGAGCTAGCGAAATAAATTCAGAAATCAGGAGTTGTCTAATTTCTGGGTACTTTTAGAATTTAGATACAGGCTCTGAAAGTCAAGTCAGTCAAACGACACCCATTGCTTGCTATATAAGCATGAATAGGCACGCTATTGAAATACATTTTATGTACATGAGTATCTAAGAAGGCACATAAAGTTCGTAGGTTTCAGCTGACCCTGACATCTATCCAACCTTGAAGTTCCTAAAAAGTCTTACAAAATATTTGTCGTGACAACGTCGTCGAAGCGCGCCTTGGGACCCATATCTTTCGCCAGAAGGTCACATTTCTTATTGCTTTGAGCCAACCTCTTTTTTACATATTCCCAGAAAATGTGGTTAGGTATGAATAAAATTATTGAAATATTTGAAACCCCTGGAAGTAAGGCCAGAACCCAGTGTGTCGCATAAGCGTCAGCCGTTGACTTGTTGATGATAGATTTCTGCTTACGGTGTGACCTTATGGATTGGTCTGACGATTTTCAGTGCTCAGTTGGTCAACGACACCGTTGGTGCGTTGGTTCAGCGATCTACTGCTGCGCTGCGTGTCGCGGGTTCGATTTCCACACGGATCAAATATCTGTAGGCCATACAAGCCTAAGCACGAGTTGTTCCGGGTCTGGCTGTTTGTGTATGTGAGTTTATATGTTTGTAAACGCACCCCTGATACAGGACAAATTCCTAATGTGGGGCAAAGTTTAAAAAAACGTTATATTGGCGGTTTTCAGTAAGAATAGGTAGCATTTATAGATCTGGAAATACGCCCCTTAGTGTTAGAGCTATTCTGAGTGTTTATTTTTATTCTGTAGTGCTTGCACTGGGCTTAGGTCTTCTAGTTGTAAATGTCCGCCCTGCGCGTACTTACCTACTCCTACGCTGTTTTTTTCTGATTCTGATACATCTGTCTCAGAACTTTCAGATCCCGTAAATAAATTTCTTTACGGGATCTGAGACAGATGTTTCGTTTCTTCGGGATTCATCGCGTTTCATAGTCTTTTCGTCGCCATAGTTGACAAGTTAACAAAAGTTGCAGTAGTTGGAAATGGTATGGCGTACTTATGTAAAGAAAATACTTGCCGATGAGCATAGGTAGGTATATTATATATATTTCAATAGCCAATGGTGTCCTACTGCTCGGCATAGGCCTCCCCCATATCTTTCCAGACACCCTTTTCATCCATTCTTCGTGATTTGTGTCTAGGTCATCTCGCCACCGCTTTCTAAGCTGACTTCCTGTGGCACGTATTGGGTAGGTATCTCGAAAAAGATCTTGTTCAAGAAATATAACATTTTCCTTTCCTAATAAGTCGCTGGACATTTATTATACTATAGACCTTATAAAATGTCGTAGGTGTTAATTAAGTACATTTTAACATGATTACGGAACACCCGGGTGGACCGTGAACGGACATTTTGTAAAGCCTTTTATTTTGTCATGATTAATTACATTTTCGGCATCAGAAATGTTTATTATAGCTGCTTTGTTCCAATTATGATATCCACTGACTGGGTTTCGTAGAATATTGTCATCGAGTTTTAAGCATAAATTGATTATTAAAATTAATAACGATACGTATATAAATTATAGTGAATGAATGAGAAATAACAGAAAAAATAATGGTGTTGTTCAAAATTTGACACAGGTTTTATTTTTTAATTTTGAACCTACTACGCAATATTACTCGTATTATTAACTCGAAAACTGAAAGTGAAAAATGCCACGCAATTTGATAGCAATAAGAATAACAATATAGTTTCATGTGTCACAATTTTTATTGGCACCGTCAAAACCGGATATTCATATTCAACGCCCGGGTGTAAATAAAACTATACGACTACACGTGATATCACTTGCATATTTCACAAACTGTGCTATTCAAATTCACTGCAGGCGCAATCCAGCCCTGAAATAAACATAAAAATATGCTTATGCACTGTTTGACTGCGGTTCAACATAGTAAAGCTATTTATACATGCAATGTTGAGTTCTAAAGTTTGTGAGACAAAGTTTGGTTTGGTTTGCGCATATTCTTTGTTCGAGCTTTCGCCAAATCCCTTTTAGATGTGTACTCGTAGTAAAATCACGGCCCCGAAAATAGCGGTGGAATAAAAAATGTGAGAGATAACCTAGTACCTAAATAAATGGTATCTTTTCATTCTAGTTTTTTTTAGTTTAAAGTAGCAGTTATGAAAAATTTTCAAGAATGAAAAGTTTATTTCTGCCACAAAATATGTGTGGTGGTTTTTTAAGCAGTTGTGGTCTATGTTCAGTAGATATTTATGTTAGGTGGATAATGTTGTTTTTATCTGTATTCAAAATGAATTTCCTTCAACATAGGAATGAAATTGTGAATTTGTGAATAATGAATTGCGGCCAAAAGACAAACCAGCTGAAAGTATCAATTCTCACTATAATTTTTTATTTGAAAGATAGGTAATATTTTAGTCTGAATTAGTTTTATTCCGTTTGGCGCCATAAGTAACGCAGTCCCTCCTATGTTTGCAACTAACGACAACGTACCGCTCGCTCTTTTCACAGCCCAAACATAGTTTGTGAACCGGCAAAGGGACTGTTACATCGAGTGCGGTTTGCCGCAACCTGCCACCCTACTTAGAATTCAGCGGCGATGGGAAGGTCCAAAGAAAAATCTACATTTTTAATACCGTTCCCATCTTCAGCACGAAATGTTACACTCATAATGTCAATCTAAGTGCCTACAGATGCTGTTTAAGTTTAATTTTTGTTCAACTTCGTGGAAAACGTTATTTATGCATGTTTTAAGGGGGTTTAACGGCAGTTTATAAGGGGCGTTTGTCATTTGTGCTACAGGGGGAGATAATTATGTTTTCTTAGTTTTACTTCAACAGTGTTTTCATTAAATGCGGCCAAAGAAGACCAATCTTTGTACTTGCTTAAAAAACGTTCGCATTCAAGACGCAATATCGTCTTGGCGACAAATAACGTCGAAAATGTGTAAAAATGAATTAGGGACTGAGATGCAAACGCGCACACTCCTTAAAAAATATATGAAATGCTAGTCTCGTTTAGGTACGCGTTACTTTGCTTTAAGCTGGTTGTTTTTCATCAGCATCTGTTAACAGAGTAAGTATCTATTCCGTGGCACTGAACAACATTTAAATGCTTTATACAGAGTGTTCCAGAAAGGTGTGGTCATATTTAAGGGTGATGTTGGGGAGCTGAAATACAAAAAGGGAAAAAATATCAAAACCTAAAAAATAAGAATTACAAAAATATCGACCAGAAAAACGACTAAAAACTTCCGAAGAAATGACTTTTCAAGCAGTCTGATGCAGTTGGTGACATCCAATCTGTGATTGAACTAAAGTAAATGCCACCAACTGTAACAAACTGCTTGAAAAATCATTTCTTCGTAACTTTTTAATCAATTTTTCCTTAATGTATATCAGCTACCCAACATCGCCCTTAAATATAACCACTCCTTTCTGAAACAGCCTGTATAACAATATCTGATTCCTGTATGAAATTCGTAAACATACGACAGCAAACTACACATACATATAATATACAGAAGTGGTGGTTTTTTACTGAAACTCGTAGAGACAACTAAAAGATTTCGGAGTACACTTAGTTTTGGTTTCTGTTAGTTTTATAACCGCCTCATTAGATCTTCACTCGCATGTGGCTACAGTAAAAAAACTCTCTTCTTTATACTGCAGTAATTAATTCATTCTAAGAGCTAGCTGTTCCTGATGGCGACGATAAGCACAAAGAAACTGCTAGCCGCATCTGCAGTGTACTAGTGTGTTTAAAACTTAATTATGTTTTGCAAGGTCTTCGAATATTCGTTTTGAGCCTGATCGTGAAAATTAGGAGCTCAGTCCAGAGTGCAAAGGATATCACTCATTTTGGTTCAAATTTGAAGGTGCCACCGCTTTCGAATTTTGACTAAGATCATGTTTTTTATTCACATACAAGTGAGCGGAAGGGAGTGTCAAATTCTTACTGACTAAAACCCATCCATGCTCCTCGTAGTGCCCTTTTGCTTTCCTGGGCCGTGGTAACTCTTTCGCACAAAATCCGCAACCCTGGCAGGCTCTGGCCCTAATGGGCTCCGTCTACTTTGCTGACATCTCTTTGAGGGGCGCGTGGAACACAACACGCCGTCGACCCGGGTCTGGTTTTGATCGGACGGCGAGCCACCCGACGATCGCCCTGCGCCTCCCGACGCCTGGAGCGTCTCCCTATGTTGCGGCGGCTGGGGCGTGAGGGTTGTCTCTCACTCACGCGGCCCACCTCTTCCTTCACTAGCATTACTGCTTCGCAGAAGGAGGTGACGGCTTCCCATGCCTCCTCACTCAAGACCATGGATTGAACCAGGGCCGGACACGAGAGGTCGCCGCCGTCAATCGCCTCGACGAGGACACGATGGTGCTCCACCCAAGCAGGGCAGACCTCCGCCGTATGCTCCACCGTGGCCTCCAGGCGATCCTCACAGTGAAAACATCCGGGAAAATTTGTATCC
Source organism: Melanchra persicariae (assembly GCA_947386135.1). Lineage (NCBI taxonomy): Eukaryota > Metazoa > Arthropoda > Insecta > Lepidoptera > Noctuidae > Melanchra > Melanchra persicariae. The sequence goes on from OX376659.1 coordinate 7,793,358, forward strand.
ATACAATTGTCTGTATAAAGGTTAAACAAGGAATCTTTTAATCAGTATTTTAAAACCAATAATGTCGATACATTTTTTCGGTAAGTTTACTTTCCTACTCAAATGTTTTAATTAAGTATGATTCTGTAAGTACACACTTGGAAACGTTCCTAGGTAATTCAAAGCCTAAAGGGCAAATATGTCCACTACCCAGTCTCCATAAATCTCCCAGGTGACCCGTGTGACCGTGTGATGTCACTTCCTCCATATTTAAAGTGGCGTTTCAATGGCGAAATTGAAACTAAATATTTGCGATGGAAATTGAATATGGTAACGATGACCATTCATCATTGTCTCGAAAATTCATTTTATATTAAACGGACGGACACATTTAAATCTGGATTTGTATGTTTGTCTGTAACGTGGTGTCGTCTGCTTTTTGAACAAGGACTAATGGTTTTGTGATTTAAGTAGGGATGTTGGGTTTTTATAAAGTTTAGTTTACCAAATTTGCGAAAGTAGAGAAGTATTAAACAGACTTAAAAAAAAAAGGTGGGGGTTCTCAATTCGGTTGTTTATTCTTTAATGTTTGCTACTACATAACTCCGTCATTTATGAACCGATTTGAAAAAATCTCTTTTATGTGAAAGGATGTGCTTTACGATCGGTCCCATTGAAATTTTCATTAAAATCGGTTTAGTTTGGTTTTTAAAACAAAATAGCAGGAAAAAAATATGTCATCCAAGTAAACGATTTTTTTTGACTTTTCTGTTTCCAGAGGTAATGTTAGGTGTGGGACAGGTACCACTATAATACAAACGAATTGAGAACCTCCTCTTTTTTTAAAGTCGGTTAAAAAGTGAAAAAAATTTTTTTTTTTAATTTCATTTATTGCAACTATAACTATACAGGGTTATTTGTAAAACACCAGCAACCTTTCAGTGGGTGAAAGTACTCATGATTATAAACAACTTTTTCTATGGGACCAACTCTGAAATATCAAAAAAAAAATCAGCTGTTTCATACAAAATGCAATACTCACCCGATGAAAATGTATGAAACAGTAGATTTTTTTTTCGATTTTTCGGGGTTGGTCTCATAACAAAAGTTGTTTATAATCATAAGTACTTTCACCCACTGAAAGGTTGTTGGTGTTTTACAAATAACCCTGTATACACACACTTAAATAAAAGACGATTCTATGAAAGAAAAGGCTAATCGGCACTACCTTAATCATAAGGGACGAAAAAGGCGAACACAAAATTTTATTGTAAATGTGTGATGTTTTTTTAAATAAAAAGGTATAATATTTAATTCTGTGGTTTTTTTTTCTTTATGTAGTACGTGTGTTTGTAGTATATAGCGGATACACTCATCTCTCTACCTAATATCATAAAGGATCGGACAGTAGCTATACACACCTACCAACCTATACATTTACTTATAAAAATTAGTTCCCTTGACGGAAAACTAGATGGCGCTGAGTTCGACCACTTCCTAATATTAAAAAATAAGGTAGAGTTGCCTGTCTATAGCCAGTATACTATTGTAGTCTTTGGTCCGAGGTAAAAGCCCCCCTAGGGTTATGTAAAATCTATTTTCAACACATTTGCTCAAAAAATGCATTTACGAAGCCTGTATGCATTGTTCGAAAGTTAAAAATTATGCACCACACAATGGAGCGTGCGGCAAAGTAAGTACTCTCACCTAAGTACATATTTTACCGCAAACTCCGTTGTATAGCGCCGTGCGTATTCTTTACGGTTTTTTTTAATTTCCATAAAAATTAATAAGAATTCCACCAAGGAGTTTCACATCACGAGAATAAATAAGCTGAATGATCGAACCTCCTTGGAAGCGCTTTTGCTGTATACGTTTGTCTCATTTTAATATTATAGAGAAAATGAGAGAAGATAAATAAAAAAAATAAAGTATGTGGTTCTAATTTTCACCACGCGCATGTGGCAAATTCGCGCCATTTTCATATTAGAAACGTCAAAGATTGTTGCGACTTTCCGACTGATTTCTAGAGACAAAAAGTTTGTTTCATTACTTATTGTAATGTTTTCTCGTAAATGTGTCGAAAAACGTTGTATGACACACGTGCGGATTTGGTTTTTACGAACTCGTGACTATGGTAAGCCCTCGACTTCGTCTCGTGCTTACATTCGTCTACTCGTTTGTAAAAACCAACTTACCGCACTAATATCATAAATAACTATTACATAAAAAAAATACAAATGACTAACTTTAATTGCGGAAGTTGGTGGTTTTGGTGGTTTTATTTTATTTTCAGGAGTCAACGTATTATAATGATGGTACGCCTTTTCAAAGGTCTCCCATCATAATATGCTGGCGTATATCCTGCAGTGGGACACCATGGACTGATGGGGATTTTTGCCGTGGCCCTCCAGTGGCCTTATATCCCAAAGCAAACAGGCGTTTTCCGTGTAGTAATTAGATTAGTAAGTATTTACTTACAGAGATTATGACATTGAACCTCTGTACATTTGTATTCGTTAAGCGTTATTTTTAACCTTACCTCTTTTAAAATATTCACCTGAATTTTGCTAACAGCTTGACATCTCACGGTGAAACCCTAGGCGGAGTGAACGACAATAGAGCTGTCATTCCATCTAATTTGTATGGTTTGACAACTCACCCGTCGTGCACCCTGCCCAAGTGTTCACTTCGACATGTTTACAGAATCACACTGCAGTACCTATTCTAGAACAAATGACGGACTAAACTCCCCACCTGACCTACCTATCTAACCTCCATACCCTGTATGTTTGGGCAATGATCGAGCATTGAACTCGATGCACACTCTCGACTTGGATCCGCAGTGACCCGCTAGGGACCAATGAACGTGAAATACGGACCACATTGGGGCACACCCCTGCATTCGGAGAATTGAGGAAACTTCTACTACTAATTAAACTATATAAGTGATATTTATTCACATTAGCTCGTTGTTGGACACGTATTTTGAGTTTGCTTTGGTTTGGAACCAATAGTCGTGGAAAATCATCATTACCCACGTGTCATTTCGGTACCTAATGTGATCATCGCTGTTAGATACTTTGTGTAGACCCCATTGTTGAGGACAAACGACTAATCTAGTTGCAATTAAATACAAATTATGTGTTAATAATTTGTGTTTAATTGCAACTAGATTAGTCGTTTGTCTACTCTCAGGTTTATTGTCAACATACAGGTTTAGTTTAAGAATAATTACGTACATTTACAAAGTTTAACAGAATGAACGCTATACCTGAAAAGGGGTCATTATACTCATCATTATAAACAACTTTTACTATGGAACCAATACCGAATTCCCGAAAAAAAGTTTAGTACATTTTGTCGAGCTATGTGCACATAAATGTATGGGGCAGTCGATATTTTTTTCGTTATTCAGTGTTGGTCCTATAGTAATAGTTGTCTAGTGAATACTCTCACATCTGCAGTGCGATTACGTAAGCATGTCGAAGTGAAGGCTTGGGTAAAGTGATCAAGAAGTTTTTTTTTTAAGGATGGAAAATCATCAAATGACTCCTGCCGCTCTGGGTGGAGCGGGAGGGAGTGTCAGACTCTTACTGACTAAAACCCATCCGTGCTCCTCGTAGTGCCCCTTGCTTTCCAGGGTCGCGGTAACTCATTCGAACAAAGTCCGCAACCCTGGCCGCTACTACTATTTACATTCACTATTTCCTTCCTCCATGGCCAATTACTTATATTATTATATATAATATACATGTCCTCATAATCTTTCCATAAACAACAAAAATCATTTATATCACAGCAATTTATCCGACATTGTCATGTAAACAACACCGGCAGTCATTAAAAAGAAGTGGCGAATCTGGAGCAAAGTGGCGTAGCGTCGTAGTGGCGTACCGCGTAGTGGTGGGCAAATGAACATTACAGTACGCCATTGTCTCCCAGAACACTAATGAACAACTAACGAACTGAGACAAGCACTTTGCGACGCCTTTCTGCCGCCGGTCTTAACAACCATGAACAATAAAAGAACGGAACGAAAATTATTATCAAGCGCTTTTTTGAAATGCCTAGTTTGTGTTCTCTCTCGTGTTTTAGGTTTCCGGTTTTTTTCAAAACGATGCAAAGATTGAATTGGCAAGCGACTTTGTGGTCGTTTGATACGTAGATATCACTGTAGCACTTAAAATGTTCAGCAGTGCGATTCCGTAAATATCTCACCGTGTAAGCTTAGGTGAAGGGCATATGTAGTGAGCTGTCAATCCATACAAAGTATGTAGGTATATCAGTTGTCTGGTTACCATAACACAAGCTCTGCTTTAGCTTGGGATCAGATGGCCGTATGTGAGTTGTCCCAAGATATTTATTTATTTATTTATTTATTCATTTATTTATTTATTCATTTATTTATTTATTTATTTATTTATTTATTTATTTTTTTATTTATTTATTTATTTATTTATTTATTTATTTATTTATACAAACAAAATGGAATGACAGCTCACTTCTTGCTCACTCTACAAAAGTTTTCACGGTGAGTTGTAGACAGAATAGACCGGCTGTAGTACTTCTGTGGGGGCTCCTTTGAAAAATGAAGAAAATTAACTTAAATATTTTTTTGTAGATGGGGGGGTACAACAGAATCAAATGGAAATACAAACTAAATATCACAAATAATAAAGTATAAATTACTTATACGTAGAATGTAGAATGTAAGGTATTTATTTCTTGTTCTGTTTAAGGCAATTCAAAGTAATAAAATAACCTCTTAAAATACTAGCACAAAAAAAAAACTATGTTTAGGTTAGTTTTGGAAAATTAAGATCGAGAATCGATTTTCGTTAATTAGGTACTAGGTAATTGATGAAAATTGATGTTTCAAGCAGTTTGTTACAGTTGGTGGCAATCACAGATTTGATGTGACTAGTTAGTCACATCAAATCTGTGATCAAATGTGTGAATCAGACTGCTTGAAAAGTCATTTCTTCGCTTTTTCTGATCGAATTTTTTGAAAAAAATCTCATTTTTTATGTTTTGACATTTTATCCAGCTACTGCAGTGTGGTCACTACATAATTCCTCAAATCACTCCAAGAAATAGGTGGAGGTTTTAAATGCCTTGTTATTTTTTCTGTTTGAAACGCGAATCTCCTTGACGATTTTTTCAAATTACATAAGAAGGCTTTTGAATGTCATTCGATTTATTTTGACAAGAAAAAAAATTGATTTTTGTTTGGCAATTGGTTGTTGACAACGGCGAGGGCAATGTGACGATTTTTATTCGGAAGATTATTTTAAATTGCTGCGAATTTTGAAATGAGTGATTATTGAAATTGAAATTGAAAATATTTATTTCAGACCAAGTACGCAGTAGTTTAAACAGGTCCATATTATGTTAGTAGATAGATACTTATGGCTATGTTAGTAAAACTTAAAATAATTATTATTTTGGACATGCATGCGTGACCACTATTCTAGATTCTAGATTAAGCTGAAGCCATGGTGCTTATTTCCGTGCAATATATCTACTAATTTTTGAAACCGGGTTACCGTTTTTATGGTAGGTACTGCGATATATATCCAAGTAAACGGGCGAGTTTCTGAGGCTGCCACCCGAGAAGCGAGTAGCAGTGAGGTTCCCCAGACGATATTCCAGCCAGTGCTGCGGGAGGGACCTCCTAAAGCCGTCGCCAGGAGGACGACGAGAAGGTTTTTGTAGTATAATACGCCTGTAAATTCATTCCCTTTACGGTACCTATTTTGGGGATAACGCCGGCCGTCTCCAGTTCGTGCGTGTAAAGACTAAACGTATACTTTAAAACTTTATGTAATAAGGTTTCTTTTTTCTTGTGAGCGAACCAATCATTACGATTTACTTATCTTTTAGGAACCGGCCTACCAGCTTTAAATAAAACGTGTTGCAACCGTATTTTTTCAATCCGCTATATTTGGTAAGAAAAATTTGATTCCCATTTCAAATAAAATTACGTAATGATTTTCGAGCAGTAAATTAGGTCTATGTTTTATCAAATTATTATCGCTTAGGTCAACATCCAATTTTTATTTTATTGTACTTTTGTATACCAGTTTTGCTATTTATAATCATTTAATTTAGGTTTTTTTTTATTTTACGAAATTATACGTGTACCAAGCGTAAAGAGTGTTCATTTCTTTATTCCTTACGCAACACTACTCAACATCACCTTTAAATATGACCAAACCTTTCTGGAACACCCTGTATACAGGGTTTCAAATTGTTAACTAGCCCTTGTATTGTTTAAATATTACTAAAATGAGATCAATGAACAGAAGCTATAATTATTTTATTTCAGATGAACAGGAAAATAATAACAACGTAAATCGTAATATTACATAATTATTACGCACTGTTTTGTCGTTCCTGATGAAAATAATATTCAGAAACTATTGCTTACTTCAATGATTGGCTTACTCACAATATTATTAATAAATAGATTTTCCTCTTAAATAATTCCAGCTTCTTTGTTTGTGTAAAACACAGCAATCCTTTGATTTCAAAGGCCTCACAATACACTCCCTCTCGTATTAGTAAGATTCGCCGTCCTCAGCATACACTCGTCGAGTCCGATGACGAGATCACAAAGATTCAGGAAAGCTGTAGGGAAACCAGCACTCTTAGAAAAAACAAACACAGACCGCGTTCCGTATATTATAGTAGTACTATATTCCGCGACCGCGACGCCTCATTCAAAACCCTCCCCGACTTTTGCCAACGAGCCAGCCCGCGCCGCTGAGCCTTTAGCTTTAATAACCCCTAAATAATAAAACGACCCAGCCTGTTGTCCCTTGCTGTCCCAAACTGACGCCCCGAGGTCGTATTCCACAGGGAATGCCCTTAGCGAGCGGTCAGTAGTTTTAGCTTGTAGCTAGCTTTGTTGCCTTGGCTGGTGGCCTTAAATTCATTTGAGGCCACCACAGGATAGTCCAGTTAAGTAGTTGATAGCCCCTGCGTGTTAACTTGCTAGTGGTCATACCGAAAAAAAAAAAATTGTTTGTGTAAAAGCTGTAACAAAATCGCACTAGCGCAGGACAGTGCAACAGGGTTTTTATTCTTTTTCTAATTAATAAGTTGTAGTTGATAAGTTGTTTTAATTTAATTTTGTGGTTTTGTGCGTCATATGTGGCAGAATGAACGTGTTTTCTTCCTTTCTTTTCTTTTCACTATCGTTAAAAAAATCGACAATCTGTACAATTTTTTCCGGATGAAATAATATTAACAAAATATTAGCAAGTCAGCTTGAAATGCTAATATTCAATGCTGTAAGAACTACGCCAAAAAGCTCGAGTCTCCGACATTCTATGCTAATCCTAACAAACTTCAAAAGATCACCGAGAACAACTTAATTTCAGTGTATGAAACTTTTTTATGATAGCCTCGAAGAGGCTCTGGTAAGCCTGTCGGTATTCCTTTGACATCACTACGTAGATGATGGGGTTCATGCACGTGCCGGAATACTCCAAGAGATGGGCGAAAACATTGACTGCAGGTTTTGATTTATACCCCTTGTATGCTAGCTTCGTCGCCATAACAGGCAGATGAGATATGCAGAAAGATAACATGATTGCAGCTATCATGGCACATAACCTCTTGTCTCTATTTGTGGGGACTTTCCGCCTGACCAGTTTTCTTGTAAGTCTAAACGGAGCCTTGAAGTATTTTTCTAAAGGTTTCTCTTCTCTAGGAGACTGTGGATCAGAAGTGTCACTGCTGGTCGGCGTTTTGTCACTGTCAGCAGTGATGAAGCTTACAGGGCTTGATGTGGGAAAAGAGTTCCCGTCATTTGCTACATTTGATTCCATTTGTGCTAGCGGTAGATGCGTGGGCCGTGTAGGTCGAGGATTTTTACTCTGGATTTTCTTTGCAGTTCTCACAGCATACCATATTCGGGCGTAACATAAGGCTATAGTGAGGTATGGCCCCACAAAGGCCGTAATCAACAGAACATTTTTCGGTGACTTGCCATTTTTGTCTGGGAACATGGTGCAGGATCCTCCGCTGGGTTCAAGGTCGAATCGACCCCATACCTCAAAGTTAGGCGCCATAAAAATGACCAAGGCCGATGCCCAGATCATTAATATACTGATTAATATATTTCTTCTTTTGTATAACCTGAAAGAACGCAACAATAGATTATTTAGATTTTGATATAGTTTATTACTTATAATAATTATTACAACTCAATAAGCATTCCCAATCCAAACAATGATGGATACCATCACTTACTTGGGGTACAGAAGTGGATGACAAACGATGACGTATCTGTTGATAGTGATGGCTAGCACTGAGAAGATGGAGGCGCTGTCCAGCACGAACTTGAAGTAGGCATACAACTGGCACATGACCCAGCCATGGCTCCACTGCCTCTTCGCGAAGGTCATTGCCGTCATCGGCAGGATGAAGCTATTGAATATCAAGTTGCTGGTGTGAAGGTTTATTATGAATATCGCTGTCGCGTTTCGTACCTGGAAAAGGCAAACGTTGTATTTGTAGCAGGATTATTAAATAAAATTATAAATTAAAAGAAGCAACAGCAACAGACAAGCTGTTCTACACAAACATTCAGTTGCCGATAATTAAATGCAAGTTAAAATTTTGACTATGATTAAATTAATATTCAGCCAAAACAATTTGTCATCATCGACGAAAACAAGACGCTTGAAAACAATTCTATAAAAAGGAGTCGCAATAAGTTTTAATGCGAAACCATAGGTTAGGAATGCCGTCATCGCGGACTTCTTCAAAATAACCATTTTTTATCCATCGTAAATATTAATATACAGGGTGTTCCAGAAAGGTGTGGTCATATTTAAGGGTGATGTTGGGTAACTGATATATATTAAGGAAAAAATGTCAGAACATAAAAAATGAGATTTTTTATAAAAAATCGACCAGAATAAACGACTGAAAAGTTGCGAAGAAATGATTTCAAGCAATTTGTTGTAGTTGGTGGCATTTACTTTAGTTCAATCACAGATTTGATGTCACCAACTGCATCAGACTGCTTGAAAAGTCATTTCTTCGGAACTTTTTAGTCGTTTTTTCTGGTTGAATTTTTTCTTTAATATATATCAGCTACTGGGCCTAAACCACCAACTCTTAAAGTAGTATTACTTTAATATTACTGTCAGTGGGAAAGAGACGGAGCTATACGTCCTGTATAGCTCCGTCTCTTTCCCACTGGAAGTAATATTGAAGTAATACTGCTTTAAGAGTTGGTGGTTAGGTCCCTGGTAGTCGGCTGAATCCGGTTTGACTGGGAGCCAACCCCAATTTAGTTGGGAAAAGGCTAGACAGATGATGATATATCAGCTACCCAACATCACCTTTAAATATGACCACACCTTTCTGGAATACCTTGTTTATCAATAAAATCAATCATTACCTTATATACCAATCTAAATATTGAGATGGAGGTGTAGCGGGGTCAGGATAAAGTGGAAATGAGTACATTAGAGGAAGTTTGAAAGTGACACTAGTGAAAAGTTGATAGGGAATCTTTGGTCTTATTATAGAAATGTGTAGAAGAGGTAGTATTAAATACATGAGACTAAAAGAGTTATGGAAATATACGTGGTTGGATGGAGATGGAGTGGGAAGCATAAGAAAAGATGATTTGTTCCGTTTTCGCCACATTTTTTCGCCCACTTTTGGAAATAAGAAATTTTCCTTTTTCGCCTCATTCTAAACAAGGTTCCGTTTTCGCCCATATTTTCATTTGTTATCAAAGTACAGTTAGTTCATAGGAATGCTCTGAAACAAACGAGAGCCAGTGACAGGGTGATTGCAAACAGGATGGAATGGGAAAGAAAACATTTTGTTCCAACTACCAATAAATAACGGGAGACAATGGCAGGAAGATAATTATAATACCTATCTACCAATAAATCATCATTTACAATTGTTTACCCAGTTTCACGTGATAAAGTCAAAATAAACAGGAGGATAAGGAGACAAGGAGCTACAAAGTCAGTGTTGTTAATTTAAATTCAAATAAAATCTGTTTATTCAATTTTATTTAAATTCAATAAAGTTTTTAATTACAGTATCCATCCCTTGTTTTGCATCGAAAGTAGCCTGTAAAATTAGCGATAGTGCAGTTGTCTCAGTCAATGATTTTTCAAATCGAATCAGTACTTCCAGACACTACCTCTTATAAATAAACACAAAATAATTTTAGTATTCCATAAAGTTCCCTCCTCGCCTTTGTACTTCTTAACTATAATGTTATCTTTTATTATATTTCTGTGTGTACATAAATAATAAAATAAATAAATAAATATTTATATCTATTTAAACAGACAAAAAAAACAATCAATTTACCTCTTTATTACATCAGTTTAAATGAAGTAGAATTTTGCGTCTACAATTTAGGTAATCTTTCCTATAGACAAATACCTATAGATAGCTAAATACTGACCTTCTTGCACCTAGCAAGCGCGACTATAGTGGTAAGGTTGCCAGGGATGCCGATGAGCATGAACATCACGCAGCACGCAGCAGCGAACTGAAGCAGCACTTCTGAGTAATTGCTGAACAGAACCACATTCACCAGTTCCTCTCTATGTTCTGTCCCCACTACACCACGTTCACTGGTATAGTTATAAACACCCATTTTCCACTTTTGTCAAATTTTCTTGCAGACAACTGACAGTTCTTAAGACATACTTCTAATAAAACTATTCAAGTGTCAAATAATGAGATAACCAGAAATTCTTGCGAGACTCCCGGGAGTCTTGGATTACTTTTGGTCCCTCAGTCACTTCATTTCGACACGTTCACGACACTTCATCGGATTTTAAATTATAATTATCTAGAGGTCTGTTCACAATAATAAACAAAACTACTGTCACAGTCCTGTTTCGTGGACGTATAACGTCCTGTTCATCATGTAATTGTAATTCCATATTTATGGCTACGCTTTTTAGCGCATGTAAACGTTTTCCTTATGTGTCAAGCTATTTCGTGGTTTGAAGATTAATTTAGTATTAAAATATATTACCAATTTACCTAAGGCATTAAGCCCGTCTGTGTACAGTGTTTTTACTAGTGCAAAAAGTTTTATTAAAGAAATAAATATTAAAATTAAGTGACGTTTAGTTAAATGGATTTATGTAATTTAAAACATGACCTCATTATTTTCCATTTAAGAAATATAAGAAATAAGGTAATTTAAAGAATATATCAATGATTACTGAGAGTGTTATACAGACACGTTTCATCGTCATCATCATTATAACAGCTGAAAGACGTCCACTGCTGGACAGAGGCCTCCCCTAAAAGGGGGGTTAAACAATCACGTTTGGTTTTCTTTAATTTTAAAATTAAGTTGAAAATATTTTTTCTACGACTTCCAGCACAAGACTAGGCCTGTTCTGCAGGAAACTTTTTCTATAGAATTCCAAATGATTAAAAAAAACATGCACAGAATTTTAAGTTATTCTGTGCATACTTAGATATACAAAACATATAACTATAAATTATGCTGATACATTTTTTTTTTAGTTTAAACCTACAAGGAATTTTATTTATTACTAGCTTCGCCCGCGTGAATGTCAAAAATCATCGAAACATTTTCCCGGGAAAAGAAGCCCATTTATTTCCCAAAAAACATGTGGTGGCATTAATGCCGCCACCGCCACATGTTAAAAATAAACGTAGAAGAATCTACATCGCAACAGTAAGACCCGCAACGCCATCTATCCCGACAGCTGCGAACTAACAAAACAAAACCCTAAATCGCGATATTAGAGTTTACTGTGCGATTTCAACAGATACAACAGCCCGAATGTCAACTATCGGGCAGTCACAACAACCAGACACAACAACCGACTGGTCGGAGGGTCCTCTCTTTTCAACGGAGATATGTGGGAACTGGGACTTAGCTCTCTGTGCCGCTGCCTCCAAACTGGAGCCCCTCGACATTGAACGTCAGCGCAGCCTTCGTGCAGCTACTTCATTATGACGTCATCATCACTTCTCCTCATCCTGACCTCAAGCTCTCGAGCAGCGAGTCATACAGCCAGCTAGTACCCACGGCTTCTACGGGTCACTATTCTGACCACCAGCATGCAGCGGACGCGCATTCCTGATCAAGCATCCTCAGCTTGTGTGATATTTGTTATTATGTAACCGACGTAGCCCCAAGAATTGCCAAAGTTGTACAAAGTATTCATTAGTTTATGTAAACACATTAACAAATATATAAGAAGGAGACAGAAAAATAGGTACAAAGGTGATGCTTATTCCTAAAGAAATCTCTTCCAGCATACCTATATACCTAGTATATTGTACTCAAATAAAAATACTTGAAACATCAATTTATCAAATTACAATTTGTTTATTCATCAGTTGCGAAAAATCAGTTTTTTTTTGTGATAGCGATTGAGGTAAAAATCTTACTGAATTAAATTGGGTTTAATTTTAATTTAAAGGCCATGTCTGACCTAATAATAAAAAATAAACACATCTCATAAATTTCTCAAAATTCCGTATTTATTTTTTTAACGACTTTCTTTAAGGCGAATATGTTTAATTCTGACATAATAAATTAATTTTACTTATTCTCTACCTAAAGTAAGAAAAAAAAAAATATAGATAACTTGCATTTCCTAGAATTTATTGAAATAAGCGCGTTTTCTTTTTCAGACTGACCCGGTTATGGTGAATGTTTATTTTTTTATTATTAAAAGAGCTAAGATCAAATACACTATTCAAGAAAAAAATCAAATCATGCTAGGGTCGAAGCAATTTTTTCTGGCCTACAAGTTTTCTAATCTATATTTAAGTTCATTAAGATCCATCTATTCGACAAGTCCTTATTAAGTCTATATTTAAGTTTTTAACGAGAAACCCAGCATTTGAAGTTACTTCAAGTTAATCTGACAAATGTGTCAGATTCAATTTAAAATAAAACATTTACGTAAATCCTTCTTAATTCTTTATTGTACACAATAACAGCTTATAATATATGTTATCTGCTTCCATGCTATCCTCTATAAAAGTTTCTGGAACAGTTAGCTTATTGCCAACATTAAAACATCTAGTGTCATATTAACCATAATAACATCCAAATGTGCATCCAAACGAGTGTTATAATGTTGTACTAAATTTCATTACGCAACTCCTTTGCCTTTTTTAAAATAGGATCGAAAAGGAAGAAAGAAAGAAAATTAGTTTATTTGGCACACACAGATACACACAATGTAGGTACAAACAAGAATAAACATGAATAAAAGCAAAGGAATCACCAAACAGCCACATTCTCACTAATCAATTCGTGGTATCTTTATGAATATCAAAAAAAGAACATTGTCATGCACGCGCGTTTCAATACCAAAGCGTCGTAATTAAAAAAAAAAAACTTGTTATTCGAATTCACGTCGTGTCCCACCATTTTTTTTGTTCGTTATCACTATTGCAAAAAGTATTAGTTTGTTGTTTACATAAATGAGTGATACAAACTTTGATAACACACCACCAGATATTTCTAATACAGTAAAGGTTTTTCCAGGTTTTTCCTAACCAATTATTACCAGAAAAGTGGAGAAAACAATATGAAAAGGCGTAAGTACCAAGATTTCATGAGTTAGAAAAGAACCTTTTATAGAGGATTCATGTCATGGGTGTAGATAATGTCTTGTATGCAACTGTACATAATTAGGTATTAGGTTTTATGCCTATATAAAAATAAAAATAAATAATATACGACACCTAATAATATACATTCAATTGAATACTTCTAAATATTTTTATTAATTATTTTTTATCCAAACATTCAAACTTTGTTTTTACTTTCAAATAAACTGTAGGTTTATCTAGATAAACTTAACTATTTATATCTACTAAACCTAACTATAAACAAACTGGACTAAAAATTGCCAAATTATGTACAAACGTGTATACTCGTAAAAACAAAATAAATCATTGAGCATCAAAAAATTCATCCACATCGCTGTCAATGACAAAAGTGCCCAGAACACTGGCAACATTGCCGCGTTGAATGGCAATGCTGATTCTTTGGCCAAAGAAAAGCCCAGCCCTCTGGTCACGTGAACAGTCGACAAGTTGTTTGCTGATGTCCCGAAAGACTCAGTGAGCACTCGGACCCCATGGGCCTAAATGTAAAACGTAACAGACAGATGTGTTGCTGGGGAGTTTGTTGCGCCACTTCTTCTTCCCAGCTAAAACAATAGGAAGTGGTGACGGGTGGGCGTTTTGGGGGACTGTCTTTATGTAAAATTTGACGTTCAAAAAGTGCTGGCTCTCAGCCTAATTTGAATAAATGACTTTTGATTTTTTGATTTTTAAGTTTCAACCCTAAACGGCTCAAATATATAACTCCAAATAAGGTTGCACCGTTTGAGATTTTCTGCACCTGCAGCAGCGCAGCCCGCCGTGCTAAGAAGATGGGATGGCGCAAGGGTGTCGACACATGTTGCATCCCACACTAAAGGCCTACCCACCTTCCAAGGCATTATTGTCATCCCATCTGGCCTCTTCCCATCGTCGCGTGCCAAGCCATTAGGTTCCAAAACAGCTGGCACCCCGACGGTGACTAGAGCCCGACGGTAGCTTGCCGCGCTAACCGACCAGCGCTCCTACTGCAGGACAGGCCATGGTGTCCGAGGCGGTCGACTGCTTCACCACATTGACAACGATGTGGAGCTCCGCTAGGAGCACCCAGACGCAGACACGTAGCGATCCGGAAAGTACCGTCACTCAGCATGGTACCTATGTTGGGTGACGGTAGTGCCTGTAGCCAAAGACCCGACTTCCATTCACCCACAGCCAGCAGGCGGGCACGCTCCGCAGTATTGGTGGACGTATTTATGAGGTTATTCCGTACCAACCTGCAGAGCGGCTCGTCCCATTGTCTTTGGGAAAATGGGTTATCGGGCAACGCCATATTCGGGCAAGCCACTTTCCAGGCGCTCACTGCATCGGTCAAGCACGGCACTTCACAGTTAACCAAGGATGAATTTAAATTCGTTTGGTCAACTTTTCAGTGCTGTGGACCGAATACAGTAACGCCGGTAGGCTTACACTAGAAATTTTGCGGATGCCGAGCCTACCAAAACGAATGGGCAGTGTGGCTTGCAGCCACGCTCGGTCATCCAAAGCCATATTTAAGATAGATGTTAGTGTGCATTGAATGATTCGATCAATTTTGTCCAAAAGATGTGACTGCTTCCATAAAGGAGAAGAGCGGAGAAAATACATCAAATTTGACCCAAAACAGCAATATTTCATGAGGGTGAAAGCCGAATGTAAATTGAAATATCGTTAAAATGTTTAATTTTGACGTCAATGAATGAAGAGATTAAATAATTTGTACTTAATAAATCCTTGAATTGCTACTCTTAGCCCTCTTCCTCTCTCCTAATTTTGCTGTGCCCGACAGGGTCCATATTGATCTTTTACCTTTGTTTGCCATCTTTGTAATACATATGGAATGCAATAAAATATTGAGTATTAAAACACTTATGTGATACTATTATCACACTCGGCTTCGCCTCCTGGATAAACCCACATTCGTGTTTTAAGACCCTTTCTTATACAACAGTTAAAAGTTCATGTGCATAGACGAGCTTAACTCAAAGTTGAGTCCTTCGTCACACAACCAATTCTTTGGACGCGACACACCCAAAATGAGATCAATAATTGTGTTACGTCGGATCAACAGTAATACTTGAGCAATAGGTAAGTACCGCTTTGTCTTTCGACATGAAATTAATATCGTCGTTGCGACTTTAAGACCTGTTATGTGTAAAATTCAACTTTATGAGAAAATCGATAAAAATCGTCAACTGAAAAAATTATAATGGAACCAACTACAACAAAAAATATAGGTATCACCCATATGATTTCCTGCTTTTTATTTTGATATTGTTAGATATAGCTTCAAAATGTGAAAAAGGCTGGCGTAAAAAAGTGATTTTGCCAAAAGTGACACATAAGAGGTATTAAAGTCGCAACGACGATATTCAGAGCATATTTTTTAGCTACTTTCATTACTGGCCTACTTACAATAATTATTTTAAGAAGGCCAATCATCAGTAATTGCAATAATAAGGTTATGGTTATTTTTGTTTAAAATTTTCAATTTGGTGAAAAATTTGCCATTCTGCAGTCTTCGATCTCGATGAAAATAATATTCCATGCAGTGAGCATTTTGTGTGTGTTGTCTGTTGTCTCTGGACGATCATTTTTAATGCCTCAATGCGTATCTAACGAAGTCCAAAATACCACGGAGAACTACTTGATTTCAATGTCCGAAACTTTCTTATGATATCATCAAAGAGGCTCTGGTAAGCTAGTCGGTATTCTTTTGACATTAATACGTAAATGATGGGATTCGTGCACGTGCCTGAAAACAGCAACAGATGAGAGAACACATTCAACATAGGTTCTGACTCAAACTCCTTGCATACTAGCCTCATCAATATAACAGGAAGATGAGATATGCAGAAAGATAACATAATCGCAGCTATCATGGCACATAGCCTCCTGTCTTTACTTGTGGGGACTTTCCGCCGAATTAGTTTCCGTGTTAGTTTAAACGGAGTCTTGAAGTATTTATCAAAAGCTTTCTCATCTCTAGGAGACTGCGGAGCAGACGTGTCACTGCTGGTCGGCGTTTTGTCACTGTCAGTAGTGATGAAGCTTACAGTACTTGAATGATTGCAGCTGGTCAGAGTGTTCCCGTAACTTGCTATACTCGTATCTGATTGAGTATGTGGTAGTGCCAAGTATGTGGGCCGTGTTGCACGAGGATTTTTACTCTGTATTTTCTTTGCAGTTTTCACAACACACCATATTCGGGCGTAACATAAGGCTATAAGGCATGGCACCACTAAGGCCATTATCAATAAAACCTTTAACGGCGATTTCCCGTTTTTTGGCAATATGGTGCAGGATCCCCCGTTTGGTTCCAGGCCGAATCGACCCCATACCTCAAAGCTAGGAACCATAAATAAGGCCAAGGACGATGCCCAGATCACCAGTATACTTATTGTTATATTTCTTCTTGTGTACAACCTGGAAGAAGACAAAAATAGTTTTCTTAAAATGCAAGTATTTCAGTTTTAATAAAATGAGAATTATTCCCTAATGGTAGGAGAGCCCTAGAAGAGATTTTGGAATTTACTCGTGCGCGGCAGACCTCCCTCTGCCTACCTAACATATTGATAAGCACCTCCAACCAGATGTATGAGCCCTTACTATAGAGGGTACGCTCAGGACAAGCCGTCAGAAAAACAACGGGTTGCACTCCGGTTGTGCCGGCAGAAGTGAAAACTTGAAGATTTACGTTGTGAATATTTGAATATTTTGGAATGGTTATGGAATAATTTAGCACGAATTGTTTTATTTATCAGTATAAAAGTACTACCATTTATGTGGTTAAATACAATATTCATTTATTGCGCTATCTTACACAAACATGACAATTATATTATGTATAATATTTAATTATATGTATTATAATTAATTAAAAAGAATCAGGTCACGTGTCTTGACGCGAGTTTAACATATTTTACCCATCCCAAAAAGTGCACAACGCCAATAAAGAAGTTTTTACTTCTAAAAAAAATCGATCATTTGAAATACTCGAGCGCGTCAGATTAAGATAAGGGGGATTAATTAATAGCTGAGAAGTGTCAACTTTGCTAATCTGACGATTTGAGCGTAACCTAAGGAGGCAAGAGTAACAAAGTTGCAAAAAAAAGCAATGTCTTGACTTGCCCGAGCGTGGTTGTTTTTTTTTTATTTTAAACGTAATAATACTAGAATAACAAAAAACAAAATAATCTGACGATTTCCGCAAACCAGAGGTAATAAAGTGCAGATAGGGTCAAGCATGTGTTTCCCACTCGGCGGCGCCTTTCGATCCCTTTCACTTTTACCGTATCTTTGACTCTCTCGCACCTTCCCCACACTGCTTTCCGATGCCATGACACCATTACAGCTGTTCATAATCTGTTTGTGAGTTGTGTGTCTCTCTCCTGTGTGTGAGATCAGGAACTTCAACAGGAGTCCCTGTTGAAGTTCCTGATCTCACAATTTGTATGTTGTTGATCTCACACTTCAATGATGTATTTAATGCTTGTTACGATAATAATTTCTATTTATTTCAATTTTATATTTACAACAGAAAATATAGTAAGTATGTCTAACAAAACGACTAGCCAGTATAACGCGCTGTCGATGCAGTGTCGTTGTAGTGCTGTGCGGCCGGCTGTGCGGCCCGCTGCTGAGCCCCGCTCCCGCGTGCTTGCCTTCCCCGTGCTCGCCTGTAGTGTGCGTGAGGGTCACGAACGTAGACGCGTGAACATCGTCATCTGCTTAGCCTTTTTCCCAACTATATTGAGGTCGGCTTCCACTCAAACCGGATTCAGCTGAATACCAGTATTTTACGTGAAGTGGCTGTTTACTAGCACCTACCACCACAACCCATTATCTGAGTAACACGGTAGGTACTTCATGGCAAGATTGGAGTCAGATTTACTGGCTTCTGACAATCCGTAACGACTGCCAAAGATCTAAAATTGACAACCGGGACGAACAGTTTTATGAGTTAAAAAAAAAAAGAAGCATTTATTTTTCGAGTTGTCAGATTACCAATATCCCTCAAAATAATCGTCAGATTTTTGGTCACTATGACGAGGACATCATGATGAACCTTCAGCTATACTTATAACGCGCTCGAGCATTTCAAGATGGCGTTTTTATTACAATTTCAGGAATTATCTGCTTTAAAATTTGCTGAAGCCCACGAACACAGACTTCACCGACACGTGAATGTTGAGGCAATTCAGCTTCTCGACAACACAGACATAGTGCGTAGGCTACAAAGAACTAAACCTTTTGAATTAGTGTAGTGTAAAAAGTGAATTAATAATAGTAACAATGATGTGCTATACACATAACACATGAACTTAGTGTTTTAAAAATTTATCAGACTCTAAGAAAGTGACTTGTGTAAAATGGACACTATTCTTAGTTTTAAAATAATCTATCACGTAACATATTAAGTTAGAGTTAAATTGCTTATTAGTCTTTTAGGCTAGATCGTAATTAATTATTAAGAATTTTGTTCTTACTAATAAAACACAAAAAAAAGGAATTCGCTGCGAGCTTGCATCACTTCCACATCGTCAATCTAAGAAATCAGAGCATCTGTAGGAAGGAAGTCGGACACGCTCCAGAAAAAAAAAAAAATTCACCCCTCCCTCATGGCCACCCCTACCATGCAAATCTGCAGATTAATATATATTTCTTATCAGAGACACATAAGAGCATGCAAAATATCAATATCTGACACGCTCGAGTATTTAAATGTCATTGTTTTTTTTTACAATTTTGAAAATCTGTAGACGCTTCTCCCACCCCTGAAAGTGGAAACATGATATTACCATTTATTTTTCCTATCATCTAATCTATCAAATCTGTTAGGTTTCCGCGACGCTCGAGTAAATCTACATTTAGCATCATCATACTATAATCAAACCTACTATGGGTACTATCACTTACTTGGGATACAGCAGTGGATGACAAATAAGGACATATCTGTTGAGACTGATGGCCACCACGGTGAAGAGGGAAGAGCTGCATAGTACAAACATGAAGTAAGCATACACCCGGCACATGACCCAGCCATAGGTCCAGTGTCCCTTCGCGAAGGTCATTGCCGTCATCGGCAGGATGAAGCCGTTGAAGATCAGGTTGCTTATGTGAAGGTTTATTATGAATATCGCCGTCGCATTCCGGACCTGAAAAAGGTAACCGACATATTATTACAATAATTTTATAAATAATAATGTGTCAGAGCATGAGCACATTATTCAACATTAAATATTATATTTTATTAACCGTATTTCAAATAATAACTACTCGCGTCACCAAAAGCGATAACAAGACTCTTCTAAGTATAAAGTCTTAATAGTATCTTTTTTTAGTTTTCCCAGTGTAAAGTGCATCTGTTTTATGATGATGATGTTCGATAAAATCATTGTATAAATAATCTGTAAGAGAATGAACATTTCAAACATTAACAGACTTGCTACATGGATCAAACACATTTGTATCTCTAGTCGATCTTAGCAAGAGTCGTTCAAAACGATGTCAGTTTATTTGTGCCTTAGCTTAGGGACTTGAAATACAAAGCGGACAGGGCGCGTGGACAGGGCGCTGACAAGATAAAATGTATGGCGTCAAAGGAACGAAATGTGTTTAGCGTAGCGGGCGCGCGGCCAAACTGGCCAAACTCCGTACATTTTCGTTGCCGCGCGCCCGGAGAGCTTTGTATATCCTATTGAAGTAGTGTGGCTAGAGCCACGGGGTCTCCACACGAACTCAGAAAATTAAATTCAAATAAATCTTAATGTATGGCGTAATATGTCCATCTTCACATGTTCTTGTAACTGATAGAGTAATCCACTAACGTCAATGCAGCTGATTAGGTATTTATTTTAGTTCAGTTTGGCCTGCAGAACCATTTCATGAATTTTCAGTCGGTATGAAGTTTGTTTAGGGTTCCAAACACCTGTATGAAAAACGGTACCCTTATAGGATCGTTTGTGTGTATGTCTGTCCGTCTGTTACAGCCAGCGTGCACCGAACCCGTTCGCACTTGACTGGTTTTTTCAATTGCACGTTACCTCTCGTACTATAAGTGAATGTTCAACTGAGATAATATCAGATGAAATTATAAAATTAGTTACAAATTGATAAGTAAATATCTCTTTCTGTCTTCAGAAATAGATAGCCAAATACTGACCTTCTTGCACCTAGCAAGCGCGACTATAGTCATAAGGTTGCCAGGAATGCCGATGAGCATGAAGAGCACGCAGCATGCAGAAGCGAACTGAAGCAGTTCTTTTGAGTTAAACTGGAACAGATCCACATTTGCCAGTTCCTCGTATGAATGGAACACTTTCCCATTTTCTGACGTAAAATTACATGCAGCCATCTTCCACTTTTATTCAATATTCAAACAAACACATCACGTTTTAATACAATTATATTATAATATATGTCTGTGTAACTTATAACAATCTTGGTTTTTTCACTTCCATAGATTTTCAATTAAAATGTGGTCTATCCTCAATCAGTATAGACCTGTTACTGACCAGTTTTGTGAATTTATTTTAATGTAACAGGTTATTGTCTCCCATAATTGCATGTGATGGTTTTTCCTCTACGTCAAGTACCTTATTTATACGGCTATATACGCACGCAAAATAATGAAATATTTCAAAATTAAGTGACGAATAACAAATTTTAAAATTGTGCTGGCTAATTGATTTCTAAATTACGTAATTATCACACCTTATTGTACTAATATTATTATTTTTTCCTACTACGCCAACGCGTACGAGCTTCTAAATAAACTTGAACGTTTGCATAATTTATGTATTCGTTTAGTGTTCATCCAAGGTACTCCAGTTGCTCCCTATTTGTAAATGGCTCTGATGGCTCTTTTCTGCAGAATGAAAATAGACTCAATGTCAGCAGCCCGTCCCCATAGTAAGATACCGTAAGAAAATAGACTAGTCTCGCGGTTTCAACATCTGTGAATTGGCGGATTTTCCTAACAGCATATGCTGCAGAACTTAGCCTTCATGCAAGAGATGTCAAATGAGGACCCCATTCAAAGTCAAAGTCAAAGTCAAAGCATTTATTTCAATTAGACCATTTACAGGCACTTTTGAATTGTCAAGGTCGGTTGATCAAAAAGATGAAGCTATTTGCACGTTCTAAAGCGTAGTATCTCTATGGAGAAGAACGTGCAAGAAACTCCACGGACACTCTTTTAAAAAATAATATTTAGTTACAAAATTATGGTTACATCATTCATATTGAATTAATGCACGTCTTTTACATTAAAATAAACCATGGCAGCCGAGAGATGACCAGTCTCAGCTGACGGCGCCCGTTCACGAACATGACGCATACGCTAGCACCATTCGGCTCAAGCATTTTTAAGGGAGCCAAATGATCCAACGCATGCGCCACCATCAGACAGACTTTTGAGTGAGCATGACATTCCCAATCGCCAGGGTACATTCAAGTCAAAGACCTACCCAAAATGATCATTATAGTTTAAATTTAAGGTACATAGTACTCACAGATGTGCCGTTAATGCATGAAATTATACAATGCTAAATAAATTGAGTCTATACAATGAAAAATATTGCATTCTTACAATCTTCATCCGGTCCAACAATATTTCCAAATGCTATCAGATTACTTTGTGCGCCCTAGTGGCTGTGGAGCAGGACCAGCATTGAGCCAAGCATTTTTATCTTCAATTTACTCCCCTAACTCATAATATGCTTGCCTGCATAGTGTGCGTTTAATACAAGATTTAAATTTTGTCTCATTTAGTTCTAATATATGTGGAGGTATTTTATTAGGTTCCCTATCCATTTGCATAAAATTGTAAGACCTAGTATAACTTAGCATAATTTTGTTTGGCATAATTATATTTTCGCATAATATAATTACGCATAAAAGCTTACGCATAATTTTTTAAGCATAATTTCTCTAACCATAATAATGATCATTAGGCCTACTAACGTTATGCGAATCAAATTTATGCCAAAAGAAATTAGTCTTTAAGATGATTATGCCAACATAAAATGTATGCCTAAAAAAATTATGCCGAAGTATTATTATGCCAAAACAAATTGTGCCAAAATCGTTATGCCGAAGTATATTAGGACAAAGAACATTATGCGAAAAGAAGGGATCCCATTTTATTATAACATTTTAAACAGTACCCCATAAAAGATGAGGCTACTTTAGCCAGTCTGAAACCTGGTTGAACTAATTGGTCCCTATTTCGAGTAGCATAATTATGTTTGTCGCCTCTTTTACTAAAAAGATGTAAATTCTTTCTAACATACACGATGTTTTCGTAAATGTATTGACAAGGTACCGTCCTGATGTTAATATTTTTAAACAGTTCCCTTAGAGAATCGCGCCGTCCGAGTTTGTATATGGCTTTAATGGCTCTTTTCTGCAGAATAAAAATAGACTCGATATCTGCAGCCCGTCCCCATAGTAAAATACCGTAAGTCATGATACTGTGAAAGTAACTAAAATTTGACTTTGAAACATTGTAGCCTTGAGTCAAGCGTAATCCCCAGGAAAACTGTTTCATCGACGAATTCTAGTTTCTCCCTGTTCAATACTATGTCACAATCACTACTTTTGACATTTGGTAAAGTAAATCGAATGCACTTCGTTTTTTTTCCATTTAAAACTAAATTATTAGCAGTGAACCAATCATGTACCTGCATTAGGGCGTTATTTAGATCGTCAAGATTGCTAGCATGTCTATTTATTCTAAAAAATAAAGATGTGTCGTCAGCAAATAACACCATATTAAGTTTATTTTGTAAAATGTTGGGCAAATCATTTATATAAACTAGAAACAAAAAAGGACCCAAAATTGAGCCCTAAAAAGATTGTAAAGATAAAAATATTTTATAATAATTATTGGTAAAAAATGGCTTTATGATCGGGTTTTGAGCTGTGCACGATTTATGTAGAGGAGGCAAGCCGACAACAGCCCTAATATAAAAATACAACGTGTAACAGAATAAACGCAATACCTTATAAGCGGTCATGGTGATAATGAGGATAATGATGAGTACAATGACCCCTTAAGAGGTATTGCGTTTATTTTTTTTCAACACATTTGCTCAAAAAATGCATTTACGAAGCCTGTATGCATTGTTCGAAAGTTAAAAATTATGCACCACACAATGGAGCGTGCGGCAAAGTAGGTACTCTCACCTAAGTACATATTTTACCGCAAACTCCGTTGTATAGCGCCGTGCGTATTCTTTACGGTTTTTTTTTAATTTCCATAAAAATTAATAAGAATTCCACCAAGGAGTTTCACATCACGAGAATAAATAAGCTGAATGATCGAACCTCCTTGGAAGCGCTTTTGCTGTATACGTTTGTCTCATTTTAATATTATAGAGAAAATGAGAGAAGATAAATAAAAAAAATAAAGTATGTGGTTCTAGTTTTCACCACGCACATGTGGCGCCCTTTGCAAATTCGCGCCATTTTCATATTAGAAACGTCAAAGATTGTTGCGACTTTCCGACTGATTTCTA
Source organism: Melanchra persicariae (assembly GCA_947386135.1). Lineage (NCBI taxonomy): Eukaryota > Metazoa > Arthropoda > Insecta > Lepidoptera > Noctuidae > Melanchra > Melanchra persicariae. The sequence goes on from OX376659.1 coordinate 7,817,510, forward strand.
GAGACAAAAAGTTTGTTTCATTACTTATTGTAATGTTTTCTCGCAAATGTGTCGAAAAACGTTGTATGACACACGTGCGGATTTGGTTTTTACAAACTCGTGACTATGGTAAGCCCTCGACTTCGTCTCGTGCTTACATTCGTCTACTCGTTTGTAAAAACCAACTTACCGCACTAATATCATAAATAACTATTACATATTGTATAATAAATTTACTGAGAGAGGCAAGCCAGACACTCTTCTAGTCGACGCCAAGTGCGGTTATGGAAAAGAAACATACTGCGTGTGAAATACTTTGTGAACTTAAGTGGTGCAATACAAGCAAGCTTTCGAATAAATGTTTTGAATAAATAATGGTTGTTAGCTGTTATTACGGGTGATTCCATTCACTATATTGTATTTATTTTTCTCTTATAAATTAGTAATTAATTATTGGTTGTGTAACGTATTAAATTGCGGCTTTCCCATTCTACAAAAAACAAATAGTGGTCTAGTGCAAACACAAAATCGAACCAGGATAATGAAGAAATTCATTGATTCAATGGTTCTTTGCGGGTTGTACATACTATTATGAAAACCGTGGTCAGTGGTCAACTACAGTTGCAGCCACAAATGAAAATCGATCGATGTGTAAATAATGTCCACTCCACTGTAAATAGCGTTCTTGCTCATATAGAATTAATAATTTATTAGCTAGAATAGGCTTTGTGGGAATTTTCCTTTGTTTCAGCTAAGCCTGAAAGTAAAGGCTTTTGTTTATATGAAATATTGAGTGTGGATTTTCAGAATTTGTACGTGTCGACGGATGACTTAAAGGATTTTTAAGCCGGAGCAAAAGCTTTATTTTAGGATCATACTTATTATGGTATGTTCAGCCCACTTTCGCCGCGTTAAGAGTACTTCCATTTTAACACTTTTCATTGTCCGCTGTGACTTTTCTATGCCCCTTCTGCAGCGAAATGATGACGGCTTTTCATAAGCTGATATTTTAGACCCACTCAAATGTGTTACAACGTGTAACAGAATGAACGCTATACCAGAAAAGGGGTCATTCTACTCATAATTATGAACAACTTTTACTATGGGACCAAACCCGAAATCGCGAAAAAAGATCAGCTCTTCAGTATGTTTTGTCAAGTTAGTCGCACATAAATGTATGAGGCATTCGAATTTTTTTTCGTAATTTTAGGGTTGAATTGGATTTTTCTAAATTCAACCCCTGAAAAGGGGGTGATGAAGTTTTTAGGGGAGGATATTACTGCTTGCTACTTGGAAATTAGTGTAGACAATATAAAAGTGGAATAATTGAAACAGATCTAATGATTTTTATTCATAATCTACCCCATACGGCAAAAATGGCTGGGTAATTAACAAAAATCGTTGTAATTAACTTTCAATTATAGAGTTTAAGGGGGCGTTGAAGTTTGAGGAGTACATACTAAATCCGCGCGCACGATGTAGCGGAGTGCTAGTGTCTAATAATAATATAATGATTAAGTAATAGAAAATCCAAAAACAATTTCATTATCAAAAGTATACCATGTCCCACTTTTGAGACAAAACATTTTAGCAACTTCCCAACGAATTTTAGAAAACCCCATTTCATTGCATGCGATACTAATGGGTTTGTAGTTGGTAGCCGTTGATAGATTTATCCGAGGGAGCAAAAAGAAAGCAGATTGCGAAGCTCGGAAGTCCATTCGGATGTATTCGACCGACACTCGGATTACTGCAGCGGTGTAACACGGCTGCTTCGAGTTAATGACGCTGCATTCGATCTCAAGTGGATGTGAAAGGTGAGAGACGTGGAAATCTTTAGAGGAGGCCTCTGTCGAAAGACAAGTTGGTACAAAAAGGGTGCACCAAACGCTTATACAACGTGTAACAGATTAAACGCAATACCTCGGGATCATTGTATATTAAAAGTTGTTCATAATAATGAGTAAAATGACCCCTTAAGAATAAACACAAAACAGAATAAACACACCACCTGTGTGTTTATTCTGTTCCACGTTGTATAAAATTAAATGTAAAAGTGATTTTTGAGAAAACCCAGTTGTTAGAAGTAGATTTTTTTGCAAACATTGCAAAACCAATAATAAAGGCTTATTTAATTTGGTAATTGAATATTAGTTAGTACTACGAGTTTGCTTATACACAGCATCAGTATCTTCGCGCTCTTATCCCGTGTTACTTGTTGTCTTGTCGGCACAACACCTTTTTTCCTCCATTATGCCCTGAAAACACTCATACTATCACTCACCCTTTCTTCTATATAAGACACACAATCCATCTATGTTTCTTTATTTGTCCACCTAAAACCCGAAACGAAGTTATAGATTTTTTATTTATTTATTTAGTAGAACTTTCAGCTAATAAAAGCAAACAAAAAAAAGAAACCATAGTCACCAGAAAGACAATTGTATCGTTCATTGTAAAAGTGGTGTAACTCCATAAAGTTGCTTTATTTTTATAATGAGAGATATGACTAAATGTGATACCATTAAGCAAAAATATATTTAAATATTACGGAGTTACACCACTTTTACAAGGAATAACACAATTGCAAATCCTCAAGTATAGACTTATAATAATTTATGAGAGTGTGAGTACAAAAACACACCGCTATAATTACAATGAAGCAATATAAATACTTGACTAAACTGTCACTGTCAGTCAGTGCGCTTATTATTCAAGTAATAGGTACTCTTAAGGATGAATTTGTTATAACACAGTGATGACGACAAGACACTAACAAGAATTCTTAGAGGAACAAGAATAATATTCGGACTTTACTGTGACTGACGTTTTCTGAAATTATTGTTACAATGAAAATCATATATTACTTTCCATAAACGTCATGCGGTCAACTATACGCGGTAGTAGGTATCAAACAAACAGCAGGCCCACAAATACGGATTTGGTTACGTATTTTCAGCTTATGAGAATGATCTTATTAAATTCACGCCCATAGTAACGTTGAACAATTATATTTTACATAACTCATCAAAAGACTTATCTGTCCAGAATCTCTGAACACCAAAATAAAGGCCCCATGTAATGAACGACCCATGTACACTCTTTTGCAAAAAAAACGGGCACCTAAGGAAATTTACGTTCTAAGGTCGATTTTAGTTAATTAAATGAAATTTATTTCTTTGACGTAGTCTGTATACTTATAATCGTGTAAATTAATGCGCGTGAAGTGAATTCGAGCAATTAAAAGAAAAAAAAAACGATGGATTCTTTAAAATCGACGTACACGCCCAAACAATAAGAAGTGGTCGGCAATAAAGACAAGTTTTTTTTTTACTTTTTTTAATTAAATAAAGTTACAAATGTAAAAACCTAATAACGAGTGTGACCTCCTCTTGCCAAAATCACAGTTTGAATCCTTCTGGGCATGCTTTCCACGATGTTTTTAATAACGTTTTGAGGAATACGTTCCCACTCTTCTGCAATGACTCTTTTTAGCTCCCTGATGTTTTGTGGAGCAGGTTGCACTGATCTTACCCATCTTTTTAGAACATCCCACACATGCTCAATTGGATTGAGGTCAGGACTTCGAGCTGGCCAATCTAAACGACGGATCCCAACTTCTTGCATGTACGCTTCCACGTCGCCAGAACGGTGCGGGCGAGAATTATCGTCCATAAAAATGGAATCTTCCCCAAGTGCAGTCAATGTGGGTTGTGCATATGGAATTAGGACTTCCATTATGTACCGGTGTGCATTTAATGTTCCATTTTCTATGAAAATTAACTCCGTACGCTCCGTCGAATTAATTGCTGCCCAAACCATAACGGAGCCTCCGCCATAAGGAGTGATTTCTTCGAAACACACTTCCGCATAGCGTTCCCGTGGTCTTCGCAGCACTCGCCGGCGTCGGTCCTCTCCACACAAAGAGATTCTAGCTTCATCAGAAAACAATACTTTATTCCAGTCCTCCAGAGTCCATGAAGCGCAGTTCCGAGAAAACTGAAGTCGAGCAACACGGTGCTCACGGAGTAATTTAGGGCCCCGAGCTGGGCGGTAACTCTTGATATTGGCAGCCAAAAGCCTCCTCCTGACCGTCCACAAGCTAACTTCTACTCCTCTTACTTTTTCAAGGCTCTTCTTCAGGTCCACACTTGACGCCTTACGATTACGCAACGCCTGACTCACCAAAAAGCGGTCATCTCTTGGTTCTGTGCATCGTTTTCTTCCCGAACCGGGTCTTCTTTTGACCGAACCAGTCTCTAGATACCGTTGCCAAGTCCTCTGGACAGTTGAACGACTCACATTTAGCCGCTGAGACACGTAAGTTTGCGAACAACCTTCTTCAAGTAGGGCTATAATTTTACCGGTCCTTATCGCTTTATCACTCATATCAAAAAGTGGTATTTAATGTAAAAAGAAAGATTAAATTGTTTAATTTGCAGAAAATATCCAAAAAGTTTTAAAACATCGTAATCAGTTAAAAATCGTTTCAGCAATTCGCGCCATTAGTAAAGCAATTTTAGAATAATCCACAATAATCATTATTTTTCTTTTCAAATTTTAAATTTGGAACGTAAAGAATCATGCCAGGATGCTTCAAAAAACATGCCAATACATCGTCAAATTAACAAAACCTATTTCTTGTTCTTCTTCATTGAAGTAGAGAAAAAAATCTAAAGTGCCCGTTTTTTTTGCAAAAGAGTTTATTTAAAACACAACTTTGTTACCATTATGGCAACAAGTAAATGAATATTTGTTCTATTATGCTATAACGCTCAAATTATATAATTTACTTCATCGAACAACATTTTACATAATTTTCACTTAATATAACATTCAGTTCGTATAAAAACATATGTTGTAAAAACACTTTTTTTTATTATTGGTAGGCACGCGCTTGACCACTATCTCACCTGATGGTAAGCGATGATGTGGTCGAAGATGGAGCACGCTTGCCTAGAATAAACCTATTCACTCTTGACTTAAAGACTCCCAGGTTGTAGCTATCAGAAAACACAGACTCTGGCAGGGAATTCCACTCCTTAGCTGTACGCACAATGAATGTGTTCCCAAAACGTTTTGTGCGTGTGGGTGGGATGTCCACCATGTACCGGTGGCGCATCGCCGTACGTCTTGTGGTCCGATGATGGAACGGGCTTGGTGGAATCAAACTATGCAATTCCGTTGCACACTCCCCAAAATGCAACCGATAGAAAACCGACAGGCTAGCAACTCGGCGTCGATGCTCGAGAAATTGGAGCTTCGACTCGACGAGCCTATCGTTGCCGATGATCCTCGTGGCTCGTTTCTCAATTGACTCAAGGGCATCAAGCTGGTATCTGGCAGATCATTCCCAAAGATGAGAACAGTACTCCATACACGATCGAACTTACGCTTGATAAAGTTTAAGCAGCTGTTCCGGCGTGAAATACTGTCGCTCCTTTGCTAGGACTCCCAACTTTTTGGCAGCCGCTTGAGCCTTTGCCTCTATGAATGGGCTTTCTATGACATTCTTTTAGTATATTTTTATTTAGTATTACGTTCTTTTGATCTAAATATCATTTTATATAACGAAAATTTGATCCAACTGCTAAGCAAAGAGTGAGTGGGGCCTGTTCGGGAACTTAGGGCACCATGACATGGATAGGTTAGGTTCGATTAGGGTGACGGGAGCTAGAGTGAGCGAGCGAAATTAGCTCCCACGATCCCATTTATGTTAGGTTCCTTTAACTTTAAACCTTGCAGCTCCGCGTAGGGGCTTCGTCGACTTACCTTGGTCACGACCGTATTTTAGCCGAATTTACATTCGATAAAATGATATAAAATAATCATTAGATCAAAGAAATGTTACATAATATGAAAATTATAACTTTTAATCATTAGTTTAAGTGTATGGTATATCCACTGAAGCTATATCTCATGGCGGTATATCATAAGATGTTATAACAAAATGAAAAAAATATAAATCGAAATTATATCAAATTATAATTTCGTGAAATTATAATTTAGATTTATATAATTTTCATTTACGGTGTGTAATGTTTGGTATAAGTATTTAAAAAAATACTTATCCCAAACATTCCACACTCTATGTTAGTTTTTGTGCCAAATAAACGTTTTTATTTTATTATTTGCATGCGAGCTGGTAGCAAACGTGAGGACACGGGCTAAGGCTACGTACGAGTCAGAAAAAAAAACGCGTCTAACGCGAAAACCATTCTAAGAACCCATCAAAAACTACAATGTATACTTAGATATGAGGTTGATAGCGAGCAGTACGAGGATTATGTAAACTGCAAGCTGGCAGCTGAACCAGTTAGTGGCTCTTTAGCGGGAGTGTACGTCTGTTTGTCGAAGGCACCGGTAACGTAAGGAGATTAGGCCACGGTCACCGCACAGCTTTTACCCAAATGAGATGATTAGCTGAAAACTGTTTTGGGTGAAAATTGTCGGTGATTCTCACGGCTTGGGTTAATTATTTTTTGTTTTGTTTGTGTTTTCTTGACGGGGCTCTGGATTTTGTGGGCTTTTTTAATAGGAAGATGAACGAAAGGTTTTTCAAATGTTCATGGGTTTTTTTTATTATTGTAAGAGACTATTATGATTGTATCGATGCTTTGATGAGCATTATGTCACAGTATAAATATGGACAGTACGGAAACTAAGCCTAGTTGAGAACATAATTACCTACGCTCCATTGAAGCAATAGGGTTGTCACTTTTAATGTTTTTGATATATTTTTTTTTACATTTTTGTTCTGTAGTGATCAATCAATCGAATTTGAATAAATAGCTTACAAACATAATTTAAATAGGTAATCTCATGGCGTCGGTTAACCTCAGCAAAAGACGATAGTTTAAACACGGAAATCAATTTAATATTAACACACAACAACTTGTAGAACTAAAGATCTTTAACTTTGTCATTACGGCGGAACCTTTTACAAGTTTTAGCGGGAGCGTACGCGAGCCGCGGTTGGACGAAAAGGTTTCGGGCGCTCGTCGGAGTGGGCGCGCGGTAGACGCCGCAGCGCAGGTGGCGCGCGGGCTGGGCTCATGAGCGGCTACGAACTGTACCGCGTTTCAATCTGAAAATGCGTGTGATATCTAGTAATTAAAAAACCCATTACATAAAAAAATACACACACCCATGACGAAAAAATTGATACCTATTGTATCCGCCATCTTGGATTCATATTTTGACAGCACTATCGGCTTCAACACCCTCGAAAACCATGAAAACGACACCCATGACGAAAATATTGATATAGAATACCTATTGCAGTCGCCATCTTGGATGTACTTTTTGTTACCACTATCACTATTGCACTATCAGCTTTAAATACCCTCAAAACCGCCGCATTCATGATTTAGAAGTAAGTTCACGAATTCATTACGATCGATCACACAGACTTATACGTAATTCGATAACGAATAAATAACAATAACTAGAAATCATTCTTACCTTTCAATATCAGCAGGAAGTTTAAAATACAATAGCTCCGGTTTTGATGAAGCCGAGTTCAAACAGCCGTATACTACGCAATACTTTCCTGGCATTTTCAAAAATAAAAAGTTAAACGTGACCACTCGTCTTGACGCGGCACTTGCTACTGCGAGTCCCGCGAAGTTACCTTAGGAGTCTCGTCGGTGTGCATGTTTGTGTGAGTGTGCCGTTTCGAGCGTTTGCAGGCAGTTTCCCTACTGTCCATATTTATATTGTGATTATGTGGCTGACGATGATAATACCGTAATGATCACCACGCATAAGCTAGTCAAACATGAACATCTTTGAAAAATAAAAGAAAGAATGAAATAGGATCCTTAAAATTATATTCTATCTATCTCTGACATTTTATTGGTGTTCATTTTTTTAGGGCAAGAAAACTGCAAACTGCAGTTGCAGTTACGCTTCCAATTAATATGTCCACCACCAACAAGAAGAGGCCACTGCTCGGAATGCTCTTTCTTTTCATAAGATAATCAACTTTCTTCAAGATTTCTGCTTAATTAATATTCAGAACGCTGAGGAATAGTAAAGCATCCAAATAAGCTCAGGGAATAACCGCTGCTCGCCAACAAACGATGATTTCGAGAGGGAATTTAGGAAGGTTTTCTTTCAGATATTAATTAAGGCTTTAATACAGTTTAATGTTTACAAAACGTTAAGGGTCTGCAGGAAGCTTGTTAATCACCTTAATTATATTTGGTCATTCTATGAGAGTCAAGTAATCCAAATAAAAGTATCATAAAAGCTTTTTGGAGGAAAAATAAACACGGGCTATGAATAGGTCTATAATTATTTTCATCAATTTGTGTCGGTAAGTACGTTTAATTAATGAAACATGAATTTATATAGGGTGGTTTTCAACGTAGAAATAAAAAAGGCCAAGTGCGAGTCGGACTCGTGCACGAAGGGTTCCGTTTCATTATCTATAAAAAACGGCAAAAAATCACGTTTGTTGTATCGGAGCCCCACATAAATATTTGTTTTATTTTAATTAAAATAAGCATTTATTTTTAAACTGAATACATAACTAAATATTCTGTGAATATTCCTGCTGTCGTTATCAATATCGAGCAAAAAAGAGCAAAAAATAACGTTTTTTGTATGGCAGCTCCCTTAAATATTTATTTTATACTGTTTTTTAGTATTTGTTGTTATAGCGGCAAAAAAATACATCATCTGTGAAAATTGCAACTGTCTAACTATCACGGTTCACGAGATACAGCCTGTAACAAACGGACAGACGGACGGTCGGACGGACGGACAGCGGAGTCTTAGTAATAGGGTCACGTTTTACCCTTTAGGTACGGAACCCTAAAAACATTAGTGAGAAAGTATTTTCATATACGTACTCATTCTTTGTAGTCAGATGATTGAATCATCGTTTTATGGGTTTTGTTTGAAGGCTGTCCTCGGCCCTGGAACGCAAAGCGAATTTGGAGGAACACGGATGGGTTTTAGTCAGTAAGAGTCTGATACTCCCTTCCGCTCCACCCAGAGCTGAAGGAGTTATATGATGAATTCACATCCTAAAAAAATACATAAACAAGGCTAACCGACCTCTTGAAAAAATTGTATCTACAAAAAAAATCACGATCAATGAAAACGAAAAGGCACTCATTTCAGCTATATTTTCCCTTTCACCTGGCTTGTCCTACAAACATCCCGTATTCATGTGGTTGTAAATAAATAATATATCAAAAAGAGCATATATTTACCAGAGTCAACTAATACATCTCAAACAGGATCCCGTTCCGGGATTGCGAGTAAACCCGAAGGATTTCCTTATCGCGTATTGGCGAAAATTTATAGAGTGTGAAGAGTCTGTGTCTCGGCGGATCGGTGTGAAATGACAAACGTGACCCGAATGGTAAGGTAAGGCCTGTTCAGACTGACGGGAGAGGATGGCGGTTTTAAATGAGTGCTGTTGTGGCGTGGATTTTATGCGTGAGGCGTGGAAAGGCTCATCATAAAATTTATTTTGGGAAATCCGAATGGCGACACATGAGGTTTAGTTCCAGTGGTGTTACTGAAACTTTTTTTTTATTTTTAAATTGTACGAACATAGTTTCTGGTTTTAGACTTCGGTTTTTACCTGACTGCTCCAGAAGGAAAGGTTTTTGAAACAAACATCTACTCATATGGAAGGCAATATCAATATTCAATTTGTTAAAAAAAAACCATTTATCGCTTATTTTTATTCGTGAGGCTATTTTGTGTCTTTTCCATAACTGTGCGGTGACAGATTTCGGTATTGAAGACATCTTAGTCGCAATAATTTGTCTACTGTCTGGAACTAACCCCACAAGTGCTTTTGTTCAATCGAACGCTTGTCCCTAACCAAATATAAACTTCCTGACAAAATGCTACGTGCTCGATGCTCACCTGCACGAGCAGATTTTTTTACTGTTTCACAATAAAGTCCCAAAATTGACCAGTGAAATCGGGAATAAATTCACTGTTTTCATTATCGAATATATGTTGTAACATTCCATAAAATAAAATAAAATGGATGATTAGTTACTAATTTTATTTACATTTGTGAAATACACCTCCCGTTGTACACTTGTTTTTATAAATGTTTGTCCTTTGCTTGTAATGAATTGTCTAATAATGTACCTAAGTAGGTATATTTATCTTTACTAATTTCATGGGTTAGTCTCTTTTTTTCTTCTTTTAAATGGTTATGTTATACGTTCATGAAATCCGGTATTTTGGCTGCCACCCACAGCCCGATACTTAAAGCCATAATTTTAAAGTTACGAAAAAAAAGCAAGTACATTCAACAGAATTCCAAGGTCGCTTCCAATATAAATCACAAAAGCATACCGCGCGTCCGACGAGCGCGGCTCTCGCTCGCATTCGATTTAACGCAACATTTCCCACTCTTTGAACAGCCAAGACAAACGGCAAACATCACACTGACACAAAGTAGAGAAGAAGTGAATATATCCGCCGTTCACATTACGTGTGGGCATTATGTGCGGTTATAAAAGGGTCTAAGGGTGTGGTGAACCTAACATGTCCCGCGGGGGCATTATTTATGCCCGCGGAACGGGACAGTCCTACGGTGTCCCAAGATGTTCGACCTAAAATATGGGTGAAGCCGCCCAACTTCCGAAGAATAATGAGTGACCCAAATTGTGTGCTTTTGACAACTAATGGTAAAAATGTTTGCTACGTTTTTGCGGACTTTAGCGAGTACTTAGGACCTATTCGTATAATGTTACGTCTTAAATCTAAAGCGGTCTATTACGCAATTTCGCACGCCTGGCCTTTCTTTATGCGTCTGATACAGTCCGGAGCTCCATTCTGCCTTAAATCAACGACAAGAAAGTTACTTTTTCGTTTGGCTTTTTAGAGAATGTTTGAATTTCACGGAATAGATATGCCTCGTTGCCTTCGTGTTTGTGTACGTGTGTTATATCTATACATGAATTTACTTATGTTATCTCATGGGATTATCATAATGTAACCAAAACGTGTCGTTGAAATCCCATAAAGCAACGTAGGACTCGAAGCTTGTAATGCTATTTATGAATTTAAAATAGGGACAGTACTTTGGTTTACTTGGTAAGTTTTCCGGATATTTTGAAAATGGGTGATTATACAGATTTCGACGTAGACGCAGCACATAGATTTCCAGTATTTTGTGAATGCTCTCGTGAGAATAAACAAAAAGCGTTAATTAACTCCAGCGTTCTTTTCACAAACTCAAAAAGTATTTTTCATTTCAGCCAGCCTTCCGCTTTAATAAGCAACATTCTTTTCATAATTATTTCAGTAATTTCCCATTTCCATGTGACGCTTGTAAAATGTCTCTATACGTGTTTTTTTTTCTTATGAGGATTTTTGTAGCAAAGTTTTTTTACCGGTACCGTTTGCCTTTTGAGCAGAACCCCAAATACTTAACTAACAAACTGAAACCCACAATCAGTTATCAATAATCATTCATAATATTATACAAAGCGCTATAAACCACGCATGGCGAACTTCGGCAGAACAGATCAAAAGCGACGGTGGCGCCGCCAGTGTGTAATTACCGAACCAAATAGGCCGTTTGATTCGGACATGCGACGAAAGTTTGGCCGCCGTCCGTCGGCTTGATGCGGATGAAATGCGGCCAATTGCGGACGGCAAGGTTTGTTTACCGGGAGATTAATTGAACGAGACTGTGATTGTTTGGTGTGTTGTGGTAATGTACAGAACTGTATTTACATAGGAATAAAAATACGCTTGGGCATCGAAATGGAACTCTAACAACCAAGTAGATTTGGTGTTGCATGGATAAAGATAGGGAAAAGGCGAAAGGCGAAAATAATATTCATTTCTGTAAACATCTTAAAAAAAAAAAATATTTTAAAAATAGTTAATGTGGGAATTTCAATCCAGCTACTTTGAGTGAAAACAACTGAAACGAATGCAGATTTTATCTCATAGTCCAAATACTATCTCAATCAGTTCTGTCTTAAGATGACTACCTATGCGACGACACAGTTGGCGCAGTGGTTGAGCGATTGACTGCTGCGCTGCGTGTCGCGGGTTCGATTCCCGCACGGAACAAATATTTGTATGGCCTACAGATAGTTGTTCCGGGTCTGGCTGTTTGTGTATGTGAATTTATATGTTTGTAAACGCGCCCACGATACAGAAGAAAATCCTAGTAAAACGTTTAAAAAAGTTAGGTTAGGTTAACTTTTTGCTTACGAAAACTATCCAGCTTTGTTTTCTGCAGAACGCACCGATTAATAAGATTACTAAAAAAAATTAAAATACTAACTACACAACCTTTAGCGTCAGGTATTTCAAATACCAATTACAAATTATACTTTTAAGAAGTACAAATACAAAATACGTGTTTTTATTTCAATTACGCATTTTAATTACAAGTAATTCAAATACTGCACAACCCTGGTTACAGGTCAGCAACTAACTCGGATTTAAAAAGATAACTGGTTTGGCAAGCGGGGCATATAGAAGGAATTAAATGTATTCTGCATGTTCGTTGGTTCAAAAAACCGGCGAGTCCCTCGCCTCTTCTATTACAATACAAATAGGCTTAAGAACAAAGATATCTCACCCATTTTAATAGGAAAATCCGTTAGTCACGTCTTAATACAAAAAATAGGCCGGATAAGGCATCCCTGTAACCTTGTACGTGACGTAATTTCTTTCAGTTAATTCTTGGACTGGTGTAGAATGTGAATTAGCTTATATATATCGGGGTTCTTTATTATTTTTATAGTTAGGTGGTCAGAACTAAAAGGCATTTTGTTATCTTTTTATTAGACCGCTTTCAAAATATTGGACTCATTGGAGCTTTCGGCCGTAGTTAAAAAAACATCGTTTGTTACATTATGTACTGATTTGGTATTTTAAGGCACCAAAATAAATATTATATGCACTACACATCTTGGGGATAAGTACGATTTCGAATAGAAAGTATCGAAAAAAAAGTAAGAGACTACTCATGAACAGTATCGAAAATAAAGTAAGAGACTGTACTCATGAACAGTATCGAAAAAAAAGTAAGAGACTGTACTCATGAACAGTATCGAAAAAAAAGTAAGAGACTGTACTCATGAACAGTATCGAAAAAAAAGTAAGGGACTGTACTCATGAGTAGTATCGAAAAAAAAGTAAGAGACTACTCATGAGTAGTATCGAAAAAAAAGTAAGAGACTACTCATGAACAGTATCGAAAAAAAGTAAAAGTGAACAGTATCGAAAAAAAAGTAAGAGACTGTACTCATGAGTAGTATCGAAAAAAAAGTAAGAGACTGTACTCATGAACAGTATCGAAAAAAAGTAAGAGACTGTACACATGAACAGTATCGAAAAAAAAGTAAGAGACTGTACTCATGAACAGTATCGAAAAAAAAGTAAGAGACTACTCATGTATGTTTGTATGTTTGTATGTTTGTATGTTTGTACGTTTGTATGTTTGTATGTTAGTATGTTTGTATGTTTGTATGTTTGTATGTTTGTATGTTTGTATGTTTGTTACAATCAGGCAAAAACGGCTGAAGGGATTTGGATGAAATTTGGCACACATGTAGTTCATATCCTGGAATAAAAAATAGGCTACTTTTTATCCCAGTAAGTGGCATGGATTAATGGAGCCTGAGGAGGAAGTGGAAACTCAGAGCCGCTGCTGCCTTAGTACTTCAGATTTACAAGTACCAGGAGACCAGAAACATCAAGTACCAGGAGACCAGAAACAAGTCATAGTATTTTTGGGCTGATATAATTATGTAGGTAGGATAGGTGTAGGGAAGGTGTAGGGTTGGTGTAGGGTAGGTGTATGGTAGGTGAAGGGTAGGTATAGGGTAGGTGTAGGGTAGGTGTAAGGTAGGTGTAGGGTAGGTGTAGGGTGGATGTTTCCTGAGTAAAAAATTTACAATACAAATCAGGAAACCTTGCTATTTCCGATATTCACGCGGGCAAAGCCGCAGCTGGTAGAAGCTAGGACAGCAAATCAAGGCATTTTAAAAAAAATCTTTCTCTTCTTATAGAGCCACAAATATTCTTACAATATCGTCTTTCCGGTAGACCACAGTCCGCCCACGTTCCAAGCAAGGGCCTGATATATGTATTATCCTTTAGAGAGTTTGATATCCAGACCGTGTAATTCGAAAGAATCACCGCGGCCTTGGAACGCAAAGGGCATAAGGAGGGACATTGATGGGTTTTAGTCAGTAAGAGTCTGACACTCTCTTCTGCTCCACCAGAGCGAAAGAAGTCTTTTGATGATTACCTATCCATAAAAAAAAAGAAAAAAAAAGACCATTTTTGGTTATTAAAAGTCAGAGACACCATTAAATTATCATAATAACTCACTCAACACTTAGCAGTACCTGTCCATTGCTACTTACAATGGTGATGTTCACCTTTCATAGAAGGTGAACATCACCGGCCACCATAATGATATGAGGTAGGAATTTATCACTGTGGAGTAACTATATAGTAGGTTTACAAGACCTTTTTCTATGGTTTCTTCCTAGTCCTCCTCGTAATGCTGCGCGGTGCTTATCGTAATGCTGCGTTTCCACCTGTAAGCAACTGGCATTCAAGTTTAATTACCATTTCGGGGGATGATTAAGAGATTGATCGCAGTGTACCTCGGCAGCCGGCAATGTAATGCAATCTTGCATGCAAAGCTGGTTGCAGGTGGCCTTATAGTAAATATCACGCTTAGGATTTTTTGCTTTTTTGGATTTTGGGATGCATGAAGGAGCGTCCTCGTATAGCGCAATTTGTTCCATAAGGTACTCAACTGAACCGAGCGCTCGGCGCATCCTGGATAGTCTCACCTAACACCTTATAAGACTGGCCAATCCTTCTATTGCGGTGGTAGGGCTAATGCCCGCCTGGTTCGCGACCACCCTGCTACCGAAATCCGACGTCAAGCAACTTGCTGTGTATCGTTGACGCGTGGGACTACCAGTGCCTCAAGGGATTTTCTGGGCACGCTCGCTCCGTCATAGACCTCATCCATCGCTTTCCTCAATAAAAAAAAAAACAAAAAAACGCATTTTAATTTAAGTCAGAATTCCAGTAAAACAACTCCAGAAAAGCTTGGTAAATTAATAATTACAGAAGTGCTAAGGCAAGGTAGTATGGAGTCCCATATAACAGTACATATTTTTACTTTTATTGCCCAAATGTATGCCAAAGCGCTTTCCGGCTGCATACCTCGGTTGCACGGTGCAACGAAGCAGACATGTTTGTGGCAAAATTTTACAAATAACCAGGAAAATTATTTTCCTTTTTATTACGACACGTAGGGACATAATAATGCACTTATTTACATATAAATGTAGTGCAATAAATTAAACACTGTTAATGTTGGTGACTTGCAGTTTGGTTTAATTTAACACGTGAAATTAAAGTGCTTGCCATTTTTGCTCGTTAAATTATTTACTGCAGAACTAGGGACCTTATCTATAAAATGAAAATAGTTCGCAGTTAATTAAGTTCACAACTACTAACTAGTATTATAAAGGTGAAAGTTTGTATGATTGTATGTTTGTATGTTTGTATGTTTGTGTAACAATCAGGCAAAAACGGCTGAAGGGATTTGGATGAAATTTGGCACACATGTAGCTCATATCCTGGAATAAAAAATAGGCTACTTTTTATCCCGGTAAGTGGCATGGATTAATGGAGGTTGAGGAGGAAGTGGAAACTCAGAGCCGCTGCTGCCTTAGTACTTCAGATTCACAAGTACCAGGAGACCAGAAACATCAAGTACCAGGAGACCAGAAACATGTCATAGTATTTTTGGGCTGGTATAATTAT
Source organism: Melanchra persicariae (assembly GCA_947386135.1). NCBI lineage: Eukaryota > Metazoa > Arthropoda > Insecta > Lepidoptera > Noctuidae > Melanchra > Melanchra persicariae. The sequence continues at coordinate 7,833,296 of OX376659.1, forward strand.
GTAGGTAGGGTAGGTGTAGGGTATGTGTAGGGTTTGTGTAGGGAAGGTGTAGGGTAGGTGTAGGGTAGGTGTAAGGTAGGTGTAGGGTAGGTGTAAGGTAGGTGTAGGGTAGGTGTAAGGTAGGTGTAGGGTAGGTGTACGGTAGGTGTAGGGTAGGTGTAGGGTAGGTGTAGGGTAGGTGTAGGGTAGGTGTAGGGTAGGTGTAGGGTAGGTGTAGGGTAGGTGTAGGGTAGGTGTAGGGTAGGTGTAGGGTAGGTGTAGGGTAGGTGTAGGTTAGGTGTAGGGTAGGTGTAGGGTAGGTGTAGGGTAGGTATAGGGTAGGTGTAGGGTAGGTGTAAGGTAGGTGTATGGTAGGTGTAAGGTAGGTGTAGGGTGGGTGTTTTCTGAGTAAAAAATTTACAATACAAATCAGGAAACCTTGCTATTTCCGATATTCACGCGGGCGAAGCCGCAGCTGGTAGAAGCTAGTATAGTAATATTATTATTTGCTTGAACTCTTCCGCTGCTTGGCTGAAGCCTCCCTCCATTCCTATCGTTGCTCCAGGTTCTGTACCACTTCTTGCCAATTCCTAAGGAAGATATTGAAGTCATCCCACCGTCTCGTTCATGGTCTGCCGTGACCCCATCTTGCGATTACAGGCCATCAATTTTATGTTTTATGGGCTCACAGCTCGATGGCACGCGGCAGACATGTCCAAGCCAGTCTTATTTACTCTAGGCAGGACATACAATAATCAATAAATAAATATTTTGACTGTAGCGCCAACCAGTGTAATTTTTTTATCTAACAGTAAATATTATATAAAAAATATACTTAATACTTCCTAGTCCATAGGCTAGCCGCACACACACAATATTATTGACAATCTTGCATTGATAATATTATGGTGTGTGTGCGGCTAGCCATAGGATAATGCATTGTTATTTAGTTAAGTATTTAGTACAATTACAACCTCAATAATCAAATGTCTTTGTTGTATTCATAAGTTATCTGTACGCCTGTACGCTGCCGTGACATTTACACGTTTAGATTAATTTAGGTTAAGTTTTCAAAATTTCAATAATATTTGTTTATTAAAATGAGCTCAATAAACAATGACATTTTAGCAGAAAATGAAACGTGTTGCATGGTCAAAGATGCGTGCGGATACTCACTAAAGCAAGGAATTGTTATTGTAGCAGTTTTTACTATAGTAAGTATTCCAAATGATTTGGTTTTTGCTTGTGAAGATGGAAATATGTACATCAAAAGTCTGCAGACGGTATCTACCAGTCTAACTATATTGTCTTTGCCATATAGTGAGACACTCAAGATACATAATTTTAGATTTTTTTAGCAATTGCTCTCATCGAAAAGAGTCGCCGTAACATAATATTTAACGATTGTGAAAAAATGGCTATTGATGTTGCAACTGTGCACGATTCAAAATAAAATATTCTTAAGAACAATAAAACAGTTTGTTTCAAATAATATCTTAATTAATTTTAAATTTCTCATAACTAAACGGTAAGTACCTGATTGGTACCTGATTAGTTCTGAAAAAGGCAAAGTTTATTGAAGCACGTTTTTCCCGTGTACCTATTGTATTAGCACAATGCACATGGTATTAATCAGTACCTCTACCATGAGATGTCATCGAAAAATTACTCGCTAGCTTTAAACTCGCTTGCGTACTAACGTGGATCGAATAGATTTCGATAATGCTTGCACCATGAGATTTACGGAGTCTTACGCAGGCGCTAAGGTAAGCTCGATAGATCGTGTCATCTAGCTAACTTCAAACTACTCGTTAGAATGCTTCACTACTTATGTTTTATTTCTTTCTTTCTCACTAATAAGAAGAGAGAACGGCTATCAAGCTCAAAATGTAGTTATATCGCTATGCTAAAAATGTTAAGACAGTCAATATCACAAAATAAACCGACTAAATAAAAAAGTTGACGGTTAGTGGACTAAATAAGGTATTTAGTGGTTTTTTTAATTTTTATTCCTTTTATCATAATTATCATGTTTTGTTTGTTAGCGTTGTGTTACAGCTGTGTGTGTGGGTATGTGGTTTGAAAGTTTACAAAAATAGATTAATAATTGGTTTTGTTTTGAGATAGCTGCCACCATACCAACTTAGGTACTTACTTAAATTATTGTCATTTGAACCCAAGTTGATTGAATAAAGGCGTAGAAAAGACATGGTCTGTACTAAACCATTATTTAAAACCAGCTTTGCACATCGTTTCTTATACTACCAAGGTTGTAATCTGTACAATAAAATCAGCAGGTGCTTGTCAATTTACCCTCATCTAAAAACCAAATGTAAGGCTGTAGTTAGAGAATGGTTGCAAAACTTAGACTATAGTTCCACGGAAGACCTACTTCAATGATATGGACTAATAGAATATCTACACTAATATTATAAAGAGGAAAGATTTGTTTGTTTGTTTGAAATGAATAGGCTCCGAAACTACTGGACCGATTTGAAAAATTCTTTCACCAGTAGAATCCTACATTATCGGTGATGGTCATAGGCTATAGAATATTTTCAAAAAAGTTAGGGATCCGTATGAAAACTTCGATAATGTGACCCAAGGTGTGAGAAAAAATCCTTATATCGCGTACGCTGCGGAATCTATTGACAATAGAGCAAAGTGATGTACTACAGTTTTATAGAGGTCATCAATATCTACAAAAAAGTCCGCGATACCATATGTCTAACTATTATAATAGGATATAGGATAAGTCACCATGACCGCTTTTTGTTAATATTAGTCATGCAAATCCCATGGTGAAATAAAAAATGGTGATTATAGTACCATGATATTAATCCTTATCCATTTAAATGGTTTGATAATTAAGGTTGATTATGTCCGTGTAAATTACACTTTAAATCATTCAAATCGGACCTTTCGTTCAAAAGTTACGACGGTAATAAACATGCTCGGAGTAAGAAAAATGTCGCGGCTTGAGCGAACTGGGGAGAATCGTATCAATGCTTGGTCCGATGAAGTTGAAACACCACGGCATTTAAATGTTTTCGATAAAACAATAAGAATAACAAATGTTTGGATTTTTCAAAAATCAACTAGGTACATACATAATAAGGGGTGAATAAGTTTTTAGGGTACGAAATTATAGCTTGCTTCAATTTACGTCGGAATTCTATGAACAAACTAAAAGTGGGATAATTGAAACAGATGATGTAGGTACCTAACAATTTTTGCATAATCAATTCCTGACGGGCTGAACGGGGTGAACAGTTGCGCTGAACCAATAATGAGAATCGTTGTGCTTAATTTTCCAAAACTAACCTTTATAAGGGGATATGTATAGGGGCGTTGCAGTTTGTGGAGTACCTACTATGCCCACGCGGACGAAGTCGCGGGCGAAGTGCTAGTAGGTTAATACACACACACACACCATCACCCCCACACTACACAAACACAACACCACACTACACACACGCACGTATCCAACACACACCTACTTATCATACAAACCTTCGCGCTAAGAGGCGAATTAGCCTTTAGATACTAAATTAATATCTTGTCTCAACTAAATTTAATAAGTGTCCCTATTTAAGTTTTTTGTTATGTTATTCCTGATTTCGTGGGGTGAGGACCTGGTGATCTGTAATACAGGTTTATACCTATAATAGACACCAGCTCCACACATACACTTGACTGAAATTATTTTTGTCATCTTAGTTAATTTTATCGAGAAAGTCTTGTTTTCGTGGGAGAAATAAAGATATTATTATTGTTCTCTTTATTAATTTTTCTTACGTACTAAATTACATTTTTAAATATTTTTAAAAAATACAAAAAAAAAACATTTAAAAATATAAAAAAATAGTAGTCCGCCGGTGTCGGGAGCGGAGTCCAAGCTACCGGTGGTAAGGGCTCCAGAGAAAGGAACGTCCTCACAATACGAGCCGTATCGAGGAGTACTGCCTTCTGTATCAGGCCCTTTACCCAACTGCGTAACGCCAGCTTCGACTGATGGTCGTCGAAGCTTTTGGCTATTAAGCCATTGGCCGTAACGACTATCGGCACAATGACAGCCGAGTCCACATTCCACATGTCGACAACCTCGTGTGTTAAGTCAAGATACTTGATTTGTTTCTCTTTCTCAGCTTTCACGAGGTTCTCGTCATGTGGAATGGTAACATCGATTATCATTGTGCGGCGCGCTAATCGGTCTATCACCACTATATCGGGCTTGTTAGCTATGATAGTATATTATTGTTATTGTATTTACCATACTAACTACCTTTAGTTCTAATGAAACTAGTTGTGTTCAGTGTTGTGTTGTCGTCAAATCCGTAAGATTATTCAATAATATAATTATGCACAAATCCTCAAACGTTTCTCTATAGAGTCCGAAAAGTTTAATAAACTTTCATTCACTTATATTTTCCAATTGAAATCTAATATGAATTCTCATTTTGGCTTGAAATTAACGTTGTTCACGTCGTTGGCCTTCAAATTCAGCGGCCACTAACATATTCCATGCTAAATAAGCTCTTGCAGTCATTATTTTGACTATAGTAGACTCAAAAACGTATTTAATTTTAATGAAAACTTGTGTTTCTAGTGAGCTACGTAACCACTATCGTGAACGTATTGTTCGAAAGCTTCTGCCAAATTAGTGAGTCATGGTACCGTTTTGTATGGTGACAGCTGAAAAACGTTGGTGACTTTCGAATAGATTACGTTAGGTTTTTAACCTATCGAAATGTATAGTGCCCATGGTATGAATTTTAATCCTTTCTGTGACCGCTAGGGGCGCTGAACAGTATGTCATACAAATAATTTACGGAGACCCTAGCGAGTTTTGACTGCGTAAACTCATGGTAGAGGTACAGCAGTGACTCGTTAGCGTTAAAGTGTAGGTATCGAACATCAGGTTTGTCATGGAACTCCATAACATTATGAAATTGGAAATAAAATTAATTTTGAACGATTTCCTATGGTAGGCGTCAGGTAAACTTGCAATAAAGTACATTGACCTTTCCCTAATATCCCTTCGTAGAAACACGAACAATAAATTATGAACCATTTTTAATTACTAGAGAACGTAAAGGATCACGATAGAAGTTGATTTTGGACAGCTTTATTTCTGTTATAAGAAAATCAATAAATGTATGTGGGTCAGTAACCTTTATTGCACATTTGTCTGGTGTCTACCATAGAAACACAATAAATAAATAATAATTCTCGTTTCCTTTTATCCTGTGTCACATTATGTATCTACTGCCTATAAATAAGTGTGACTGTTCTCGTGAATTTTTCCTCACATTGTTTAATTTGAATTTTTGTTTGTTTCTGTAATCGTTTAAGTTTGAAAACGATATATTTTGCTAGTCAAGTCTCTTGGGTGCTTCATAGAATAAACCTATTCTATGAAGCACCTAGCAGTCAGCACTAGCTCTTGTTGGATATAGTTGGACCGCCAGGCCAAACGAAATGTTATCCCCTTTATGGAAACTTACACGAAACTAGTATTTTCTGTGAAACCTCTACGGGTACGGTGTTATTGGTTTTTTTTAACAATAGTCGCGACTTCTTTTTCATGGATCTTAAACATAGCTGGCATAACTCGCTTCAACCAATACACGTGCCATGTTATCTCCTCAGCACCCTTGGTTGACTGGTAGAAAATGCCTAAGTCCTCCAGTGTACCTTTTTTGCATGAAATTATAAAAAATGCGTTTGCTATGTAATACACCTGACCCTTCAAGGATTTCAAGTTGAATGTTGTTTATCATTTCCAGATAGCAGCAATGATAGCGTTGCTTCCCTCCGTGTTTTTTTTCCTGTCACTGTCGCGGTCGTCCAAGCCACCGTACAACTCAAACCCCATGCTGGCCATCAACCTGATGTGCGCAATGATCGCCACCAGCGTCGCTTTCTACGAGATCGTCATATCTATCATGATGCTGTGTTTTTTACGCAAGGTAAGGCAATGTATACAGCCTTTTTAGGGTTCCGTACCCAAAGGGACCCACTAAAACTAAGACTCCACTGTCCGTCCGTCCGTCTGTTTGTCCGTCTGTCACCATGCTATATCTCATGAACCGTGATAGCTAGACAGTTGAAATTTTCACAGATGATGTATTTCTGTTGACGCCATAACAACAAATACTAAAAAACAGAATAACATAAATATTTAAGTGGGGCTCCCATGCAACAAACGTGATTTTTTGTCGTTTTTTTTATAGATAGTATAGAGGTACTTACGGAACCCTTTGTGCGCGATTCCGACTCGCACTTGGCCGGTTTTTAAAATACTTATCATGTTGGTCTTATTTACCTTACCCAATTACCTCTCCCAGTCTCCTAACAATAATTTACATTCCCTAATAAAAGTAATATCCCTATTAAATAGACTCGCACTTAGCCGGTTTTTCGTTTTACTGGTATCAGCGAATAATACCCCACTGTAATACAGTACTAGCACAGGGTATTGTAACTGTCATTACAACTTGTCGTTGGCAGTCTTATGATATATTATTATATCGGCAGATGTCCTAAAAAATCTAATTGAGTTCAACTTAATTTCTCAGAAAAAAACGGTTTTCCTGCTGTCGATGTGGTTTGGGTCTAACGTTGTTCTTCTGTCGCTTTGCTTCGTTCTGATCGTGATGAGGAGCGTTATTTGCTTCGTCGCCCAAGAATACTCCAATGGAACTTTAACCATCGTCCTCGGAATCGTCTATGAAGGTACCTTATAATACTCTTGCCTGGATAGTAATGTTCAGTATATGGGCTATTTTCGTATAGCTCATCTTTCTGACTGTTCACTTCCGTGGCTATTAAAAAATGCCTCTTAGGGCACCTTCAAATATGCCGCAAAGTGCCGCGCGGTGGCAGCGCTGCAGCCGCGCTGCTACCGTGCTGCCTTGTTAATCCATATAAATAAAAAAACGCGCGACTGCAGCGCTACACCCGCGCTGCGGCCGCGCATCATGTCATCGATCGACTAGTGACGATGCGCACGTAGTTTTTGTTCAGGTCTAAACATGAACGAAAATCAGGTTGAAGAATGTATCGATGAGGTTGAGTCGTCCAGCAATATAGGATTCGAATTCAGACAAGTACAGTCATAAAATCAAAAAGAAAAGGAAGAAATATGCAATATATTAATTGAGAACTTCACAAACAAGACTCCAAGTGAAAAAATTAAGCATTATAAGTACATAAATTGTTAATACGACTAATTTAATTTATATTTTCGTTGTTTGCCATGACAGTTCTCCTTCTGGGCTAAAAAATAAAAGTTTCGTCGTCAGAGTCCATCGTAAAACTAAATGTACAACACTATGATGCTCGAACCTAGCGGTGGCAGCGCGGCGGTAGCGCTGCAGCCGCGCTGCCACCGCGCGGCGCTTTTCGGCTAATTTGAAGGCGCCCTTAGGATTGATTTTTCTGTTAGTTCCGTTTGCCACGATATTTTTTTAGAATTAATATGGTTGCTGTCAGAGTTATGTATTAAAGAACTTACTACCAGTACTACCTCCCTAAACATGTGGCACACAGTGACCAATTTTGATATTATAACATAAGAATAATTAATAAAGCGTCTAAATTATAAACTTTGTTCTATTCCAGTGCTGAATTTTTAACAGACAATTTAAATAAATAATAATTAGGTATGTTTTAGTGTGAGTCAAATGTCCGATTTATTTTTAATCTCAATTCTATATACTGGCATTAATATAATTTAACTTGAAAAATGTTTATTACACAATGCATGAAAAATTTATTTACATTTATTTTTATTTTAAGTTGAATTGAATTGTAAGTGCCTATTCTAAGTAATTATTCGATTATTTTTAATGTTATGGATATATTTGTTCGCCGATAATTATGACTAACCATGATTGGACTAAGATGTAATCTTGAATACTCTTGTTTATATATGTCGCGGCTAACTAGCTTAATCATCCGTTTAATTGGTAGCCTTGTTGATTTATTAAGCAAAAATTATATCTGTTCGGGTTCAAAAATATAATAATGTTAAACAACCGCTTCTCCGAGAATGTCAGCCTTAATTTGATATCTGTGGTACCGACCATGTCTGTGCCTTCCTTAGCTGTTACGTTTGAAGTTGTTAAGTCGGACATATAGGGCTTTGTTGTAGGGATTTATTGGTGTTTAATTAAAAATAACAATATAAAGACAAAGTCATTTACAGAAATAAATGGTTTCAGTTATCTCCCATTTTCCAATAAGCCTAGCCATTTCCTTTAAATGCGCCGATTTTTCAGCGACATAAGTGACATCTTTTGTTCAATATCGTTTAATGACTTGCCCATGTCACTAATGCCGCTGATTAAACGGCGCAGTTCAATGAAAAGGCTAGGCTTTTAGTGAAACGGCTGATTAAGCTAGTTGGCTGCGAAATATACAATCTTTAATCAAATCAATTAGAAATAGTACTTGTATCACATCTATACATATAATAAAACAGTAACGAAAGAAAAACTGTACATTGAGAATTTTCGAGAAAAAATAAGTGGCTTTTGTTAGAAAAACGTAACTGATGACAAAAAGTGACTTTTTAGAATTTTTGTATGTTTGTCTGTTTGTCTGTTTGTATGTGTGTATGGTACGGCTTCACGCCAAAACTACTGGATAGATTGAATGGAAATTCAGCAAAAATGTTCTTTGTAAACCAAGGAAGACTTTAGGCTACATATTATCACGCCGTATGTTATGGGAGGTAAGCAATATTGATTTTAAAAGGTTTTTGTTCGTAATTGAATGCACAAAATAATTGAATGCACAAAATGACATGTTAGTTAGTTACAAAACCATTTAGATAATTTTTACACATAAACCTGATAGGAATTGTAGCAATCTAGAAGAAATCAACTTATTATCTACATAATTCAGATACCCGTTATGCCATCTGTTGACCGAAAAAAGTACTAACTATCAAAAGCACGAGAATTACACCAAAATATATTTTTTAGTTACTAATGGTACTTTTAAAACGTCATAAACAGTGATTCTTTTGATACAAAACTTACCGTTATGCATTTGATGCATAACATAAAAAAAGATTTGGTCTGTTTGCTCCACTGACGTTATTTTAATTTTTTTTGAACGGTTAATTCTCTCCACTCAACCTGTAAAGCACCCTGGTTGCTTCTGTACACTTGGACGGAGCTAGGCCGGCAAACTTAGCCAGGACACCTTCGCACAACGGAGTCCATACTCTACTTTATCCGTTGCGGGGTTTTTTTTATGGATGGGAAATCATCAAAATGACTTCTTCCACTCTGGGTAGACTGGAAGGGAGTGTCAGACTCTTACTGACTAAAACCCATCTGTGTTTCTCCTTATGATCTTTGCGTTCCAGGGTCACGGTGACTCTTTCGAACAAATTCCGCAACCCTAGCAGGCTCTGGCCCTAACGGGCCCCGTCTACTTAGCTGACGTCTCTTGGAGGCGCGCATGGAACACAACGCTTCGTCGACCCGGACCAGTGGTGCTATATAGGGTGTATAGCTCCATCCCTCCGTCTCGCTCGAACGACTCACGCTTTAACACGTCATGGTAGGGCCGCTGGTTGTTATCGGGCCGCGAGCCACCCAAAGTTCGCCGTCCGCAGGCCCGTGCCTACGGTGGCCGAGAATCGCCCTGCGACTCCTAACGCCCGGGGCGTCTTCTTCTGTTTCGGCGGCTAAGGCGTGACGTTTGCCTCTCCTTCACGCGGCCCGCCCCTTCCTTTACTAGCATTACTGTTTCGCAAAAGGAGGTGACGGCTTCCCACGCCTCCGCGCTCTGGACCATGGAGTGAACCATAGCCTGTAGCGAGAGGTCGCCGTCACTGATCACCTCGACGAGGACACGGCGGTGCTCCGCCCAAGCAGGGCAGACCTTCACCGTATGCTCCACCGTGTCCTCTGCGGGGGTTGACTTCTTCTGGTTGGTTTTCCCATGGACAACTTTATGTAGCTCTATCGCGTGTTAACAAACTTAGCAAGTTCCATCAACATCGTGTATCATCATCATTATCTACAGTTCAACTTCGCTCACTGCTGAGCATAGGCCTCTCTTTTCGTGTGCCAATCCCCACGTTCTTGTGCCAGCCTCATCCAGGTTCTACCCACGATGGCAACAATATCGTCCGCCCATCTCGCCGCCGGTCGACCAATACTTTTTCTTCCAGTCCTCGGACGTCACTCAGTTACTGCCTTACTCCACCTATCATCACCGCGCCTTGCCAAGTGTCCTGCCCAGCTCCACTTTAGTTCTACAATTCGTTTTCCGATGTTGAAAACCTATCATCACCGCGCCTTGCCAAGTGTCCTGTCCAGCTCCACTTTAGTTCTACAATTCGTTTTCCGATGTTGAAAACCTTCATACGTCTTCGGATCTCGACGACGTACCTCTACCAAGCATGGAACGCTCCATGGCTCTCTGTGCAACTATCAGTCTGTAAACAGCCTCCTGCGTGAGCGTCCATGTAAGTAAGTAAGTCATGGTGGAAAAAGCACACTGGTTATAAAGGCGGGAATTCAGACATTGCGGAGTTTTGGCAGGCTTCAGAATGTCGTCTATTTTGATAAAAGCGGCCCATCCAAGGTGTGTTCCTCTCGATACCTCCGTTTGTTGATTTTCTTTGCCAATTGAAAGGATATGGCTAAGAGAAACATATCGGTTAATCATCTCCAACAATTCATTTCCAGATTTGAATCGCTGAAGGTGTTTGCCATAACCGCTTACGCGTCCCAACCGCGCAAGCGATGCTCGCGCAACACGTCTACGCATTAAATTTCAGTGTTGTTTGGGGATTTTAGTCAACAAAAGACAAGCAAGAATATAAGTGGGAAGTACAATCCCCGTATACGCTAAAGTGGATTACCTTCGTCTTGGTGATATTCATCCCAAGCTAGCAAAATGCTTCAAAATCTTTAAGATGCTTCTTTTAAGTTGGGTCTTAAAAGAAGCATCTTAACGATTTTGAAGCATTTTCTGGGGGTCATCGAAGTTCTCAGTGAAAACCACAAAGTCATCTGCAAATCTTAAGTGACACAGTTGGGAAAAAAAATGACGTTAATACCGCTATAGTCCCAATCTATACCCACATTTTTAACGACATCTTCTAGGACTGCTGTGAATAGTTTCGATGAAATGAATGAAGCATTATCATTACAACGTTTCTCACGAAAAATTATTTGAACAGAAGAGGTGATACTCGACGGCGCGTCACAAAAAGATGTCAGCATAAAGACGAGGCCCGCTAGGGCCAGTGCCTGCCAGGATTGCGGAATTTGTTCGAAAGAGTCACCGCGGCCCTGGAACGCAAAGGGCATTAGGAGGAACATAGCTCAGTAATAGTCTGACACTTCCTTCCATTCCGCCCAGAGCGAAAGGAGTCATTTGATGTTTTCCCATACATAAAAAAGAGGCAAGCAATGATAGATATTGACTGTTCGTATTAGATATACGAACACATTGATCTTACTTAGCCACATCATTTTACAATACATACACGCGAACGAAGTCGCGGGCAACAGCTAGTTCACAATAAGCATTATGATGACAGCAATTTTCTTTATTTTCAGTTATTTACACATACTTTTGTATGATAGTCTGCAGTTACGAGAGTTCACTGGACCCTGAAACAATATACATATATTGATCTCCTGTCAACCGGTACCGCTGAAGCTTTGCGGAGATTAACAAAAATCTATTGGCTGTATCTACTTTCCGCTTCTCACGTCTCCGCTTTGGTGGAGTCTGGTCCTGAGGTTGAAGAGCATATTCTATTGTGAACGGATCAAACGAAAAAGGACCTTAAGAATAAGGTGACGAGCCTGTATTTTATTGTGACTCGCATTCGAACAGTTCACGTCACCTAAGTTTGACGCACAGCATAGGGGTTTCCGATGCGCATGACATAGAGCGCTGGTGTTTATGTATGAGATTTACTACAGCGTTGTCATCTGTAGTATATTCAGACCGGTAAACATTGACTTTCATAGTAAGGACAGGAAGGACCGCACGTTTTTGACGTCATAAATTGGGCCGTCTGGACCAAAGCGGATTCGCTTCGGATTCAATCTTCGGGAGCGGTCGTGTGCGCGATACATAAAAATGCCGTGTTTCTTGTATGCTGAACGCGTATAAGCAAACGTTCGGACGGCCCTATCCTCTACCTATTTAAATCTATATCGGTAAACTTATGTGACGTGATCTGTAGGCACAGTGTACTCGGTGTTTAAAAATAGTTATAATAACATCATGATGAGTGTTATTTGCTCTGATTCCTGAACTACCACTTGTTACGTGCATCGTGTACAATAATGTTAGTTTCGATATTTTTTTTATCACTGTACTTTTGTTATTTATATTTTTTTTTTGTATATTTATTTCTGTATTTACTCTGCTCTTGTTCTAGGAGAGGAATATTTTTTAGTACCTACTATTTAATTGTTTTAAATAAATCTTCGTGTATTTGAGCTTGATTATCGTAGAGCAAGAAATAGGTAGGTACAGTAGGCCGCACGTCAATGGTAATAAAACTATTATTATGATGGCCTATTATTCTGTTTAACTCCGTACTACGCTAGACCAGCTTAACCGGTCAGGCCCAACATGTGAAAATTCCCTAATATAAAATAAATCTTATGTAATAGGTAAATAAACATTAAATTCGCGATTAATTCGCGACACACCGGTGTGTCGCCGGGGCCGGACAGGTTGTCACCATTGACGTTCGGTCAACTGTACGTACCCTACGTAAAAGCTTTCTCATAGTTATCTCAAAAAACTGTGCCAAAATGATCAATTCTATAACTGTACATGCATGTGAATCAAAATTTGATATTCCAATGATTTTTTTATTATTAGAACCAATGCTGATTTAGAATTTATTTCTTGATTTTAATTTTTACTTGCGTTTTGTAAAAAACGTTGAACAGTCGTTTTGTTTTTTAATCGAATAGGTACTGCCGTATTACAGTGAAATTCATGAAAAAAGAGGTAATCATAACAAATCAGTTCGTTATATTTATTTGTTAATAAAGCTTGTTATCATCTCAAACATGTTTTCTTTGACGGAATTGGAAGATAAATTAAATTATATCATTTAAAAGTTAATGAAGAACATCTTAATTCGAAGATATATAAAGCATAACTCATTTATTATTTAAGTAAATACGGAGTTTATCCCCTCTGCAAACTTGAGTTGAAAGTGAATCGTCTTCCTAAATGATCAAAGAGTTTTAAACGAACTGGATAATCTTTACATTATTAGATTACGTAATTATCGACCAGTTTTCTTAAGAAATTTTGCTGGAAGTTTCTTACAAAAACTTTTTCTTTAGAGTAGAAAATTCTTCATACGTAATGATGTTTCCCTTCTTATCATTGATGTACCTATCACTCGTCTTCAGTGTAAATGTCGTAGCCAACTAGCTTAATCAGCCGTTTCATTAAAAGCCTAGCCTTTTCATTGAACTGCGCCGTTTAATCAGCGACATAAGTAATATGGGCAAGTTAGTAAATGATATTGAACAAAAGATGCCACTTAGGTCGCTGACAAATCGGTACATTTAAATGAAAAGGCTATGTAGCCAATTCATTGGCTGATTAAGCTAATTGGCTGCGACATAAATACACTCTAGAATAAACCTAAAGGTGCTCACATGGAGCATTTGTATATGACGTACAGAGTCGAGCATTACATCAGTGAGAGAGGAGAACCGAGCATTACAGTGCGCAACCTGTAATGTTACGATTCGAGCATTACATTAGTGAGGGAAGAGAACCGAGCATTACAGTGCGCAACCTGTAATGTTACAGATTCGAGCATTACATCTTACAACTTGATGGTACAATGTGTTTTATTTTGATACAACTTGTAACATCATGCGCACCACTTGTAATTGAGTGTGTCGCAGACGCGCAGCACGTCCCGCTCAGCGATTAGCGGTATTGTAATGTAATGCTCAAAATCGAATCTGAAATGTAACATTACACGGGAAACCCTCCAGGTGAAGGAGCACCTTTAAACAACAGATATCGGTCTTACGAAGCATAAATAAATAATAAAAAATAGTAATATCACCCGAAAGACGTCCACTGCTGGACATAGACCTCACCCAAATGAGGAGGGGGGGGGAAGGTTTATCATGATCGCCACGCTTGGCAGGCGGGTTGGCGATCGCAGTGTAGCTGTTGCAATAATTACCTACAGAGACAGCTGCTGCCCGTTCTCTGGTGAGTCCTTTAGTCGCCTCTTACGACACCCACGGGAAGTGATGGGATGGTGCTATTCTTTTACTTACGTCCGATACCATATGGAACCGTCTTGCCTTAAATATCAGTACAAAAAACTGAAGAGCCAAATCACATGCAAACATTTCTAAACATAGTTAGGACACGCGTCCCTCCGGCAATCCGTTTAGCAAATCATCTATCGATTTCAGATTCGGTGCCAAACTGCAACGGACCTACCATGCAAATACATACTAACTCTCCATTATTAACCTCATCTAATGAACTCTAGGAGTGGTGATACTTTAGCTTCAGCATCTAACTAGTACACTACTCGTTGCGGAATTTGTTGGAAAGACGGGAAGCGCCTGGAACCCAAACGGCTTTAGGAGGAACACGGATGGGTCAATGAGAGTCTGACACTTTCTCCCGCTCTGCCCAGAGCGGAAAGAGTCTTTTGATGATTTCCCATCCTTAAAAAAAACCACATGAAAGGTGTAGTAGTGAGAGGTGTATACTCACAACTACACCTTTCATTCTTAAAAAGGCGTGAATGAGCTCTCTCATTATGTTCGATTTTGAAGAAGGTGTTCATCACATCTGCCTAGCCTTTCCCAACTATGTTGGGGTCGGTTTCCAGTCAAGCCGGATTCAGCTGCATACCAGTATTTTACGTGGAGCGGCTACCTACCAGACCTCCACAAGCCATTATCTGGGTAACACGGTACTTTTTGGCAAAGCTGGTGTCAGATTTTCTGACTTCTGACAATACGTTAAAGCCGCTAAGGATTGGCAGTTTACCAGCTTAGCTGAGGTACAGAATACTACTTCATAATTGAGAGCAGAAGTGTATTTTATTCAGAGTATAACGTATTATATAAGCCGCACAGACCGATCTTCAAGGTTAAGCAACGCTTGCCGAGGTTGGTCTGTGGATGGGTGACCATCTTAACATACCGAAACTCCTCCGTGCCTAAGAAAGCACGTTAAGCCGTTGGTCCCGGCTGTCATTTGGAGATCTTTGGCAGTCGTTACGGATTGTCAGAAGCCAGAAAATCTGACACCAGTCTTGCCAAGAAGTATCATGTTTCCCAGTTAATAGGTTGTGGAGGTCTGGTAGGCAGCCACTCCACGTTAAATACTGGTATTCAGCTGAATTCGGTTTGACTGGGAGCCGACCCCAATATAGTTGGGTAGAGGCTAGGCAGATGATTCAGAGTATAACGTAAAAGTGTAATCATATCTTAAAAACTGCCTATATACGAGTAATTTCCTCGAAAAAAACTGCTCATCTACTCAGATGAGCATTGAAATATAGTTTATTCCAAAAATGTTTCTACCAAAGGTAGGTACAAATTTTGATCTGTTGATGAAAACTTTGTAAGAAAAAACATTTTTTTTCTGAAGAATTGAGTATTGACTTCCTAGATGTTTTTTTATGGTTCTAATGTTCATTTACATTTGGGCAAAAGAAGTTTCTACACGTTTCCGTAACATCGTGTAGATAGCAATAAGCACAGTAGACATAAATACGAACAACGCAGATAATCATGTAGTATATGCAAGAATGAGGCCTGTCTCCGACATTAATAGTTCCAGCCCGTTCATCTTCAACTCAGGAAACCCGTGCCTTCTATTGCTTCCAGGCCATTAAGCCCGAAACTACTTAAAGCTGTTTCTGCAAGCATTGTCCCGCGAACCGCCATAGTATCACGTTCAGCAGTAAGTCGCAGTCCGTCGTAATCTAAGCCCGACCGTGTTTGGCAGCCACACTATCATCCCGCTGCCAAACACGCTATTATCTTTAATAACTGGTATAATGGTCCCACATCTTTTAAAAAACTTTCTTTCAAAACATTTATAACGGACTTCCAAATAAAAACCACTACAAAGTATCTTCACAATAACCTTAATTTTGGAAGTCGGTGTTTCCGCTGTGGTTTCTCCGTTATTTGTATTTGACACCTTCACTATAAATTTTTGGTTTCTTTGTTATTTGTCAACATTTTTATTTGGAAAACGGTTGTATTTTTTTGTAAAAAAGTTTTTTATTTTTCGCTTTTTAGTGCTACCCCCAAAAATTTCAACAGTCCATATCTATTTAACTGTCCCCTTTAGAAAAAAAAAAATACAAACATCCTCCTCCTTTTTGAAGTCGGATAAAAATAAGATTAAAACCGCCCTGACAGAAGGGAAAGTCTTCGAACTGAGCAATCCACTCATATTTACAGAAATACTTGTATCCATAGGCGGGAAAAGCTACCCAGCCTAGCCTTATCCCAAACTAACTTTTGCCCGCGACTTCGTACGAGCATGTCCCGTTTTTATCCGTTCCCGTAGGAATTTCCCCGTTTTTTGTCCGTTCTCGTACGAATTTCCCCGTTTTTTGCCCGTTCTCGTAGGAATTTCCCCGTTTTTTGCCCGTTCTCGTAGGAATTTCCCATTCCCGTATAGCCGTATAGCCGTATAGCCTTCCTCATGAATGCAGCTATCATAATTATACAAAAATAATTTCTCGCACCATCGCACGCACGCTCGATGCGTTCTCGTTCGGCGACGGTCTCGCACACCGCCCGCGCTGCCCGTTCGATAAATAGTAATGTTGAATTATTTTTAATTTACAAACGGTGAGTCCAAATAACATACTACAGCTTTATAATAATAGTATAGCTAAGTTAGAATCTGGTTCCAGTCTTACCTGGTGCATCTGATTATTTACACGGAGTGACTACCTATTTCACATCCACAACACAATATCCCTTGGACAAAAACTGATATCAAATTTTCAGGCTTCTGACTCTCACCTATGATTGTTTGTGAGTATTTGTTGAGATTACCTTGAGAGTCTAGTTGCAGCAAGTACCACTATTGAGCATAAGGTCCTGAGATCGATTCCCGGGTTGAACTAAGTTGGTATTTTTGGACTTTTTATTTCTCGCTCGCCCTTATTACATGCCACTTAAACTTATAATTTTAAGTACTTCAGCCTAAACATCTGTCTTACTCTACGAGGAAAACAAGCGTGATGTAATGTTATTTGCTTAAAACTTGCTGTCTACTCAAATCTGTCAGTGACGTTACGCTTGGTTACATGCAAAAGCTAGAGATGTATCTTGTTAACTGATTCAATTACGTGTCCTGTAGTGGACAGTGATTGAGTAATGGGCACTGATTCTATAAAAGGATACCTTTGTCAATCTGAATATGAATGCAGTTCACAAAGGAATATTGTAGTACAAAGCTTTACGAATTTATATTATGAAAAAGGAAAGAACGACAGTTCCTTTTTTTTGTGCAGTTATTTGGTCTTATTCTTCTTATCGTGTGCGCAGTAAGATCTAACATCTCATCTCATCATCTATTTTCAGAGTATCTAAACCGCCTCAAGGGCCTAGGACATGGTTTAGTTATTTGGTGACGGTTGAGATTTAGTATCTAAGATTTATTTTAAGATACTTACCTTTTAAGTTTCAAGAGCCATGGAACCTTCAGGTGTCATCCTTACAGAAAGCGATCCGCGTGCTCATTTGTGTGGCAGACCCGAATGCGTCGACGGGTCATCAGAGGCCGCTTTCTGGATTTCGCGAACGATTTGTTATGACTACTTATGGCGATTGCGTATTCGCGCGATGATCGCTTATTAGTACAACGGCGACGCCTCACAGTTCGCGATCAATGTTTGTTGTGTATCGTCACCGACAAAAGTGGTCTCTATAAAGGTAACCACACATCAGTAACGTCACCGTCAAGTCACCTACCATTCACGTGAACGTTAGGAAAGTATGTGAATTATAACTGTGACGCACCGGCCGTGATTTGACTGACGTGTGAATTTTTGACGTGACTGATTTGTGAGTAATTGTGAGTGACCTTTAGTGTTACCACCACTGCATTATGCCCACTGCCTAAGGCATTAAGTCCGCCTCTATACATTTGTGTGCATGAAGTATTAAATAAACAAATTATGTTACTTTATCAATTAACAACTACGTACCCAATCAAACTTTTGAATTTAACTAATAGACACACCACTAAAACTCAGGTAAACTTCTAATCTCAAACATAACAGTACAGCAAATTCCGGTCCTGCCATAACCGTAAGTCGCGTGATGATACATTCAGCGGCTGCAACGCTTAATCTCAAAGCGTAGTGATCTCTTCAAAACTCTGAAATATCAAAAAATAAATCGGCTTTTTCATACAAAATGCAATATTAACCCGATGAAAATGTATGAAACAGTAGGTTTTTTTTCGATTTTTTTTTGAAGAGCCTGGGTGCTAATTCTACTATTTTCTAAGAAACATTCGCATTCGCATGTCAGTCGCAATCTGTCAAAAATGTATGGAAATTGAGGCTTTTTGTCAGATTGCGACTGAGAGAGAATCAGTTAGAATTGGGCCTCCAGCTAGAGATCAGTTTTGCTTCAATATTTCCTGCTGGTAACAGAAATCAATCATTTCTGTTACCCCCTGAAATTATTGAAGCCTAACTCAAACGAACAAAATAAGGCCTCTCAAACATCCTCCGTCAACTAGGACAGCGAAATAAAAACTACAACTACCAGCAATTCCTGGTGCACACATAAAAAGCCCTTAAAGTTAATACAGCTGTAAACCGTTACGTCACAGATTGGACGTTTCCCTTATGACGTCATTACTGTTACGTTAGTAGATGCTTGTAGCAGCGGCGTTACGAGCAATCTAACGCGGATGAGGTAATTTCAGGGTTGTCAGCTGCGAAATTGGTGTCGAATTTTTGGCGTGGGATTTTCAATTTTAAAACCATTGTGTTCTTGTTTTTGTTATTGAAAAGCTTTGGCAGTTATAGGCGGGGGAGGTTTGATGTTGCCGTGGATTGAAACAAATTTTTGGGTGGGCCTGGGAATGCAGAACTGAATCGATGTTAAAAGGATTTTTTTTGTGCACCACCCCTATCGCATGATATCATCTACACCATGCGAAAAGGGTGGTGCACGGCAGATCATATCTGAATACACAAGGTTTTCAAAAAGCTCCTCATAACAGGCATCAATCATCTCACAATGTTCAACTCTCGTGTAAAATACAGAACTTATGTTGTGGTCCTTAATAATTATGATGTTTATATTTATTATAAAAAAAACCGACTTCCAAAAAAAACACTACAAAGTACAAAATAGCTTTAATTTCGGAAGTCGGTGTCAAATAACGAAGAAGCAACCAAAAACACCGACTTTCTTTTTTTTGGAAGTCGGTTTTTTTTTGTGAAAAAGTTCTTTATTTCCACTTTTTAGTGGTACCCCATACCTAACAACACCACTGAAAAGTCACAGGAAAGCAAAAATATGCAATTTCGTATGATTTTTCTACATATTTTTTCCAGCTATTTGGATTTAAAAACCAAACTGCTGAACCGATTTTGATAAAATTTCAATGGGACCAATCGAGAAGTATATTCTTTCACATAAAACAAGATTTTTCAAATCGGTTCATAAATGACGGAGATATTAGGTAACAAACACAAAAAAAAATACAGTCGAATTGAGAACCTCCTCCTTTTTTTGAAGTCGGTTAAAAATACAATATTATGATGAAAGCGAATAGTCATCTTTTGGGCCCGTTCGAACCATCGTAGACCTCATCTATCGCTTACTATAAGGCAAAGCCGAGAGAGCGTGATCAAAAGGAAAATAAAAAAAGGTAATTAACAATGCTACAGGACACCGTGTCGCGTCAAGTTGAATGTTCACACAGGACACCGTGTCGCGTCAAGTTGAATGTTCACACCTAGCTTCCTTCCAACTGAACCAATTTAAGTCCAAAAGGCCAAAAGCTTAAATGAAAAAGCTCATCAACAATATTAACATGATACACTGATGTAGCCCTAGTGTAAATTCGCGGCGCGTCTGCCAGTAGCTTATTTCACTATGTGCTATACAGGATGTGTGGAACATAGATGCTGCGCGAAATTGGGCAGAGTGATGAAAATTGTTAATTACTGCTGCTAATGTAGCTGTGAAGTTTCATATTTAGAACTGTTTACGTACCTAGCTTTAGAATACGTATTTGTATTGGAGTAAATAAAGTAAGTTATTCAGTATTCTTTCCGGAAACAAATTCCGTTTTTGATTTGTTTGTTGTTCAGGTATATATTTTAGTATTTTTTAACCCATAGTTTGACTGGTAGAGAATGCCTTGTTGCATTAAGTTACATTAAGCACATTAAAAGACCACCGCTTTTAAAAATAGAGCACATAACTTAGTCAGCAATAGACTGGGTGATTGGATGGTTTGCCCAACCTGGGAATCGAACCCAGAACCAATGCGGCCTCAACAATACAGCAGCTGCAATTCTTTTAACAGAAAGCTTTGATAATCACGTTTGCTCGTAGCGTGAGGGCTATTTCAATCTCAAAAGTCTTTCATGATGAAATCACAGCTATAGTAATGCATGCACTTAATCTTATAATTATATTTCACGTCAACTAATATTACCTGCAGAACGAGAGAAGACAAACTGTCTTCACAAACTTTATTAATTAGGCAGCAAAACAATATCACACGCGGAGTGAAGCTACAAATGTTTGCAGCATCATCCTCATACATTCTGTACGCTTGAATTTTGCACATTTGTACAGACGGATGGAACGCCTTGTTTATGCATAAGCCTTTTGCATATTCTGCTTGGTAGCTCGACGCGTGGCCAATTTCCCCAATTTAGTATTGCGGCCGAATACTTGAATAATAAATGGAACTCAAAATATACAATGTATTGTAATTGCGACGGGTTTTTTTTTATGAAAATGGCGAGAACGGTAGGTATTCAATTTGCAATTATTTTTAACTTAATGTTGATTGAGTGACGGTTCTTTTTTAAGCTGCGTTCGAGCCGGACTGCAACGTATTCGTAGGTTTTGCTCGTGTGCCTAAATTTGGAAATACGTATTACCGACAGTGTATGGATTGGGAATATTTTACCGGTCTCGTTAGAACAGCGGATGCTTATTTTGTGAAGAATTAGCTGCGACTACTGGTCATATTATTTTGGAAACGTTAGCTATTAGATATAAAACATTTCTTGTTAGTTAAAGATACTTTCCATTTACATAGTAAACTATAAATAAAATTGGGACACTCATGATATATGGTACAGACCCAAATGATGTATAAGGCACAACAAAAAACGTACAAAAATCGAGAAAATTTATATCCACTTTGTCGACCACCAAAAAATTGTTCAGCTCCATGAATTTTATACACACAGTCATAAAATAGGACGTATAACTAACATACGTTAGGATTAAAGAGATTAATATGCGGACAAACCCGGCTTTACGAGCTAGCCTCCATTCTTATGATGAATCGGTTTGTGGACAGGCTTTGCGGTTTTCGTCGATATTTTGTCGTTTATGGACAAAAGGAATGGACTGGAACATTGCATTTTTCTGGTTCGAACATAAATATCGTATCATTGTTCTTAGTTTACTTTCTTTTTTGAGTTCGGCCTCCGACCAGCTGTATGTCCTTGGTTTTTGATGCTATATCCCAGGTTTTTGAATTTAAATAAATATTAATCGTTCACATTATTGCATCTGCAACTATTTGTCTCTGCATCACCTTGGTTGACTGGTAGAAAATGCCTAAAGGATTAAGTCCGCCTGTGTTTGTCTGTTTGCGTTAAGTGTAAAACAAATTAATATACATATACTGCCGTCATAAGAAAAAAGGACGTATCGACACAACGTAGTAACCGATTCCCGACCTTATACAATTTGCTGAATGTCGGAAATCGGTAACTTCGCTTTGTGTTGATACGTCCTTTTTTCTTATGAGGGCAGTATAGGTATGTTGTAAGTGCGGAGCGGTTGTTCCATAACTTCGGAACCCTATAACTTTATACCAAGTAGTGATTTTCCTATACCTAACATTCCGTAATTAACCAATAGTCCAGGAAATTCACATGCATTTTATACCATGACGAATTGCCACCATAACCATACACCTTACATAGTCTGACCTGGCACCATACAATATGTATGAATCAATTGAGGCAAGGGTGTTACTGCGGCCATCATGGTCCATAATGTAGCCGTCACCGTCCATTATGGGCCACTGTGTATAAAGGAGAGGTGTTGACGTAATCAACGAGCTTACGCGCACGGATTGAGGTGTGTGCGGTAGTCCTATTAAAGAGGGTTACTGTCTTGTTAAGCTTCCTGTCTTGTCTTATCGTATAGTCTTCTGTGAGAAGATTAGAAATTTACAACAAGGGATTATTGCTTTGATTTGGAGTCCAAGTGACCGCTACAAGCTTCTGTTAAGCATATTAATGGGCAACCTTGGGCTATAGACATAGTGAAATCCAGTTAGCGATAAAATGGATTTTTATGGATGGGAAAAAATAAAATGATTCTTCCACTCTAGGTAGTCAGTAAGAGTCTGACATTCCCTTCCACTCCGGAAGGGAATGTCAGACTCTTACTGACTAAAACCCATCCGTGTTCCTCCTAGTGCCCTTTGCTTTCCAGGACCGCGGTGACTCTTTCGAACAAATTCCACAACAAGTACCTTTACCTACACTTGAGGATTTTATGGCTGCGTCAACAAGCGGTGTTCTAATGGCTGAATTTTGGCCCAAAGAAGTTTGCAAACTTTAGCAATTTTTTTTAACTTTTGTGCTTGCCTTTTTGTATATATCTTGTTCAGAAAATCGCTACAATGCACCGTATAGATAAGATATAATTATTACTTTGGTGTTTATCTTTTCACCGAAGTGTACCTACAAAGATTGTATGCTTAGTTGCCCACGTTCCTTCATCTAATTTCCCTTTGCTATTTCCTACATCCGTAATTTTTTTATTTATAACATTCATGAGGAAAATACACGGTAAATTTTACAACATTTTGGTTAATTAAAATCGGGAGTAAGAAACCGTAACTTATTTATAAACCGTCGTTAATATGTTCTTAGATAAGAAGTTAAGTAGCGTAAGAGGAGAAAATGTACCTACTTATACAGGGTGTTCCAGAAAGGTGTGGTCATATTTAAGGGTGATGTTTGGTAGCCGATATACATTAAGGAAAAAATGTCAAAACATAAAAAAGTTCTTATATAAAAATTCTTCGTAACTTTTTAGTCGTTTTTTCTGGTCGAATATTTGAAAAAAAAAACCATTTTTTTTTATTTGGATTTCTTTTGTTGTGTTTATTGTATTAAAGCTATATCTCCCTCCCTCCAAGACGTCCTAGTCGGCCCCTGATATGATCTTGGTCAGATTGGCTAAAAGTCATCAAAAACATTATAACCAAAACCTCTAAGAGCGGATTTCACCAATGCAGCTGAACGCGATCAGTACATCAAAACTGCGTTCAAGAGCTGTCAGCGTCAATATTCCATAGAAAAATAATGACACTGACAGCTCATAAACCTGGTTTATTCGCTGATCGCGTTCAGTTTCATTGGTGAAATTGGCCCTAAGGCTCTTTTTCCCACTCATACATCAAGGCAAAGCTCTTAAACAGTAATGTAATGTTAGTTGACAAAGGCATTATAAGCACCTAACTGAGGAGTGATTATTATCTAAGTTGGGGACATCCCGCCGTACACGCGGAAAGGCCCATGTCATCAAGATTTATGACTTAGGTACTTTAAACTTTGCTGAGTTTACGGAATAGTTCGCTTAGGACACTAGGTACCTACTTGAGGAATTTAATATGTACGTAGGTATGTTTGTAGATATGAATGAGCTAAGTATATCAAAGCTTTTGAGGTTGAGTTACCGAATAGAGAATTTATTTTAATTTTAAATTTGACATAATTTAGAGAATACTTAGTGAATATTTATTTAAAAGAACTAAGTTTAATTTATTGGCATAATTTTAATTTAATTTCTTAAAAGAATTTACTGTAATTTAATGGAATGTTTTTATCCTATTTTCAACCATATATTATGTATAAGTAAACCTAGTTATGTGTGCATGCTGTGGCCTCCTATAACTGAAGGAGCACATATAAATGAACAAATTTTATCACTTTGACTTCAGGTGTAAATATATTCCTTGTTGGACATCCAAATAAATAAATAGCATCAAAATAATTCTTCTGTGAACAGTAGAAAGTCTTTGTTTAGTATAGACGAATCAGAAGAGTGTTAGAATACTTTCAGGTAAATATTAATTTGCTATGAAAAATCCGCTCCGTCTTTAGACGGTTGCAAATTATATACAAAACCCTCCTCGTTTGGCGCTCTTTCAATTAGTGAAAACAGTTGCGTGGTTTACAAGAAGTAAGCAAAGATAGAGATAGGGAAGAGAGATATATAACGACTTGGTAATAAGCTATTTAGACATTAACTATTTAACAATTGGAAAATAAAACAAGTTGACAAAACATAAGCTTAACCATTAATATCACACACGTGTCACTTTAGTAAATATTTTACAGTGATTCACAAAGAGTTCTTCAGGGATTCAGTTTTTCATTATTGAAACACAGAATTTCGTTACATGTGGACGTAATGCCTTCACTGGGGCATTTTTCATTTAATTTCCGCCATAATGACGTCATAAATTACACACCACTCTTATCTTTTCCCCACTTTTAAATTAAAACTCTGTTTTTTAAAATGTTCGTCCGTTTTACGCACTGCATTATGAGTTTTATTATTTATTTTATCTTTTGAAGGACTGGGACAGGTGAGTTAGTGTTTTTAGCAATTACATATTTATAAAAACAGGAGTAAATTAAATTTTATACCTTTCAGAAAGTAATGTGTGTAATGTAAAATTGAATATTTACCTAACCACTAAGAATTTTTATTTAAAATTATTATGCATGGTAATTCTAATAATAAAATTGATAGACATGGACATTAGCATAATTCGCTTGTATTCGAAAATGCGATGATTGCCGTGGGACATTAAGAATACATAAGCTTTTGTGAAATATTGAAATTATTTCTTAAGTAATCTACCCTCTCACTTTCACGTTTCAAGTGAGTTCAATTCAATGAAGTTAACCCTTAACACGGAGCTTTCAAGCTTGAACTACAAAAGAAAACATTTTGTTCCCGAAAACTTATAAAAACCTGTCAAAAAAACTTTCTCATTTTCTTCAACATACACAATTCAATAAGTGCAAGTATAAGACCGGGTACACACAACTTGGGTACATAAATCTAAGTTAGCTCTGCGGGGTGCGCCCTCCTCAATTTACTTCTCCTATGGTCACCCTTCTGAGATGAAATTACATCAGATAGTGCTTACAGCCCTTATCGCACGGTGATTTAGAAGAGATACGTAATTTATGTCATTGTTTAGATAACAGATTTGTATTAAATTATTTACGCTGTTGCTCTTTTACAACGCAAAAGGCAATTGTGATAAGTGTTTTTTAGGGTTCCGTAGTCAACAAGGAACCCTTATAGTTTCACCATGTCCGTCTGTCTGTCTGTTCGCGGTTTAGCTCGAGACGTTTAGTACTAGAAAGTTGGAATTTGGTATGGGTATACATATTAATCACGAAAACAAATTGGTAAAATAAAACCATGAAAAAAAAGAATTCTTTAGGCACCTACACGTAAAGTGGCGATGATTTATTTTATCGCCTATCCCACGGTGTGGTAGTAAATATAAATTTACGAACCATGTAAAATTATGGAAAAATAAAATCTTAACAGACTTGTTATGATTTGTAATGATTTTTATTTGAATTTTTTTTAAATATTTTAAAATGTAATTTAGTACGTAAGAAAAAATGAATAAAGAGAATATTAATAATAATTCCTAAATTAGCAAGAAACCATTCTAAGATCGGATTTCAGCAATGAAACTGAACGCGATCACATCTAAACTGCATTCAAGAGCTGTCAGTGTAAATATTCCGTAGAAAAATAATGACACTGACAGCTCATAAACGTGGTTTATTCGCTGATCGCGTTCAGTTTCATTGATGAAATTGGCCCTAAGTCCGCAATTGTGACAAGCAACAACGGAACCCTAGACTGCGCGTGGCCCGACACGCACTTGGCCGGTTTTTTGTTGATGGCAATTCACTCGCATTCTGCGTGGAAATTATTTTCAGTGTAATGTACTCTGGGTATTTACACACGAAACGATTTTAATTTAACTCTCAATGTGCAAAACCTTTATTAATAAATGGTTTGCTCTTAAAACAAGAGAATTTACACTGGCAAGATTAACATTTAAAACCAAAAAATATACTTCTCATCGAATCATTTCGTCCATATTGTTTTTTGTTGAACAATACGAGAATTTATTTACCTGTACGTAATTCGTATGAATAAACAACAATGTTTAAATGCAATCAAAATAAACGGAACCATTCGTCAAATAGTTGAACAGTTGCGAAGCCGTTGCGTCCATAAAATAAATTCAGTCGTTACCGGAGATAATAACTCAATAAAAACTGAAGTATACACAGGAAGTACGGATTACTGACGATATATCAACCCTAGTGCTGCCAAGTGTGTTTATTTTTCCGGGATTTCTCGATACCGCGACCGGGCTGAATTTTGGGGCATTCACAGTTTGTGCTCGCCACGAGACCGTTGTTCCCGCCTGAAAAAGCTCGAGTGTAGCATCTACTTTTGTGCCGCTCGAAACTTTAAAAAGGTTTTCATTCAGATTTTTTATTTCGCGACGATTTATTTTGCCACATTTTTCGTCAGTCATAAATCAGGACTATGTACTAAGTTTTTACCGGTTTTATCCGGTATGACTGGAAGCCGATCCCAATATAGTTGCGAAAGGCTAGGCAGATGATGATGAGCTTAGTTATTAGCAATATTTAAAAAACCAGGTTACCTGAATATCGTTGATTTTAAATGCACATTTTATTTCCATCTTTGCTTAAATTGCTGGCAACACTAATCACTGCTATATGGAAGTAATTAAAGAGCTCGAAGCTGTTCGATGTTTTTAAAAGTTTCCGAGTGGAAAAAGGAGTTGTAATCGAATACACTTTGTTAGTCCTCTTGATTCGAAAGTAAAGTTAGGTGGTCCGAGTGTATTATGTAGTTGTGTATTTTCTGGGTAAATCGGCAATGCTGATAGATTTCGTACGATTTTGTGAGTTTTAACGCACATTGCTTTCATGCTATTCCTAAGTTTTGCAGGTCTGTCAAAACAAACAATGTAACACAGTAACCCTCACGGGTATATTTTGTTCGTATTGATTCAAATCGTGCCCGATATCATTGAAAATATCAAATAAATAAAAAAAAAATGCTTCGTATTTACAATTTGCGATATATCAATGTTTACTTACCAGGTTCATTGAGGTTCGCCGCATTTTCAGAAAAAAAAACATGTCATTGGTCTTATTATTTTACTAAGTAATAATGATCTTTAATAATGTTAGTAGTAGATAGATGCATTGTCTGTGGTGCACGATAGAGGTGGGCTATTAGAGCTAAACCAAGCTAATGAACTGGAGCAAAGTTTAATTAAATGTATTTTCTTTACACACAATTAACTTACCACTAGGGATGGGATTTTCAGTGGAGAAAAATTTAGGCTGAGATGAAAATGTGGAATTACGAGTAATTATCGTAGTTAGGGACATACAAGTATTAAGTACTGAAGGGTTCAAAAATATGTGAAACTTGCTGTGCCAGCGAATTCGTTCGCGTATATGTATGTAGGAAAAAAAATGTGTTGCATAAATAAGATGTGTGTGCACAGTCAATATCCTGCATTACTTGACCCCTCTTATAATTAGGAATTTGTATGTGAAATAAATAAAACGATAAAACGGAAAGCCAATTTATTACAAAAATATGCCACATGGTAATGGTATGAACGCCTTCACAGATTCTGGAGCGACGTACCTCAAGTCAAAGTCACGTCGGGACGCACGCGGCATTTTTCCACCGCGCCGAATTTTACTCAATAACTATAAGAAAGATGGCTGACACGCGGCCAAGCCGACCGTGGCGCGAATACGCATTTATCACAGACATCCTATCCTGCTGGGTTACCAGCGATTTGAACAACGGACTCCTTGGAATTTGGATAAAAATACCATTCTGTTTTTAAAAATGTATTTATATTTTCGTTTAGAATTTGTGTATGGGTTGGCTGTTTTTTTATAGCAATGAAAGGCTCGTTGTATTTGCCTAAATAAACCGTTTCGTTTTGTAAGATACGGTTTACCCTAACTTTATTGAATTTCTGATCATTTTATTAGGCTTTTTTTATTTCGGGTCATATTTATAGTGCCTTTCTTTCTTTCCTTGCAATTTTTATTGGTCAACATTTTGCACAGCGAAAAAAAAAAAATTGGTACCATTATTTTTTGGTATAAGCTATCCTAATTATAAGAAACATATCGTCTTAAATTTAGAAATAGTCCTAATTAAAGGTATAGTTTATTAGCTTCTGCCAGCGGTATAAATAATTATCCCAAGAGAACGTACCTATTCACAGGATAACAAAAGTGTACTATGTTGTTCTCCATTTTTTTTTTGAGTTTATAAGTCCATCTCCATGGTTCAATCTGTCTGTATATACCGTGCCTTTTGCTTTTATAATACGAGCATAGATACGTAGGTAGCGACGACCTACGTCAATGCTCTAGTTCCATGGTTCCACTGGACAGCAGTGTCCACAAAGAAGCATGTTACAGACACATTCATCTTTAGAATCCTTTGAAAAGATGGCGACTCCTTTGTACAAACCTTGTTCGCATTTATGACGTCGCATTGCACAAGGACTTTATATAAAATCTGTGCTCTACGGATCCGCGAGTGTAAAGTTTCAATTAAGTGGGTTTAAGCTGTGTGTGTGGTTTTCTAGTTTATTTTTAGTTCAGTTGTGAAAGACAACCATACCAAATATGCATAGGTACGATTCATTTCTTGATAAGTGTTCAGTAAACTCTAATTAGCTAAGCAGATAGGTTGTCACTATACGCATTTGGGCTCTTTTTATCCGATTGCATTAGAAGATTGATAACAAATGTTATCTATTCTTCTTAGTACTTTCCTTCTACGAAGATGTCTTGGTAGAAGGTAAGTACTAAGAAAGTTGTTTTACGTAAAAATCTAGTATATAATTCTGACACTTGAATAACTAAAAAAGAAATCAAATAAACGAGAAATGCGAAGATTTTCTAGATATTTTTATATAATTTTTTGCAATGACTCATGCAAAAGAGGAATCAATCTGCGATATTAAAATAGTGAAAATTATTAAATTCTCCTTTAAAAATACCATCCAACTCATTGACCAAGAACTGCACATAATTTCCTTCAACAAAAATCGACATTAAATGAGAGAAAAACAATTTTCTTTGTGGTCTGGTGCACCAAATCCTGTCTACGAGTAAATTCAATTTGAAGAAGTGCGCCCAAGACTTGGCGAGCTTTAAGAACGGCCGCAAACCGTAACTAGTTTATGTGAGGATTAAAGAATTTGTTTAAAACCTCGTTAACATTGTCTTTGGGATAAACCTGTAGAACTCAGGGAGAAGGTTTTGTTTAAAGAGTTTGAACAGTTTGTTGGATTTTAAATAGTCTACTTTAGTGGCAACTCTCAAATATACGTCTACTGTACCTGAACAGTCAGCGAATTGCTGATCTAAACTAATATTATAAAGAGTTAAAACGTTTGTTTGTTTGAAGGTGGAAATCTCTCGAAGTACTGATCCATTTAAGAAAATTCATTCACAGATAGAAAATCACTACTTACTCTAATTGAGCGCAGATGAATTTTTGTCTGAAAAAAAAAAACGATTCTGTGGCACGAAACAGCGACAAACTCTTATGGTAATATTTAGCTTGCCAGAAGAAGCTGTGCACACTGTGAACAGTGCTTCTTTAAGATATAAAATTGGATAAATTATCGGAGAAATTTATCGACTACTTCTAACAAAATATATAAAAAATAATAGTTTTACTGAGCATTGCAACTATTTCCTGAAAACACCTAGGATCTCAGTTGTTATTACTGTTATACACGCGTGATTTCTTTCAAAACGATACAAACAATCGTAGTTTTATATAAATTCTTTGAAAACTGGTCTGCTTTTATACAGTAAATATATTATTGCATGAAATGTTATAATGGTTCAGAGCATTACAGCCCTTTTGTGTGGTTTTCAATGAAAATTTCATTTACTTTACTCTTTTGAAGCTTGAATTTTGTTTCGAATACATACATACATGGGCGGATCCAGATAATAATTAACAAAATTTTTTAGTGCTTACTTTGCTAAAGACCTACCCTCAGCGGGATCAAGCCCCCCCAAACCACGATCCTGGATCCGCTCCTGAATACATACATGTAACATTACGCCAGTTTTCCCCGACGGGTCCGGCAGAGGTGTGCCTAGTACACCCACTTATTGCTATATAATATGTTAGAGTGTAAGAGTGGAAGAGCTCGTGGCTAAATAGTACCAGCCGCAGCGTTTGCCAAGGTCAGTCCGTGGATGGGTGACCATCCATTACCTACCGAGTTTCCTTCGTGCCTCGGAAAGTACGTTAAGCCGTCATTTGTATGAGATAAAATGAAAAAAGTTTAATGTTGCAATAGTTTTAAGTTTATTTTTTTTATTTGGCAACTAATGTTATAACTGGCCACCGGTTGGAAGTTTTATAGTCTGTGGTATTGTTGCTGTGTAACGCTACCAAGGAACTTCTATTACAACCTGGAATGAGCATTGTCAATTTGATACCAATATAAAAATAAACCTTATGTTTATGACGTTAAGTTCTATTACAGACAATCACTTGGTCAAAGAGAAATCCGGTCCGAGGGAGAAAGCGCTTGGAGAGCCCTGTGTCCCTTTCTAAAGTGTTGCCAGGAGGATTATTCCCGAATTTAGTAGGAATGGTAGGATAAAATAATATTGTCGTGTCTTATTAAAAAAACATTAACTTTCGTTCTGATATATTTCTAATATTTTTAAATTATCTGTTAGAATGAGAACATTTTTTTAGCAATAATTTAGATACTGTATTGAAATGTAATTAAAAAAGAAAAGATTATTAGTAGAATATATAATTTTATAAGTTAGACTGGTAACCCACCAGCCATATTTATTTTTTGTAAAACAATCAATTTCTTTATTCGGATGTAATAAAGATGGTTAAAAAGTGTGCGATTCAAAAGCTGTTCGGTTGCAAAAGCGAATCCTATGCAGGATGCGGTGTTTCTTTCTTCAAGTAAGTATATTGCAATTCTTGAAGTAGGGTGCCCATAATGAACGAAATTATAAGATTATTTACACAATGCAGCATATAAACAGGAGGTAGTCTTCAACGTAAGAATAATAAAACTTTATATGGAATGGTGTACCGAATACTTAAAAGACGTGATCATGAAATTTCACATTTCCCGAGGAACATTGTAGGGAAATGGCAAAAAAGTTTCAACTTCCCATATTAGTCGCTGATTTAGGTGTGTTACTTCGTATATTTGAAATAAATATAAAAAATATAATTTCAGGCTGCCTGGAGAAGAATCAGGGAGAAAAAATGGCTTGATGTCATTCCAGGTCATTCAAATATCAAAAATTATTCCGTTATTTGCTGTCTTCATTTCAGGCCCAAGGATATAATAAAACATAGTTTAATACGTTTTACTTTAATCCATCCTTAAAGCATAATTATTATTAACTTATGAAATCAAATTATTATATCCTATTAAATTAGTCTCAACCTACATTATATTGGTTGGTCACCCTAATGAAAGGGACAGAGGGCTCTCGCGAAGCTATCTCCCTCGGACCGCGTATCGACAGCCTGTGCACATTCCAGGTTGTAATAGAAGTTCCTTGAACGCTACTTTAACTTTTCGTTTGAATAAACTATTATAAAGTAGAAATCTCAAGTTTTTCAATCAAGAAATCCATAAACTCTAATTGGTTATGGGCCCAGGAAACTCTGAAACTTAGAGAACAGAAGAAAACAGCAAAGAAGGAATTGTATTCAAATAAAAGAAAAATATCAAAAATGCAGTCATCACGTGCAATGATATGGAAAAGTTTGATGGAAAGAACTTTAGGCAGTGGAAATTTCAAGGTTTTCAATCAAGAAGTCCATAAACTCTAATTATTTGAACACCTGAGGCAAACGTTACGAGTATGTTAGCAGAAGTCAGAAAATCTGACACCAGTCTTGCCAAGCTCCAAGCTCGTTTTACCCAGTTACTAGGTTGTGGAAGTCTGATAGGCAGTCGCTCCATGTACGACATAGTTGGAAAAAGGCTAGGTAGATTGATATAAAATTCCCATGTGGCCTTTCCATACTGGGAAGACAATTTCACCTAAAACCAGGTAAAAATCCTGGCTAGTGCTGTGTAGTCACTAGCCAGGTGAAAAAACCCAACTACGCTTTGCCCAACCCGGGAATTGAATCCCTGGAACTCAGGTTTTTTTCCTACGGGTAGGACGAGGATCGAAGGACCTTAAGCATATGAAAGGTAATTATTTATTTATTTATTTAATAACAATTGCTTACTATACTTACAGTTTTTACCAAAGCGTATAGCAAGCCAACAACATAGAATAGACTTATAAACTAAAGAATTTAATACATATTTTTATCATCGATCTATGTGTGCACGCAAATATGTCAACCTCCGGTTCCTGAGCAATCAGGGCGTTCAGCAAACTGATCGCTTGGGCAGTTGGGGCGTAACGAGCCGTAAGGGTACGAGACGTAGGAACTGCGAATAGGCATCGAGAGGCACCGGCGCGCGAAACCCGCTGTCGGTCCGGAGCGAACAGTGAACAGCGAGCTAGCGTGGTCGCGTCGTCAATCTTACTGTTCAATCGTAATGTGTTGGTCTTCAGGGATAAAGTAGATAGAATGCCTTTGATCTTTGTGTCTTCGAAGTATGCACTCCCATGTTGTTTTGTGGGAATAAACTACTATCAATAAATGAATAAATTAGTACTTTAATGTACACCAAAAATAGTAACACAACTTTTTTAAACAAACTTAATTCTATGGGTTTAATAACGGTCTTATCAATGACAGCGATATCTACCAGAAACCTTTGAAATCCAACGTTCACATGGAATTCAGAGTAAGGCATAGGATTTAAAGAAAAAAATCATACTTAACAGCTATTCTGTTCATGAAGCTACAATCTGGAATGGGCAAATCTCTGAAAGAAATTATTTGGCCCTTTTATCTCAATGCTCGTTATATTTATTGACTTTCAAGAGTTATTCACAGTCTTGATTGGATTTTGGCTTGATATAATTGTCTTTGACACAACGTGGACTGAAACTAATCTTCTAATAAGTAACATCTCAGAATTCAGACGTTCTGCCAATGTAATTTGTCGTGTACTGTCAACAAGCTAAATTAGCAATTACTCAATTCTGATTCAAGACTAATACAGCGACGGCTACAAAGCGCTTGAAGCTGTTCCTGTCAATCGTAACACCTAGTTAGCGGCTGGTTTCTACAGGGTGTTCCAGAAATGCGTGGTCATATTTAGGGGTTATGTTGGGTAGCTGATGTACAGTAGTGGAAATTATATTTTTTCCTAGTCCTCCGCTGTTATTTTCTGATTCATTTCGTTGCGGGATCCAACACAGTTGAATCGTATCTCCGGGACTCGTCGAGATTCAGTAACTTGGCGATTTTCTGGTGGTCGCCACTGTTGCTTCTGGCTTTCAGGAGTTCAGGAGAAACCACTGGGTTTGGGAATGTGTGGCAGGCTAGCTGATGTACATTAAGGAAACAACAGCAAATAAGTGACTGTTTTCAAAAACTAAAAAGTTCCGAACAAATTACTTTTCAAGCAGTGTGTCACAGTAGGTGGCATTTACTAGAAGTAGTTCAATCACAGATTTGATGCTATCAAATTACATCAAACTGCTTCAAAAGTAATTTTGTTCAGAACTTTTTAGCGTTTTGAGAGGTCAATTTTGTTGAAAAAAATATTGACGATTATTGCCGAGGGAAAAGTTAGTATAAAGTAATAAATAAGTTTTGTACAAAAAGCACAATAGGATTTTTATCAATTAAAAATGCATAGATTGAACGGATACTCTAGTCTGGTTATTTCAGAGTTGGTCCAAAGAGTTAATAGTGTTCATAACCTACTATCATCCAATGTAATAAAAATCGGCGTATAATTAATAATATTTTAATTACAATTACTAATTAACATAGGTAACACATTCAAAACAATTATAATGTGGTCTGAAATGTATTTGTTTAAAGTTTCAGTGCAATTATTATATCGCATTGTTAACTAATATTATGCTATGAAACAATATACAGTAACCAATTTATTTATATAAACCAATTCTATTACTTATTATGGAAAAGCTACCTAATATGTTTAACATTTAGTAACGTTATAATTAATACAATTCCTACTAATGACGTATTATATAGGTTGTTATTTTAAGTGTGTGGATACCAAAATCCGTAACTATGAGGAAAAGCGAAAAATACTTATAGAAGTCTCGGGCCCGATTTCGATGAAAACTAAAACTGAATCATAGTTTCAGATTTGGGCATCGACCCGTCATGCACCAAAGCGAAGCTCTAAAAAACAGCGCAAGCACTATCGGAACTAATCGGTAGCACGATTTGTACGTTTACACACACACGAGCTAGTTTTCTTAGCTTCTTTTTATGTTGCATTTCAAAGTACGGGCAACGCATCCATAGTTTATGTATCACTGATTCTTACAAGCAACCTATTTCCCACATTTTCCAAAGCTCACGATCCCATTTGCACTGCCATTTCCATTCAAAATCACAGAACAACTAACGCTAATCTGCTCTGATCTCTTTAATTAAAATATTATTTAGCTAGTACGCGTTCTAATTTTCAGTTTAGAGGATCTGTGTCAGGCTTTAATGTCCATTAAGGCTCCCCTGCAATTATAAGTGGAGGCTTTATCTTTAAGGCGAAGACGGTAACGACCCACGGCTTGCGGCTTGCAGTCGGCGGGTAAGCCACGGGTGTATTATTGTGTTTGTTTAGAAATAAATTGCAGGTTGAATTGAAAAGAGATCTTTTTGTTACCAATTTCTTGTTTGACGGCACGGTTGGCGCAGTGGTTGAGCGATCGACTGCTGCACTGCGTGTCGCGGGTTCGATTCCCGCACGGAACAAATATTTGTATGGCCTACAGATAGTTGTTCCGGGTCTGGCTGTTTGTGTATGTGAGTTTGTATGTGTGTAAACGCATCCACGGTACAGAAAAAAATCCTAGAGTCGGGCAACGTTTAAAAAAAATCCAGACTTTTTGGACTTATTTTATATTTTGTAAGATAATTACGTTACAAGAAATCTCGAATATGCGGAAGAGTTGTGTTACAGTTTTGATGTACCTAAAATAAAGTAAGTACATATTATATTCTTTCTATATCTATGTAACCACAACTATATTTTTTCTGTTATAACAGTGGTGATATTAGATTAGATTTCTCAGACGCAAAAATATAATGAATGCGAAGAACTTCACAAAAATGACACAAAACAAAGATAAGAAATCGTCACAAACAAGTAAAACAAACACTGTCAAGGTCTCGATAACTT
Source organism: Melanchra persicariae (assembly GCA_947386135.1). Classification (NCBI taxonomy): domain Eukaryota; kingdom Metazoa; phylum Arthropoda; class Insecta; order Lepidoptera; family Noctuidae; genus Melanchra; species Melanchra persicariae. The sequence continues at coordinate 7,869,044 of OX376659.1, forward strand.
CTTTTAAAACACGGTTACATATATAGTTTAGTTATTTTAAGAGTCATAGCACATAGCTAAAGTCGAATAGAATTTCAAAGAAATCGCTGTCATGTCCCGACGTGCCCAGAATTACTCGCCATAAGTTTTCAGACAACTTTATTTTGTCTCCAGCAGATTTTGAAGTCGTTTAGTAGAAAAAATACTACGACCATATTGTAAAGAGAACTTCTTTGCTGAGAATACTAAGAAAGGCTTTGAATTGTTATACTTTTTCACGTTTGCAAGTCTTGGAAGATAAAATGTTGTGTCATTTTCGAAATCACGCTGACGTGACTTCAAAACAGCTGCTTTTTCAAGCGGCCATGTTTTATTTTCCTTTCGAATTGAAAACTTTTATTTCTTAAATTCAAAATTCGCTACATGAAAACGACAGACTTCGAGACTACCTTCGATATTTTATTTCAATATAATATTGTGTTAAGCGCGATTTTCGACGTATTGTTCAATTCGTAATACACGTGAAAATTTTCAAATACGACACGTTAACATTATACGACGACTGTTTACAGCGCAAGTACAGTTAAAATGTGTTTGATTTATTGAGTCAGCCAGTCATGAAGTATTGCATTTATCGATCGCAAGTCCCATTCATTTAGGTACTACAATTGGATGAACTACTGTGGAATAATGGTTTGGACGCTGACATCCTTATATGTTACTTAATTTGTGAGTGTAATATTATATTTTATTGCACACATAATTAAGTTATAAATATTACATTATGTACCTACCTGTTATTCTAATTAAACATCTAATTGACCTGTATTATGCAAATGAAATTTTTGAATATAAAGAATAGAATAGAACGGAAAACATATTTGACAAAGACACAACACAAGAGCAACACACACACACAAAGTAAAATAAATGATAGTAAAAATAGTGTCTATGATTTTCGGTATATTTTTTTTTTCTTTTCTGTCTCTCACGATATTCTTTAGATCTTTGGGCATCAGTTTGGACATCATTTTATTGAAGAATCGTGTGACCCTATGGATACATACTCTAAACAAAGGGTCGTGACGGAAATTCGTGATGAAAAAATCTTACTCTTTTTTCGTCTAGCCCCCATCCGCCAAATTTGTACCGTGCGATAAGGAATTTCTTACCAATAATTGTAATAAACCTTCAAATCTTTAGATCTTAACCAATAAAACGCTATAAATGTATAAGACATTTCCACAATTTCCTTTCATATCTCCAGCAGTATTTTAATAAGAGCGACGAGCTCCCGGTGCAACGGCAGCCATCTTTAATGGACGGTAGGCCGGATGCTGCGAATTGTTTTAGCGAGCCCATCGCGAACTAATAGGGGTCCTCAGGAATCGGGTTAGTTGTAATGAATTGAAGTGTAATGGCAGAACAAATTGGACGGATGATATTGATACAATTTTATTTTTGTTGGAAATTGTTTGAAAGTTTAAATTAAAGGATTTTCATTGATTTAGGCGTAATAGAAAGTAATCATTTAGAGTGTTTAGTTTTATATAAAGGGTAGTAGTCATTTTGGGTGCATCATTTTTAATTTTGTTACGACTAAAAGATTTTACTAAAAGAAAGTGTAAAGATTTTAGACTGGAATCGTCGCTTGTGTTTAAGTAAATACTAGATAGCTATATTTTTAGGTAGGTGTTCCGAAAGTTCGTAAAAAACGGAACCCTCATAAGATCAGTATGTCTGTCTTGAAAGAAAGAAAAGTACCGCGTGACGTTATCAAATGACAGAGCTTAATTTAAAAAATAACAAAAAGGTACTTATATAATTTTCATAATTTTAACATAAAGAGTTTTAAAATTGTAAGTTGTTCAATAAATTACATGAAAACATTCCCCCCCCCTTATCCCCGAAACTAATGAACCTAAAATATTGAAATAAAAATTTAGATATTAATAGTTCTTTACATTACAGCAACACATAAGAAGTTAATAGTTTTGTAACATGTTACAAAAATGGGATTCGTTCGGAAACCTTTTCACGAGCGTCCGATTTCCACTAAACATTAATTTTACGGATGACACCTTTTCTACGTTTTTTTTAAAGGATGGGAATTCATCAAATGACCCCTTCCGCTATGGTTGGAGCGGGAGGGAGTGTCAGACTCTTACTGCCTAAAACCCATCCATGCTCCTAGCTCCTAGTGACTTTTGCGTTCCAGGGCCGCGGTAACTCTTTCAAATAAAATCCGCAACCCTAACATACATCCGGGCCCTAACATACTCCTATGCTGACATCTCTTTGAGTCGAACACAACGCGCCGTCGGCCCGGGCCTGTCTTTGATCGGACGGCGAGCCACCCAACGCTCGCCGTCCGCAGACCCGTACCTACGGTGGCCTGGAATCGCCCTGCGACTCCCGACGTCCGGGGCGTCTCCCTGTACCTTTTCTACCTTACTTAGCAAACTTTCTTATTCAGCGTAGCAGTGTAGCTTCGTCTCCTCATATTGTAGGGCCCCAAACCCCTTTGCTATCGTCATGTAGAATAAAGACATGGTATCATCGATGCTGATTCATCATCATCTGACTAGCCTTTTCCCAACCATATTGGGGTCGACTCCAAGTCAAACTGGATTCAGCTGATTATCAGTATTTTACGTGGAGCGGCAGCAGCCTACCAGATCTCCACAACCCATTAACTGGGTAACACGGTACTTCTTGGCAAGTCTGGCGTCAGATTTTCTGGCTTCTGACAATCCGTAACGACGGCCAAAGATCTCCAAATGACAGCCGGGACCAACGGCTTGCCGATTCATCGAGACTACTTATATGACACCACTTAATTTGGTAAATGTAAATAAATAAATATAAGCGGTACAATAATAGCAGTCATTTTGAAACCATTTATTGTGATAGCCGACCATCCGTAACGTAAATAATACAGTTTGTTCGAGTGCTGATGTTATCGTTTTAAAATAAACACTTTATTACGGCTATGACTATTGGCGCTTTATTTCATATTGGAAATTTATTATGAAAGTAAATAATATCCTTTTAGGGTCTGCTTTTACTGAGTCGAGATGCGACGCTGCGCACAATTTTTAGGGTTTCCTACGCACGAATGAAAGTACGGAAACCTAACATGATCACTCTTCTTCACTTGCTTCGAATCTACTGGACCAATTCGGTTAGAAATTGGTACACAGATGAATTTCTGGGTCACAGAAGTTCGGACAAAAACGTAATTTGGAATAAGGGGTGGAAAAAACTTTATCACGTTGTACTGTACATATCAAATAAAAGGACTAAATGTGTGGATCGTATTTTTTTATTTAACGGTTCAAAAATAGCAACACAATAGAGAACTTTATTTGAGACATAAAAAGTTTGAGATTTTGAACACACCCATGTTATTTTAAATTCAAATTTGCTCTCTGTCTTTTGTGTAAATAATCTTCTAATTGTAAATCATTACTTTAAAAACTATACAGCGTCTAGTCGTCGTGACTTAGTGTCTGTTGACCTTTACGCTTGGTATTAAAATAACTAAATATTTTCATACATTTCGCGGAAACTCACTGGGTCCACGGAACCTCGGAAAATCAAAACTTTTGTTATTGCTATTGGACGTTTTTCCGTCGCTGGGGCTTCGTTTTCCCACTGCGCCGGTGTCGATGCCGGTTTAAGCCCGGTGAGTGGTACAGCAGTGCGATTCAGCCGGTCGATTCTGTCGACATCTCACGGTGTTCACCTAGGCGGAGTGAACGACAATAGAGCTGTCATTCCGTCTTATTTGTATGGTTTGACAACTCACCTGTCGTGCGCCCCGCCCGGGTGTTCACTTCGACATGTTTACAGAATCGCACTGCTGTAAACATGTCGAAGTGAACACTTGGGCGGGGCGCATGACGGGCGAGTTGTCAAACTATACAAATAAGATGGAATGACAGCTCTATTGTCGTTCACTCCGCCCAAGTGAACACCGTGAGATGTCGACAGAATCGACTGGCAGTACTGACACGGACTTCAACACGACGACACGTAAAGTACAACGCGTAGATATAACAATGGTATCGTCAACCCGTCGACTATATTTGTTATATCTTTTACATCTACGACGCCAATACCAATGCAGAGACGTCGAATTTTGGATTCATCCAATACTTTTTACTTGTTTAGTTTTGTCCCGGAGACAAGGCCGGGCCTCAACTAACTCGATAAGAGTCACGATGTCGTATTTAAACGCCATGACCATGATGTGTACGCATTGAAAGCGAACCACAAACCAAATTAATACAAGTCTCTCTCCCTCCGCTCCGCGTCCTCCAACCCGCCCAGCGCACTCACACACGCACACGGCTACAATTCATATTATACAATACACATGCAGTTTTGCTGGGCCGGCACCGAGTGGTAAGCTTGCTACCCCGGCGACGGCAACGGCACCGGCAGGACTTAACGGTGCCGGTGCCGGGCCGGCTAATGGAAAAAAGCCCTTTATATTCAAGGAATCTTTGTAAAAATTTAATTAGAACGTAAAATACAAAATTACAAATATTTTGCAAATAATTACATGAGTTTTGATGTTTGTGACGTGTTGTTGTTTCGTATATTCCAGTAATTATTAGGTCAGAGCGGTTATCTGGTGACAAGAGCTTGTTTATATTCCTAATTATTTTGGGTTTTTTAGTTGCTGTAATTGCGCGAAGTGATAACTTTTGTTCACCTACTATGATAGCAATGATAACATATACCACGTGTAACAAAATAAACTCGAAAGCTGAGAAGGGGCCATTGTACTTATCATTATGAACAATTTTTGCTATGAGGCCAACTCCGAAAAGACGAAAGGAAAACGATTGTCCCCCCCCATTCATTTATGTGCGCATGACTCGACAAAATGTACTGAACAGCTGATTTTTTTTCGCGTTTTCAGCGGTCGTCCCTTAGTAAAAGTGGTTCATAATGATAAGTATAATTTTCCCATTTCACTTTGATTCTATTACAAGTTCTAAGTTGGCCAAATGGCTATATGTGCATTAGGAAAATATTGATGCATCTACACAAAGACTCTCAGTGCACGAGCCACGCACCAACGGATCAGTCCCTTTATGTAAATGTAAGTCCAAGTACATACTCGTCCATGGCTGAAACTTAGCACATATTAGAATCCGGCCAAGTGCGAGTCGGACTCACAAAGTAAGAATTCCATTACATAAACCGAAAAACACATGTTTCTTGTATGTTACAAATAAAATACATACTGTGATAATTTTAACCGACTACCTATTACAGTTCGTGAGATACAGCCTGCTGACAGATAGAGAACGGTGGAACAGCGGACGCCAACGGAACCTTATTGAAAAATAGAGTTAAGTTGGGTAAGGAACCTCAAAAACTACACTTAGTTTTAGCCGGGTACAACTAGGTGCAGACGGCCACATGCGGTTAAACTTAGATGTATCCTACTAGTTTATCTTCGGGTAGAACGTGTAAATTAATAACAAGATTTTGCAACAAGGAATGTTTTTACTAATTTTGAATGTTCTACCTTTATTACAAAACCATATTTATTTTGTTTTGATTAGGTCTAGTTTTTACTTTACAGGTACTATCATTTTCCCTTGTTTATAAGATTATTTCAATTTTCAATAAAGTAGCGATTTTTTTCAGTTTGCTGTCTTTTGTTATTCTTAAATATTGTGGAAAAAGTGTTCAAATGAACACTTTTTCCACAACAGCACTTGTTCCATGACTTAAAAAAAAAAAGTGAAAATCATATTACAGGAAGACAGTTCGTGTCTCAATAATTCTAATCTCAGTTATATGATACCTACTTAATCATGTTTTTAACATAATTAGTTAAAAAATGTCTTGTTGCACACAAAAAATGTTTTTTTGTTGACCAGTGTAACACATCATAATTATTCTTTCCCTCTCGACCCCGACTCGGACAGGTTAGGTTAGAAAGGGCGCCATCCTTTTCGCGGTTATTTTTTTTAAACCCTTGAGCTTCGCAAAGCGGGGCTCCGACTTCGCCTTCCAGCTGCACCTAGTTGAAGCCGGCTAAAACTAGGTGTAGCCGCACTTTCGATATTAGCCGTAACACATACAGGAGGCCAGAGTGACTTTTTCATCAAATGACTCCTTCCGTTCTGGGCGGAGCGCAAAGGAATGTCAGACTCTTGCTGAATAAAACCCACCCCACCAAATGCCCTTTGCGGTCTCTCGACTCTTTCGAACAAATTCCGTAACCCTGGCTGGGGCCAGAGTGACTAGCATGCTACTTTACTAGCACAATATTTCCGTCCTAGGTTGGAAAATAAGTTTAATGCAACTCGGGTCAAAGCATCGAAAAGTTCTCAGACACATTGTTTCCCACATTGACTGAGTTCAAGCGAGCATTGCACATGGCCCTGAATAATGTAACAGCGATGGCTTGCAGCCACGGACTAAACCAGAAAAATGGAAATTGTAACTATGTTGTATACTCACGGACTGTGAGAGGCGATTCGGGATTTACTATGTATGCATAATGCAATGGAGGTGGAATAAGACATACTATGTAGGGAATTATAAACAAAGTGGCTGATTTAAAAACTATATTTATCCGGATATACGAAAACAAACAATTTTATCTCTTTATAACATTCGATTAGAGAAGTCATTCGTAAATTCAACGTCAAATTTACTTTTTAAATAATATTAATAAGTCAAAAAGTGTAATATAATAATAATTAAAAAATAAAAGTCAATTTTCAACATTTTATTTCTGTTTGCAAAGCAAAATAAATAACGTGGTTTATTTTATAGTTCTGAATAAAGAAATGCATTGCAAACAAAAGCCCGTGCTGCTACGCCGTAGGCGTGCAGCCTCGTAGGCTCGTAGCCGCGTAGCGCGTAGCACGTATTATATTATTTCAAAGGCTAGGCTAACTTACCACTGGGCTGGGGGTAGGGCCTGCGCCCCACCCGCCAAAGCCGTAAATCGGAGAAAGCCCTCCGCCACCGCCGTCTCCACCGCGACCGCCGCCACCGCCGCCGCTTCCTCCGCCGCCAAAGCCGGTTCCACTGCGGCTGCTGCTACTGCAGCAGCCGCAGTAGAGCCCCTACAACGGGCTCCGGAGGGGGCTGAAATGGAGTGCCAGTAATGGCCCCATTTCACCCCCTCCTGCTGAACGTCAGCCACTGCGCCGCCCAGGAACTGATGCTCCTGAGCATGGCGCAGTGGCTGATGCCTGTGGACGGCGAGCAATGGGTAGCTCGCCGTCCGATCAGAACAGGCCCGGGTTGACGGCGCGCTGTGTTCTACGCGCGCCAAGCCAGCAGTCGTCAGCATGGGTCGGGGCCCGTTAGGGCCAGAGCCTACCAGGGTTGCGGATTTGTTCGAAAGAGTTACCGCGGCCCTGGGAAGAAAGGCACTAGGAGGACTAAAGGGTGGGTTTTAGTCAGTAAAAGTCTGACACTCCCTGCCGCTCCACCCAGAGCGGCAGGGGTCATTTGATGATTTCCCATCCTATAAAAAAAAAAAAAAAAAAAAAAAAAAAAAGGCTAGGCTAACTTTACTCTATTTGAAGAAATATGCACAAACGTTGTTCTTGTTTTTATGGAGTGAGTTTATTTTAACGCTATGAATTTTACTCCATGATCATAAGTTGGTAAAACAAACATTATAATAATAAATGTGAAAAGATTTCCTTGACGTCCTTCGATTGTCGATTCACTAAATATAGGCGAAAATACGCTGGACGCGAGGAGCTCTGTACCGATTGGCATGGCTGTTTTTCAAATAATTTTGAAGAAAGAGCTTGACTAACCCATTTCGGCTGCTCTTTCCATTACTAAAATTCAGGTACTTAAAAATTTTCGAAGCTCTGCAATAACAAGCAAGTTTTAGGTAGCAGAACTCCATTAAGCACAAAAGACCTTTGACAGCACATCTTAAAATAGCCTTGATGAGTCATCTCATTTTCTCAGTGAGTAACTTCGCGAACTGAGAGCAAGTCGAGTTAATAAAGGGAGTGGAAGTTAATAAAATTATAGCCTTAATTGAGCCAAAAATATGGAGTATCGGCAATAAACAACGTTGATCATGATTATTAAGCGGGCTGTGACACAGCGGAGGCTATTAAATGACGGCGCCTATTACACCGAAGTTCAGCTGTTTTAGCATTTCCGGTATCTAGCTGAGCAGTTGGTAGAACGTTATGCGTGATAAGTTTTGTGTTACGGATATAAGGGGGTTTGTCTAGTGATTTTTCCGATATGATTTATGTTGAATATATTGCAAAAAATATGTTTTAATGATGATCGCAAATATCTGAAGAAGTCAGTAAGTGTAAGCCTGAGGATTCAAAATAACTACAAGTTTTTTTTTCAATCTTTTTTTTCAATAAAAAAGTCTATTATATACTTAAGGATATTTTAAAAGAATAATATTTGCAAAGCAAGCAAGAGCAAGTAATATTTCATAAAAACCTTTCGTAGATGTCAACTACACACACAAAATCAAATTCATAACGCACGGACGAACGCACATGCACCAATAACACCCACGGCCACGATTCGGTGTGATACACATCCATTAAGGGTAAACAAGTTATTAAATAGGACACTTTGGGGCGTGGCGGCGACGTCATTATGAGATGTGGCGCCAATGTGGCGGTACTAGAGTGGTACTAGCGTGGTACCTACTAGTGAAGCCTTTGTACATATCATGTTCATGGTTGGAAGGATGAGATGGATTTGAATAAGTGTTGGACATTTGTATTATGTTTTTGTGACGTCATTATGAGATGTGGCGCCAATGTGGTGATACTAGAGTAGTACTAGCGTGGTACCTTCTAGTGAAGCCCGTGGACACATCGTGTTAATGGTTGGAAGGATGAAATGGATTTGAATGAGTGTTGGACATTTGTATTATGTTTGTGTGACGTCATTATGAGATGTGGCGCCAATGTGGTGATACTAGAGTAGTACTAGCGTGGTACCTTCTAGTGAAGCCCGTGGACACATCGTGTTAATGGTTGGAAGGATGAAATGGATTTGAATGAGTGTTGGACATTTGTATTATGTTTGTGTGACGTCATTATGAGATGTGGCGCCAATGTGGTGATACTAGAGTAGTACTAGCGTGGTACCTTCTAGTAAAGCCCGTGGACACATCGTGTTAATGGTTGGAAGGATGAAATGGATTTGAATGAGTGTTGGACATTTGTATTATGTTTGTGTGATGTTATTATGAAATGTGGCGCCAATGTGCCGGTACTAGAGTGGTACTACCGTGGTACTATTGAAGCTATGGATAAGTCATGTTAACGGCTAGAAGAATGAGATGAATTTGAATAAGTGTTGGGCGTCTATGATTGTATTTTAGTGACGTCATTATGAGAGTAGTGGCGGTGCTGTAGCGGTGCTAGAGTGGTACTAGAGTGGTACGATATTATAATGGTACTGTGGTACTAGTGAAGCCATGGACACGTTTGTGGATGGCATGACGAGATGGATTTGACTAAATATTGTGAGTGATTTGGAGAGCGGCGAGGTATATATCTAATTGGACAATGGACATAGCACTGTTTAAATTCCTTAATTCATTAATTATTACTGAGCGTTTTCTCTTAGACGGAAAATATGTCAGAAAATAGTGATTGGTTGCAATCAAGCGACGAAAGGTGCTTAATATTTTATGTGGATGAAGAAGTCAAAGTTAATGCTGAATAAAAGGTTATTTTAGCTTAGCTTATAATGTAATATACAGCGTGTAAGGGACATCGACGCACAAACGAATACCATGGATCCAGGACATGATTCTGGACCCCCCGCGTTGGAATTTTTCGTCGGCTTTTTCCTCATTTTTTTTACTTTAGACTGTTCATAATCGTTATTCTTACCCAACCCAATGTGATTTTTTATAAAAAATAGTTAAATCACTTCTTTCACTAAAAAAAGCAATGTAAATAAAGCTAGAATTAGGCATCTGCTCAGCTATTTTGTTGCAAAAGGTCAACGCATCCTGCCTAATAGCAAAACACTAACTAACCCATGTGTGTGTAGCGTCTAACATACCGTCTAGAAAAGACATTTTTTATGTGTGGTCTGTAAACCGATCATTAGCGAGATTAATGACTTCTACAATTTGGTTAATGGCATTAAGTGTAGCCTTTTCGTGAAGTTTGCGTTACGATGTCCCTAACACCCTGTATATATTTATATAAAGAAGTTAAATTATTCCGAACAGATTTCCTTTCTAATTATGAATTATGAGTTTGAAGTTGAGTATTTATCAGAGATAGATACTGCCTAAAACCATATCAATTTTGGAATTAAAGTACGTGAGGAAGTAATAGTTGATGGTTTGATACGTTCTTCCGAATATTGAATCAGTAATCATTCCTTATACTTTTAATACAACATGTAACAAAATAAACGCAATATGTCTTAAGGGATCATTGTACTCAACATTCCGAACAACTTTTACAATGGGATACATCGTAAAAAAAAATCGACTGCCCCATACATTTATGTACGCATAACTCGACAAAGCATACTGAACAGCTGATTTTTTTTCACGTTTTCTTGTATGGTCCAATAGTAAAAGTTGTTTATAATGATGAGTACAATGACCCCTTAAAAGGTATTGGATTTTTTCTGTTACAAGTTGTATATATCGTTTTATTTACTGGTTGGCGCTTGTGAACAGAGAAACGTATGAGTATTGTGAAAAATATATATTCAGTTACAAATCAAACCCTTCATTACACTACTAAATAGTAAATCATAGTGACATCTATTTTAATCATAAATCAGTGCACAAATAAATGAGAGTCGCGGAACATTTTAGCTTATTATGCAAATCATCGATGCTGACCTCAATTCGAGCGTTGATGCTGATGTGACACGTTCCGTCAATGAGCCGCCCGATCGCTTTTATTCACAGCTTCATTGTTTCAGCCTTTTTATAAAATAATTTTTGATGACCATTTTTGCAGAGATTATGAAACTGGGATTTTATTTCGGTTGCTTTGGAAACGTCATCATCATCATCATATCAGCCGTAAGACGTCCACTGCTGGACATGGGCCTACCCCAGATGGCGGAGAGGGGGGGGGGGGTTGCCATGATCACCACGCTTGGCGCCTGCGGGTTGGCGATCGCAGTGTAGCTGTTGCAATGTACCTACAGAGAATGCTGCTGCCCATTCTCTGGCGAGTCCCTTGCAACACCCACGGGAAGTGATGGGATGGTGCTATTCTTTTACGTCCGACACCATAGGGAACTTTTGCGTTTAATAAATCTATGTGGACTTTTCCCACCTACATAAATGTTGGGTTCAGCTTCAAGTCTTACCGGATGCAGCTGAATTCCAGTATTTTACATGAAGTGGCTGCCTATCTGACCTCAACAGATGTCTGACTGACTGTCAAAGATCGGCAAATGACTGCCAGGACCAACAGCATAAAGACACACTGACGACGATCCATACCATAGACAAAGTGACATGTATCAGTGATAACGGTACTCATAATTCCAATATGTTTCGGACTGGGCCCTATTTATTAAATAACAATGTAACAAAGCCGGACCTAATTGTCACTATTTTGCGACAGGTGAAATAAACTTACGAAATTGTGACATTGTCGCTTGTTACCAGTCGGTTTTAGTGAATAGGACACTGGCCTCATGTCATTTCGATGGCGTAAGTCAATTATTTACACTTTAAACTGTTAAGATGGAATGAAAGATGAAAGTGACATTCTAATGTCACTTTCTGTATGCCTGCTTGGTTACATAAAGTTTCTTTGTATGAACGGTCCCCGATATTAGCGCATCCCGGAATTACGTAGGCTTTGATTGTATATTATTCGAATCTTAATTAATAAACTAAATAATTCAGATGTGAACACCATCTTTGATGCACTGTCATGCGAAAACAATTAAAACACGTATACACGAAATGTCACCAAAAACGAAAGAGCCTACAAAAGAATGGAAAATATCCCAACTTATCGAAAAATAATACTGAACAAACAGGAAAATAATTTCCTGCCGGTAAAAATTCTGTTTTTCCCGATTTTTTCAATCCTTTTGAATTTCGTTGTCAGGCAAAATGCGTAGAGGATTATTTTTAATATTTTGGCGGGAGGCACGTTTTGTCAATAAGGGACACTCTTCCCTTTCCGATTACTTTGCGTCAATACCTAATGCAAATAAGGGGTGAAGTATGACATTCTTTAAGACTTATTTTCAGTGAAATTCGTGCATGTTTCCTCTCTTATATTTGCTTTCCCATTAAGCATTTTCATATGGGAATCTGAATATTGAATACCGACAATGTACGAATGAATTAGAATCACAAAAAACATGTTCGTATTTTCTGTCATTGTGGGTGGGTGTACTTACTTTTTATCGCCCTTTTAGAATTGCTTGTAAAAGTCATCGTTTTGGATTCGAATATTTTGATAATACCATTTGAGCTAGGTCAATGCTATCAATTCGGATATTAGCAGTTTTGAATAGAATAAATAAATAAATATAAATAAATAACACTTGAACACTTGTCGACGGAGTTTCCTTGCGTGATCGAATCAGAAATGATAATATCCGCAAGAGAACCAAATTCACCGACATAGCTCGAAGGATCGCCAAACTGAAGTGGCAGTGGGCAGGGCACATTGCTCGCAGAACAGATGGTTAATAGGGCGTAAAGTTCTGGAGTGGCGACCGCGTACCGGATGACGCAGCGTTGGAAGGTCTCCCACTAGGTGGACCGATGACCTGGTGAGGTTCGCGGGTAGCCGATGAATGACACTTGGGGCAGGCCTATGTCCAGCAGTAGACGTCTTTCCGCTGATATGATGATGATGATGACTTGACGTACAAAAAGTGTACACAAGCGGACTTCATGCCACAGGCATTCTCTACCAGTTAACCCATACGAATAGTGGAAGGGGCAATATTGAAAGTAATCCTAATTTTATAAGTGCAAAAGCGAGTTAATTTGTTACCTATTCAGGTTTAAAGTCTGAAAAGATTCGGCTGAAACTTGGCACGCGAGTAGACCAGAGATTTATCCCGGGAGTTTGTTCTCTTCGGATAATACTCGAGTTATACGCGAGCGGAGCCGGGGGCGGCAGCTAAATATGCATACGAGTAAGTCTACTTTTTGGCATTCCTTTTGATAAACACCTACGGTATGCGATTCTCTACAAAACATTTTCATTTGCAGCCTCTTATATTATTTATTCCTAAAATAATATCATGTCTTGCCAAACAAAACCACCAGCAAGCCGTTACCGTCTCAGATAAAAAGCCACACCCTACACCCTAGGGATGTACCAAAATTAAAGTTCACACTTTCTGCAGTCATAAATAATGTCAGGACCACAAGCTGACACCGCCGATAAAGGGGCCAAAGTGAAATTGCCACCAGTTTACCTTCACCCACCTGCAGGGCGCGGTTCGCGGGCTTAGCCAGACAACGTAATGTATGGAGCCATTTGTTATAATTTGAGACAAACCCCACAGAACAGCATTTACCAGTAGATCAACTCAGCTTACCTACAGACCCACTGGAACATGTCGTCGGTTTTCTGGTGATGTTTACGTAGTCTCTGCTGATGTTCCGGCTTAGATAGACGTGTCTATGTTTGTTCGCAGAATTTCAATCAGTCTCCGTTTTAGATTTCACAGCGTTTGAAAAAAACAGTTGCATCGGGCAGTGCGTTGTAACAATGGAGAGCAGTTATTAAATCGCAGTTTCTGGGAAAAGTAGCATTGTAACAGAGAACGAAGCAAGAAAGTCGTCGTTGACAAACTGATTATACTAAACCGATTTGTAACGACCACTCCTCCTGATATTCATTGTTTGAATCGTTGTCTCTATTACCTTTGAAGTTACCAAAATGCGTGTACTGGTGACCAAAAACTTATAAATTAAAACGAATTAGGGATTGAATCAACGTTTAATATACCTTTTTTTGTTGATTTGAAATCATCAAATGACTCCTTCCGCTCTGAGTGAAGCGGGAGGGAGTATGTAGGTAGCGGTACAGAGTAAAGTCCCACAAACCTCCATTGAAAAGGGAGGATCCTCCGACCGGACGGCTGTTGTGTCCGGTGGGCAACTGCCCGATAGTTGGTACTCGGGCTGTTGTAGCAGATACAACAGCCCGATTCGCGACACTTCGCGACATTTCGCCGCATCGCGATTCAGGATTTCGTTGTTAGTTCGCAGCTGTCGGGATAGATGGTGTTGTGGGTCTTATTGTTGCGATGTAGATTTTGCTACATTGGTTTTTATGGCGGCATTTATGCCGCTACAGGTGTATCAGACTCTTACTGACTATTACCTATCCTCCTAGTGCCCTTTGCGTTCCAGGGCCGCGGTGACTCTTTCGAACAAAATCCGCAACCCCGGCAGGACGTTTAGTCCTAAGCATGTAGATTTACAGTCTTACCTCCGTGTCTTTAAGCCGTTGGTCCTGGCTTGGGTGGTCATTTGTAGATCTTTGACATTCGGTATGGATAGTCAGAAATTCTGACACCAGTCTTGCCAAGGGGTATCGTGTTATCCAGTTACTGGGTTATGGAGGTCAGATAGGCAGTCGCTCTATGTAAAATACTGGTACTCAGCTGCATTCGGTTGGACTAGAAGCCGACCCTAGCATAGGTGGAAAAAGGCTAGGCAGACTGATTAACAGCTTTGAAGCGAATCACTAAATCTTACTTTATTACTTACTTGCACCTACTAGGTGGTTTCAAGTGTTCAATTTTATTACAATTATTTCGTGATGAATAAGTACGGACGTTGATTCCCACTACGGCTAAGCGAAAGCACCGTGAATGAACGAATGAATGAATTACAGAGCCACGTTAATGAACAACTCATGTGGATTAAGTCGCTCTTTGAAATGAATATCGTTCAGAGATTTGGGTGCGACTAATAACATTTCGGCTTTTCATAGCTGTCTCAAGTTTGGATGGCACAGAAAAAGAGAGGCATATGGCCAACAGTAGGCGAAGTCGAGTTGTGGATGATGATGATATGTCAAGTTTTATGTTCTAAGAACTTAAACATTTTTATTCTATAATCTAAAAAAAGGTCGATGAATGTTGCCACACGCAACTTAATTAGTAGTAGGCACATCCTACTAATTAACTTGCAAAACATCATAAATCATTATTTATAAGCTTAGATACAAAACAGAGAATATAGTTTGACCCTAAAGACCTTGTTTATAGTTAAAAATATGGCGTCCGAAAAGTTGTGATCCCGTAAAGCCGTGAAAACTAAAAGCTGGTAGCATTACACCATAAACACATGAGTTCGGCCGAGTGTAAAGTTTCAAACTGTGGACTATCGTAAATTTTGAACGACACTAAAATCGGGGTACGGGGAGACCTTTATTTTGTATCACGGAGAAGTATAAGTTAATAAAAAACTCGTGAATATTTAAAGATGTGCACGAAATAAGGTTTGATTCATAATAATAGTCGAATTAGTTTGTACATTGCTAATTAATTAAAGTGCTTAAAACAGACGAAAAAAGATACTATGGCGCGATACAATGCCTGTTGGCATTGTTTTGCGTCATAGTATCTTTTTCGATGCGAGAGAGAGACAGTGCTTTATAGGACGAATAGCACGATCATGTCGAAACGACTTCATGTTGAAAATGATACGTCATAGTAGGGGGTTGGGTTAGTGTCTTATGCAGACAATTAAATAGAAATCTGATCACTCAGTAGATGAAGGAACGAGCCATACCAAATCAGAAAAAAGGTATAAATGAGATACTAAAGTTTATTTAGCAGATTGGTACATGAAACACGCACGGTACATAGAAATCTTATAGAATATAAAAAAAAAAAGTTTTTTTTTGGCAAACACATTCCCAAACCACTGCAACTCCTGGAAGCCAGAATCAACAGTGGCGACCACTAGAAAAAGCCGGACCAATAAAGCTCGACGAGTCCCGGAGAAACGATTCAACTGTCTTGGATCCCGCAACGAAATTAATCAGAAAATAACAGTGGAGGGAGGAGTAGGAAAAAATATAATTTCCACTAACCAAAAAAATTGTATTCCAAAAATGTGTTTGTTGTATTTGAACACAGGTCTACACTAGCCCTGGACCGAAACAGCTGGAAGACATGCTGAGGCGTTTAACCCACAAGTGGAATGAAACAGGGTGATAATAATCAGTTACTACTCCATTTGTAACCTAATCTATGTCGTGAACAAAACTCCCATTTGTGTAATCCGAGCCTACCGTGCATTGTTTATGAAGTCCTTTCCGAGTAACATTTATATCGTACCTGATAGATTTAATTAAACCTTTTCGAACCGCACTTTGTTTTTCTCAAAGTTGGCTAAAGTATTCCAATTGGTTTGTTTGGGGACTCGAGGTACGGGTATATTGGCTACCTTTACGAGTACCTACCTACGTTCATGGGTATTTTATTACGATCTGGTTTCTTATCATGTTTGAGCGATTGTTTGATTGGTCAGGGCATCAGCTGCCTTCAGAACATTTTCTACCACAGTATGTAAGCTGTATTGTAATAATGTTGTGTAATAATATGCGGTTGAAGATGCTAATTTGATGGCATTTCAAATTTAAATTATAAGCCCTTCTCATACATAATTTATAAACATACGTAAGTAAGGATGCTACAGATAGGTAGGTATAATTATGTTCCTACCCTGTAGCATACATACATGAACACACTTATTCGCTTTAACTAGCCATATCGTCTGAACTTGTATTGTTTTCTTAAAAATAAACGCTTAGCAAAACTTTACCCTAACGTCGAGATAAACCCAAAAAGTTGAAAATTGTCGCGGAAATATGACGCCAAATTTGTCCGTCTGTGGCGTAGTTTTTATAAGAGAACGCTATCTATTGGAGAGCCAGTTTACCTTGGCATCTCATGGGGGCGCTGCTGGCAAAAGAAAACATCAAAAGCGAATCAAATTCAAAGTTTGACTTCAGTTACCGCGTGCCAAAATAAACTGGGCAGTCTATAAGTGCGATTTCCGGGACATTAGGCTTGATTCGTATTGAGAGGCGACAAAAACTCGACACAGATTTTCACTCAGCCGCCTGACTATTCGCTGAAGAGAGATGAACCGCGTCAACGTGAAAAAAGTTGGAATTTTCGATCTTTATTAGCAGCGTTACATGTCACCTGTCGGCGGATCTCAATCTGCTGAGTTAGGTACTGACTTCGTAGGAGAAGAAAATGAGCGGTGCTTAATAAGACATTTGCTGTGTTACAGTCTTTATTTTTTTTCGCATTTTGGCCTATAAACTATAATAGCCAGTACTTAAAGTGTATCCAATGTAAAAACCAAAATAATATTCGTCTCAAGTTTGAACAAGCAGGTTCAGCATGGAAATCTAAAATTTAACGACAGGCCTGCCTATATGAACTAAATATTAGAGCCTGGGAGGCGCAATCAGAAGAACTCTTACTTCAAAAATTTCAACACACAACAGTGTCAACTGCCAGCTCAGATGGGGTTAGAACTTAAGAACATTATAACGGGTCCCTAGAATGCCGTCCAAGACCTAACATTTACGTTTGTTAGGCCATGTGTTCACAACATGATAAATGTTGGCTGAGATTGAAATTGAGTTTTGTCGAACGTGAATCTAGACTTCTCCCAACGACGAACCCAAATGATAGTTTTGGATTCTTGGATTAATAATTTAAGGGAAATTCCGGGTACCAGTACCTTTCTAGCGAATATTTTGGTACGTCCCATGGGAGATAAGAGTGAAATAGAAGGCTTTTTTTATTTTATTTATGGGAGATAAAGCGATTAAAAATATCATAACCAAGATAAAATACGGCTTAACGTTACGGATTTAAAATAAAAATATTTAAAGGTATTTTATGAAACTGCTCGGAAAAAAGGCAGTGATTTTTTCAGTAATTTGTAGCTATTGTGATACTTGCCCACTTTATTCCAAACTCTGCTTCATATAAATCTCGACTTATTTAAGTATAATCATGTATCTTAATTTTCGTTTGTGGTCGTTTGGCTTCTAATTGCAGCCAGCAATACAGCGGCCATTGCCAAACTATTGGTCAAGTATGTAAAATTACGGGTTTCGTACAGAATTTGTGGAAGATTTTGTGTCACCATTGATTAATGATGTCGATAAAAGAAAATTGCTTAAAAATTATGGAATGAGAGTTGTCTGAAATGTCGTGCACTAGATGGCAGCACTGAGACGTCAGGTCTGGGCACCTGTAAAAGTGCTTGTCTGCCATTATTGGTTAAGTTGACGTCAACATGATTTTGATGGCATAAATTAAAAAAAAAATCCGCTTTCCAAGTGGACCTCTTGCCAAAGTGGCGCAAACTGGGGGCATGAAATTTTCTGAAAACCCTCTACGATATACTTTATTTTGAAATTAATTGTTCTGTATTTACATCAAACGAATTTTGACGATATTTTAATTATGTTTCGTGGCACAATATAAAGTCATAAAAGTACAGCACCCATCCTCTTAGAAGTAATGTAAAGATCCAGGTGAAAAACTAGTTCAATCACCTCTCGGTAACCGTAGCAACACTAGCGACGTATAAGGAAATCTCGTCATATGGGTACGTGCACAGCGCCCCAGCACCCCACTGCGAGGCACATCGTATCGCATTTTCCGAGTCATAAAACTAAGTGGATTTGGCGACGTTTCAATAACTTTACTCCGGATCTCCAAATTTCCGTGCGGTATAGGTGTTATAATGGCCAGCAAGATTGTATGTACCCTCAAGTAAATAATACCAGTCGTAAAAATCAAAATAGTCGTAAATCGATGTTATGATGCTGTAAAGCTATTTTAGTTCGTCTCAAATGTTATTGTGCTACCTACTATGTGTTTCTGAATGATTCCAAGTTCAATGAACGTGACAGGGCGTTAAATGTTACCCTATGACGCCTTTAATAATAATAACTGAGGCCCATAGATAAAATACACACAACTAAATTAAACAATAATATAATAAACTAATACATAATTATTAATAAAACTAATTACTATACACGTAAAGTTGTCGGCGTCGTGTTTCGCTGCGTGGTGTCGCGTAACCGACCTCGGAAACGTCGAAATACGACACCTTTCGGCCAAAGTCCTCTTTCAAGAAGGTCTGTAGATGGTGGATTGGAACTCGTACCACGAGGTCGAGGTCGGCTTCCATTTAAACGGATACTGCTGAATACCAGCATTTTATATGAAACTAGCTTTTGCCCGCAGCTCCACCCGCGTGGATGTAGACTATCGCGTAAAAAAGTAATCTATGTCATTCTGCATACCCCAGACTATATATCTGCCTCATAACAATTCGTTCAGCCGTTTTAGCGTGAAAACGTAATAGACAGACAGACAGAGTTACTTTCGCATTTATAATATTAGTAGGGAAAACTGCGGGTCTGACCTCCACAACACAGAAGTTGGATAACACGATACGTATCCATTGTTTTGATTCGCTGTCAGCCGCCCGGACCAACGGTACAAGTCCGCCTTTGTACCTGTGTGTTGCATGAAGTTTAAATAAATAACTGACGATACTGTAATTACACTACTTTTATTGTATCTTGGTATAAACTCAAATAAAAATATACCGATGTAAAGAAAGAATCATATTTTTGTTTGTGCCATTATTATCTTGTGATCATTCATTATCTTAATTATCTACCACGGTTCAGAAATTTTATTATCTAAAAAAAATAAGTGGTCACGTGCAATTTCGACAAAAACGCCTATCACATTAGGTCAAATTACCAATATTATATAAATGAAGCAGTACACCTCCCATATTATTATTATACTCTTTGCAGTACACTATCCAAGTGCGGCAAAACACAAGGTATCATCAACCATGTGGCAAATAATAATTATATCTGTGCTTTTAACTGGTGCTCTTGCGGACATTCAGGAGTTTTATGGTAATTGGACAGCAGTGATGCAATTCCCGGACGATATCGATCTTCCAACGTGCCTCAAATTTTCACTCTCCAAAGAAAATGACCAACACTGTTCATGTTCCGACGGAAAAGCCACAACGCTCTTAGATTTTGACTTTAAAAATGTAGTCATTCCCGAAAGAGAACGTCGTCAGAATCCAAGAGGTAGGAAATCGTTCCCAGTCCATGAAGCAAAGACTACAGCAGGAGTCCTGAGCGCTTTGCGCGCCACCTGTGATTGTACCAGCAAACGCCAAACCAGCCGTGTTGTTGTGAGGTGGATTAATGATGACTACTTCGTTCTTTACCAAGGCGACATGGCGATTTTGCAAGCAAGAATTGTGCAAACTGCTTCTGAAATACAGAACATTGCTGACCAAACTGATGATTTGTACGGAAGAAAAGGAAAAGTGATATGCTCAAAAGTTTAGTGTTTTTATATACCTATGTAGATGGGTATTATAATGATGAGTGTCTTTATTAATTGTCTATACAAATATGCAGTGTTTTTTTTGTTTATCTTTAGGTAAATACAATAGTTATTGCATGTACATTGTGATTGACACTTACATACGATGTAATAGGATAAAAAATGGTCATTAGTTCTCTATTTTACGATCGCGTTCCATTATATATATATACAGTAATCCTGCAAAACCTATAGGTATGTACAAATATTAAATTAATGAATGGTAAAGTATAAAGTGTTTTTTATTTATTTCTGCAAGTATTTTCCTCACACCTTTCATTTCTCAGGTATGATTGCATACTTACAAATTATTATGTAAATTATTATTGTTGAGTATAGCAATGGGTTTCAGAGTTCGAACAATAGTTAGGTAATTTAAATAAATTATCTTCCCATTGGTCGTTCTTATACATGTGTTAAACTTGAGTTAGACTTGAGAGACTTGAGAAACTACATCAGAGTGCCAATTTGTAGTAATTCTACTAATTTTCAAGCAACGATCGCATTCACATCTCAATCGCAAACTGTCAACAATATATGAAAATTAAGGCATTTTTAGAGTTGGCCCTATATTCGCGAAAAATGAATTGAATGGCTGTTGAGGAATGAAATAACTCCTTAGCAATGATAAAATTATCTCAATCATAAAGGTATACAGGTTTATTTGAAAAACACCAACAACCTTTCAGTGGATGAAAGTACCTACTCATGATTATAAACAACTTTTACTACGAGACCAAATCTGAAATATCAAAAAATAAATCGGCTGTTTCGTACAAAATGCAATATTCACCCGATGACAATGTATGAAACAGTAGATTTTATTTTTTTATTTTTCAGGGTTGGTTTCATAACAAAAGTGGTTTATAATCATGAGTACTTTCACCCACTGAAAAGTTGTTGGTGTTTTACAAATAACCGTATATAATATAGCTTCTTCCAATATAAATATATTTTAACAATTAAAACAACTTTTTACCGCTATCATGATGCTTTGCATAAGCAGCATGTCAACTGTACTCTAGTTGGGTGATAAATGTTACTTTACTAAATTATCTTGATCCTTGTATGTAAATACCCTGAAAAAAACTCAATTGTTACTCGTCTTGTTAAAATACCTACCATTTGGATCTTTCATCTTCTGTAGCTTACAAATACTGAGTTAATATTTTTTTTGTAGATTGACGACCGTCACAAAACGCGCCTATAGTTTCAGATATCCTCAGCCAAATCCGAACGCACTTGACATTCCTTTAATCCCAAAATTTAGGGCGCGTCATAGAAAAATCCAGTTCGCCGGTGTGTGTGAATCTACACTAATATTATAAAGAGGAAAGATTTGTTTGTTTGTTTGTTTGTTTGTTTGTTTGTTTGAAATGAATAGGCTCCGAAACTACTGGACCGATTTGAAAAATTCTTTCACCAGTAGAATTCTACACTATTGGCGATGGTCATAGGCTATAGAATATTTTCAAAAAAGTTAGGGATCCGTATGAAAACTTCGATAATGTGACCCAAGGTGTGAGAAAAAATCCTTATATCGCGTACGCTGCGGAATCTATTGACAATAGAGCAAAGTGATGTACTACAGTTTTATAGAGGTCATCAATATCTACAAAAAAGTCCGCGATGCCATATGTCTAACTATTATGGATAAGTCACCATGACCGCTTTTTGTTAATATTAGTCAAGCAAATCCCATGGTGAAATAAAAAATGGTTATTATAGTACCATGATATTAATCCTTATCCATTTAAATGGCTTGATAATTAAGGTTGATTATGTCCGTGTAAATTACACTTTAAATCATTCAAATCGGACCTTTCGTTCAAAAGTTACGACGGTAATAAACATGCTCGGAGTAAAAAAATGTCGCGGCTTGAGCGAACTGGGGAGAATCGTATCAATGCTTGGTCCGATGAAGTTGAAACATTAAGAATAACAAATGTTTGGATTTTTCGAAAATCAACTAAGTACCTACATACATAATAAGGGGTGAAGCGGGGGTGAATTAGTTTTTAGGGGAGGAAATTATAGCTTGCTTCAATTTACGTCGGAATTCTATGAACAAACTAAAAGTGGGATAATTGAAACAGATCATGTACCTAACAATTTTTGCATAATCAACCCCTGACGGGCTGAACGGGGGGGTGAACAGTTGCGCTGAACCAATAATGAGAATCGTTGTGCTTAATTTTCCAAAACTAACCTTTATAAGGGGATATGTACAGGGGCGTCGCAGTTTGTGGAGTACCTACTATACCCACGCGGACGAAGTCGCGGGCGAAGTGCTAGTCTTTAATAAAACTATTCAGTGACAACCCTCGACCCGTGCGGGGGTGAATGACACCACACAATTTTATGACATGACTACGTGATAATATTGAAGCGGTACACATTTGAATTTTTATGAAATATACCACAAGTATCGCGGTATTTGTAAGTTGTGAAATGGGGGGATATCGACGATAAATAAATTGCAGTTGATTATTTCTTCTCGCGTGTGCTGTGAAGAAGAGGTTGATTTGATTTCACGAGGTATTTTAAGATATTTATTGGTCTGATAATCAGGGATCACAATTCTTATTCTATGTTAGTACTTATTCGTTGTGTCGTACATATTGCACAACGTAACTATGTAGGTAATTTTATTATACCTCTATAATGGCCTACATAGTTACGAAGATTTCATGATTGCCAGGCAGTTAGAGTTCTTTATGTTTATGTTTGCCCAAAAGTCCTGACTTGTTACTGTTTAGATCTTTGAGCTCCTTAAAGAGCTCCTTTCTCTCCTCCGCTCTGACTTGAGATACACGTATGAGATGCTTTCTTCAAAATACCACCTCAGATAGTTTACATGTGATTTGACCATGGATGACTTTATTTCAGTATTTCTTCTCAAAGTTGTCAGCCAGAAAACACCGGCCTTGTCTAGTTAAAACTGATATTTTTAACCAAATGTCATTTATTATTAGTTTATCATCATTTATCAGTTACAAGCAGTGACCTAGTAGAGTCGACGAGCGGTCTGACACACGGGGTAATATATCTTCCGACTGTAGCACGTACAATGCTGCTGAGGCAGCCACTGAATCTGCGGTTACTGTGTGCAGTCGGTTGGAAGATGAAAGATAGGTAAGTTTTTCTCACTTACACAGTTGTACTGAAACTTCATGTGAGCTGAAGAAGATCGGCAGGAGGTTTAATTATGTGACACCCACTTGGGGTATTTAATCAAATAATTTTCACCCGAGCGTCACCACAGGCAGGAGCTTGTTATTTAAAATATTTTAAATCATCCTTTCGTTTTTCATTGAATGAAACGCTCGCTTCGACTAGTTTTACTCGATCAACCCAACTGTATTTTGTGATATTAACTAATACTATTGGTCGTGTACACATTTTCGAGATAGTTTACGAGAATTGAAGAAGCTACAGCCGAAATTCATAGCCACAGGTAAACTGCTCAAACACGATTAAGGTAGGATTATTCAAAGCATCAGCTATCGTTTACATTTAGAATTCAGTTAGATATGTAAGCGGAGGGATTGGAGCCTAATGTTGGAGTTGCTTGCTGTATCTGGAGAGCGAAGAAAACAGTAATACATTACTTCTCTGTTCCACATAAATGTCTAGTCAGTCTACAAAATGAAATGAAAATACCGGCTAGTCGATCCTGTTAAAGGGTCACGTAAAAACTTAAATGAAGTGAACGTTTAGTGAACTAGCATTTCTATGAACAGACAGTTCACAAGTTCACTTCAACCTTCACGGATAAATCACAGATATAATGTAGATAGATCTTCGAGATAGACAGATGAAACATTAATTTAATGATGTTATTATTAAATCATTTATGCCAGGTTTCTGAGGTACTTTATCAGTCGTTTATCTGTCCGTTAACTACTAACCACCAATGGCGTTATGAAAAATAGCGTTAACGGACAGATATACAAAGGATAAAGTACTCAGAAACCGGGAACAAATCAATAACTAGCTGGCAGCACCGCATATAAGTTAAGAGTAGAGCATACCAAAGAAACCATGGAAGGATTGTGCGAACGATGATATAATATATATGAAAGGAGGTGACTTTTGAAATAACTCCAAATAGAGATGTATGGAAGATGAATATATCCTGCGTCGACCCCAGATAAATTGGCATAAGGACAGTAGTATGGTGACGATGACAATATATATAAAATAAAATAATTCAACGTAACAGAACAAAGCTACCTGAGGGACAATTCTAATAATTTTTAAGCAACGTTCGCATTCGCATGTCAGTTGCAATCTGTCAAAAATGTATGGAAATTAAGGCTTTTTTGACAGATTGCAACTGACATGCATATACATACAAACATCCATACAATACGTACATACCGGTCAAAAGCATAGACCTCCTTTAGCCTTACTTGGGTAATAAAAGTGATTCTTTCGGCTTTTGGTGCGGAATCTTTCATGTGCGTGTCCGACTCGTACTTGACCGGGTTTTTTACCTCTATTTGTAATTGAAAGGTATAACAAGTGAAGCAGTAATGCTAGTGAAGGAGGAGGTGGGCCGCGTGAGGGTGAGACAACCCCCACGCCCCAGCCGCAGCAACATAGGGAGACGCCCCGGGCGTCGGAAGTCGCATGGCGATTCCACTAGGCGTGGGTCTGCGGACGGCGAGAGTTAGGTGGCTCGCCGTCCGATCAAAAGCCAGGCCCGGGTCGACGGCGCGTTGTGTTCCACGCGAGCCTCAAAAAGATGTCAGCATAGTAGACGGAGCCCGTTAGGGCCAGAGCCTGCCAGGGTTGCGGATTTTGTTCGAAAGAGTTACCGCGGCCCTGGAAAGCAAAGGGCACTAGGAGGAACACGGATGGGTTTTAGTCAGTAAGAGTCTGACACTAAAAAACAGGTATATCAAGTCGTATCCAAAACATTCAGTTGAGATGGTGCTCAAATGTATTTGTAGACATATTTATGGGCATTTTGAGAGAGATTCCGTTGAAAATGACAACGAATCTTACGTTAAGCTTTACGCCTATACGATTAATACAACACCCACTTCCCACTTAAGTCATCCTAAAATAGGTATTAGATAGACTTATGTAAGTACGGTCGACCCCACTTCATTGATAACACTTGAGCTACGAAAACCGCCATTATTGCTTAGTACATGAAGATCAAAGTGTCAAATTGTAACAAGGACGTGTGGCTTAGTGTACGTCCTACGTAGAACAGCACAAAGTAACCGCTACATTATCTAGGGCTTAATAACGAAGCCTTTCTACGAAGGGGTCTTTTTTGGTATTATTGAGTCAGTCTGGCGGCACTTTGGGTTAGCTGAAAGAAAAGTTGATAAATGTAGAGTCGGTAATCCTATCAATCCTACAGATATTCTATTTTGTTTTTATAAGTTATAGTAAGGTTATCTTCTTAGGTATATTTTTTTCGAGACATATGCGTAGTAAGTTATTTTGTTTTTACAAGGTTTTAGTGTTCACGAAGTGAGCTGTCATCCCAAGCTGTTTGTATGGCACAGCAGTGCGATTCTGCCGGTCGATTCTGTCGACATCTCACGGTGTTCACCTAGGCGGAGTGAACGACAATAGAGCTGTCATTCCATCTTATTTGTATGGTTTGACAACTTATCTGTCGTGCGCCCCGCCCGGGTGTTCACTTCGACATGTTTACAGAATCGCACTGCTGTAAACATGTCCAAGTGAAGGCTTAGGGGAAGTGTTCACGAAGTGAGCTGTCATCCCAAGCTGTTTGTATGGCACAGCAGTGCGATTCTGTAAACATGTCCAAGTGAAGGCTTAGGTGAAGTGTTCACGAAGTGAGCTGTCATTCCAACATGTTTGTATGGCACAACAGTGCGATTCTGTAAACATGTCGAAGTGAAGGCTTAGGTGAAGTGTTCACGAAATGAGCTGTCATCCCAAGCTGTTTCTATGGCACAACAGTGCGATTCTGTAAACATGTCGAAGTGAAGGCTTAGGTGAAGTGTTCACGAAGTGAGCTGTCATCCCAAGCTGTTAGTATGGCACAGCAGTGCGATTCTGTAAACATGTCGAACTGAAGGCTTAGGTGAAGTGTTCACGAAGTGAGCTGTCATCCCAAGCTGTTTGTATGGCACAACAGTGCGATTCTGTAAACATGTCGAAGTGAAGGCTTAGGTGAAGTGTTCACGAAGTGAGCTGTCATCCCAAGCTGTTTGTATGTGTGAATCTGTAAACATGTCGAAGTGAAGGCTTAGGTGAAGTGTTCACGAAGTGAGCTGTCATCCCAAGCTGTTTGTATGTGTGATTCTGTAAACACGTCGAAGTGAAGGCTTAGGTGAAGTGTTCACGAAGTGAGCTGTCATCCCAAGCTGTTTGTATGGCACAACAGTGCGATTCTGTAAACATGTCGAAGTGATGGCTTAGGTGAAGTGTTCACGAAGTGAGCTGTCATTCCATCTTGTTTGTATGGTTTGACAACTCACTTGACGTTCACTTCGCCTAAGTTTTACTTCGACATGTTTACAGAAACGCACTGCACCTCACTTCGTGATCCCTATACCCACAACTTTACTTCGACATGTTTACAAAAACGCACTGCAGCTCACTTCGTGATCCCTGCACCCTCAACTTTACTTCGATATGTTTACAGTTACAAAACCAATAAACGTCCACTGTTGGACATAGGCCTCCACCAAATGGGGGGATTTTCCATAATCGCCACGCTTGGCAGGCGCATTGGCGATAGCAGTGTAGCTGTAGCAATATACCTACCAGAGAATGCTGCTGCTCATTCTCTGGTGAGTCCCTTAGTCGCCGCTTACGACACCCACGGCAAGTGATGGGGTGGTGAAATTCTTGTACGGCCGACACCATACTGAACAATACATATATTAGTTACTTTAATGTTAGCTTGATAAGAACGCAACTAATAATACCCTGTTGACATCAAGATTCACATATTGTTTATGCCGTTATTATCTTGTTATCATTTAATACCTAACGCAGACCAGAGATTTCAAACCGCCTATCACGTTAAGTCAAAGGTTATTAAGCCAATA
This sequence comes from Melanchra persicariae, assembly GCA_947386135.1. Classification (NCBI taxonomy): domain Eukaryota; kingdom Metazoa; phylum Arthropoda; class Insecta; order Lepidoptera; family Noctuidae; genus Melanchra; species Melanchra persicariae. The sequence continues at coordinate 7,896,517 of OX376659.1, forward strand.
TAATATAAATGAAGCAGTATACTATCCAAGTGCGGCAAACACAACGTCTCATCAATCATGTGGCAACTAATAGTTCTATCTGTGCTCTTAACAAGTGCTCTTGCAGACATTCAAAACTTTTATGGAAATTGGACGTCAGTAATGAAATACCCTGACGATCTCGACATCCAAAATTGTCTTAAATTTTCGATCACCAAAGAAAACGACCAACATTGTTCATGTACCGACGGAAAAGTCACAACTTTCTTGGAATTTTACTATCCACATCTACAGTTATCAAGAGGCGACCATCATCAGATGTCAAATGTTAGAAAATCATTCCCAGTCCTCGAAGCAAAGACAGCAGCAGAAGTCCAGAGCGTGTTGAGCGCCGCCTGCACGTGTGGCAGCAACGATTATATCAGCCGTGTTGTTGTGAGGATGATCAACGATGACTACTTCGTACTTTACCAAGTTAACATGGCGTTTTTGCAAGCAAGAATCGTTCAAACTGCTTCTGAAATACAGAACATTGCCAATCAAGTTGATGATTTGACCGGAAGAAAAGGAAAAGTGATATGTTCACAAGTTTAGTTCTATCATAAAAGTTGGTGATTTTACTCATTGAGAACTGTCCGTGCTTTTAAACAAATATTCAGTGTTGATTTTTTTTTTTAGGAAAGTAAGTAGGTACATAGCGATCACATACTGTAATACTTACTTTATTACGACGCGATAGGATCAAATAATTGTCGTTGGTTCTCTATTTTACATTCACATTCCATTATTGAGACGATTAGTTAGTAATTTTGTATCAAAATTTAATAAATAGTAAAGTTTATCGTATTTTCTTTATTTCTGCGAATATTTTCCTCGCACCTATAATTTCTTAGGAACGATTGCATCGTTTCTAGTACTATTATTTATTTAAGAAAAACAGAAATTGTCAGAATTCAAACCCTGTAAAATTTACATAAAATATCTTCACTCTCTCTATGTAACACGATGTTATTTTTCATGAAACACTCATTGGTGATACCTACTCTTAGACCACTTCACAGAAAATTAATTTAATATCTGTTGTGGAGTGAAAAAACAATGTTAAAATTGTCTCAAGAAGAAAGTTTTCATTTCAGACTTTTGAAATATAAGTCCACCAAAAATATTAACAAAATAAAACCTTTCCAGCAGATAAAACAACATATTACCCTTTCCATGATGTTTCGCATAAAAAGCATTTCTGACAAACGGATAGGGCGATGAATGAAACCTGAGAGCATAACTCCGCGTGCTACCAACAAATTCGCAAGTACCATAACTTCCAAGATTAAATCAATTTTAATTCAACTAGGTCTAAAAAGTTTGTAACGAACTGAACAAGAGTTTCGAAAGAAAAGACTAAATGAAAACCAACCTTAGTTTAAGTTATGTTTTGTATCCGATTAATTTGGTTTACACTCAGACCTTTATTTAAATTCGTATAACTTATGTACTATTAATTACATACAGGTAGCGCCATCTGACACATTAGCTTGAACTATCGACGTGATCTGAATACATCAAGTGCTTAGCATTTACAATGATGATTATGCTCAGGTGATACTTATTGTGTCTGTGGAGATACTTCTAAGATTACTGTAGAAAGGTAAGCAGCTGTTTTTATATGGGAGGTATTCTATCCAGACTAGTCCTTCCCAGAGTAATCAACAATCCATGGGCCACAGGGGTCTACACAGACTTGCCACAAATTTATGTCAAGGAAAGTGAAGCCATGGTTCCTGTGGGTAGACCATGGTTGCAAAGCCGAGGAGAAAGGCACTAGCCTTTCTTTTTTCTTTGGATGGATGGGCCATGACGGTTCTTGGCCCAGGCTAGGATGGTCCATAATGGCTCATGATCCAGGCTGAGATGATCCAAGCCCAACGTAAACTTCTTTAAATGTTTTATCCAACTCGCAGGTGAAATAAGAAAGTAATAAGACGAGCCATCAAAGTGAGTTGAACAAGGTAAAACTTTACACAAGCTTTCCGTAACGTCAGAAGTTCAAACCTTACGTCTATCTCATGCATAGCTACTTGCTAACACGTTGAAGGCTTGAAGGCCTTCAAAACACGTTGAAGATAAACTAGTTAGTGTTCTAAATCGTCTTCATTATTATGTCACTCAACCAGTAACCTAAAAAAATCTGGTTAAACCCGCAATTAACTGTAAATTGTAACCATCATTTTATTGGACACCAAATAACTTACTCTGAAGGAAATATTTTATATTTGTACTTCCAGAGGATACCTTTAACACACATTGACAAAAAAACAATTATTCTACTTCTTTACGATAGTAGTTTACACAAACATTTCCACGAGTAGGAGGAGCTCGTGAATAAATAATACCTAACAAGGTTAAGCAACGCTGGTCGAGGTTGGTCTGTGGATGGGTGACCACCTTGACATATCAAGATTCTTCCGTGCCTCGGAAAACACGTTAAGCCATTTTGTAGCCCTATGGCAGTCGTTACGGATTGTCATAAGCCAGAAAATCTGACACCAGTCTTGACAAGAAGTACTGTGTTACCCAGTTATTGGGTTGGAGGTCTGGTAGGCAGCCGCTCGATGTAAAATACTGGTATTCAGTTTAATCCGGTTGTTAAAAGGCTATGTAGATGAAACATTTCCACGAGTAAGTGAAAGGTCATCTTGTCTTACTACATTATAAATGGTAAAGTTTAGATAGCTGTATGGATGGATGTTTGCTACTCATTCACGGAAAACAGAACGGCCGAACCGTTCTGGATGAAATTTGGAACAGAGATAGAAAGATTAAATCCTGGGAGTATGTCTCCTTGGGATAATTTCCGACTATCACGGGGAAAGCATCCATCGGTTACCGGCGACCCTCACCAGGTCATCGGTCCACCTTGTGGGAGGCCTTCCAATGCTGCGCTGCGCTGTGATGGATGCGAGACGCATAGGACCGGTTGTTGTGGCGACACTTGGGGAGGCCTATGTCCAGCAGTGGACGTCTTTCGGCTGATATGGTGATAATGATGACGGGGAAAGCTAGTAACGAATAAGACACAACCAACATCCATAGTACTTACCTGTACTTATCCCCGCTCCTTCATCTTTCCAATCTCCAAAGGAAGCACCCATTTCATTTCAATATGATGCAAATCCCGTAGATGTTTCATTCGATGAATAGTTGAAATATTAAAGGTAATCCGCTTAGCTCTGAGAAAATACCTCGAACTTTGAGTCTATCTAACGCATTAGTTCGGATTTGAGTATCAAGCAGATTTGCTCTCGAACCGAGTGGTCTGTGGAGGTAGTTTGATAATAGTATGTTTGGACGTAAGATAGATAGGATTATACGAAGCTGATAAATATTTTGCAGCATGTGGTAAGTTTAATTGCTAATATTAAAACTTAGTACCTAACATAAAAACAGAAAAATGATGATGACGATAATGATTCATATGCGTTAGCTCAGCACATGAATCATCATCGTCATCATCATTTTTCTATTTTATTTTAGGTACTAAGTTTTATTATAAACTTAGTTTGTTAGTACCGAATGGGTCAAAAATTGATTGAACCGCATTTCAACGAACGTCCCTGATGCGCTACAAAAGCGGGGGAGCCCCATCAGCACCCTGAACGCATTGTTGTATGGGATACGGAAAGCATTTTGAGCATCTGGCCCACAGGCTGCAAGAATAAAAGGATGTGCACTAAGCTCCAATATTAAAAAAAAATAGTCACAGCCACATACAGTTTATTGCAATATTACCTGGCCTATAACTAGCGGATAACTTAGACGCTTCCAATGACACCTCATATGTCAAATTATTTTAAATGGTTTAGAATTTATGAGGAAACAGATGATCATACTCGTACATACATACATAATTACCAGTCAAATTCGTAACCCTCCTTTTTGATTCGCCGTAGTCGGGAAAAAAGAGTAACTTTCACATCCCTTGGAAAATGAAAACGAGTTCTCATTTCACTTTATACATTTGAATACTGTTGTCCATATCCATCACGCTCATACATTCAAATAGAGTCTTTTGATGTCATCTCTGCACCACACAGTTTTACTTGTAGATTGAATTTGAAAGTCAAGATGTTTTTATGACAAATATGCATTATATACGCACATTCATTGCCCTGAGGAAAGATTTGGGTATTCTGTTTTTAAAAGCACAAAAGTGCCACAAAATAACAAAATCAGCGTGTCCACAATGGACAGTACAAGTGGCCCAATTCTGACCACTTATTGACGTTCCCAATTGAAGTGAGTGCAATCCATTAGTAGCTAAATAGAGATGGGAGCAGTCGGCATGCAGATTTAATTTCCTACTATAATAGATGTCTGCACTTCCCCTTTTGTGTAAGGGTACAATTTATATGAATGTACCGTGCCGATGTTACTCCCCTTTGACTCTTGACTTGATAGTATTTGGTAGAAAGTGCTGTTAACATATTATGTTTGTTGATAGGTAGACTGCAATTGCGTGGGTAAACGGTGTGATAGCAAAGCCGGCATAACGTTCTTCATTTAAAATTCAAACAATGAATTAAAATGTTCAGTCTTACATACTGATAAAAATCTCTGAACTGTTTATTTAGCAAATGTTCAGTTGCTATAACAGATAGGCAATTTTTGTATTTTTAAGGAGTCATCGCAGTCGCAAACTGACAAAAACACATTTAGTTCCCCTACGGTTTGGCAAGTTTTCTTTGAAAAGAAAAAAAAAAGTTCAAGTTCCGTCAAGGAGAAAAAAGCTTTTGAAAGCTCTACAACAGTAACCTACAAAATACTCAAAATAATTTCTATCAAATCATTAAAGCAATATGAACTTCCAATAAAGCTCTAATTGAATGAGTAATCCATTTAGGAAGATCAAGTGGGGTTCATCCGACCACGCTTTAGGTAGACAAAAATAGAACAAAACCTTATTCCTATCCTGAATTTTGTATTGGAAACTTTCACACGAAACAAATAAATTAATCTATTGGAAAAATAGTTTGAAACTACAACGTGTAACAGAATAAACGTAATACCTGAAAAGGGTTAATAATACTCATCATTATGAACAACTTTTACTATGGGGCCAATCCCGAAATCGCGAAAAAAATTAACTACAAATGTTTGCATAACGCGACAAAATGTACTATACAGCTGACTTTTTTTTCGGAATTTTGGGCTTACTCCCGTTAACTCCCGTAGTAAACGTATTTCATCCAAAATGTATAGTAAAGTCGCGATGCAAAACATATTGGAAGGACAGGGCGCGGACACGACGCTTACTCGTCTGCGCCCTATTGTAAAACATACAGAAAGGACGGGGCACGGACGCGAGCGTAAAGGTTACGGGCGAGAACGGCGGTGCGGGCGCGGGTGCCGGGTCTCGCGCATCGCTGTCACACAATTACACCACCACAGTTAACCACGTTACGTCCGTGCCTCGTCTTTTCTATATGTCGTCCTTGTTTTACGGACCTACGTTACTTAGAGTAGCGAATAGTATGTGCAGTAACCAAAGTCCAAACTGTCTGTTTGGTGAACGAACATACTCTGATCCAACTGAACCGAATCGGTTTTACAATACTGTAACAATTGCTTAACTCCAGATACTCTGTGGAAAGTCGCGCTGTAGGATTAAAAGGATTTAGGTTACTTTTAGACATCAAGTTTTTATCGTTTTTTCGGTATTCAACTTTATTTACTTAAGATAGCCTGCTTAGAAGTAATAGCAAGGGACAAGGGATATTATGTTCCAGTAGTAATACTGATTCAAAACTCGCTCAATTGAAACTGCAATATTGCTAGGCAGGGAAGTATGGTGGTTCCTATTGAAATCCTTACGAGGACTGCTCACTAAATGAGTAAAGGTCACTCACTATAACTGGTCATAATGGAAGATAAATTAGCAACAAAAACAACCATGTAAAATAAGCTTTATCGGAAAAGTTTCCGATCAACGTAATCAAATACCGATTTCCATTTACGATCCCTATTCAAATGGAAAGATCCGGAACTAACTTTACTTTCAAAGTCAACCAATTACGGGTATACAAATGTTTGAACATCACAAACTTTTTCGAAGAAAGAATTTAAGAAAGAAAAATCCATCATTGAAAACAACCTTGACACTTCTAAAGGTCTTGAGTCTACATACGCTAATTTATTTTGAGAAAAGTGACAGTTTATGTCGAAAGCTTATTAAAAAGGTATCTTGCACTCGTAAAGGTGTGGCCATAAAATAATAATGCGATGCACCTGCAGCGACGATCGAAGAACGCTTGCATCTTCTATAAAACTTTACAGGTTTTCTAAATTAACAAGAAGCACGACAAAGTAAAGACAGACTAGCAAACGACCCAATTAGGAACAATTATTTTGAGATGACCCAAATAAAATGAATAATCTGCATTAATTTAAACTGAACAAATAACTCAGCTTCAAGTTACTGATACCTACTTAGAATACAAACAACCTTAGAATCAAGAAACTTTTGAGCAACATTTTCTCCCGTAATAATTAATGACGACATCTTCGAATTTTGCAGGAGGCATGTACTTCGTAAGGTCAACTGCACGAACAAGCAACTCTTAAATTGGGCAGACCACCTTGACTGAAACTACAAACGAGCACCTTGACTACAACAAAATAAAGGTGCTGTCAAAGTCCCAAGTAGGTGCGTTTCACTTTACTAGTGACGTAGAGGCAGGTTTACACGCAGCTAGTGTGCTTGCTTATCCTACAAACTTGCCACCGCTGGCTTTACACGTTTTGTTTACACAAGGATTATTTTTCAGCGCGAAACGAGGATGGCTCGGAGGATGAAAGGCCGCCGTTTGGAGATCACTGGCTAGAAGAGTAGACTGGCGCTCTATGCATGCCAAGTGCTGAGCCTCTAGACAAGGGGACACCCATCAGCTACAACAGTTGTCGAAAAATCAAAGCACGTGTGTAAGCACAGAGTATGTGTAAGCTACCGAAAGGTCAGTCAAGAAAAAAATATTATCCGAAGAAAATACTACGCCAGCACTGTGACTTCGTGTACCTAAACCTGGCCTTAACTCCGAAACCACTGGCAACTCATGAAATATTCAGCGGACAAACAGATGTCAGGTGCACGTGAGCGCGTTAGTAGCCGCCAAAACGATTACAACGTGACCAAATAAACTTGATATTGGACGATACGGAATTGTACGAGTTAATATAGCGGACGGAAAGAAAAATATTTAATAACAACACCTACAAATTATTATGTGACATAGGCTTTCAGTGAAGCCTTGGATCTTCCAGTGTGGGTGTACAAAGAAATCGTGTGTTGTCAGGGTTTAAAAAATGCTTGCTATGAAACTGTTTTATCCAAAAGCATCGTACTATAATTGAGTCTATTAAATCCGGGACTTAGGACTACTGAAATAGATTTAAGCAATGAAGTAAGTCTTCAAATAAGATAGGCGTATTCAAGAGAAGACTAATAACAAAGACTTAAGCAACATAATATATTTTTATTACAGCTTTGATTCGGATCCGATCAGTACCTACTTCTAGAGAATATAAACAAAATAAGTTATTTCCTCGTTATAATATTAGCTTTAGATGAACCATGTGGTGACCGAGCTGACTTTCTAGCAGCAGTACGTAGACATATAATAACCAAACTACAGTGAAGGAACTTTCATAATCAGATCAGTACTTCCACACATATTATCTTCAACAAACAAACAAAATTAACACTTTATAATGTTAACGTAGATGCTTATCTACGACGACAACACAAACAAATCAAATACAAATGCTAATCTGTTAGTCGAAGTACAACCCAATTAACAGGGTACACGGCTAATGACAGGCCAGGCATCAGTTTACTACCAGCTCAAAGACGTCAGATTTGGAAACACATGAATATACAATCGATGCCCGACACTGGTTGGATTAGCGGGTCGGGATGGCCAGACATGTTGTGCAACTTAGAGACATATAGCTTGTTTGTGGTCATAAACTTGGTCTCGTTATCTTGTGCGACGTAGACAGAGCAGTAAGTTAAAGTAGGTTAGGGTTTAAGTTAAGGGTAGTACTTGCTGAAGTTAGATTGTTTTATTAGTCTTATTTACGATAATACATGCATGGAGTATTGTAGCCACCTTTGGGATGGCTCAGCTAAGTATCAGCTTGCCGCGCTTGACTCGGTGGAACGCAGAGCTAAGAGGCTCATCGGTGACGCAAAACTGGTGGATGCCAAGCTACATAGCTTGGCTCATCGCCGTAAGGTTGCCTGCTTATCGGTCTTCTACAGATTGTACTTCGGTGAGTGTGCCCAAGAACTCCACGACCTCATCCCACCGGCCCCCTTCTACCATCGGACATCCAGACGCACTGCATCTTACCATCCCTACCTTGTAGCTATTCCACCAATTCGCACTAAGCGTTTCCAAACGTCTTTTATAATGCGCAGAGCAAAGGAGTGGAACTCTCTGCCTGCGTCTGTGTTTCCAAAAGCTTACAGCCCTAATCTCTTCAAAGTTAGAGTGAACAGGCTCCTTCTGGGTAAGCTCGCTCCATCGTAGACTTTGTCTCTGTCATATCTGACATTGACTAGAGTCAAGAGCAAACCCATCAACAATAAAAAAAAAAAAAAAAATAAGGCCTTTGACACATTGCACATTGGGAAGAATAGTAAAAAGAAGTTTCTTGGTCTTGTATAATCGTTTTTTTTTTGCAGCGAATCGTAACTCTAATTTAATGTATATCTTAGTGTTACAGAAAAAATATAAAACCAGAAAAGTATCATTAATGTAATAATCATTTGGAAGTTGGAACAACTTTATATTAAATAATTTACTCAACTAAATGCAAATATGTAAATGTGAATCCCCTAGGATTTTTTCCAGGTAATTTCACGATCATAAAATACGTATTTCTAAATGCGTCATCTCAGACAGGTAGAGTACAATGGGTAGAGGTGTGTTGATGTATGCTCGATGACGATGATGTATGATGTATGATTGACAATCGCAAATGTTCTTGCAATGTTGTGGTATTTGCAGTAAAGGTGACTTTTAGGTGATAGAGTAACCGATCTGATCAGCTTATTCCTAACTATGCTGTGGTCGGCTTCCAGTCTATGCAGATGCAGCTGAGTACACATTACCATTTTTTTTGGGTTCTGTCTATACGAGTACATAACACACAGCCTCCGCCAGGACCAACAGCTGACAGCCGAGACCAATGGCTTTGACTGCGTTTCCACCAGAGATGTGGGAGTATGCGTAGCAAGGATGTGTTTATTAATAAAAACGAATAGAATCGCTTGCGCAGAACGAAGCTAGGTAAATGAAGCAAGGTAAATGAAGCGATTCTTTTGATTCTTAACATATGCATATCTTGCTACGCTTCCTTGCACATCTCTTTTGGAAACGCAGCATTAAGGTGTTTTTTCCGAGGCTCTGAGGAGTCTCTGTGTAACGGAAGATCGACCCATGCTACTTATATCTTATGCTTGAGTAATACGAGAATGTATTCCTGAAACCGGATGAAGCTCTTAATCAAGGAAAGGACAGTCTGAAAATCTACCTGGTACGTGGCAGTACATGTCTATGTTAGGTTAGGTTCTGAGACTCAGGGTAAATTCATCATCTGCCTAGCCTTTTCCCAACTTTATTGGCGTCGGCTCCCAGTCAAACCGGATTTAGCTGAATACAAATATTTTACGTACCAGACCTCGACAACCCATTAACTGGGTAATATGGTTTTGTTTGGCAAGACTGATGTCAGATTTTCTGGCTTCTGAGAATCCGTAACGACTGCCAAAAATCTACAAATGGCAGCCGGGACCAACGGCTTAACGTACTTTCCGAGGCACAGAGGAACCTCGATATGTCAAGATGGACACCCATCCACAGACTGACCTCGGCAAGCGTTACTTAACCTTGAAGATCGACCCGTACGGCTGATATTAATAAATATCATTATCATTTTTTTATATAATTATGATCTAGTTGTAAGATCTTAGATACAGTCATCTTGATTTCTCTATGCAACGTAGATGTACGAAGCTCTGCTATTATTAATCAATTTATCTATATAATGATACCACGATATCGTGCGAATATTGTAGAAACCTGCTTCCACAAGCTACACATGCTGTATTATAAGTACACAGACTATGTTGTTGTGTTTCTCAGAAACACCTACTACTGACAAACAACCAACTAGGGCAATTTCTCAGAAATCTGAAGTCGGCGACCAAGATAGACTGAAGTGGATTAATCCAATATAACATTTGACATTATGTTTCCAAAGAAAGATGGCATGGCATGTTACATTCAAAATTCATGTAACACTAGTTCGTTACCGCGGCTCAATCCTACAGGAAAAAGTAGCCCGCGACACATGAAGATCGTTTAAGTAACTCAAAGAAATTCTCCTGGCTATTGCCCCAATTGATTTGAGGTCAGCTCTCAAAGTATTATCCTGTCACATAGTACGGTTCTGCAAAATGTACAATGCAAAAAACACAATTTTAACCATTTTTCACTGAGAAATTCACCCTTACACCATCTAAAATTGAACACCAAATATCTATTAGCATGTTTATTTATCCGTAATGTAAGCTGTAGACTGATTTGTCAAAGATCGAGTTCCGAGCGTACAAGTTGGCTGGTCTCATGAATATGCAAGCGTGGTTCGGACTGGCTTGCCAAACTTATATTAAACGCATCGTCGAGGACAATGATCGTATCGCCGCTGATTGCGTAGCTAGTGTGGGTTCGAGGTTATTTGTATGTTTATAGACAGTTTGTATCTTTTGTCTTTTATCTTTTAGTGCCCCCCACTAAAAGATAAAAGACAAAGATACAGACCGTAGAGAGGACCGTGAAGGACCATGTTGGTGAAAGATGTGTTGAGGGGTGTAACGTATTTTGGGTAAATTTTACCCTCTTCTATGGCCTCCTTGCACCAGTCAGCAGTATCTTCTAAACTCAGTGTTAGTTGGTAACACGGGTCTGTTAGAGCAAATAACCCTTTTTTACCTTTTTTTCAAGTATGGGAAATCATCAAATTTCTCCTTCCGCGCGGTAACAGCAGAGTAAAAGGGAGTGTCAGACTAAAATCCATGCATGTGCCTCCAAATGCTCTTTGCGTTCCAGGGTCGCGGTGACTCTTTCGAACAAATTCTGTAACCCTGGAGCAACTAACCCTGACTTAGGTTTTGGTGCAATAGAACCAAAATGTTAGGGTCGAGTCAGTCGAGTACCTATTTCTGTTACATCTTATTAGTCACCTTGTGAAGGTAAAGAATTGTCAAATGAGGAAAGAAAATTTGATTGAGTTAAAGCAATGATGTGGTATTGCGAAAATTTAAAAACAATCCGTAGTCTATCTAAAGTTAATTCAATTAATCACGTGGAATGGTAGACTAGGAAAAAAACAAGAACATAAAATCTTTGCGCTAATTCACTTCTAAACTTAAAAATATAAACCTGCAACCAGATACTGTTTTCGCAAAAGAAAATTACATTTTCACGTCCCTTAGATTGTCTGAGTGCATCCCGACATTCGAAATAAACCAATCACGTAAAATCTAAAAGTAAACAAAAATAGTGGTGGACTGCATGCAGTGGCTGCGGATAAAAATGAAATTGACACCACGACGGGCATCTCTAATCCTGTTAGAGTCGCCGAAATCGGTATAGCCAATCAGAGCGGGACTGACAAGGATTTAACAATATTCCTATATTTCATGATAGAGTTACTCGATGGGCTTAATACGATAATTCCATTTTTTTGCGTCATTGGGTGCGACGCCCCGCGATGACGTATACAGGGTGCGTGCATTCGTCACGGTGATGCACACACTCATTTCTGTCCCCTATTGTGATTGGATATCAAACGATTATTTTATTGTAACTCTCGTTATGTTAAAGTCGATGTCACAGCGTTTGACACGTGTTTAGCATTCGACTTAACTGCTTTTGTTGCTGACGATTGGGGGATGGTATTGTTAAATTGTCGAGCGAATTAAAGTGTTTTAATTTGCTAAGTAATTGTTTTATAATTTTACGCTGGACGATATTTTTTTGTATTATACCTTTTAACCCGTGACTATTTACCAAGTAGTGTAAAGTTTGTTACCACTATGAAAATTAAATAATGTTAAAATTCAAAAGATGTTTTCGGATTATTGCAATAAAAAGCTAATTCTAGTCTACATTATGGACTTTTGCCCAACAACGCGACGATTATAAGCTGAAAGTCAAAGTTACTTAATGTCTAATATTGCCAAAGTCTTCAAACTCGGATAATATACGATCAAACGACAATTCACAGATACGAAGGGATCAATTGAATTGATTTAATTGATAGAGTTATGTTTAATTCATCCGTGTTATGTAGATAGGTTGGAGTTGGTAGTTCGCATTAGGGAATGTATTAAGTTACATTATACTATGCGTACTTAATTACGTTCACATGCTCGAATAATGTAATTAGTATTCGATACATTAAGTGTTGATGTTCGATGCAATTATTGGTGCTGTTTGGTTAAAATATTTTCCTTTATGTAGGATTCATTAATACACGGATTCTGAAACGAGAATCAAGTTAATAACTTCGAAAACTCGGTTTAAATACAAAATATTTAACAGGTTTGCTAGTTCAGAAACTGGGTCTGCGTAAAATTGCTGTCGCTATTTATTTTTTTGTTTAACACTATGGTAGGCGCCACATAAATTTGCAATAAAGTAGGTAGGTACATTGACCTTTCCCTAATATGTTTTCGTAGATACCCGAACAATAAATATGAACCGTTTTTCATTACTAGAGAACGTATAGGATTACGATAGAAGTCGATTCAGGACAGCTTTAAATGTCTTTATTTCTGTTTTTGAAATGAAAAACAACAAATGTACGCAATGACCGTAATTGCACATTTATCTGGTGTCTACCATTGCAACACAACAATTTTTATTGACACTATCTTTTCTAAAAAAAAATACACCATCTTCAAATTACCACCAGACAACACAAAGATGGCGCTACCGGCTACGTAATAATAAACTTTTTAATAATAAAAATAAAGCTGATATGACACGGCCCACGTGCCAGCCGTCGCCGCCTGTCATCTAGGATGACATGTGAATGACAGCACGGAGCCAGCGGAATGAAATGACATTGCATTGTCGGGATTTGTATGCATGAGAAAGAACAACGACGAAGCGGCTGCGGATAAAGGGACAGCCTGTATATAGAAATGGGATGTGCAAAATTATGAAGGAATTTCTTTGTAATTATTATTTACGTTTGTTAGCTTGGGATTATAGGTTATTGTGAAATGTGTATGTATTGGTACCATTTATTTTAGGAGTTTTTGGAACTGAAAATTTTAAACATTATGGTGAAAATGGGGTGGATTTTTATCCATGCTAATATGTATTATAAATGCCAAAGAAATTCAGTCAGTTTGTTAATTCTTCACGGTCGCGGCTGAGCGGATTGTATGAAACTTGGCATACAAATAAACCTTCTGTTCTCTTTATATTTTATATAGGTACCGAGAATATGTTCACTTGGGATAATTATTAAATTTTACGCAGGCGAAGCCGCTGCCAGGAGCTCGTTGTATACAGGGTTACTGGTAATTCGACGTATATCCGTCAGGGGCTCATAAGGGGGCCAAAATGCAACAAATTGAACCCCCCATATGTATGGCCGAAATTCAATAGTTTTCGAGATATTTGAATTTTAAGGGTTTTTCGAAATTTACCCAAAATTTGACATTTAATTCCAAATAAAAAAACCTACATACCCATTTAAGGGTACCATTAAAAATGATGTTGTAGCTGGCACTTCAATTAAGCTATGGGCATCATTAAAACTACTTAATTTAACAAAATAATTAAAATAATGACCGAAGTAAGAATAATATCTTACCAATATTTTCATTTTACGCTTCAAAAATGTTGTCTCGTCAAAAAAAATTCTATGACATTAATCGTACAAACAACTAAAACAACTTGCCTATTCTGTAGGCTTTCCAAAAAGGTATAAAAGTCAATTTTAAAATACATAATTCGTGGCATGGCATGTGTTTGAACCGGCGCGGGGAGAGAAATCATCTGTGTTCTTAGTTTATCATCCTCGCTAAAACAACCGATTTTACTGGCGAAATTCTTCCTGATGGGGCGAGGTGTGCGGGCCGGGGAGTACACGGCGTTTGCTGCGCTCGCGTCGCCTTCCTTAGTACAGTTCGCGTCAAATAACTATGCCCCTCTGAAGTTAGCCATTTGCAAAGATCGCGTAGGTGCAGTCACGTAGACGGGGGCATAATTCGGTTCATAATTTTGACTACTACGCAGCCACTCGTAGCCAACTTCAGAGGGGCACAGTTATTTGACACGAACTGTAAAAAACGAACAAACTGCAACTGCACATGCGCGGGCGGGGATTATGACGGCGCGATTTTATGTCTCAGTCGCTCGTTTACGTTCGATGCATGCTTGCGTCCCGCTTGCCCCCGTCTACGTGACTGCACCTACGCGATCTTTGCAAATGGCTAACTTCAGAGGGGCATAGTTATTTGACGCGAACTGTACTAAGGAAGGCGACGCGAGCGCAGCAAACGCCGTGTACTCCCCGGCCCGCACACCTCGCCCCATCAGGAAGAATTTCGCCAGTAAAATCGGTTGTTTTAGCGAGGATGATAAACTAAGGACACAGATGATTTCTCTCCCCGCGCCGGTTCAAACACATGCCATGCCACGAATTATGTATTTTAAAATTGACTTTTATACCTTTTTGGAAAGCCTACAGAATAGGCAAGTTGTTTTAGTTATTTGTACGATTAATGTCATAGAATTTTTTTTGACGAGACAACATTTTTGAAGCGTAAAATGAAAATATTGGTAAGATATTATTCTTACTTCGGTCATTATTTTAATTATTTTGTTAAATTAAGTAGTTTTAATGATACCCATAGCTTAATTGAAGTGCCAGCTACAACATCATTTTTAATGGTACCCTTGAATGGGTATGTGGGTTCTTTTATTTGGAATTAAATGTCAAATTTTGGGTAAATTTCGAAAAACCCTTAAAATTCAAATATCTCGTAAACTATTGAATTTCGGCCATACATATGGGGGGTTCAATTTGTTGCATTTTGGCCCCCTTATCAGCCCTTGACGGATATACGTCGAATTACCAGTAACCCTGTATAAATGTCGCTATTTTATTTTAGGTACCTACATTGTAAAAGTTATAATTATTATTTGTCAATGTCACTCCCTGGCTTTGATTCTGACCTTGACCTGTTGTGTTGGTTTCTCTGTTGTAGCTAAACAACAATCTATTTTCGAACCATCAAAGCGATTTGTTTCAAACACAGAATAAATGCTTACCGTAGATAAGTAGGTACCAACCCCTGACGCACATATAGCATCTAAGTAATTCGAGACTCTAACATTTGTATCTCTGGACTTATTCCAACTAAATTCTTTTGAATCTTTTCAATCTCGACGAGGAACTAAGATGGCAATATGAGGTGAAGAGCCCGCTTAACCCGCTATTCACGAAGTCTATTCACTGTGGATCTATAAGCATTGTCAGTCTCAAACGGAAACAGGTCAGCTGGGAATATTGAAGATGCATAGTATGTTACGTGATATGGAAGAATTATGGCAACTATCAAATAGCGAATGGTTGTAGGAAGTTGATGAAACATTAAAATTTAGGTGAGAATATTTGTAGAGTTTTCTTCTAGATATGTTGGTGGCAAAGACTTTTCTTGGAAGGAAATAGTTTCAGTTTATAGGTATGTAATCGGTACGTTGTCTTCGTGTTTTCTAGAGATATTCGCATTTATAAATCTCTCTATCGCTTTGAGGTTTGCTGTTAGAGAACCAGTAACTGGTTTTAACTCGCCTTTAACATGATTCACTGGCTACTCATCATCATAGATAGATGGCCTCTGCTGGACATAGGCCGACCCCAAGTGTCGCCACAACAACCAGCCCTGGGGGGTGGTCCAAGGTAACCGACATAGCCCGAAGGATCGCCAAACTGAAGTGGCAGTGGGCGCGCACCGCGTACCGGAAGACGCAGCGTTGGAAGGACTGATGACCTGGTCAGGGTCGCTGGTAGCCGATGGATGCGAAACGCACTAGCTACTGCTCGAGTGTAATTATTACCTTCCTCTTACCATTTACCTAATACTCGTATCTTCTGCCAGCCAAGTGGAAGTCGAAAAATAGCCTATGTCCATGCCTGGATATGGTCAAACCGTGTACCAATTTAAGTTTCAACCAAATCAAGAGGTAACAAACTAACTGACAGAGCTACTTTACATTTATGAGAGAATAATAAATGGAGATAATATAATAATAACAATCATTTTATTATCAGGCAACTGAGGGCCCATAGATAAAATACACAAAATTATCTTAAACAATAATAATCTAACACATATTATTAAACCTTATTAATTTCTATATACACTGATGTCCTACTGTTTTATTGTATTTTAACTCTTGCGTGCATAAAATAAAATATTAGATGTAGCAACATATTATTATAATGTCTTAATATACAAACAATTGAATTTTTAATCCGTTCCAAACGACTATCTAGTTTTATAATTCTCACATCATCATCAAATAATAATAGGCTTCCATTCAAATTCCCCGGCGGTCATAATCAGATTACTTGCAAGTATATATCGACGTTTATACAAATGGCACCGGCAGAGGGGCGGCCTATTTAATTACAAAGCTAGACGCAGTCACTGGTGCGTTCATGTGTGCAGTATTGAACTAACTCAGTCCATTTCTCCTGGCCGCCATGTAGATACAAATGTATGACGGATTGTTTTGAATTTTAAAGTAGGTAGGGTAGATCCGTACTCGCTGAGATTCGCGTTAGTTGAGATTCGTACTGATAAAAAATAGTTACTATCGTAATAAGGCGTAAGTGCTGATGTGTGTTAGTAATAAATGAAGGCTTTTTATACGATCTAATTTGGTTAGTAGAGATCTTATTTAGCTAAACCACAACGTTTAACAGTTTTAACGGATATAAAAATAAATATAGATATATAAATAAGTAAAAGTAACTCTCTCTACGACTACCTACTAACCAAATAGGCAGCTATATCATCGGATCAGCTATGAGCTATTGAAGGTTACGTATAAAAAGCCGAAGAGTTATAGGGCCGCAGTACACGGCGACGCCTTATCCGACGCTTCTATAACATGTAAGAGAATAAACGCAATACCTCTTAGGGGTTTGTACACACAACAACGACTTTTACTGGAACCATGATGGAACCAAACCCGAAATCGCAAAAAAAAAACAGTTGTTCAGTACATTTTGTCCAGTTATGCGATGTTTTTGCGATTTCAGTTCTGGTCCCATAGTAAAAGTTGTTCATATGATGAGCACAATGACCATTTAAGAGGTATTGCGTTTATTCTGTTACACATTGTTTAAAAGGCACTGTCAACTCTTTCCATGTTAATCACGCATGTCACCGTTTACTCGAACTATGTCACAAATGTCGGATAGAAACGGAAGACCGCAGGCGGTACGTGACAGAAGTTGTGGGCTTCTTTCACTGATCGGCTTCAGTCTTCTGTGTCGTGTTTCTCAGTGCACATTCAACGCGCAAATCCTAATACCTTTCACGTCTAACTAAGGTAAAGGCTTAATGTAACTGGTGTGTATATAACTGAGCACACGGTTGGCCCATAGTCGGATAAGGATTTAGGATAGTTTTTATTCCAATGGTGTGTTTCCTTGGGATAGTAAAACACTTTTCACATGGCCCTAACAACGGCAATAGCTATCATCATCTGCCTAACCTTTTCCTAACTCTATTGGGGATTTTGTGGCTTCTGACAATCCGCAACGACTGCCAAAGATCTACAAATGACAGCCAGGATCAACGGCTTAACGTGCTCTCTGAGGCACGGAGGAATCTCGGTATGCACCTATCCACAGACCGACCTCTGCAAGCGTTCCTTTACCTTAAAACTCGACCCGTGCGGCTTTTATAGCCGCACGAGTTGATTTGAGGGTAAAGCTTTTCTTTAGACACGAACTCCTCCATCGGCAATAGCCAGTTTAACTATATTTTACTGCCGTCTCTAGACGTTGCCAGCGCAGCGATTCCCTGCCCCGTGGGTAGGGCTATGAATATTTATCACTCTTGTCACTTCTAACAAGACAAGCAATATCTCAGTCAGAATTCCATCGTTTCATTTTTCCATCGTCACATCTAGTAAGCCAGTCCGAGCAATCGGTCAAAAGGAATGACGTAAGTCCGGCCAGGTAGCTGCTCCATATTCTTGCGGCAATGACCTGGAAGTTCATCGATCACCCTTTGCGGTAGGTCGCAGGTTGGAGGTATCGCGTGACAAAACAGTATAACGCTAAATATACCTATTTCACGCCGAATTTTTGGAGTTCTTACCTCACGAATTTCGTTTTGCGAGTCGGTTTATTGATTAACTTTTTCATTTGATTGTTTTGGGGTTCAGGGTTAGTGATTTTTCGATGTTAATATTGCTGGCGTTGGATATACACGTGGGAGAAAAGTTATTCTGCTATAACGTTGCTACTTCCCTAAGTACCTAGTTATGAGTTCAAAGGAACGTAAGACCGGTTAATACGGGGTAGGTAAATGTTCAACTTTTTAGGGGTGTTTCAAGACACGTGTAAAAAAACTTATGCCGTGGAAGGCCCGACGGCTTAATGAGTTAATTAGCTGTTCGAATTTTTGGTGTTCATTTTGTTCTGTAAATACGTCTTCGGGCTTATGTAGATATGAAAACAGTTATAGTGCATGGTAGTATCTAGCTACCCTGAACAACTATTCTTCCTTATTTTATGAGAACAAATGACCTGAAACATAACAGGTAACTCCACTATCCACCAACCCATCTACCGACTTTAACTTCGTCAGAATTCCTATTATTCTTTTTCATTCTAGTTCCACCCGGTACTTTTGCACGTAACTAAGTTAGGTTTTAATTGTTTCTGGTTGCTCCGCAGATTGCAACTGTGTACCGCGCGGCGCACGTAGCATTACGAAACAAACGCCTGTAGATTTTATGATAGCAACATGTATTAGTAAAACTTTTGCTGTTAAAAGTATTTAGGCGAATTAAACGGAACTTTGTTGCGTGCTCAGCTCTAGCTTAGTTCCTAAGTTAAATAGTCCAGAAATGGAGCTGTGCTGTGCTATGTGACTTTGGGAGCAACAATGTTATGTATATTTGGATGTCGCTAACATAACTAACTTTTGATGAGCTTTTTATTAAGATATTTCGACTATTGTTGGTGAGTGGAACCCAAAAGTGAACGCTATGTTACAGTATTTCCTAACACAGAAGTATTAAAAAGGCAAAACAAAGTAGTAGATACTTACCGACTTAAATACTTAGCGACGAAATGCTTGTGAGATAAGTGGGTAAGCTTCCCTAACTAATTTGTACCAAAACCGACATAGCAACAACCTTAGTAGATGAGTTTACGCTTAAACTAAGTAATAAACAATAATAGTACCTCGTGATTTTCATCAAGTGGAAATTAGTTTCTGTACAAATAATTATATTTATCGATTCGTTAAAGCGTGAATCCGCAGAATCCCGTGTTGATTAAACGTCGAGAGCCGTGGCGAGTCGTCTCGTTCCGCTGCCTACTGGGAAAGCCGCAAAATCAATCAATTTGTTGATTTATCTGACTCCGCGCAAAGAGACGTTCTACTACAACTCCTATTTCTAAGAAAAATATTTTAAACTAAATGTTTTACTTCGAATAGGTTTGCCACAATTTATTTTAGCATCTAAATGATATTTCATCAGGTCTCTCACGCGTGTGTGTTCAATAATAATATTAATTAACAAATCAATCAACGCTGCTTATTCCAGGATTTCATTCGAATAAATAAATCAACTCGATCACAGGTAAATGTGTTTGTCATAGACATCTGTGTGTATATTTTATAAAAAATCAAATAGGATATCGTACAACTGGATATTTTTGTATCAGAAGCTAGTTTTTTTTTAGGGAATATTAAATGTTATGTTATCGGTACGTTTAGTGGAAAGGAAATGTTCGCAAGCTAATTTCTACCTTCGGCTTCGCCCGCGTGATATATATTTTATGATCCCGAGAGAGCTGGACGAAAATCATCCTAATTCAGATCGTAGTTTACTCGTGTGCCAAGTTTCATCAAAGTCCGTTTAACGTTTTAGATATGAAAACGTAAGAGATAGTCAGATCGACAGACTCACACCTAGAAGAAACTTTGCCGATTATTGTCAATCTTCGAAGAGGTTTCACCCGTTTTAAAAGATTCACTTGACCCCGTTTAAATAATGCAAAGTCAAGCACTTAGCATGGGTACCACAGGGTAGCGAGCTATTAAATATGAGCTGGAACACTGGCTAAACGCTCAGCGACTTTGTCTAGACTATTAGTCGCCGAGGTCCTAGGTTGTTCTATCCGAACTGGGAGACGGCCAATGTCTAGACGCACGCAGGCATTAGATGCATATGCCTTGCCATATGCCATGCCTTGTGCATAGAATGATGAATGGGTTTATTAAGTTTCATTGATATAGGGTGGAACAAAAAAATTGGTATGCTTGTCAGACGTTAATTCCGCGTCGCTTGCATTTATTTATAGAGTAGCTCTTGCCCGTGACTCCGCCCGCCTGAATATCGGTTATCGCGTAAAAAGTAGCCTATGTCCTGCTCCATATCGCAAACTATAAATCTGTAAAATTTTATGACGATCCGTTTAGTCATTTTAGCATGAAAGCGTAACAAACATACTCGTACAAACAAACTTACTTTCGCATTTATAATAAAGTCAAAGTCAAAGTCAAAGCATTTATTTCAATTAAACCATTTACAGGCACTTTTGAATTGTCAAGGTCGGTCAGTCAAAGAGGTGAAGCTATTTGCACGTTCCAAAGCGTAGATCTCTATGGAGAAGAACGTACAAGAAACTCCATGGACACTCTTTTGAATCAATTAATTATTACAAAGTTGTGGTTACATTGTTCTTGTTGAAATTATTCATAGACATGTGAGAACGATGTAAAAAGACGTGCACGACAAAACCAAAAAAGGAACAATTCAAAATACTAACAAATTAAAACAAACCGTGGCAGTTGAGAGATGACCAGTCCCAGCTGACGGAGCCAAATGATGAATGAAACACAAACTGCACCATCAGAGAGACTTGAGTGAGCATGACACTCCCAACAGCCAGGGCACATTAAAGTCTTACCCAAAAATGATAGTTTGACTTGAAGGTACACAGTACTCACACATGTGCCGTTAATGCATGAAATTATACAATGCAAAATTAGTTCGAGTCTATACAATGAAAAATCTATGTTCTTTCAATATTCAGCGGGTCTCACAACTGCTAAAAATTAATTTGTGCGCCCTAGTGACTGTGGAGCAGGACCAGCATTGAGCCAAGCATTTTTATCTTCAATGTTAGTTACAATGTGATAAAATGGTCTCATAAGAAGTGGTTTCTGCTGGTGTGCTTTTATCTATACCGGTTGCATTAGGTTAGACTAAAAGCCGATTCCGACATAGTTGAGAAAAGGCAAGGCAGATTAATTGACTGAGACGTACTTTTCGAAATAAACACTAAATTACTTTCCGACTTCCCTTGAGATTCATTCAAATCTGGGTAAGCTCGCTTCATCGTTGACTTTGTTTCTGTCAGATCTGACGTAGACCCAAACCCAGCTCAAATAAAAAAAAAAGCAACAGTTTCCTTGTCGTTGTACGGTCGCAAATCCCCAAAGCCGTCTTTCAGTTTTGTCAATTCGTTACTTCTTTATCTAGTTCTCCAGGTACTATGTACGTAGCGCAAACCACATTTTTGAAGCGGCAGTCAAGGTCCTGGTAGGCTGGTATTGACAGAAGCTCTTAAAAATTCAAAAATAAATCTATTTAGCCTTTTTCCAACTACATTGGCGTTTCAGTTTGACCGAATGCATCCATCTGAATATTAGTATTTTATATGGCACTACTGCCAAGGCTTGCATAATCCACTAACTGGGCAATACAATACTCTGATATCTGATTTTCTGACTACAGCTATAACACTATAGGAAGTGGTGTGTTTTGTAAACGTTGACGTTCAAAAAGTGCTGGCACTCAGCCTAATTCAAATAAATAACTTTTGACTTTGGCTTAACTTAACTTGACTTCCACAGACCGACTGCCGCAAGCTTTGCTTAACCTTGAAGATCGAACCGCGCCACAGTTATTATTTGGCCACAATAGAATAACTTAGCACCTAATAATCATGTGGTAATTCATTTTCGGCTCCGCTAAACATTAAATATCGATCACCTGCCAGCATCAGATATTCAGTGCGCCGCCGACCTATTAGTGCTAATCCGATATCGCTGCTACTTGAGCTTGCAAATTGTTAATGGGCTATATCGCAGCAATTTTAGACAGGTATGCGCTATCTCCGTCTAGGGCGCAAGACGCAATCGATTGGAGTAATTGCTTGAGATTATTAGTTGAAATCAAACAGTTCGAAATACTAACTTTATATACCTACATGCCAGGGTTGCGGAATTTGTTCGAACAAGTGACCGCGGCCCTGGAACGCAAAGGGCATAAGGAGGAACACGGATGGGTTTTGGTCAGTAAGAGTCTGAAACTCCCTTTCGCTCCACCTAGAGTGTAAGAAGACATTTGATGATTTCCCATACTTAAAAAAAAATATTTGGTCAACGTAGGAATTCTCTTGCCTAGAAGTAACCTGTTCACTCTTGACTTAAACACTCCGTTGTAGTTAAAAAAGCACAGATTTCGGGCAAGGGATTCCACTCCTTAGCTGTAGTGAAAGTAGCTTATGTCTCTCTGCGCTAGAGTATTTTTCTGTCAGTGAAAGAATTTTTGAAATCGAATAAGAACTTCCAGACTTTATCTCCAGCAAAACAACAGTTTAATGCTGATATGATTCTAAAGTTCTCATTACAATCCTACCCTTCGCCTCTGGTGGAAATCAATTCTTTTCATAACTTGGTCATTGTAGGTTTTGCCCTGACACTATTAAGACAAACCTATTTTATTCAAATACAGCCTCTACGCCTGTTACAACATCCAACATAGCATAGCTGTGGCCACCGCGACAGCACGAGCAAAATATGTTTAAGCATCCCTGCTCCACAGAACCAGACGAATAAGTATCTAATGAAACATAGAAGCCAGCAAAATAAAATAATATTCAGCAGTTATTGAGCGACGTCCGCTACTGGCATCGGCCCGCGTCGTACAACCACTTCACATGTCACTAGCAAATGAAATGTGAATAATGGACTGCGAAACGCCGTACGAATTGGAAATAGCAACCAAATACAGCTTACAGAATTTGAAACTGTTGTTTTCACATGGCGCTCTGGAATTTTGTTATTTTGCGCGTTGTCTTTTCCATTTTCGCATTTTTTCGCCTCTGTTTTAATTTAAGTGACTTGAGCGTGAAAAGAATTGTTCTGTAGCTGTTTTTAATAAATGTTGAAGAAAAGAGGTTTGTAATCTTAGTTTAGTATGGCTGCGAGACAAGGGAAGGTAACCTTCTGTAACGTGGGTTCTAGACAATGTACCATTAAGATATATTGTAAAATAAAATGGGTGGCAAAGAAAAAAAAACAAAACATGTGTTACTTCGGAGTACACCGACTTTAACTTTCGATGTCTTTTTCGCCAACGTCCATACTACGTTGAATACACCGATTCTCGTCCGATCACCGAAGTAAAGTAACATCGGGCGCGGTCAGTACTTGGATGGGTGACCGCCTGGGAACACCGCGTGACGTAGGCTGTTTTTGCTTTTCTTATGTTTAAATCAAAAGTTCTATAAGCAAAAAAACTTTAAGTACTAGACTTAACGTTTTTTGCTTATAGAACTTTTGATAACATTGTGCATTTTTTTAATCAGACATTTCTGTTCCAAGGCTGGGCAAAGGCGTCCCCAAGTCCTTCCAAATTTTTTATACCACGCCGCCGCCGTCTCGAACCAGCCCTCACGGTTCTCGTCCAAATCATCTCGCCAGCTCTTTCTGGGCTGGCCTGCGCCTTCCATTTTCAGGAACCCACTGTGTGGAGACTCTTGCCCTGGTGTCCAAAAAAGAATATTTTTTGTTTATTAAATTCTGATCTATTCTAAACAGCTGTTTTTTTATTTTTAATAGGTAGTTGATGTTTTCATGAAGAAACAAACATATTATAGGTTTTTGCTATTTCCCTGATGAGATGAGATGTCAAGAATATGGTTACAATTTGTGTACAACAAAAGAAACGTTTGTAAGACCTTGCTTTCAGGTTTCGTCGGCTTAATGAGTACACCTTTGCTTACTTTGAAACTTTGCGTTTAGAATAAGAAAAACCGAGCGAAGAAAACTTTTTATACTTAGGTACTTAATTTCCCAACTCGGCTTATAAATAGGCTTTACCTGTATAACTGAAAATATAGGTTCTATTAAAAAAAGTACATAAATGGCGTTATGCCTGAGGAAATAACTACGCTTTTTACAGGTCTATAACTTATAATACTAATTTATATCCATTATGGAAGCACAAGTTATAATCTGAAAAGTAACTGGTATCGCGCATACCTATTTCTTTGTAATAAAAGCTTTTTACATTTTGTACTCTGTAATTATGAAACAATACAGAATTGTTATTTATTACGTATGACGCTTGGACGCTTGCCGCTTATTAAGGATTCCCAAAATAGTCAAATAACTACTATGAATGATTAATTATTTTTCTAATGGTAGGTATTTAGTTGGTACCGATGTATAAAGTTGACGAAAAAATATCAGTAATGCGTTTTAGGGTTTCTTAATCAACAACGAATCCTTTTAGTTTCTTCATGTCCGTCTGTCTGTCTGTCTGTCCGCGGTTTAGCTCAGAGACGCTTAGCACTAGAAAGTTGGAATTTGGAGGGTATACAATATTAATCACGCTGCCGAAATGGTAAATAAAGTCTTGTAAAAAAGATTTTTTTGGGTACACCCCCTACACGAGTTGCGAAAAAAATAATGGTAAAAACAAATAATATAATGAATTTAAATGGAAAACTATTACAGCTAAGTAGGCTTTACAAGTTGTGAATACATAATGTTAATAATAACAAACAAAAACAACCTTTTTCACAAAAAAAAAGAACCGACTTCCAAAAAACACTACAAAATTCAAAATAACTTTAATTTCGGGAGTCGGTGTTTTTGGTTGCTTCTTCGTTATTTGACACCGACTTCTCGCGTTTCACGTTTTTTTTGGAAGTCGGTTTCTTTTTTTTGTGAAAAAGTTTTTTATTTTTCACTTTTTAGTGTACCCCACACCTAATAACACCACAGGAAAGCAAAAATACGCAATTTTGTATACATGGATGATTTTTCCACATATTTTTTTTCCAGCTATTTGGATTTAAAAAACCAAACTACTGCACTGATTTTGATAAAATTTCAATGGGACCATTTGGGAAGTATACCCTTTACCCAATAAAAAAGAATTTTTCAAATCGGTTGGAAAGCGACGGAGTTATGCCCGAACAAACATAAAAAATACTGTAATAATTGAGAACCTCCTCCTTTTTTAGAAGTCGGTTAAAAAGCACCATTCTAAGTCGGTATTTGTGAGGTGCAACTACGGAACCCTACACTGCGCGTGGATCGAGACGCACTTGGCCGGTTTTCTTTCCTGCATCTTATCGTATTAATAACAACACAGAAATGTCAAAAAAATAAGTAGGTTTTTTTTTTAATAAATAGCAAAAAGTCAACGTCACGTGGTGTTCCCAGGCGGTCACCCATCCAAGTACTGACCGCGCCCGATACGTATTCCACGTAATATGGACATTGGCGACAAAAGGGCTCAAATTATTGAAAGGGTTGCGGATTTTGTTCGAAAGAGTTACCGCAGCCCTGGAAAGCAAAGGGCACTACGAGGAGCACGGATGGGTTTTAGTCAGTAAGAGTCTGATACTCACCACCCGCTCCACCCACAGCAGCAGGAGTCATTTGATGATTTCCCGTCTAAAAAAAGGGCTCAAATTCAAATTCAGTCTGTAGGTAAGACTGATTCAGATTACATTTTCATAACGTAGGTACCTACTTCTTTTTTTACGTCAAGGGATTTGCATTTTTTGGTTACTTCAGTGACGTGAACGTGTTTAAATGATTTTAAAAATATTCATTCAAAATTCTGATCTTGCTTAGAAAGAAGTTCAAATAATTTTTCACTCGTCATATCTACATAATTGCCATGCCATCATTGCATTGTCTGCCATGTTGTCTTTGCACCACCCTAAGGTCGACTGGTAGAAAATACCTATGGCATTAAATCCGCCTTTGTACAGTGTTTTTACTAGTCAATAAAGTTTTAATAAATAATAATAATCTACACTCCGATAGCTGCATACTTCGTCAAAATCAAAACCTAGGTATTAATATCTATATACGTCAGCTCCTGGCCATCTTAAAACAAAAGACGTCCCACACATTCGCACAGTCATGAACCCACAAGTAACTCCCCGACAATTGAAGAAACCTTTACATTCGCGGGACTGCATTAGGCCTACGCTATGAGTCGGAAAACGCGACACTTACCGACAACGAGAGTTTCTCCCCATTTATGACGTCACTTGATTTATTGCCAGCCTCCCCCAGACGATTGTTATTCTTTGTATTGAGTTCAACGAACTCTATGACTCAACAGATATTTTCAAGAAGCTACAAGCTACTATTATTTTTTTGTAAGACAGTAATGGTGGAATTAATTGGGTGTGTATGTTTAATTGGATGACTACTGCAGAAGGTGTTGAGCTCGTGGGATTGCAATTACGTCAATTACGTCAAGCAAGTAACATCATTATCTTTTGAGTGTTTTATATATGAAGAGTTTGGACATATTCATTTGATAGTTATGATTTAAACTACCAGCATTTAAAAAGGGAAAAACTGTTGTTTCAAGGAATGTGGAAGTCAACCCCAGTAAACAGGAAGGTCTGAAAACTGTCTAAGTGGGTACAAGTATTTATTTTACAAACTACAAAATAAACAATTTAGTATCCTCTCTACAGATATAACCTAAAGTACTGACTGTATAAATACTAATAAACAACTAGACTCGCGAAATGATGTACAAATTCTACAAGTCATATAACTAAAATTGAAGCTTCTCGGAATGTACACACATTCTGATAAGCTTCCATTTTAGTAAGCTTTGTTTTGCTTTATTAGAAAACAAATTAAAATTCGAAATCATTTGGATACGCATACAATGTCACCTAAGATCATTTTTTAGCTCATTTCTGTCAACGTTATGTGGAGACGGCAGCGTGGTGAGGTGAGGAGGTAAGCCATCGAACTTTGCTTCTCTACCTGGTTCTAAGAGCAGTCGTCAAAGTTTATTTTTACCGGACTGCGTCAGAAGGAGGGTAATGTTTTTCGAGCGGTTGTATGTATGTATGTCCATTTCTTTGGCACGCCCTACAGCCCAAACGGCTGGACGGATTTGACATATGCGCGACCCTGGAACGTAAAAGGCACTAAGAGGAGCATGGGTGGGTTTTAGTCAGTAGAAGTCTGACACTCCCTGCCGCTCAACCCAGAGCGGGAGGGGTCATTTGATGATTTCCCATCCAAAAAAAAAAAAAAAAGGTGCGTTAAATTCGTCAGAATTGTGGTGGTGGTGACATAAGATGAATAGATTTTCAAAACTCACTAAAATGTGGGAAATAAAAAATATAACTGTCAAAAAACACAACCGCTAAAAGCGACTAAAAGTTCCAAACAAGTTGCTTTTCAAGCAGTCTGATGCAGTTCAATCACAGATCTGAGACCACAAACGGCATCAGACTGCTTGAAAAGCGACTTGTTTGTCGCTAACTTTTTAGTCGCTTTTAGCGGTCGGGTTTTTTGACAGTCATTTTTTTATGAGTTACATTTTCGTATATCATGAGACATCTCTGCCTAGCCCTTTGGGGAATACAGGGCTGTTATGTAAAACTGGGTGTTGCTCGGAGCTTCGACCTAAGCTCTTTTGAAGCGGTTAACGGATTAAATGTTTATCATACGGCGGAAATCGGCTCCTGGAAAATCCAGTGGGTGTACCTATTCATAGGCTTTGCATCTGCAAACACCGTTTTAGAAATAATGATGTCCGACACGACCGATTTCTGAGACATTAAGTTACCTAAGTCTGATTGGCTACCCCAGAAATTCAGTGCTAGTATCGGAATCTACTTAATAGGTACACGGTCTATAGAGCCTGCCAGGGTTGCTTATTTTGTTCGAAAGAGTCACCGCGGCCCTGGAACGCAAAGGGCACTAGGAGGAGCATGGACGGGTTTTAGTCAGTAAAAGTCTGACACAGGGAGTGTCAGACTCCCCGCTCCACCCAAATCGGAAAGAGTCATTTAATGACCCATTCTTAAAAAAAGAGGTACATTGTATACATCACTTTATTGGTAACGAACGTTAACAGATGCATTGACATTTATGTCTGAAATGTTCAGACGTGGGTAAGTTCATTTAAAGCTGCTGTAGAGCCTGTAGGTAGACAGGCGCGACGCGACAATACAAGAACGATGCGACCATCATTTTATGGAAATCGTTCCCCGAAAATTATATGAAAAATCGATTTTGCAGTCGCTGTTTAACCATCGCGCGGCGAGGTTAAAAGCAGTAACTTAAGTTTATTATTGTAACAGTTTAAAAAAACCGTTACTTTTAGTCCGATTTCAGAAAATTGGTTGCTTTTTGGTGGATTCCTGGAGCTTACAAAATCGTCTTACTGCCCCCGTTGTATTGTGCGCTTACTCTCAAAAATCTCTGCATATCCTAGCCAATCCTCACCAAATCTCATCCTAGAGACCCATTTCGCAAGGTTAGGCATTTCGATCAAATTTCACAACAATTTATCATGTTCACACCATGCACCGAATACTATCATCCCTTAATTTCATGCATGATCTCCGGACCATATTGGTATATTTAGAATTTTGTTATAATATTCGTGTACCTTAACGATGGATATTCGGATCAGGTTGTTGGAGTGTGAGTAATCCGTCGGGACGGGTGGGGTACGGGCCCTGGTGGGGTATGACGGGTTGGTGGGGTCTTGCTACCCTCGCTGTGTCTGTCGTATGCTGTCATGGAGACTGGTTAGCTAGGACATGTTGCTTTTATCTTGTTGGCAGCATTTTTGTGGCGGGTGTGTCATTGTTTTTTGAAAGGAGCGTCAAAATGTCTGTATGCTAGATATTCTAAAGTCATTGAGTGACCTGCTTGGTGATAAACTTTTTATTTCTAGGGTCTGTGCGTCCGAATAATAAAAGAGAACCCGTTTAGGATCACTTCTATGTCTAGCTGATCGTCTGTCACGCCGACTCTGAACCTGTCGTTAAAATTTGGTACACATATTCTGTGATACAAAAACGGACGCGTAGGTAACGTTTATAAATTAAGTTTGAATAACGAGGTCAATTAATCAAAATAGAAAATAACAAACAGCTTGTCAAACTGCACCGTGTGACAGACATAGGATTTATATTTTAGAGAGAGGGTCTCAAATATATTTTTTCTTAACTTTAAAATACTTAACAGTTTTAAAGTTATGTAAGAAAATATATAAAACTTGACCATTCCCCCCTTATCTACAGGGTTTCGTTTTTTCAACCATAAAAAATATAGGCGCCTGTATTGTACGAAAAAACAAGCAACTTTTTCCTGTTGACCTCTTTAATCTATAACAAGAAATACTAAAGTGAATCCCGTACACAAAGGGCTTAGTATTAAAATATCAATCAACGATGTTAATTTTGTTGTTGACCAACTTTGAACAAGGCACACAGTCTCCCGAGATGGGATTGGCAAGGGTAAAGGTTATCAGAATTACAAAGAGAACCATTAATTAGGTACTGTTACTATTTTAAATTAATATTGGGAATTCCAATGATCTTTTGTTTGTCAGAAAAATTGCGATAAGAACATACATACGTAGGATTTTTGTAACAAGTGGCGACTTTGTTTCTACGGACCACACATTGAGTCATAAATGGCAGTACCTACAGTTTGTTTCCAGGACCTACACAGCCAGAATACCTTACTGACTTGGTGAGAAACATCATTGAGTCTTTATGTCAAGAGTGAATAGGTTACTTCTAGGCAAGCGTGCTCCATCGTCGACCACATCGTCGCTTACCATCAGGTGAGATAGTGGTCAAGCGCGTGCCTATCAATCATAATAAAAAAAAAAATATAATATATTTTTAACTCACTTCCAAAAAAAGGAGGAGGTTCTCAATTTGGTTGGTATTTTTTTTATTATGTAGACCTATTAGGTACTCCGAGGTTTCTGATTTGATTTCTGTGATTCTTTTTAGTTCGATGCGGTTTCCTTGCCATTTGGTCCCGTAAAAATTGAACTCAGTAAGTACAAAAACACCGATTTCCAAAATTAAAGTTATTTCACACCGTACATTGTTTGTAGTGTTTTTTATTTGGATAAGCAGTTTATTACAGTTGGTGGCATTTACTATAGTTCAATTACAGATTTGATGTCACCAACTGCATCAGACTGCTTGAAAAGTCATTTCTTCGGAAGTTAATAGTCGTTTTTTCTGATCGAATTTAAAAAAAAAATCGCTTTTTTTATGTTGTGACATTTTTTCCAACATCACACTAAAATATGACCACTCCTTTCTGGAACAGCCTGTATAACTACTTAGCTGTTTATCAAAATATAAATTTTAGTTTTCAACCCTAATACTGAATTCCCGCTATTTGACACCAGCCAATCGACGATCATTGTTGTAGCTGACTCTTTTTACGAAGTCAATCTACATAATATAATATAATTGGCTCCAGAAGTGCGTGATCTTATTTAAGAATGTTGATGTTGAGTAACTGACATCATCATTAAGGAAAAACTAGCAAAACAAAAAAAAAGTGACTTAAAAAAAACGACTGCAGTAGACGACTAAAAAGTTCCTATCAAATGACTTTTCATGTTGGTGGCACTAACTTCAGTTCAATTACAGATTTGATGTCAACAACTGCACTGCTTGAAAAGTGATTTGTTTTGAACGGGGTCGATTTTTTTTTTAATTTCACATATTTTTTGTTTTGCTAATGTTTCCTTAATGTATATCAGCTACCCAACATCACCCTTTAATATGACCACGGACTTCTGGAACATCCTGTTAGATGAGCTCATATTTGGATAAAAGCTCCCATTGTCCGAATACGGCTGATGAGGCGCGCCTAACCTTTTGTAAAACGCGATAGGGTTGTAACGGAACTTCGCCTCCGCATTTGAGGTGTTTCCGCAAACAATCGTATCACCACATGCGCGAGTTGGATTGAGCTTCGCTTATTACAGACTTGTGTAAGTCAGAAATTCTCCCAAGAGAACATATTCTGTAAATATGAAGTATCCTAGCCCACGGGTAGACCATGTTTCAATCCAGGAGATGGTCTAATCGTCCGTGAGCCAAGTTTCTTCCAAATCTGTTCAGCCGTTAAGAAGGGAAGAGGTAATAAACAAACAAACAAATTCACTTTCGCATTTATAATATTAGTTAGGATTAGTTATAAATATTGAATTGTCTATCTCCAAAGTTTTTCATCAGCCCTTCAAGAAATTTAAATGGGACCGTTTCGGAATAAACATCTTTCAAACCAAAAAACAACGAAAATCCGTCCATATAATATATGACGGAGTTATAGATACCTGAATATACCTACAAAAATAATTATAAACATCATAACCTCCTCCTTTTTATTTAGAAGTCGTTTTAAAAAGTTGCAAAGCACGACAACTGTTTTTTTTATGTAATTTACCTACTTTCTTCTTTATCGTGTGGGCATTAAGGTCGAACGACCCCACACACCCTAGTGTCAGAGTCTAAACCACCTCAAGGGCTTCTGACGTGGTTTGACGACCGCCATTTGGCGGCTGGGACCACCGGCTTGTACGTACCTTCCGAAGCACGGAATCATCTTTTTATCAGACAATCAGGTGATTCAAGCCTGCAATGTCCTAGCCGAACTGGAAATAACTTTATGCACACTTATCAATGCTATTCTGAGTAAAGCTTTGACCTTTTGATAATCAGCAAGTGGGTCGATGTTTTACTCAGAAAACAATGTATTGAATCCTCTATTATCCACCTTTACCTACGCGTCGTCGAGGAGATAAAAGTCTGTACCTCTTACCTGCCTCCGCTTAAAGACCTCCGTAACTTTTAATCCCTAATACACAGACATAGGTATCAAATTTATTTGTTCTGTTAATCGACCTCTCAATATCAGTACGTGGGGCGTACTTTAATTTTATTTGTGCAGTCAAAACAAGGGTCAGCTCTGATCCCTTTTCAATTAATTTATCCGAATAACCCGGGGCCCGCTTTTTACTCTATTACCATTTGGAAAATCGAAAATGCGAGTACATTGTGGCAACTTGACGAAGTAACAGATATATTATTATGTTGAGTTTGTTATGAATTTCTGTGTTTGGCGACTGTTTTAATAATTTTTTTTTGTGTTCCTGAATGAGTGACCGTTTGAATCTGAATAGAGGTGATATTACAAGAACGTATCCAGCCCAATGACATTATAAGTAAAAAAGTGTAGATAGGTTACATAATTATACAACATTCGATCTTCAAGAGCGGCACAATGTCACACACATTGTTATATGACACGTAGAAGTAGGATGGCATGTCGTAATTACCGGGAGCGGAAAAGAGACAAGACGAGGAAATGTGGCTAATTAGCCACATTTAGACGTAACCGCTTACTGAGTGCTTATAACCTATCTGCACCTTTTTACTTATAATATCATTGATCTAGCCCCATATTTGAACAACTTCACTCAGGATTAATATGATCGACACGATTGTAAAAAAAAAAAAAGTAAAACAACAGTGCTTTTTAAATTGGAAATAATCGCTTTCCCCTCTCAAATAGTCTACGTGTTGATAATATCTTTGGAACTCAAAGAATTAACTACGCAAAAAATATTCGGCCTGAATTTCAGTAATAGAGTTTTTGATGGAAAAATCTTGAAGAGTCCCAAGTTAAGTATAAAACATTAAACGATTTCTACGTGATTCTCGGAATAGCAGATTTTAGTAAAATGTCAAGTAGGTATCTACTAACAGGCAATAAAATAATAATAAACTTCTCAGACTTTCAGATTGTTGAAAATCTTGTTATCATTGACAATAAATTACATAACACATCATGCCTATATTACAAGAAGGTTAGGTAGAGGTGTACCTATATGCTAGGCAAGTGATATTTCTATCTACTTTTGTAGAGTAAAATGGAAATATTTCGCTCACACTGATTTCTATTTAATCACACGCCGTTATGGCGCGAAACTTTGATAGATGATTTTGACATAATTGTCAAATTTTGCAAAAAAAGGCTTGGACAGCAGAGAGGGGGGCGAGGCTTTCGTCATAAACCGGGCCATAAACCAAACTCAGGATCTCATGCTCAGCTGCAGCGCTGTCGAGAAGACCAACATGGCAGTCACTACCACGGTGAGGGAAACTACCAGTCACTACCAAAGTGAAATGACGTGCACCAAGTGGCAGCATAGAGACGACAGGTCCACGCACTGGTCAAAATGCTTATGTTATCCGACAATAGTGGATTGACGTCTGCCTTATGGTTATACCTTATGTCACTTTTTAGTAGAGGACCCGTCGCCTACGCAGCGACAACGGGTGGCGTCAATTTTTCCAAAAATCTTCATTGAGTTTGCCTATAACAAATTGATACAAAAATATGTCAGTTTTATTACTGTATCAGTTTATTGAAGCAATAATTGTCGAGGTGAACTCGAGCGTGGCATTTCAAGTATGAGGGAGTTCCTATGATACTCAACGTGAGGGGTTACCGAGAAGACGTATTAATTCATACGCTTTTATATTGCCATAATGTGCCTCGGTCTTATTTATTGTATTGCGATATGAATACAATGTATTTATATATGTCGCAGCCAATTAGATCAATCAGCCGTTTAATTAAAAGCCAAGCCTTTTCATTTAAATGCGCCGATTTTACAGCGACCTAAGTGACATCTTTTGTTCAATATCGTTATATGCCTTGCCCATGTCACAAGTCGCTGATTAAACGGTGCAGTTAAATGAAAACGCTAGGCTTTTAACGAAACGACTGATTAAGCAAGATGGCTGCGTCATATCCACACATTCATAGGTTGTAAGAAATTTTTTTGACTACTAACCAAAACCAAACCGTTGAGCATCCAATTGGCAAAAAATTCAATTTGTACACCATTTAATTATTGGATGTAAGCAACTTGAATCAATTGTTTAAAACACATTAATTGATTATATTAGATATGGTTCCGTAATATACCTAGACATATTAATTGGACTTAGCGTTGATTGAGAACTCATTTTATGTAAAAATTGCTATTATTCCTTAAGTGACGTCTCTTCTTTTAAATTTTTTGACTTTATCAGCTCAATATTATGATTTAAATGGACGCCTGTCTAAAAGTGTCGAGTTATGTCATAATAATTGCTATCAATTGCCCCGTTCTTTTTTAATAATTACATTTTGACGTTTTGTGTAACTTTCACCTGATTTCTCTGAAATTGCGCGAGCGCTTGATAAAATACCCCCATTATAGATTACGTTATCAAATAAATGTAATGGTGCGTTAAAAAGAATTGTGTGAAATAGAAAAAACGCAGTCAATTTTTAAGTGCTTATAAACTATTGTGTTCGATTAGTATAAAACGAGAACTTTATAAGAAAACTAATTCAAATGAAAAGTCTGGCTGATTAGAAACTAATTAACTGTAACAAGTCTATGATTAAATTAAGAAGATACACAAAACTGAGTCAGAGTAGTGGGAATAGTGGAAACATTATATGTACTTTCAGAAGAAAATTAATCTAATTGCCAATCTATTTCCAGTAGACAAAGTATTGAACATTTAACTCGGATAAAAGAAAATTTTACGTGGAATTAAGAATTGTGTTGTGAAGAAAGTTTTAAGTTTAAATGCGGATAGTTATAAGGGTAAATTATTATTATTATAATTATAAGCCCGTAGTGTCCCACTGCAGGGCAAAGGCCTCCCTTCTTTCGTTCCACCTCAATCTGTCTTGAGCAATCTGAGTCCAATCCTTTAGGTAGGGTAAATAAGTAAATATATATATATTAATATGTAATAAATATATAAATAGGGTAAATAAATAAGTAATAAGGGTAAATGTAGACTAAAAAAATCGGTTGATGAACACAGTCCATCATGGAAGGTGACGTAGCTGCAAAGGAGGCAACAAAGCTACTAACAGAAGAGGTAACTATTAACATGCAAATAAATGTTTGGACATGCTGCACTGATCACAATTAAAATAAATTGAGATCAGTGCAGAGGATGGTTACAGGTAATATTTGTCAGTTGAGACGGCGATGATTGGAGGAGGCCTTGACTGGTATTAGTTGGGGAAATCTATGTCCTGCAGTGGTTGGGAGGGACACATATCCAGCATTGAACGCCTTTCGGCTAAATGCTGATAAAAGCCACCTACTTAAGTCTTGGAAGGAACCTCAAAACAGAATACCATTGTC
The DNA here is from genome assembly GCA_947386135.1 of Melanchra persicariae. Lineage (NCBI taxonomy): Eukaryota > Metazoa > Arthropoda > Insecta > Lepidoptera > Noctuidae > Melanchra > Melanchra persicariae. The sequence goes on from OX376659.1 coordinate 7,932,183, forward strand.
GGCAAAGCTTAAACACCTTTAACTTGTTAGTATGTTTATGTGCTGCCGATGAGATCCCGTCAAAAGCAACGGTAGTCATTGTTGCATGCAACTAGCACCGTGGCAGAACAAATATTGTTTAAAAGTTACGGTGAGGCGTGAAATAGCGTGTTGCAGAGCCGACTGCCGTTATCTGGAGGCATTGTGCCTTCGCTCAATATTATCAATGCATGTGTGTATTTACGCCTTTTAGCTAAGTGAAAATACCGAGGATAGGACCTAGTAACGTAGGTAACTAGGTACGATGCATCCTAATCCTTACTATAATATTATAATGCGAAAGTGAATTTGTTTGATACGCTTACACGCCTAAATCGGTTAAATTTTGATGAATTTTGGTACATAGATAAATGGGACGTTGGAGACGGTTATGGGGTGCTTTAACAACTACTAGTTTGACTATGAAAAAAAACAGCGGATTGCTAGTAAGTATGAGAAGTCCCAATGGCGTAAAATGCAAGACTACAATCTGAAAAAGAAACAAGATAACGATAGATAAAAGGATAGCCTTTCACGGAACGATTTTATTGAAAAATCAACTTATTGCTGTTTTATTAGCTGTTGCTGTGTTGAGTTTTCTGCGGATTGTGATCATGCAAATAGTTTTATCAATTTGAAGAAGACGCGTTATGAAAGAAGGTACAAAAATGAGAATATGGATATCAATGGTTTGATCGAGCCTAGAGCAACGAATATTACTTGCTTTAGCATCCAGAAAGCAAATCTCAAAATGGCACCTCTCAAGGAGAACTAAAAGCATTGTCAGATCCGTTACGCACTATCTTGCTACCTAGATACGTTCCAAATCCTGGCAAGTTCACAAATCCGAGAACATAAGCTCGGTTAGGTTGGCCAAGCGGACGGTACCTACATATGTCGGTTGGCTACCGCAGAATGGCTGCTTTCTGCATTATTTACCTTTCCCACGTTCTAATCTGGTGTGACGTTTCTGTAATAACTTGCGGTGCTTCTGTAATACTGCGAGGTGCAAGGATTAAAGGAAATTATAATGGTCAAGATGTAGATGCGGCGAATATGTACGAGAAAGGGAGGTGTTGTCGTCTTATATTTAGTACATTTATGACTAAACATTCTGAGTGTATTAAATAACCATTATTTTTTCACATAGACAAAGACAAAGACCTAAACTCGATCACGCCTAGAAAGCGACAGATGAGGTCTACACTGGAATTAGCGTGCCCAGACGATGCTGGTTCACTCTTGCTTTAATTCCACCAGCTCAACCAACGAGACCATTATTTGCTTTTATTTCCCATGCTCCAGCATAATTCAAGGTCATGTCATGTCTACACATCATTCCTCGCAAAAATGCCCATTCTTATTCTTCAGGCAGATGAATTAAATTTTTCGTATAATCAAACCGTTGGATTACAACAGCGGTACCCGTACATGTCTCAAGGTCCGTGAATCGTGACTGGCTGGCACCGTGGTACCGGGTATTAGAACCAGCCATCATGTATTATTCATGCCACGCTTTGTAATCAGTCACAGGTGCCGATGTATCGACGCCAGTGCCATTTTTTTTTCGTTAATTTTTTTGCCATTTTTTTTATTAGACGCACTCGGAATGGTAATTTTTTGGTCCTCCGGGAGATTTGGGTTGACGGTGTTTCGATGTGGAAATAATATACTGAATCTACTTCATTTTTTAAATTGCTCCTAATGTTACTTCATCATCATCATCATTGGCAGTCTTGTTCAACCCACTGCTGAGTTTAGTTTTCCTACCTGTCTCTTACATGTCATGCTTCCTTGCTCTGTTTGAGTCACAATTCAACCAAGTCTATAAATTATTTAGCTTAGGTACCTTTTTCTATCTTTATATTTTAATGCTTAAATCTAAGTCGCCATAAGATTCTTCTTCACCGCTAGCTTTATTTCCAGACATAATCAGCCATGATTCCACTGTTCGTTATTCACCACTTACTGAAGCCCGTTAGCTGTTTAGAGAGCCTATTGAATTGTCACGATTGCACTATCGAAATCTCTCAGCTTGTTACCAAATTAAATGGACCGTATTTGAAATAGACCATTATTGAAATTACAGCTAGATTTCATCGATTTACAAACTTACTAAAGAAAAAAGTAGCTGAGCCATTGCCATTTTTATGGACTAAAATTTAAATTCTAGCAATATAAATAAAAAGCGAATGAATGAAAATGAACTTGGCATACAAGTATGAATGTAATAAAAATGCACTGATGCAGGGCCGCATTGCTTGGTTAATAACCTAATAAACTATGAGCAACTAGTTCTGATCCTTGCATGTTCTATATCACGCTGTGAACACAACCGCGGTCCGCGATACGAGCGACGCTCCGTAGTTCCGCGCACACCCGTCACAGCCCTGTGTCGCCCCCGTCGCCGCCGGTAGTACTGCCCGGCGCTTGTTGAGAGTGGACGTACGCTTCTTGCGCTCCGCACTCTAAGTCAACGCTCGAAACAAGTTTCACAATTTAACTTCGGACAATTTTAAACATATTTAGATACACATCACAATGGACTTGAGTGATCACCCAAAAAGTACTTTTCTCGATGTAATTTCTTAATTTTATTTACTTTTCTTGTGGAATTTGTGGTTTATTATCTAGATTGAAAGATACGGTTCGTAAAGGTGTAATAGAAACACAAGTGAAATTGTTTATTGTTCTAAAAGACAATCCGTTGAGGAGTTTGAATTTTCTGTTGTTTTTTATTGTTTACGAGGACGCAAACCTTAGCGTGTTGAAAAGAGACAAGATGAGGTCCAAGCGCGCAAGGGCGACAGGTGTGGTTGCTTTGGCGGTTCTGTTGGCAACTATAACAGGTAAGTTTGTTCACTACTACCAACTTTATCCTTTGTTTTCATTTAATAAGTGGTTTATAGATTCTAATATAACTTGATTTTGACCGAATAAAACTATATTTTCCAAGAAAATACTCGTAGTATTTGCACTAAGTTTATCAAACTTGATAACATTTTTTTTCTGATGTTGGCACTGATGTGTGTGTGAATCATTCAAACAAGTTTTGTTTGAGGTTATGTTTTGATAAAAAGGTTACATTTAACTTTACCTCAGGGTCGCATGCAAATGTGATTAATTGAACAATACAAGTGAGTAAAATATAAAGTTGCACCAACTCTATTATAAGTACTTACCTTTAATTTTATAGTACTCGAGATTTGATTAACGTCGAAGCGGCTACAAATACTTCTAACATTAAGTACTAATTAGTTTCTACTAATGAAACTCTCACAAGAAATCTCAAGATGTCTAACAAGAAAGTAATGAAAGATAAAGAAAATAAATGGATATTGATAGAAGCAAAGATGCCCTTTAAATTGAGAAGAGGTTGCACAGGAGAAATTCCGAACCCCATTAATGCAATAACTAATGAACAACTAAAAAACTCGCAATTAACCATTGTGCAGTCTTCACTTGAGAAAAAGAACAGTAATCATTCACCTAGATCCGAAGCGAAAACAATTAGAAACTTCAGTGGATTGTCGAACGTGACGATTAGCGACAAGCCAAGGCCTAGTTGTGCAAAAACCGTTGAAGTCCGTTATACAATGAGCAGGTGGCTACTACGGAAGTCGGTCTTTCCAGGAATAATTGTAAATTATGCCACATTTGTTCACCACCTAACCGAGCGTTACTTTCTCATCGAACTGAATCAATCAAATTGGAAATCTATATTCGGAAGCTTGTATCTTTAACAACTGAATTTTTTCACACGAGCCCAACTGGAATTGTAAATTGTAGTTCCTTTGCTCGTTTTGAAGAATTGATGCTGCTCGAGGTTTTGGGGCTTTCTTCCATTAGATTAAATTGGCAGTAATTCTTTCCCTCCTCCTTATATTCTTCAATCAATCTGGATAACTTGGCCTTGTGGTAAAACATTGGCCCCTCGTATGTTGGGAGGGTGAACGTTTTTTTTTTTATTTATTTTACCGCTTTCGGGAAGACTTAACTACTACAGCAGTTTTACTTTACTGCCAGTGCCAGGCAGGTCGCATGAGCAAACATTCTTACATCTTTTCTGATTTTTACCGGCAATGAATATTTTCAGCCTTTGAATAAAAACTATTTTTAAACCATAAATTATGCTTACCTTAAACACTGATTAGCAGATTCTAAATTAATTTTTTGCAGAGAATCTGCTATTACACATATACTATGGTTAGATTTTTTATATGAATAAGCCTGCTAATGTTTTCCGACTTCCAAATGCATAGTTCACAAACATTTTTGTACTCTCTCTCTCTTATTCGTCGTCTGAAAATAAAAAAGTACATGTTAAAAATCCATTTAATAAAATGCAAAATGAGTCCCTTCACTATAATTGGGAATATTAATTCTGCAGACTCAGAGAGAGGATTAATGAAACGATAATTAAATTGAATTTTCAGTTTCGTAGTATGAATGAAAATCATATTTTTGATCCAATGATAAAGCACCGACAGTATCGGCATGATCCCCGGATCAATAACCTGGCATCGCCTCGCTGAGCGTGAGAGCTTTCATTACATATCTGCTGTAATGAGTATTAAGTTAGCAAACTATAGTCTGAAGATATTGCGCTGGAATTGCACTTCAGATAAACCAGTATCAAGTATATGCCATTATAGAGAGGCTGTTATCCCGAAGATTATTAAAGAGAATAATATACAGGCTGAGGATATGTTCCATAAAGGCTTAAGTAACTATTGAAACTATTATCTCGTATCTACACATGGAATACAATTCATACAAATTCTAAGCATCTGCCGTGTCATTACCCTCAGTCATTTAAGCCTGTTAACGCAGCGAGACCGCTGTAATGGCATGTTGACGGCACTTTCCACGGTCATGTCATGACCGTTTGTGATTATGACTAGCAATAAGATGCAGAGATATTACTTTATATTTCAGTTAGAATAACGTCTCATTGGTCTTATGGCACGCAGCTGGAGATGATGAGGTTCTGAATTCGTAAAGCAAGCAAGGTTTTTGGGAGATCGAGCTAGAATCGTGCCCAGTACGTGATTGAAAATTCGGTCCCAATCCCATAAAATCTAATGCCATTATCGACCAACTTGATTCTTCTAAAACGTACAGGTTATGGTTGTCGGATGTAATACGAAAATTCAGCTAAAGCAAAACAATGACTAATCGAAACGACTGAAATAATACGTTTTCCCATTTCTCCGTCAGAATATCCGTTTCAATATTTCTGTCAATGCCAGCATTTATTGGAAGTAGTTCGTAACTTCCTTGAATTATTTTAGTGATGCATTCTAGAGCTAAATTAATTTAGCTCTCAAGATTATATATCGGCTACTGGAGCTTCCTGGATGCGAATAGCAACTTGGGATCTAATGCGTTTCTGATTGTGCAACACTGTTACTGTTACACTATTTAGAGACATTATAATTTCGACAACGTATTAGATATCTTTTATTATAGCTATAAACTCATGTATGCCACATGTAACTACATTTGGAAAAATGGTCACGTTTGTTAAAACAATTTTCACATCAACATACGTGTTAGTAAATGAAGTAATTTTACATCTAACTGTACGGACGCGTGATGTGGGTCATCTCGATGAATCATGTGAACTCAGACTAACACGTTAAATTGCCTTACGTTACGTGACATCGTAATCTTGTACTAACGAAGATCAGATAGGTTTCTTAAGAACGTTAGACGAGCTATCACTTTACAGGTAACTTTATTACTTTTCCGTTTATTGTGTAAAGAAAAGTGGTTAAGCAAATAAAACTGAAATTGCTCTTGGTGATTGGAAACACTTTTACGTAAGGAAATATTGTTCTTCCGTACACTGCTGCTACTCAAAAAATTAATTTTTTTAACAAAATAAACAACAGATTCAATGAACAATTTCAATTTAGAAGACAAACACAGGCGGACAGGCCTAACAGAATCTCCGTTCATGCACAAGACCGTTGAATTACATTTCGTGTTCGATCAAGACTACACAAGCCGGTCATTAAGTAAACAATACACGTTTATGCTACAACCGGCCAGCACGTTACTGGGCTATGTCATCAATTGATAAGCCTTATCTTATCCAGTACAGGTGCTTCCCTATCGGGGACGCATTCGACGTAAACCGTCCCAGATAAGGACTCGACGAAATTCTATGCAAAAACGGACGCCTGAATTACGCTCGTGTTTTTGTTGACACCTTGTATTGTGAAGCTAATCTTAAGGCTATTGTGAAAGTTATCTTAAAGGAAAGACATTTTCAGAGAACTCAGAATACATTTATTAAACGGTACAAGATATAAACTTCTCAGTTAACGATCGATGTCAGAGAGGTCTTAAACAAAAAAGCTTTTAAATAGGGCCAGGTGTTATAGTATTTACGCTGTATTCAGCACACATTCGAAATTCCTAATGAGTCGTCATTTAGGACCCAAGAAATGCAAGACAACGTTTACAATACGAAAAGAAACACGACAACGCGGAAGTACAGCAGAGTTTCAAACTTTACAACCATAACCATTGAGCTGATTATTATGACAAAACTTTTACTTCAAGAAACAAAGAAGTTCAAGGTTATTATGATAGCATTAGTGTAATTGTATCAACTTTCTATATTACATAAAGCTGTCAAAGTTATTTTTAAAGTTAACGTCTTGGAACGATCGTATTACATTAGGCGCCAGGCCGTATCCTCTGAATATAATATTCGCCTACACGGTTATTAAACGCTACGAAGCTTTAGTTTTTGTGTACCTAGTGATTTTTTGTAGGCTCCAAATTTTTTATAAGAAAGCGAATATCTGAAAAAAAATATCTGACGTCTCAATGGGTGAGCCTGCGGTTGCTAAATTACCTGCTCCCATTTTTTTGACAATTTTTTCTCCAAAAAGTTTCACTGCTACGAGTCTCGAAGTTTACTGTCTTCTTTCTTTCTATTTTCTAGGATATGTGTTTCCGTTTCCCTAAGCATCGCGTCGGTATCGCTTTCGTGTGGTCGTTGAGTTACTGATAAAACCTGTAGCCCAGACCGGTTGGACGACGGGATGTCGGGCCTGACGATTTTCGCAACATTACCTTACGCAGGAATGTCGTATGAAATTTTTTTGTCCACTGCAGCCGATTTGGTATCGTTAAAGCAGATTTTTGGGATTGCAGGAACTTACCAGTGTCTGGTTAAGGCTTGAGTGTCAAGGAAACTGTAACTGCGATTTTGTTTTTATTGTGTTTTTGTGTATAATAAACAATTTTGCTTTCTTTCTTTTCTTCTTAACCAAAGAGCCATCTTGATTGACTGTAATGATTTTGCTTTTAATACTACGTAACATAAAAGGCTATGCAAGACTATGTTACAACTTTACACGTTTTATAATATCCGTTCTAGTTTTATAACGATGTAAGTATTTTTATTTAATATAATGGTTAGTTAATAAGACTTGAAGTAATGTTCTGATAACATTCTTGATAACAATTGAAGGTCTAAGGTAAAATGAGATTGTTTTGGTAATCAGTCATTTTCTTCGTAATCCTTCATTCCAAGAGATTTGAAATCTGTACGTGTGAGAATGATGGTCGTTATTTAATCAGTCCTTTTTATAGATTCCAAAATGGACTTTAGAACTGCGAGAAATCAGAATTGAAAAACATGGTAATGACACAGTTGTAATGTTCAAGTTGAAAAAACCCATCCCAAACACAATTCATTCAAATAAAACCATACAATACATATGAGCAGAAACGTCACAGACCGTTAGCAACTTACTGTTACGAAAATCTGAACAATTAGTTCTGCCTTTGCTTAAAACATTTTTAATTCGTTATACTTGCATCATCATAACACGGTCGAAAAAGGTAAGCAGCTACCAGCTAAATTGTTAAGAGTAAAAGTGATGCTTTCTAATTCGTCAATGTTCGAAGCTAGGTTCAGAGGTCCACCATGAAAGTTGGGAGCATCGGAATTTTACGAATCATTTGTCATTCAATTGCAGTTTTTATCCCGAGGTTGCGATAGGTCGTGTTGCAAATAACTCAGTGTACTACGAACTAAAACCGAAATCGTGTATCGTATCTACCAGCCACCGCCATGGTTCGTGTTGTCTTTTTTGTTATAGCTGGCGTTTCATGGTAGACCGATTTCCCTTTGTGGAGATCGGAGGTGTGACCAATTTTGATGTCATAATTTTAGATTTCTTTCTAAGAATATCATTGGTTCATGGTTTGAAGAGTTTTAATTGATGCTCTCGTTTCAACTTTTTCTAATGTTCAGGCGCCACGGAAGCGCGAGCGATTTATTACAACGTATATATCTATTAATTACACATACAGATTGCTCAATTTGTACTAATCTTACGTATAAAAGAAGTTGAAAAAGGTAATTTGATTATTCATGTCAGCATTGAGAGCTAGTTAGTAATAAAGATTTCAATAGCCTTTTGAGCAGTCCAATTTTCAATAAAAAATTGTCCGCCTTCTAAGAACTAGATCTGATTGCCAATAAATTCGTTTGTGTCGCTAGCCCAACCATTAAGAGGTCGCCTGGGTTCATTGAATGCTTCGCTGTGATTTATTTTGACGTTAAAACTATGTTGTTATAATTTTGAGTCTCAGTTTTACCCTGTTAAGTGTTTTAAAAATAATATCCTCAAGGCCCGTCGAAAAGTCATCTGCATTACCAAAGTTAAGTTTTAGCGCAGTTATGTGGTTTTGATTTGTCAACAAAACCAAGTAAAAAGTACTGGAAAGTCCTCCTATTCTTAACCAGGAAGAACATAGTGGTACTGATGCAAGCATGAAAATATCACACAGTGAAAGGTTAAGGGACCAACTATTTTCATCATTTGGTAACATCGTCAGTATATTCAAACATCAAAGCTACATTGTGTTTGTGTTCCGTGACATAATTGTCTTCTCAACGATCTATTGTGAGTCAGGGACTAAGGAACTAGAGGTTCAGGTTCTGCAGAATCTTTCTACTATCAGTATACTGCTACTTTTAGTGCTACTAAAACTACATCCTGTTCATTTACCTACTAAATAAAAATCTTAAATTCATTCACTAACAGGCAACGTATAACCTAAACCACTGGGTCCTAGTAACATGAAACAGTGAGCCTTAAGAGGGACCCCTTTCAAAGAGTTTTTGAAAATGTGTCTTATAAGGGTGTCAAATATGGGATGAAGGTATGGGAGTTCTTCATTTCTTCAGGCACATGGCTTGTCAACTTGCTAACGTTCCATCGGGCCACTTGACTTCTTCCACTCTGGGCGGAGCGGAAGGGAGTGTCAGACTCTTACTGACTAAAACCCATCCGTGTTCCTTCTATTGCCCTTTGCATTCCAGGGCCGCGGTTCGAAGAAATTCCGCAACCCTAGCAGGCTCCATCAGGCCTCTTACAAACACAAAAGTGGGCGTTAACAGCTGACTAATACATTATACCAGCACATAAATACCTACAATTGTTTCATTCAACCTAATTCATGCTTACGCAGACGGTATCAGTGGAAATGCGTAGTATCAATCATTCTACCAATAAGCGTAGTAGGTACCTACTACTTATTAATGAATCACTGTTGTGACGGATGTCCGTAATGTGTGAATGTGAATTAGAAGTAATGGTCCGGATATATTTATTTACTATCATAAAGATTAAGTTGTTAATTTGTTGTTGATAGAAATGTGAAATTAATTGAGTGTCGAACAGGTGTAAGTTGACGATAACATACTGCATTGAAACTGGAAATGAAAAATTTTTTTGCTTTCATGTTCTACAGTAACCGGTGTAACGTTTAAAACGGTTTAGAAGTGTCTATCTAAAGTACTGGCTAACTGGCCCTGTATTGCCATAACTTGGAAAGGATTTGCGCTAAGTGGGTAAGCAGCCAAACATGCCAAGTAGCTCTTCCAAGTGCAAGGCCTGACTGTTTTATAAATGAAATATTGTAATGTTAGTGTATGATGATAAAGCATAAGGGTATGCGCGCACTACGAAAATAAATCGTTGCGAAGAATATTCGTCAATCTGTGAACAACAGAAATATACTACAATCCACGCACTGCGAAAATAAATCATTTGCGATTTATTTTCGCAGATGCGAAATCATACGTATATTTTGTACCCTATGAAGCGGTACTAGCTTCGCACATTGCGGAAAAAATCGGAAGCGCAGCGGTAAATTTTTATCATATTCACGAAGATCGTTATACCGTACGTAAAAAAATCCTTTAGAATGTCTTACTGCTGTCAAAGGATGGACCCAGTAACGTTTAGTTATCTGTGTTAGGCACAGTGACTGTCTTGGCCCTGCTTTTGGCTCTGCTATTTCGCAGGCGATAATAAATCGTAGTGCGCGTAGGAATTATTGTCGTTTGCAATTTTATTTCGCACTTTAAAAGTTGCAACGATTTATTTTCGTAGTGCGCGCATACCCTAAGGCGAGCGAAGCGATTGGGCGAGACAAAACCAGAAGTCGTTCACAGTCACAACATGACACTAGAACAGTTTAAACTGTCATCATTACTTAACCAATACAGAGTTTAGATAGTCGAACAGCGAATCATGTCACAGCCATAAAGATGTCACATGCAATGTTATGACTTCGTAAATTGTTTGAAACGGCCAGCACGGGCTTATAGGAATAAAACCTCATTGTTCAATTGGTCTGATGAGAGTTCATAGACATAGATAATGGACTGAGCAATAACCTCACAAAATTGGCTACGCTGTAGAAATAGACAAAGGACTGTACTGCCAATGCCTGTTTCTGTAGCTCGCAGTATTGCAGGTGAAACTACAAGGCCAATCTGAATATTTACTGACTGCACGGTGGCTTCATGTCTCTCACACTTTTATGCTGTATCACTTCAAACCTGTATTATAAACGACAAGGCGACATAAATATGTCGCACTGTGTTTATGTCGTTTAAAATGTGACAATTATAACAAAATGTAATTATTGACACATTTTCGCAACGGATGCTGTTAAATAAATGGCAAAATGTATCAAAGCTGTCAGATTGTCACCTAGGTTGTATTAAAAAGCCTATGAATTGGTAAGCTCAGTCCATTCTCCTTGTTTATGTGAAAGAAAGACTCAGTACGCGTGCTTGGTCAACGTTTAAAACATCAAAGACAACGGGTTTGTGGTACAATGTAGCAATCAGAGTGTGTCGGTGAGACCAGGCTGACGGCCGGCGACCGAGCGTCCGCGGACCTTGACGAACTCACGGGGTTGCATACTCACTACACGTTATACAAGTTTTTCGCACCGAGCCATTTAAACTGTCTCCTTTACTTCTTTTTCGTACGTCTCTGTCTTTAAATCAGTCTATACTTCGCCATCTTCGCACGGTGGGTGCGAGTTAGACCGTTAAAGATATTTAACGGTCTCGCTCGTGTAAGACCAGAAAGCGAAACGGCTAGACAAAGCTGTTTCAACGTAATTTACAGCTAAATTATAAGAGTTTACTGTAAACTGCATTGATTTCGTTGTCAAGTTATGTACGCTGAAAATCAATTGGTAAAGGATAATGCAACAGTTTCAAAGTCTCGTATTTCTTGAAGTTTTCAAGGCAGTCATTGCTTAAACATAATTAAGACTAAACAAGCAATAAGGACGACGTGAAATATTAATGCATATTTTATTATGTTCATACACCATCAACGGCCAAACTACAAATTACGGCCATGTTAAATTAACGGTTCAATTAATGTAACTTGTAGTGAGAAAATCCGTGTACCGTGGTTTCAGTTAATTTGTTGAATTCAATTAATTATAAATTTTTGTATTGGTTTATCGGTTTTCATCAGTACACTTCAAAAATAAAGCTACCTGTTTTGTTAATTAAATTATTGCTAGTGGAATTTCAATTATATTATCGGTAACTGTATTTTTTTTAATGAAATTATTACTAATTATTAATATAAGATGTTGTTCGAGCTTTCGTTCGAGTTAGTAATTAATTATGAATAATACTGAAATAGGTAGACATTAATAATATTACATTATAGGTATACCTATAAATGATTTTAAGATATAAATAATTTAGTTGGTTAAATTATTAGACGCAGGTATATTAATGCTGGTAACCACATTGACTTTATGTATATATTCTATTGTGATCTTTACTAAATAATCTGATACTCTTCGATAATATTGCTATCAAAGACAAGTCTGCTATACAAGCTCTATATTATTATATTCAGTGGCAAAAATACCTACAACTCAACAAGGTACCAAAGTTTGCCGGCAAAAAGATCTTTGTCATGTCATCATGTGCCTATCAAAAGATATTTTGAAGAGCTGAAAGCAAAAGACGTTATTAATAGTAATTCTGACTGAATTAGTTTAAACTGCAAACTTTTTTCATTTGTTTAAGAATATTAACCACTTTTACTATAGGATCAATCTGATAAAAGTTGCTAATGTTCTTGAGTAGTTTTACCACCGAGTGCAAATGAGTAATAAGTCACCCTGTATACATACAGCTGCAGGGTTAAACTGCAATTACATTCACAAGTCAAAAACCCAACACTGTAAAGTGAATAAATGTGTTTCTGTCAGTAGACTCAGCCGGTGACAAATGGTTTTATAGAAAATTGGACGCAACAACACACGTAGATACTCGCGCAAACAAATGTAGCTATGTTATGTGTAAGCATGACAAAATAGTTATAATTCGACTTCTTTGAAAATTAACCTACGAAGGTTAAGTTAAAATTTACATAATTTTAGGCTTTTTGAAGATTGCTCAAGCAGATCTAATCGAGAAGTGTTCGAAATTGCTGTTTTTGTATATCAACTAGCAACTTGGCAAAACAACAATATTTATTTTAATAAAAACGTGGCCCCATACACACTTGTTGTGCGTGTTATAGTTAGGGTCCAGAATAAATGATATGCAATTTAGGTTGTACTGAATATTATGAAGGTTTATTCACGGGTCACAATTACTCGGTTATATTACTACAGTAAATATAGGATATGGCTGGGCGAAGGTATGTAAGCGACTAGCGTGCCCGGCTATGGCGTTCCCTTACAATATCAAAAATGCCATTCAGCTAATCGCATCGCTAAGGTCGCTACATCACACCCCCCCTTTCTCCAAAATTTTTTACATTGCTCACAATAAAAAAAAATGAAATACACTGGGTTACAATTGTGCGTACATATCTTACACGACACACTATAGATTTTAATTTGTTAAAGAATGCGATCTTTATTTTTTTAATAAAAATAAAGGCCAGTATAATTTAAATTCCAAATTGTCCCATGCCTATACATAGCGCAGAATAATTAAAAGGTCAAGGCACATCGTCGCAGATTCGATTCAAAGCACATTCGCGAGACTTCGCACGATGTTGTCAGGCTCGCACCAATTCTATTATTTTACACTTTATACGTTACTTAGTGGAAGTTCAAGTTACCGTGACGTCAGCATCGTGTTAACAAGATGTCTTGATTCTATCATCTCTTTAAAAATGCGCCATGTATGTGTAAATCAGCCATGTAGAATAAATCTGTGTGTCAAACAATCGACTTCAGTCAATCAACCGAAACTAAAAAGTCACGTAATTAAACTATCAAACATCGCGCAGCACCACTTTGCGTCATTCAGATTGTCATGCAAAAACTCCCGAATTATTTAATAAAGCGTACCATCCGTTAAAACTATGGCCGTCAGAAAAAGAAAAAAAAACCGCGAAAAAAGGGCGCGCGCCAGCCAAGGAGCAAGAGAAATGCAATAATTTGCATTTTATTTCCCACACACAGACACGAATTTCGTTCTCGTAACTGTTTCCCACCATTGTGGTGCAGTATAATTGTACAATGTTAATGATTCCGCGCGATCTTCACTATCTGCCTCACATCTCTGACTCGCACCGTGAATACTGGCCGTTATAACTCACTTTACTTTTTAAACAATGTTCATGTATACGTATGTCTCAATTTTTCACACCTTGTTAGGGCTGCGTTTCGCATGTCTCTAATTACCATATTTCGACAAGAATGAGACGTCTTCACGTAATATATTGGTACTAAAAATGAAAGTCTTGCATGCCGGTCTAATAAAGTGAGTAACGCTCCAGTTTTCGAAAGGTATTTATGACGTTTTCACTTGCACTTATGTGCCTTAATCACGTAAAGAATACCATAGGAATGCCTTTATTTTTAAGCTTAATTTCTCTGTTCCCAGCTTTTTTTAACTGTATAGAGGTTGTTATTTTATTCATATGATATTGTGCCTCCATAAACCCAAAGGTAAAAGCCTCTTGAAGATCCGTAATAAAATCTTACGTACCGCAAAAAGGTCGCTTTATGAATGGTTTCCTGAGGTCATATCCCAGATGATCCTAAAAAGTAACTGCAAAACAAAGTAGAATGATTTATGAACATCCTTGAAGGTGCAGAAGCTATTCGTTTTCTAAACATTGGGCAGGCAGCGGTTAATAGACAAGACTTGTTTGCAGTGTTATGTCTTGATAACTTTGAGACAAGCAACTTGGAGTTAAAGAGGACTCGAGACAGTTGTCGGTCATCATAACTTCTGCCTTGTCAGGTCCTTATGTAAATGAACTCCAGAACTAAGTCTGGAATAGCTTAAGTTTTAAAATCACTCTAAAATATTGAGTGGGAAACATTGTGAAAAGCAAAATCCTTTAGATTGTAAATAAAAATCATGATTCCAAAAATGAACCAGATACCTAAATTAATTACTAAGCAAAGCCACTCGTAAATAGAATGACAATCGTAATTAGCAACCTGATACCACTACGGCTAAGATAAAAATAAAAGACAAGGATTCGCAATCATTGACAATAACAACCTTTCACGAAACAAAAAAAAGAAGCAACGAAACATTATTTCACAATGAACAATCCGACGCATTCCCCGAGAATGCATTCCGATAAAACAATTCGCTCTCATTGATACAGAAACTGAATTATTCAAGTACTTTCACATTATCTCTCTGTAATGATTCATTGGTATCTTTATGTGGCTATTTTGGATCATAAGTGGAGTGATAACCATGGCTGGAGTACCAATCGGAGGAACATTACTCGAACAGGAAGAGAGGGTCCGTTTAATGTTCGATATTAAACGCCTCCGCTTAGATATGAGTGGCTAACGTCTTCATCTTGATAAGGAGTTCGGTTGTTGATAATCAATGAGGTCTTGGTTCCTTTGCTGTTTCTTTGAAATTTGGGATATGGCCTCTTTTGACTTGTAGCTGTTTATTAAAGAACTTGGTCAGTTATATTGAAATTAGAAGGTATGATTCATAAGGTCACATCAAACAAAGAAGTAATAAGTCTACAAAATAAAACAAGAAGAATCAACTGAGCATTTAATGTCCAGGAAACATCCCAAACATAACTTCACATTTTTATCAGCCGGAAATCCCGAAAAAGGACAGGAACTTATCCATAAAATTTCATGCAAATCTTATCTGAAGGAAAAAATCTAATTCAGCAACTGCTGTTGTTCCACATTACGCTTTATGAAGCAGGCAATGCAAAAAGGATTTCACATTAACCACGGTACATGGAACTCAAAGGTTATGTGAGGAGACCGGTGAACAGGAAACCGGTACAAGGTCAGGACTCCTCTTTGTACGTTTTATTTACCTCGTATATTTACCAAACATATCGAAATATTTATCTGCCTGAGTGAAGTTGTAAAAGATGCGGCATGTGCTATTCCCACATTATAAATACGTATCGTGAGATTTTTGTTAAGACATCTACGTTTGTGGGATTAAAGATATATCTACGTAGTATTTTCATCTGTTTATCTGAGTATCTTCATCTTATTTTCAAGATAAGGGTGTCTTTTTCTTTTCTTAGTTAGACCTTTGTGCTTGGTTTCATTATGCTTATTGTGTGACAAAAATGATTGTTGATGGGTTTAGTAAAAAAGTGTGAAAGCGACTTTCAAAGTAGTAAGGATATTGCCAACTTGTTACTTCCCATCTCCATTCACCATGATCCTTTGCTTCAACATTTAGGCAAGCAACAAGTAGGTACTCATTTACATTTCTTCTATGTTTCCTCAAGAAAATTCTCCATATAGGGAAAATCTAATAAAACGGATCATTATCTCGTTAGGAAACCAGGACGGCAGAGCACATTATTTTCATACCCAACTTATATGCCCCGCGTCGTGTGGTCAAGTGCTTAGGCATTTTATTAGCAGTTTCAGTGGTTTTGGTGGCACTGGCTCGCCTTTACGGCTGTGACGTCATCGAATGAATGCTACTTTGGCCGCATGCCAACTGATAGCCACTCGACCCGGCTTACCCCGATGCTTAATGCCCGGGTAATGACCCACCGTTTCCAGCAGGTTACCAGAAGTTTCTTCGAGTGGTCATAAGTACTTACGTAGTCTGTAACTCTGTAAGTAGGTTACGTTGAAAGGGTTATAACTTGGACGAGTCATTTGATGATGCGATAAAGTCGTTACACTTATGAGTTAGCTCGCTTGAAATGCGATCGTTGAGTCTGGGTTTGACGACCATTTATGTTGAAACTAACTTGGTAATGGCTTCCTACATTCTATTTTTTTCAGAATCATTATGGAGAAAACGATTATCTTTCTTATGTTTTTCTTTAAACGACGTAATTAGTTCAAAGCGGTTCATTAAATCATTTGATCTTGGTAATACTTCAAAAGCATCAACAGCGGGCCCAACATTGAGCCTTGCGTCAAAAACTTTCAAACAAGGCAGAGTGACAGTTGGGAAGCAGCTTCCCTTTTCAATCAAGTCAGAATTCGTTTTGTTAGCTAAAGGTAATTAGTCTCACAACAATGAAGGTTAGTCGCAGCCGTGATAAGAGGGTTGTCAGCCTTCATAAATATTAATGGGCCCACTTGTCTTTGTCTTGTATTAAAATTAATGTGTTCAATTGCTCGTAGCATAACTCGTTCACTGAGACCCCTTTCGCGGTAAAATTATCATTTTTCTCTTTGGCCGATGAAAAGGCTCGTCATGCTCTTTTGTTTTGATTCCCTTGCATTGGTAAAATAGCAGTGCAAGAAACAAGAATATCCATACATAGTCGATCTATTCTGTGATTTGACAAAGCTATTTATTTCTCACCGGAACAAAAGTAACCAATAAATTTTCATTCAAATGAATCTTGCAAAAAAAGATGCAATTATTATAAGTTATGGAAACGCTTTGTTCAGAATATTCACATAGCAGAAATTACTGCCTGACTCATGCTGAAAATAATAGTCAATAAATCTAAATGAAATGCATTTGTATGAAAAACCGTATATCATCATTAAATATATTAACTATGCTGTTCACGCTTGAAATACAGCAGTGAATAAAACAAGGTTTCAAATTTTACAAATTAACACCATTTTGCATTAAGTCTGGCGTGCACTCATGAGTAGGTACACATTGGACACACAATTCGGATTTACATTTTTCTCACAAACAATAGTATGTAACTAGAATTCAAGTGCAAATATGACATAATTATTATTCAGATGAATATTTTAATAAGTTGTTTAATTACTATGATATATTATTAGTAGCAGCTGCATGAGAGTTGCCGGAAATCGAGTTGAATGGCGTGCACTAGGAGAGGCCTATGTCGTGCAGTGGACTGCTTTACGCTAAAGATGTGTATAAACACATTTTTTTTTTAAATATTTCTTGACTAAATCACAAAATTGATGAAAAAACTGAAGATATTGACAAAGATGATAAATACTGTAGAACAAAAGTAATAACAATTTGAAACCCTACAGCAAAAACCAGTTGACAATTTTGTAGTAAGCGTGAAAGTCGGTAATGTTACACAGATTCCTAGACCGCCTTGAAAAACCAGTGGCGCCACAAAAACTAGGTTTCAGCTTCATTCATTCAGTTTTTGCTAGTGAAGTAACGGCTGCTTGTAATCGTTGAGTAATTACGACAATATTGATCGAATAAATGTTGCTGGAATTAAAACGGTACTTACTTACTTAAATAGTTTCTATTTGTCCTTGGTCTCTTGTGTAGCCTGTTACAGTTATATTTGTAAAGTGTATTTTTGACGTAGTTAGTTTTTGTCAACAATGCACAATACACTTATTAATAATAATTATCTTTCCGTCACATCATGACATATGGTAGGTATAAGTAATAATATAAATGTTGGAAATACCGTCCCTGCTTCTATAATTGGCCTGGAATTTTGTTGTGACATATTGAATCAATAACTATCAGTTATTGAGAGTGATAACTCATCGTCATACATAACTGTACAACAATACACGACAACACTGATCGTAAAAAAATACTTGCTGCGTCTGTCAATTTATATTTACTACTACGCTCTCTTGAAGCACAGCGTCAAATAAAAAGTTATTTACTCCATTAGTACTCATAAAATTTAATACGTTTTTAAGTAAAACTGAGGCCTGCTTAATGTGTCATCAAGCGGTTGTTTACGGCGTTTCAACGAGGCAACGCAATTAGGAACATCCTGGGGGAGGCAAGTTCCTGAAACTTTAACAGTACTGCAAGATATGCTGGCTAAGCACCTATAAAAATGCCGAGTGGTAGACCAAATTTGACGGTGTAGTTGTTAACGATTGTTTACGTAAAACTCAGTTTAAGTGTTCTTAGTAACACAAGCTTTGTAATTAGTGCTCTGTTTGGAACATCAATAGATTTTGTCTTATTTTAGGGAGTATTACAATCTTACTAGCATTGAATGAGACTCGTCTGCAGACAATTTAACAACAGTCGTTTCCTTAAATTCAGTTCGGTCTTCATAGTCTTCTGTAAGTAGAGTTTTAAATTACACTATCTCGGTTTTAAACGACTGAAATCTTTGTTCTGGGCTGAAAGCTTTAAAACTTGTAGTAAGTACTTTGAATTTTGAAGTTACAATTTGTACGTTATGTATAAAATTTAACGTAGGTAGATAGAGAGACAGCGTCTTGATTTTTATACAAAAGTTAAGTAACTCGTCAACTAGCCCCAATGACGTAGGTAAATATGAAGTTTTATGTGTAATATGCCATTTAGTATAAATATGACAGTTCCGAGAATTGAGGTTATTACTTTTCGAAGAAAATATTTCAATTTCACTTTGAACGACATTAAAAGTCGTGGGTGGCAACACAAATAAAGCTTGAAAACCGTTTGTCCACGAAACAGAAATAGAATATCCACTATATTTTCAAGAAACATATCAAGTACATACGAATCTCTGCTTCCGTGTGTAGAAAGAGTACTTCAGCTTCCTCTCAAGAAATTACACATCCGTTCATCAAATCAGACCCATTCTGAACAATCACACTTGCGTGACATTTCACACGTTACAGTGGCGTTCATAGCAGTGACTCAGTCTGTCTGGGCATTATTTGGGCAACTTTTATTGACGTTAACGCATATCGTATCCGGCAGGGACCCAGTGACGTATCACATTACTTTTGAATAAACAAAGGGGACAATTAGGGTTTCAACCTCATGAAGGAAGTGGTACGTTGATTAAAGTTAAACATTAGTGGGAGAGCGTTAGTTGCATGTTGCATTCAGCTGGTCGGCTATGATTATTATTTGAATAGCGACTGGGTAGTATGACGTCAGATATGATCTGTCTGGGTTTTTAGATATGCGATGTAAGATGTACAGAGAATTTTTTTGAAAAGATTAAAAATGTATTAGCAAGTGTTTTCCTGTTTGTGTTAAACCTAAAGTAGAAAAATAGGACTATACGATTCGGTGCATAAGCAAAAAAATACATCAAAATGCACTCAAAGTATTTGCGAAATACAGATAATCCCACATATCTCGCATATGGTAAACGGATAAAAGGGTTTGCTATCCGATTTTAATTGAAATTTCGCATCAAGGTTTTTTTTACCAATTTTGTTCCCGAGCACTGACGAATTTATGATTAAAGCGAAACGAAATTTCGCAAATCCATTCAATATTGAATCAGTTTATTAAATCAGAATCCAAATGATAAAAGTAACTATTTGACGATTCTAATGAAGTCCTATGTAAGCTGACAGTGCCGAAAATCGAGAAGAATTTTCTTTGAGAAAATTGTATTACCTACTTCCTTGAGGCTAATTTTCATTTCTTGTCCTCGCCTTTTAGAAAATTCTTGGGTAAAGTTACTAAGGTTTCAGGCTTCAGCTGTGTAAATAGCTATTTTTCTTTCTTTGTTTAATAATATAATTTCAATATCACTTAACTAAATACAAACTGAGATGTTGGGTCCATAAGGGCTAAGTAATGTTTCTTCTCCCAGTCGTTCTAAGTTCATCCCAGCTTATAAATTAACGTAGACATTCAGCTAATTGGTTCAATTACGAATGCGACACGGCCGCATTCCATGACTTACCACTGTTATCTAAACGACGCCATTTTATTATTTCAGACTGCAAGCCCGATTGTCACTTGTTATGTAGAGCATAAATTATTCGAATTCGTTCTATTGTTTTTATTTGCTCTGTGCCAAAAAAGAGGCGTTTAACCCTAGCGGATCAGTGTTGCGAACATAAAATAAAGTTACAACAATAGGCAGAACTGAATCACTGGAGTTGCCATTAAAATGTTAATTTTCCGTTATAGTTTAATTTAAATAAGTAGGAAGCATCGAATTAATTTCTTCTTAGTCATGCGTAATTTTTTGGCACACATAAAACCGTTTTATTAGTCATACATTAATTAATATAATATTATGCAATATTTATGTGTCATTTAAATGTGTGCTACATTGAACTTTTAATCATGAAGTTTCCGAGTTATTGAATATTATAAGAAGGGTTTAACGATGTCCGCTTGCCAACTGTCGCCTTCCCCGAATTTGGAGCAGTTTGCTTGCAATTATTAAAGCACGTAGCTTCGTTTCCAACAGGAGGAAATAATGCCAAAACGTGTTCTCGAAATTTCTTGAAAAAAGTCCTCGAACGGGTGTTATTAAACATTCTTTACTTGGAATAGCTTTTTAAATTGCCGCTTATTTTTATAAAATATGAGGAAGAAATGAATATTAGTGTCGTGATTGCAAAATGCGGTTTCTTAACTGATGTTATAGGTTCGATTCCGTGTAGAATAAAATGCTAAATTAGATTTTTAACAAATTAAGTCTACTTTTGCCATAGGCGATTTCTAAGTAAAAGGTGTCGTGTATGTGGAAGAATGTGGAACTATTTTTATCTATTTCTGCTCACAAGAGTCATCGTTTTATCGGATAAAGCCTCACGAACAAAATGTATCTTTTTGAAAGGCGTGGTAGTCGGTATATTAAAACTTTTCCACGTAGTAGGCGCTATGCACAATGCAATGACATGCAGGTTGAACCTACACACGAACTGATGATGCCTACGAGGTATTAGGGTACACTTAGGGGTCAAAAGTGCAATCAATCAACGAAAGCTAAGGTGTCTAAAATTTCGTTGTAAAAGGACGTTCACAACTAGTAACATCTATACTTGCTTTAGATTATATAGCTTTCCGTCCGAACATTGCTCTAAAGCAGACGTGTTTTTGGTTACTCCGTAAATTTTTAAAACTACCTCAAGTCTCAAAATAAATATTTCCAAAATAATAATTTAAGTTAAAAGTTTTTAAGTTAAACTCTTAAAAAGTCAAGTTTAACAATAATATCAAGTAAAACAAGTCAACTTGGAGTTTCTGGATATGGGCTCTGGATGCCACTGGAAGAAATATTAAAAACATCCACTACCAGGTTAGCATGGACCGAGACAATTACGAAAGACTGTGAGAACTAAGAACGAACGGGTGAGTGAGACAAAATCATAAATAAAATAGTATTGTATCCAAGAAAAAGTACCAGGGTCGCATAAATACACACGACTTAATCGGCAATACAAGAAGGCCATTTTCGAAATTATTGCTAAGCGTTCAAGTGGCTCATTTGGCAAGCCTTTCAGACCCGTACTTGAGGTCCCGAGTTCGAATCTCACAGGTCACAGATATTCTTTTTGTGTTTTGTTGCTTTCCTGTTTTAAACTTTGACCGATCCTTATTATAATAAAATGCCGTTACGTCGAACTCCACCACCGACTCTAGCTATACAAGACGATTCGGAACCCGATATGCCAACGGAAAAAGTGGATCTTGATCCCAATATTACTCAACGTAAGCGCAAGTTTGATCAGGTGGACGATTTGAATGTGTTTATGAGTGAAATGAAGAACCTCTTCGCCAAATTTGAAATGGAACAAAATGATAAATACAATGCTCTTAATGCATCTATGATTGAAATAAGAGAGCTAAACGCATCAATTAAAACATCATGTGAGTTTGTGACCGGAAAATACGACGAACTCTTGAAGGAATTTAGTAAACTAACGTCGGAGCGAAAGGAAAACTTAGCCTACATTCAGATACTGGAAGAAAAGGTTGAAAACTTGGAAAGAGTTCAAAGATCTTCTTGCCTGGAGCTAAGGAACATACCAGCTAAATTAAAAGAAACAAAGGAAGACTTATCAAAGATTGTAATTGACACTGGTAAATCCTTAAACGTTCCAATAAGCGCTTCTGACATACGTGATGTATACCGAATAAATACAAAAAATGAAACTAATAAACCCATTTTAGTCAACTTTACGACAATAATCACAAAGGAAAAAGTAGTTCAATGTATAAAAAAGTATAATCGAACCAACATAAGTAACAAGTTTTCAACCGCTAAACTACACATAAATGGACCGGATGTCCCAGTCTACATTTCTGAACATCTTACTTTCAAGGCAAAACGCTTGTACTTCTTAGCTAGAGATTTTTCTAAAACAAATGGGTACTCCTTCTGCTGGACGGCCCATGGGAAGGTTTTTATACGGAGGAAGGAAGGTCAAACTGCGCATTGCATTGGCAATGAATCTGACTTGAAGAGCCTAAAAATTGAAGATTGACTATTTCTTAACAATATTTGTTATTTTTCACCTATTTTAATTACCATAATCTTAGTTTTAGAATATGCATGCTTTAATTTAATTTATGTTTTTACACGGAAATACATATCTAGCGCTTTTGTAACCCTAACACACATATCTTGCACACGTCGTACTCTTCTTAGACCCACTTACATTCCCGTCACTCATATAAACTCTTTTAAAAAACTTGAAACTACAACCAAAATATTAAATACTTTTAACAAAAATGGCTGCCAGAGACGAAACCTTGGACCCTTTACCAGCACCTTAATAATTATCTGCTTCACTAGTGGATAACTTAAACAAGTTTATGGATTCCATAGAATCCTATAATGTTTCCCAATCCTTCATGTGTTCGCCAGACCAATGTTTGCAGCATCTACAATCCACTAAAAAAACACTGAATACATTGCATGTAAACATTCGAAGTTTAAACCGGAACTTTGACGGCCTTAATGTTCTTATTCACTCCATGGATGTTAAGTGTGATATAGTTATTCTCTCTGAGTGTTGGTTGAGTAAAACTACTGACATTCCTATTTTAGATGGTTTTTGCTCCGCTAAGTCCGCTTTTACAAACCAGAATGACGGTGTATTAATCTACATTCGTTCTGAGTTAGATTATAGGATTTCCGAGCCCGTGTTTCAGGATGCTAACTGCCTTATTTTGAAGCTAGACCCAGACATAGTAATTGTTGCAATCTACCGATCACCTTCGGTCAGAAATATTGAAAATTTTATTAGCTCCCTGAACGATATACTGAGTTCCTTTACATCGGTGAAAACGGTGGCAGTTATAGGAGATTTAAACATTAATATTTGTCCAGGAAATAGTGACTCGAACTCTGAGGAGTATTTAAATGTAATGGCTTTTCATGGGCTTCTACCGGCCCATCTATTCCCTACACGTGTGGATAACTGCCTTGACCACGTATTTGTAAAATCAAACAAATGTTCAACAACGTTTGTTTTAGAGTCATTCTTTACTGACCATGCCCCCGTCTTGTTTTGTCTTGAGACTGTCTCTTTTGTTGAGAAACCTAAAAGCTTTATCCGCCAGATTAACCTTCCGGATGTCATTGGGTTCTTGGAAAAATCGGACTTCTCTAGTATTTCAAATAGTACAGACCCCAATCTAAGTGCCGAACTACTTATTTCAATTTTATCTGACGCTATTAACAAACACAGCAAATTAAAGAGGGTCCCGCATAGGAAGCGAATTATTAAGCCATGGATCACCCCTGGCCTTTTGAGATGCATACGTAATCGTGACAAGTTGCACTTGAAATCAAAACAGGATCCTAAAAACCTCATAATTAAACTGACGTATTCAAGATATCGAAACTACTGCAACAACTTGCTCAAGACTATTAAGTGCAATTATGAAGAACAACAGCTTCAGAGAGCCAGAGGTGATCCCAAAGCGACTTGGGATATCATAAAAACTATCATTTACAAAAGTACCACACCCACCAGCAAATCAAGGGATCTTCTTAAGATCTGTGATGATCCTCAGTCCTCTGTCAACGCCATAAACAATTACTTCGCGAATGTCGGAGGTAATCTTGCTCACAAGATACGGCAACATGCAACCAGCAATAACTTTGCCTTTAATTCCATGTTCAACCCGCAAGGCAACTCATTGGTTTTGCTTGAAGCTGACTTTGATGAGGTGAACCGTATAATCTCGGAATTAAAGCATAACTGTGCAGTTGGATGTGATGGCATACCTGCTGCAGTTATTAAAGCTGCTAAGCATGTTCTCATCCCTCCCATCACTCATGTATGCAATCTGTGCTTGACACATGGTATTTTCCCAAAGTCTTTCAAAAAGGCTTTAGTTACACCGATATTTAAGGGTGGGGAAGGGGATCGTGTTGAAAGCTATCGGCCAATATCAGTTCTTACAACCCTCTCTAAGATCCTTGAAAAAATCTTAAATAAAAGACTAATTAAGTTTTTAGATCACAATAATGCGATTGCTCCTAATCAATACGGCTTTAGGAAAGGTAAATCAACAGAAGATGCTGTGCTTGAACTATCAAATCACATCGCAAAGAATCTAGACACTAAGAAGAAAACCATAGGGATATTTCTAGAC
Organism: Melanchra persicariae; assembly: GCA_947386135.1. Taxonomy (NCBI): domain Eukaryota; kingdom Metazoa; phylum Arthropoda; class Insecta; order Lepidoptera; family Noctuidae; genus Melanchra; species Melanchra persicariae. The sequence goes on from OX376659.1 coordinate 7,957,231, forward strand.
TTGGCCAAGGCTTTTGACACGGTCTCTACCTCCATCCTTTTAAAAGGATTGGAGGCTCTAGGAATAAGAGAGACAGCTTTGAATATTTTTCGTGACTACCTGTCTGAGCGTAGCCAACGGGTCAAGGTTGAGAGCTATACTAGCAATGAAGAGAACTTGTTTTTCGGAGTTCCACAGGGCAGTGTGCTAGGCCCTACTCTCTTTCTTGTGTATGTAAACAGGCTGTGCCAACTCTCTATACCGGACTGCAAGATTCTTGTATATGCAGATGATACGGCACTAATTATAAGTGGTGATACCTGGGCCTCTGCTCACCGTTCGGCTGAGAATGCGCTTGGTGTTGTGATGGATTGGCTTTCCTGTAATCTGCTCACTTTGAATGTCTCAAAAACACATTACGTTACCTTCTCTGCGAACTCTTCTACACAGCCTAGTATTCCGCACATAAAGGCTCATAGATGCTCCCATCCTGCGTTTAACACATGCGATTGCCCTGTCATTCATAAAACATCTTGCGTTAAGTATCTAGGAGTGCACATTGACTGCACTCTAAGTTGGAACAAACACATAGACGTTATGGTATCTCGTGTACGTAAGCTTATGTTTCCAATGAAAAAGCTTAGAACCGTGGTTACTGCCCCACTGCTGAAAACCATTTATTTTGCTTTAGCGCAGTCAATTCTAACCTATTGCATCCCTGTTTGGGGCGGAACATATAAAACTCTTATGCTTCGACTTGAGAGGGTGCAGAGAGCGGTTTTGAAGGTGATGCTTCACAAACCCTATCGATATTCCACAATCCAATTATACAGAGACATATCTGTGCTTTCCGTCAGGCAACTTTGTGCACTCCATATAGTCCTACGTACACATTCCTCACTGATTTATGACCCAAAATTCCTTACACATAAGCGACGTAAGGACATGGTTTGCCCTTCTATTAAAGCCAATACTGCTCTAGCAAGTCGACACTTTCCGAACTTGAGTGGTCGCCTTTATAACGCACTCAATAAAGTTTGCAAAATATATACTCTCCCGAAATATAAATGTAAAAGCGTTGTAAGTCAATATCTTCAGGGTCTTACCTACGACGAGACTGAAAGATTATTCGCCAGAAATATATAACTAACTAAGCACTATTATACATTTCATACACACATAAACTCACCTTTAATCAAAAGTATTTCCATGCATGCTTTAACTTTAATTTTAACCAATCAATTATTATCAATTTATTATAATCAATTACTATTAATTTATTTAAATGCAAATTGTGTTACCTATACTATTTTATTACTAATTTATACACGAGTATTCTACTATTTTTTAATGAGATAACGAAAACGTACCAAAATCCTATCAGTTTGTTTGTTATTTATATGCTATTATTATGTTATTATTATGTTATGTTTGATGTTTAGAGCTGTAGGAGGAAGGCGCCGGTGTCTGTCACACAGTTCATACTAGCACAGACATCGTCGTTTACTCTATCTTTTAAAAGAAAAACATAACTTTGTACAATGTTTTTGAATAGGATAGATGATTTGTACCCACCTTTTTGTTAATAAATTATTATTATTATTATTATTATTAGATTCTACGCTGTTGATTAGATCTGTCGTAAACCATTTTCGTTCGCCTGCAAACAAATTTTAGACGCTTTGTCTATGGTAGAGTGTGACGGCACTTTTAACCGTGACTGTACTTTGCTGTAAAAAAGTAGAAGTTTTCGCCCTACAGAAAAGCCATCTGCTAATTTCGTCACTTATCCAGTCTGATAAAAGTATAAATTCTTCTAAAGCAAGTATTTTTATTCGGTTTTAGTTCTAAAATTATATGCTTTTAGCATCGTGTGAGAAGGCAGTGCGGTAATCACGTTACTGCGATGCATTAACTTCCCAGTTCCCACCTGCTGTCAGGAAAGAAAAAAATGTATCAGCTTTATTTGCAAACGGAAATTGTATCAGTTGGCAAGAAAGTGCTCGGTGTTATAAATATAAGGCTTGTGTAGGAACCACGTTTATGGACTAGCCTGAACTTCACACGAAGTGATGATGTATGAATGGATGGAAATCTCATTTTAGGCGTAAGTCAAATATTATCGTAGGAGAATAGTAGAATTCAGATTGATATCATCAAAATGACTGAATAACTATACCATCAAAAGAAGTGCTAACCTATTTTGGTCGATTATCAAAACAAACGCAAATAAGGAATATTCTACAACGCACACACTACAGCAGAGGGTTACATTCCTCCACCATGTAAGAACGACTTCGAACATTAACGCTGGCAACATTTAACTTAACGTGTTCCGTACGGAGTTCTTGCTTCGATATTAATGGTGAAACTCAATTTATCCCAGCAAAAACCGTCAGTAATAAATAACTCGACATACCAAAGAAAATTCAGCCCTCTAAATAACAAACTCCATTGGAATAAAACTTAAACTACGAACGCGGAGCAATTTACCAAGTTAGCTTACTTTCTTACTTATTTACTTGAATGAAAGCGTTCGCATAAATATCTGAAAACATAATTTTCACTGTCGCAGTTCGGGAAGGAAGTAAGCGACATTTGTGTTTCTATAAGCTATTGTGTTGTGTAATATACCTGTGCGGAGTTTGGGGCTCGGGGTTGGTCGCGTGCTCGACTTTTTATAAAGTTGGGTACTCGTTCCGACTTATTTAACCTTTTGTGCGAGGTGACGCGGGGTAAGCGCCTCTCGCCTGGGGAGCAGCTCCCATGTTGACTGAAGATACGCCATACAATTGTGTAGTAATAGTTTCCTATTGTTGGGCTCTTGTTGTGACACATTTAGTCAAGTTCTTTAAATTGTTGTGACTCTGTACCCTACTATTACATATGCATTATGCATCAAAAATTGTCAGGAAATGAACGTCACTTCGATGTCGAATTATATTTAGATTTGTGAGTATGTTTTTGGTCCAAGATTTACTAAAATGTCACTTTAATTTAGACATGGGAGTCGAGCGCACAGCTGTACAATATTAATTGGGCTGTTAAAACATCCACAATTTATGGTGGGTAGTGCTCATTTCTTGTACGCCTACAGACACACTTTTACCGTTAAGTCAATTAATAACTTGAATAGAGTCATTGGCTGTCCGTAAAATATGCACCAGCTTCACGCCTATTTTGCTCTGAGCTACCCCACCGACCGCCAAATTGCATAACAAAGAAAAAACAAAAGACGGCCCGAAAAATGGCGTGCGTGACGTATAGCGTAGTCTCAGGAGCGATCGTCATTGTTTCTAGTCTATGGAGGGATTGCACTCAGCAGGGAAGTCGAATTTCGGAGCTGTAACAAATCTTTTTCTCTCGGGAGACTTGCACATTGCGGTAGTATGAGGTTCATCGTAACAATTACACTGCATCTCTAATAAGAGTGGGCGATGCGCTGCGACATCGTGCGGTCACCAACCCCTAGACCTCGCCGAACATCACGCGCCATTATAATGCCTAGTGTGTCGTCATAATAAATACCATTACTAAATACCTCGTTGCGTCACTGCTACTATGCTCAAGCCGTAACAATTTCCACCATGAATTATGTGCATCCATATGGAGGGCCCTTTGTTTTGCTTCCTCGTATTCAATCCTCATTAATCCATATTCAATCATACACGCACGGATGAGCATTGAAATTCATTATTCTCACACCCTACGCCGATTGAAACAAGTACTGTCTAAGAATATCACGGTGGTGGAACTGATCGGATTTCAAGTGCATCTCAAGATGTGGATCGTTTTGTAATCGGAGATAGCATTGAGTTGCATCGGCTCACTGCAAATCCCGTTAAAGAAAGGCTTGATTGTGTCTTTTCTTGCGTACGAGTACTTAATTGCTTAATTAATTCTAACACGGTTACTCATGATTTATTTCCACTTTTGTTTAACACAATTTTATGTGAGAGAAAACTACCATAATTGAACACAAAGGTTACATTACAATTGAACAAGTTTAGGTGGGCTATGAAATGTACAGCTTTATCCCGCGGCCGTATTTCTATTTTAAGCTCAGGTATCTGGTAGAAGTAGGCAATCTCAACCACCTCCACTATGCTCGGCTTTAAATAAAATTAAAACCTCTATGAAATTCCTCGCGGCTTGCAACCTTTTTAAATAAATCTTCGTGTAGGAGCGAGTGACGGAATGTAGATCGTCTGTGGCGAATTATTTTGAAGATGGAACGTGAATTACATTTGTGGGCTGCCATTACTGCTTTGAGACCAGAGTCTTAAAGCAAAAAAAAAAGGAATGCCATTTGACCGGGATCCTTCCCATATCGGTGGTTCATAATCGTGCTATTTTCAGAAAAAGAATGTGGAAAGATTTGTCGCATGTGAAGGAATCCATGGTCGTGGGGGTCGTTCAATGACCGTGCCGACCTAAAAACTACCCGACGATATGGTCGCGATGCGGAACCACACAGATGAAGGATACGGCAGATTGTTTATTGCTTACGAGCGTCTCGGCTGGGTAGCGCGAGACGTCGCCAATTGGGCGACTCCTTTTTTGAACTGTGCGAAATTTTATTTATCGATTCCATTCCCCTTTTGTATTTCTTTCGAGGGAAGAGCTTGCGCCATGCATTTATAAATTTTTCATCATTGTTATCGCAAAAATTGTACGTTTCTGATTTACCCTTAAAAAGATCTTCTCCCACCAGTTACAAAACAAAAAAGTGCAAAACATCTAACAGTACAGCAATTTCGAATAATAATGAACATCCTAATTTTTACGGGCATAATTAATTAAATTCTATAACAAACTTTTATTTTAAAACTCATCCGAACCTGAACATTTTACAAAGGAGAGGAGATTTAAACATTTTCACGAAATGAATTCAAGTGCTCTTACTTTAGCTTTAAACGCTTCTTTTCAATGAGGTTGAATCAAAAGCGGGAGATGGCTGGCTGCGGTCCAAAGTGCTTTGTTTTTTATGGCCTTAGGACGCCCCCAGCAACATCGGAGACGACCGATCCGGTCAAGTGGCCCGGACTTTTTGTTTGTCTGCACTAAGATTTCTTTAAAACATGAAATCTCATAAATTTTAAGCAACATTTCTCTCAAGAACGTGCGGAGCAACGTGTACATTGCTTTCGAAACCGATCGCTTGGGTTTTGTTTTCTTCGTTTTATAAAACTGTGACCTGAAAATTGAAAACACATGGTGCACTCGAATCCACTCTATAAAATACTACTGGAACTGTTTTAAACAAAACGATTGCAGAGACCAATTTAAACTTTTGAAGGTATTAAGATTTCTTAATTTCGTTATAGAATGTTCACACACTGATCTCAGACCAATAAAACTGATATAATCTCATAATAAAATGTTTTATAACAACCTAAATTCCACAAGTTCCCTACATAAAACTGTTGATTGCAAACATATACAGAAAAAGTTATAAACTGGAGGAAAGGAAAATCACAAAAGTACTTTTCACTTTCTCTTACATGTGCTTTTACTTATGAAAGTATAAGCTTAAACATTTATCATATTGAAAAACTTAACAGTAAATCACAAGTTCGTAGCAAGTTATAACCGTTTATGGCATTGGCAACTTTATGGTCGTTTTCAGTATTATATTTACCTATTAGCCTTAGTTTTGTAGGAGACAGCTAATTAAAATAGGGGATAGTTAGTTTTATACTGAGTTTTTTTATTAGTATATGTTGGGCTTTTTAGGTTTGACAGCTATTGATAATGTTAATTTGTCTGTACATTTCCATGCACACACAGGCAGTATCAACTTTTTTTTTGCGATTTAATGTGGTTTTATTATGATGAGCTTTTTATTATATTTTATTTTTATTTTACACTTAGAAATAGTTACAATATCATCATCACTGAAATATATTCATGTCTTAGTTTCAGCCTCTACCTTAAGGCATTTTTAAACATCTTTACCTCTGGTAAATGTCCACAAAAGATAGATCCCATTCCGTGTTTCTTTTTTGTCTTAAAATATTCCTCCATTTTCAATATAACACGCAGTAACTTGTATTATAGCATTTATAGCTGTATTAACGCAACCGCAAATGTAATGTTTTATGTCGTAAAATTGACACTTTTACACCTACCCTTATCAGTATTTACGATGGCAGTTTATTTCAATAACCTTGAAGTAACGCTACCAAATATTGAAGGCTGAAACTTTATGTTTTACCAGAATACATAAAATATTTAATTTACGAGAAAATGTTTAAAAGCTAATCTGTTCAAGGACGAATTAAAAGTTACTTGGTTATCCAAATAAGTAATGAACTACATTTAACTTCAAATACTTAGATGGTAAAGTGGACTATTTGAATTCATAGTTTTTTTTTTATAAATTATAAAATTGAATAAGTACCTACGTACCTAATTCTATGCTTTTTGTCTGAACAGAATGTTTTTTTCTTTCTTTACGATGAAGTTACGTACAGTTTATTTATACTTCAGTCAGGACAGGAAATCGCTAAATTAATGTAAGCATCAACTACCCACTTTTGTAATAATTCCTTTGTTTGTGAACGGGCTACCAGACGAAACACAAATTGAGATAATTAGAGAGTGGGTAGATTTACTTTAGATTTTTATGCATAATGAAGAAGGAAGGTAGAGTTAGGTTGTTACACAAAATTTACGTAGAAATATTTTTTTTTTGCATGTAATAATAATATTTTCATTTTTATTCATCATCATCATCATCATATAAGCCGAAAGACGTCCACTGCTGGACATAGGCTTCCCCCAAGTGTCGCCACAACAACCGGTCCTGTGCGTCTCGCATCCATCGGGTACCCGCGACCCTCACCAGATCATCGGTCCACCTTGTGGGAGGCCTTCCAACGCTGCGTCTTCCGGTACGCGGTTGCCACTCCAAAACTTTTCGGCCCCATCGACCATCTGTTCTGCGAGCAATGTGCCCTGCCCACTGCCACTTCAATTTGGCGATCCTTCGGGCTGTGTCGGTTGTGTTATTATTCAAACCGAAAGAAATACCTGAAAATATTAGGTTAGATAGTTTTATCTACGAAACAAAAATACTGGGCATGTAGTACCTAGTACCTACCTCGTGAATGTGACAAGAAGGCTCACTCAGTATGATTCTTAATTCTTTATTGGACACCTCAGAAACTTATATCATTTACAGTGAAGTTCATGTACAAAGGCGAGCTTAACTAAAAGTTGAGTTTTCTCCCAGCAATCCTTTGAACTTTGAGCTTTGTATGATGCTATGTCACATGCCATAGAGAAGCCAAAGAATTACTACCGGACGCAACACCCATCGCAAACTGTCAAAAATGCCTCATTTTTCATACATTTTTGACATGCGAATGCGAACATTGTTTGAATATTGGTAGAATAGACACTCTGGTCGGAGGATGTTCTCGTTTCAATAGAGGTTGCGGTACCTTCCAACCTATATATCCGTATACGTCTGTCAATAGATACACAAGCATGTAAACAGTGGATTACAGGCAGTACTTCAACTGTCATGTTCCAAATCAATTACCTACAGAGCGGCGTACCATAGAGATTCGTTCGACATTATGTTCGACAAGCAGCCTTCACCACAGATTTGGTAGACAGTGATACACGTCAACACACATTATTATGTTGGTAGCAAGGTAACCGAATTCCGTCACCTGTCTGTTTTGTTCCTGAGAGTTTTGGGAATTCTCAGATGGATTTTCACAAGGATCTATTTTGCTTAATTAATCTCATTGGCATTTTTTTTCCCTGAAGTTATTGATAAACTACAGGCGTTTATGTCATCAAGAAAAAAAATAATTAACCAACAAGATTCATAGTGATAAACCGATAGAATATAAGTATTTGTAGTACTTTTTGAGATTTAAAAATTGGTGAATAATGTTTTATTATACGTACAGTACAAGTTCTGCCGTAGGCACCTGCGAAGTCTTTGGTCGAGAATTCTTGAATCACGAATTCCTGGGAAATCTGGCCACACTCGGGACGAGAAAAAAAGGTGTGAATACTCGGAGTCGTCTTTAGTACCTACATAAATGTTTGAAGCGAAAATTGATGAAGCGAACTTAATTTTTATGTTATATTGTATGCTTTAGTGTCTTTAGTCACCAGTCTTTAAAAGTTAGTTGGAATAACTTATTAGGGGTTTCATTTACAGACTTTTACAAAAACGATTTACAATTCCTGAGCAACCGTCCTGAAAATATATAGTCTGCCACATAAAAGTCCCATTTATGCCACGAGTACTTTCTGAAGGCATTGCTCATACATCAGGTCACATGATATATGCGATGCACATCTAAATTTAAATGTCCTATTTTAAGACCCACTTAACAATCAATTGCCACCCAGTGCGGCCGTAAATTAATACAATTAACAACAGGAAAGAATCATTGTAGAGGAGAAAAGGACGTACAGTCACAAGCATAAATATGTGACACTTACAAATTCCGAAATTCAAAAATGTTGGTACATAGTATTTTTTTAACAGAGCAGAAAATCCGAGGTCGCAACTGCTATGAGGCGTCAAGAAATACGGCCACTGTGGCTGAAATCGGCTGTTACCATCATCGTTTTTGGAACCAAACAATTACAAAACGTATATTTTACTTATATAACATTCTCTTGCCCTTGCCAATGATATGGTAGAACTATGGTTGGTCGACAAAAATTTTTAAGTGTAGTCTATTGTCTCGAAAAAAAGTGTTAGTAATTTATGCTGGTTACTGTACATTGATCTTAAAGTATCATAAAGTTCCATTGCTCTTGTCATTGTATCCTTTACATTAGTTATTAAAGCTGCTGGTACAATAACCGTTGTTTGGTTAGAGCCCCTGTGATCATGATTAAGTTTTATGGTATTAATTAGTTAAGCAAAGATGGTAGGATACGGGAGTTGATTTAATTGTTGGGAACTTGCTGTGTCATGGAAGAGTACGGTCGCTAATTAGTGGTCGTCCGATACTTGGTCTTTGAGTACCGTACTGGTGTGGTTAGAAAAGTAATTGGAGGGAGAAAAGTTGTATGTTAGAGGTTTATAAAATTAACCTTTATCACCCCGCTTTACGTCACATGATATGATTAAAAACATGCACTGCCTCCGTGATTGAGTGGTTTAAGCGTTTGCCTTATGACCCGGTGGTCATGGGTTTGATTCCCACGGGAAGCATACTTTGTAAATTTGTTTCCAGTTTGGCTGGGACATTGCAGGCTTGAATCACCCGATTGTCTGATAAAAAAGATGATTGACGTATAAGCCGGTGGTCCCGGCCGCCAAATGGCGGTCGTCAAACCATGTCAGAGGCCCTTGAGGCGGTAGACACTTGACACTAGGGTGTGTAGGGTCGTAAGACCTTACTGCCCACACGATACAGAAAGAAGAAGATTAAAAACATTACTCCGCTTCTGCGGTGGTCGGGTGAGGCTTTAAACAAGATCACTTTTCAAACACTCTGAAGGCCAATTCTACAAATTTTTAACCTGTCGACGTTGTTCAACGTTCACATTTGTATCTACATTTTTGTTTCTGATTAGGGTTGATACTACTGCACCTGAATAAAACTCAAAAACTGCCTTCTGGAGCCGTCAGGATACAAATGAATGTAATATCAACGCTAACAACTTCATTTTCAAACACGTTAAGCTAAGTAAATCACACACGTGAGGAGCCATGTGCACATTAACTTATTACCATAACTAAAAGGTTACGATTGTGTGCCAACTTCCACCTCGTACTAACAGTTTGAATGTCAAGACTCAAACATCAAAGCGCTAACAACTAAGACAAACACGATTTAAGTCTCATTACACACAGACGTTGCTCAAACTTACTAAAATACACATTAAAACTAAGATTCAGTACGCGTCTATAAATTATTCACTAATTAGACACAAGTTTTGGCCGTCAATTACACCGAATTTTGAGGAAGTATTAAAACACAGTTTATAGTTAAGCCGTTCAATTAATCAGTTGATTAAAATCTAATGGATGTTTTACACATTTCGGGAGTGTTACGTTTTGTTAAGATTTTAATCTGCAGTTAATGTTGCCATTTAGAAAGTTTTATGTTTACTTAATTTTTGTCACGGTTGTTTGGGAATTTGTTTTGCAGTTTACTGTACAATTACTACTACTATTAAAGAGATTGAAAGTGTTTAAAGTTATATTGATATTGGTATTAATACAAATCTTTTGCCACTCACAAGTTTTAATATCAATTTGTCAACAAATGTGCTCCACATTCTTCTTTCAACTCAAAACAAGATTTAAAAAAAACCGTTTGTTTAAGTTAAACTCAGCAGCTGAGAACGTCAAGAGGCGGATAAATTTAAGCCCCCGTTATGTTAATCCAGATCATTATGTATGGAGCCACTGTGTTAATAATTATGTATGTTAATCTTGTTGCAGGTACGTGTTCAGGCCATTCGACGGTAAAGTAATTATGAGTAGACCTTTTTTTATTAATTTATGACATTTTAATTTTTTTCCGCTCTCTTTTAACCTCTAAAACGGGATTAATGTTAGCTAAATGTATCAGAGTTTATGTTCATACTCAAGGCTAAAAGTTAAAATATGGTTTGCAGCTATAAAGCTTAATGAAAAGATAAGAACGCGTTGTTAAAAATGGTTACAAGTAAAGTCAGACTAAGGGTGAATTTCACCAATGAACCTGAACGCAAACTACTGTTATACTAAGGGCCATTTTCACCAAGCCAAACTGATCGCGATCAGCGTATAAACCACGTTTATGAGCTGTCAGTGTCACTATTTTTCTATGGAATATTGACGCTGACATCTCTTGAACGCAGTTTAGATATACTGATCGCGTTCAGTTTCAGGGATGAAATTGGCCCTCAGTGTTAATGTTCTCATTTACCCTGAGTTCAATAGCTGTCAGGTCTACTACAAAACAATAATGACACTGACTTTAACGCGGTTTACATTTGTGCTGATCACGTTCAGTTTCATTGATGAATTTGGCCCAAGACTAAGGGACTTGATATACAAAGTGAACAGGGCACGTGGTCAGGGCGCTGAGAAGATAAAATGTATGGCGTCAAAGGAACGAAATATACTTAGCGTCGCGGGCGCCTAGCCAGACGCCATGCATTTTTGTCGCCCTGAGGGCTTTGTATATCAAGTCCCATATGTGTGATCCTCGTTTGCATTTTCCCGAATATGTTGGAGTCGTCGGCCTCCAGTCTAACCAGATATAGCTCATTACTAAAATTTTACATGGAACGACTACCTACCTGCCTTCCACAATAATACGACAACCCTCGGTAAGACTGGTGTCAGATCTTCTGGCTTCTGATTACCTGTGACGACTGTCAAAGAAGATGTTGATAGATTGAAATAAATTCAATTCCATTTATTCGCAATAAAAATAAAAAAAACTCCACGATTAACTTTCTTTTGTTACACGGTAGGCCCGACTTTACAGCGGCGGAACAGAGAAAAGTTTCCACAGTATTTGATAAGATCCTAAGCCCGACAACAACCTATTCAGAAAGTTTTCCCTTTAGCGGAGCGATCATCAGTATGTTTTCTTATTAAAACTTAAGGCGGCAACAAGTTACCTGGTGTCTTCAGTCAAGATCAAGTTTTTGTAATACTGGGTGAATATTATATTAGAACATAAGGTCATAGGTACTACATTTACTTTTCCAATAAGCTTTATTAAATGTGTTCAATATGAGTCCAATAGAAATGATTTTGTAAGGACCCTGAATTTGAACAGAACTGATGTTCAGAGGCATGTTCCATACAATTCTATCCCAACCAAATGGCGACGTTGTGAAGAGTTTGTTCATTAACAGCATTTCAACGTTGTGTTGCCTACGCTGCGATCTCATCACCATCAACATCATCTTCCTGCCCTCATTCCTGCTGTCTCCGAAAGCTGTTTGGTCTTTCATAGGCTCACACTTGACTACTGTCTCACCTGATGGTGAATGATGATGTGGTCACGACCTATTGTTCTTCCTTTCCAGAATTCAATATTTTGTCGTTGTGTCAAGTGATAAAATTGTCCGCCTCCGACCCTTTATTCGAAATTTAGAAAATCTAAATTTTAAATTGACCTTTGTATAAAGTTACCTATCTAGGTTCTCAAAGATTTTTTTATTCCTTAAAGGTCAATTTCTCTTGTTGTGCCCTTATCTCACGTTTGGTATAACTGTCAAAACAACGCAGGCACTTGAGTTATGGCTGGTACAGATCAAGATGAACCTTTGAATCGTCAGAACGACTATTAAAGACTTTATCTGTCTCTGAACAAAGCTGACCTTAGCTTGTATGTGAATCTTACACATGCAAGAAATGTATTCTTAAGGGCCCACCCGCAGGGTCGGGGCCCGTTAGGGCCAGAGCCTGCCAGGGTTGCGGATTTGTTCGAAAGAGTTACCGCGGCCCTGGGAAGAAAGGCACTAGGAGGACTAAAGGGTGGGTTTTAGTCAGTAAAAGTCTGACACTCCCTGCCGCTCCACCCAGAGCGGGAGGGGTCATTTGATGATTTCCCATCCTAGAAAAAAAAAAAAAAAAAAGGGCCCACCCGCAAGCGAGTGTAATATTATACTAACGCTTGCGGCTGGATTACCGTTTTTTGGGACAATTTCCCCAAACCTATTCCTAAAACTAAAACTTCTGAAAGTCAGAATCAACTGTAGCTTCCACAAAAAGGACCTAGGAAATGAAGCTTCACGAGTCCAGAGAAACGAAAGAGTTAAATCACACAACGAAATTAATCGAATAAGAACAGCAGAAGCATACCCCTGAGTAACTTGAGCCTGTGAAGGTAAGGGTTACAGGCTTACACTGTACCCGTGCACTTTAATACACGGTAGTTTACACGATGCATGTAGCCTACACAAGTTCTATGTACCGAGTACAAGGGCATTTACTACTGCGCAAGCCTCGGGTCCGTAGCGTGAAAAATACGCCATCATGCAGTGTTGCAGAGTTGTTTATTCAGCTTTTGTTTTCCTACCCCCACAATGTTGTAGCAGCGTTCTCATTGCGAACCTGTGACGTCATAAACGTCAAAGATCCTCAAAATGATGATGTGTGCATTACAAAACCACACCTCGCTGAGAAACCGCCAGTTACCGCCAAAGTAAGAAGGCTTTTAGCTGGATTAAAAGCCGAGCAGGATTTAATTTAAACAGTATTTGCGCAGTCCCATACCACGGCTTTTATGAAAGATAGATGTAATTTCTCATTCATGTTCCTCTTCAAATTGTTGATTTTACTTATTACAAAACTGTGACGGAGCTGTTTCTCTTTTAAATTAGGTTATGTTTTTTAAAATTGCTAATTTAAATACTGTCACGTTCGCTCTCTTGAGGTATTTCAAAATTAGAAATTTTCAAAAGTAAGTGGCTATCAGAATTATAAAGTAAGTACTGAACATTATGAGTTATAATTTGAGTTTTCTGTACCTCGTTTTCCATTCCTTAACTGAACATTTCAGCAGACTTATTCTTTTTTATTAGACTGCTTATTTATATTAGATTTCTCATAACCAAGAAATTCATTTATTTGAGAGCAGTCAAATGTCATATTCCCGTGCTTTTAGGGAACGATCATGTATTCCCATCTCTATTTGTCAAAACTACCTCTAATTTTAAATACGTGACTTGAAAATGAACGTTTTTTAGAACCGAGAATTGTTCTTGATCCTATTACAACATTAATAATACACATTATTCATAAAAACAATGTGTTGCAAGTGAAACAAAAGCCCCTATTACGCTTACCTTCCTACTTACTATTAACTGACAAAGGGCGTCATATACTCGCATTGGGAAACAAAAGACTAGCGTCCATGTTTGAGGGGATGCTTCTATAGATAACGATATCGACACACGATACTGTTATAAAGAAATGTTGTGAGGAGCTCGTAGGAGTATTGTTAGTATTTCTTTTGTTTTCATGCATGTTCCTGAACACCTAAACCATTTTATACAGGGTGTTTCAGAAAGGTGTGGTCATATTTAAGGGTGATGTTGGGTAGCTGATATACATTAAGGAAAAAATGTCAAAACATAAAAAATGAGAAATTTTTCAAAAAATTTGACCAGAAAAAACGACTAAAAACTTCCAAAGAAATTACTTGTTTTGAAATTTTTTCCTTAATATGTATTGGGTATGCTAGCTAGCTAGCTGATATACATCAGTTACCCAACATCATCCTTAAATATGACCACACCTTTCCGGAACACCCTATTTATATAGATAAGCATATAGGTTTTGGTCTGTTAAAAGAAAACAACCCCAAAGTTTTAAAGTACCTAGACATCTTTCTTCCAAATATGTACTCATACTTCAATCACAATGTTAGTTGTCTCTGCGGAGCAAAATTTTGAGAATTTTCTTATATTTTCCGTTTCGCAAAAACTAAACGTCAAGCTTTCAGCTCTGCAAACGTCCAGAAAAATATCATAGTTTTTAAAACAAAGTGCACCTAGATAGCGCTCCGCCATCCTCCGCCCGATCCCATCCAGGTCATCTCCAGTATAATATGAAGCCATAAATTTCTCAGTTGGTCAGGAGAGTGTTATCACCTTCATAGCACCTACCTCCTCACAGAATTCATGAGACACAGACAATGGTTATTGTCGCCTGCCCAGCGTGATATAAAGCCACCATTACTTATATTTTGGGGAATATTATGGAGACATCTTGAATATCGTATGCGAGAGATAGGAGATGTAATAGGTTGAAGTAGATGAAGCTAATAGCGATAGAAAATTAAATGGTTGTGCTGCTTCAACAATCAGTTTAACTGAAACTCAAGATAAATAAAACGCTTTGCTTACAAATCAATCATAGAAGAAGTAGTTGAGCTGTCATTATTTTAACGGTAACGAAAGTATTAGAAATAGCTGTTAGGTGCTTAGGAAATGGTAATCACCCGAATCAGGAAAATCATCATCATCATATCAGCCGAAAGACGTCCACTGCTGGACATAGGCCTCCCCTAAGTGTCGCCACAACAACCGGTCCTGTGCGTCTCGCATCCATCGGCTATTTGCGACCCTCACCAGGTCAGCGGTCCACCTTGTGGGAGACCTTCCAACGCTGCGAAAAACATATCAGAAAAAATCAGTAGTTTACTTTTGATTGAAGTTAGACATTCCGTCATCATACGTACTATACTTGCGAATTAAACAGACAAATATAAATGCAAGTCTATACGCGAGTAGTTTCATTCCAGTCTTTGAAAGTTTCACTCGACATAATCCAAGTTGAAGGTCGGCTGAGATACTGTCTCCTGCAAAACAGGTTCACGATTCCAGTATTATCTTGAATGCCAAGGCTATACATTCCTCTAGGCCGATCGAGATTTTGTCGAGTGATTCATAAATAAACTCCCACAAATTCCTGGCTTGGCGTTTAATGGCTGAAATGAAAGGAATTTTATCAGAGGTACATACCTGCAAGGAAGACGACCCCGTATGAATTATGCACTTGATGAAGCATTACTCGAGCATTCTGGCCGAGGTCAATAACCCATCTATATGGACGAGATGACAATATAAAAGTTGGGCGCTTATAAATGTGCGGGCTCCGTCTGCATTGTACACCGAGAATGGAGTATGCATATTTTTCTATTCTAGATACTGTTGCTGAATGATTTCATATTTTCTTTTGAATGTATTCGGCTTCATCCTTGCATTTTTCTGATTTATTTCCGTTCGGTTTGCGTGCTGAAAGTGGTTATACTTTGACAAGAAGTTGCACAATATTTCTAACTTTACAGTCTTTTGATTCTTTAATAGTAATACAAGGACTGTATGGTTTTATACAATGTAACAGAATAAACGCAATACCTGAAAAGGGGTATTTGTCACTCAACTTTTACTATGGAACACCCCGAAATCGAAAAAAAAAAAATCCGCTGTTCAGTACATTTTGTCGAGTTATGCGCACATAAATGTATGGGAAAGATTGACGATATTTTACGGGATTCCTTTGTTGGTCCGATGGTAAAAGTTGTTCATAATGATGAGTACAATGACCCCTTTTCATGTATTGGGTTTATTCTGTTACACGTTGTATAAATCAACTTAAAGATCTCTGATCCATTAGTTTGACCTTAATCTTTCTTCCCTTTTAGTCTAGAAATAATAATATGTGTCGGTTTCTATTTCCCAACACACCAACTCAATAAAGTCGAAGAACTCCAATAACAAGATTACCGTTCAGATACGTCAAACACTAAAAGGATTACGTCAGCAGTATAGGAAATAAAAATTGATGTGGGGGTGCTTAAAAACGTATCAGTCAAAAACTAGACTGAATAAAAACTCAATGTAATCCCATAAGTGGGCTAGGGTGTTCGGTTATCGTCGTGAATGGAGCCTGTGTACTCCTTCTAAGACCCGAAGTGACAAATTGCTCCCGTATCGCTTTTCATCGGACACTTTTTATTCCGTGTGAATTTTCCGCGGGAATATTTTTCTGTAGTGAACGGCCATGATAAATGTTTGTCGGTATCTTCAGTTTTAAAGTTGAATTTTATTTGCACGGTTAGAATTTATTGGTGTAGTTGCTCTTTTTTTGTAACACGGAGTAACTCTTTGGACATGAAAACCGAAAAAATATTCGGCCGTTTTATTAGGCTAGTTCTAATGAAATTGGTATACTTTTTTATGACTGTTGTTCTATAAGGCGATAGTCAAGCAAAATCAACACTAAGGCAGTGGTTTTGGACACGATTCCTCAATCTAGGTTATAAAATTGTACTAACATAAAAACTTAGGGTTCGGATCTGTTTTGTTGCCACCATAAACCAAAGAAACTGAACGTAAAACATTTTTATTAAAGAATTACATCTTCCTTCTTTCTAGATAAACGTACACGCATCAACGTCCCTTATTTGGGTAATATTTACGATTTCGTTGAAACATGCTACACGCGATTCCAATAAAACTTTTATAGGTTCCCATTAGAATTCCCTTTTACGATTTTGTTTTAGATTATACCTGGCCGGTGTACAGTGTGCACAAAATCATGCAATATTTGACACCACGTCTACCGCTTTTAAGGCTTATAAGTTTTTAATATGCATTAAAGCGTTTTACATATTTATCACCTGAAAATACAGTTAGTCTACAAAGCCTGGGGCAATCTCAACACTCACTTACTCAACCCTCCGATCTGCTCAATTCACTTCACCGTTTTATGTTTTACTAAGCCGTACAAACACGCCCAAGCCTTTTAGCATCTCGCGCCGATCCATTCGTTGTATCCCAAATCCAATTCAAATACTGACCACATCATTAATTCTCTACAATATCGCACCCTCAAAAAGCTTCGTCTTCGATATTTCAACGGGAACTATTTATATTTGTGGAGCGGTGTAACAAAGGCGCGGGCCATAAATAAAGGTCGCCGCTCTCTACCCCTGGGGATACCGCCTTACTGCCTTTGATACGGTCCCTTTTCTTATTTTGATGCGGTCTAATGTTACTGACTCCTCTGTGTATCACTCGCTTTGTACGCACTTCATAAATCATTACCTGTTCGCGAGAGCTGTGCGGGTTCTTGAGCGGCAGGTTGTCTGCTAACATCTGTTAATGCAGTGGTGGGCATTATACGAGTAGATGACAGTTTTACAGGCTTTAGATGTAGTGAAATTGAATATGATGTTAAGTATTGTAAACAAATTTATGCGAATAGATGTCGATGTTATGACTAGTGAAATAATTATAGTTGATATTTCATCAAATAGATTAATTATGTTGTTTATCTTACGTTAGACACTGAAACAACAAACACAAAAGTTTATTTAATTAGTTATCAGTACCACCACTAATACCATACAGATATACATTTCACGTAGTCGTTAGTAAGGTTTCAGTTAGCGTATCAATTACACATGAGGAGACTGCTAAAGGTACAGCTAACTGTTATTAATAGTTCGGTTGGAGCCGACCGAGTCCTGAGACACATGTCTGGTGGACCCAGAGCAACTAATTTAACTTCAATTTATTGCCAGCGACTCTGAACAGTCTGAACTCGAAGCGGGACCAATGTTTATGATTGGGAGCCGTTAGCTCAGCTGCAGGTTCAAAGTACTCGTCATATCTTAGCCAAATCGTTAGTAAGAACTTCTCTAGGATATCCATATATGATTTGCAGTACAAGTTTGCGCAACTTGTATTTAGTTTATCGGGGTAGCAACTTAGGTTTCAGTTTCCACATAAACATTATCCTAACATGAGTTAGTGAAACATGTTTGGATATTGATTCTGAGAAGCAGCATCTCTAGAAATTGATTGCACCTACTATACTACATATTTGATTTAATATTACGTTCGGGTAAATATGTTCCCGCGATCCCCGGCGTAGGTGGAAGATGGAACACCGGGGTGGTTTTAGTCAGTAAGAGTCTGACAGACCCCTCCGCCCGCCCCAGGGCGGAGGACATCCATGAGGATTTCCCCCCGTAAAAAAAAAAAAAAAAAAGATAGCCGAGGTTTGTCCGTGGGTGGGTGACCATCTTAACATACCGAGTTTTTTCGGTGCCTTGGAAAGCACGTTCATTCGGTGGTCCCAACAGTCAAAGCTGCAATTCAGTAAACGAATATCTAAGTTATAGACTTTTAAAAAGTCATAATAACCTAAGACATAAGAACCTACTCGAGATTTTAAACTTTTTATATGATTCATTAATAAATTATGCAATTTTTATTTATTTATTATATTTGTTATATAATTAACAAATGCTCCCTCACTCCTAACTCAATCAGTTGCTGTAAACAAAAACGTGTTAAGTATTGAGTCATTTTTAGATATTTGATAGTTGTTATGGGTATTCGGATGTAAGGAAATCTGACTCTAGTCTTCCAAGTATTTTGTAACCCAGTTACTGCGTTATGAAGCTCCATGTAAAATACTAGTATCTACTCAGTTGCATCCAACAAACATTAGGAAAATACTAACCAGGTTGATAACGTTGCGGTAAAGATATTAGACTGCGTATTTCCATCGCATTCAAGAAATAATTTAAAACGAGCAGCCGACGCGAACGCTCCAATCCAGATTATTGGTTCACTTAACTCTGAAGGAGCAGCATCCAGATAACGCGGTACAAAAATAAGTCTGGCTTAAGTTTGCCTTGAGTGTTTTGATAACGGCAGCGATATACAAGACTTGACAGCCAAAGGAGAAGTCAAGGACCGAAGAAAAAAAGTTAAAGTAACTACCAACAACGTTGCCACTTTTGTGGAGCTACACAA
Source organism: Melanchra persicariae (assembly GCA_947386135.1). Taxonomy (NCBI): domain Eukaryota; kingdom Metazoa; phylum Arthropoda; class Insecta; order Lepidoptera; family Noctuidae; genus Melanchra; species Melanchra persicariae. The sequence goes on from OX376659.1 coordinate 7,976,485, forward strand.
AAACAAATCTCGAAACTGTAACGTTGTTTTGCAGTTACTGTACAGTACTTTGCGTATAAATTAAACTCTGCTTCATTCGCCTGTTTAATGAACAGTGTAGCTCCGCTAAAACTTTGCGAGCGAGATAATACATTATGTCGGCTTGTCGGCACAAATAGGAGAACCGCTTAACTTTATTCCGTTGTGAACTACATAGTATTGAAAATGTGGCCGAAGTTCATTCATTAACTCTTTATAATGACAATATGTGCCGTGGTTGCAGTTTGCCCACTTAAAGTGCACGATAATAGGGAACTGTTTCGAATTTAATCGATGTTACTGACAAAAACCGGAAAAAGTTTAGCATGCTGTATAATCAAACCATGAATACAAACGCGATTGCTGTTAATAAAGCTCAACTTTTAGCTACGCCTTTGTTTTTTGTTCACAATTAACCGAGCAATTTCTCCGCGCCCTTTCGCTCAACTAATTAGTGAATCTAAATTTGCATGATCAGCTTAAATAATACTGATTCAGCGGGGACCCCAGACACAGCTGAGTTCGATCTCCACTCCACAAGTACCATGAATCATGTTTGGGTAAAATTAACTTATAATTACTCAAGTATTACAAGATAATTAGGAAATTTTCGTAAGATTACTTCGACCGAGAAACGAAGAGAAAAGTTTTGATACTCAGCTTGAACTTGGGGAGCCTGGAGACCAAATTTCAAAACTATAGGTACTTTTCCAATATTTTTAATAAATTCGCTTGAGATGAATATTATTATTACCTACTTACTGAAAATGTTGAACCACTTCAGCTTATGATTATTTTAACAGACATCAAAAAAGGAGGTGGTTATTATTTTTTTTATTAATATTTGTTTGTTCGGGCATTAACTCCGTCATATGTAGACGGATTTTCAAAATACTTTTTTCGTTAGAAAGTGGTTTATTTCAAAATGGTCCCAATTTAAATTTCGTAAAGATCTGATGAAGAACTTTGGTGATAAACATTAATATAGATATGGACTGGTTGGAATTTTTGTAAATAACACAACCGACTTCCAAGTAAAAACCACTTCATAGTACAATATAACTTTAATTTTGGAAGCCGGTGTCAAAAAATGAAGAAATCGACCAGAAACACTATTTCCAATTATACCTAGCCTTTTCCCAACTATATTGGAGTCGGCTTGCAGTCAAAACCGGATTTAGCTGAATACCAATATTTTACGTGAAGTGGCTGCCTACCAGACCTCCACAACCCATTAACTGGGTAACACGATACTTCTTGGCAAGACTGGAGTCAGATTTTCTGGCTTCTGACAATCCGTAACGACTGCCTAAGATCTACAAATGACAGCCGGGACCAACGGTCACATACCCACCTTAGCAAGCGTAGCTTAGGTTTGAAAACCCATGCGGCTGTTATACTTTATGAAAACAGAAAAAGATATGTAGATAAACTTTAAAAGGAAACATTTGTATTGTGACTTTAAGAAGACATAACCGTGAGTTACATAACAAACAAACAGCACGATATCGAAGCAATAGCACGATATCGAAGCAATAGCACGATATCGATAGTTATTTCGAGTTCTGTAAACAGTGAACTGAACAGTGCAAAGCTTGGGGTTGTGCGAATTTCTGAATTTGAAATGCCGAATCCCCTACCAACAAATCGGATTTCGCAGAAACAGCGTCAATCCGTTTGTAGGGAGCTCGCTGCTAAAATACACATCATTGGATTTGAAGATCTGTGTATAAACCCAGAAATGCTAGCTCTCATCTACGTAGCATGATTATGTCTTTCACCACAGTCTAAATGCGTCAATTCAGTGTTTCAAATTTCTGAGTGGCAGTTATAAATGAGGCGTACCACAAGGATCACTCGTAGGCCCCACGTCGTTAATAAAATACTCAAGCTTACTTGTTTAGACTGACTCATAAACGTTCAAGTAGTAATATTTTAAAAGGATACGAGTCAGATAACGAACAGTATATTATGAACCAACGGTTTTTTTGCTTGAACACTGAAATAATTTTAAGGTTTGCTCTAACAGACCTACAACAAAAACATTTGTGTGAAGACTCAATTATAATCGAAAACTATGAATAGAATGTTAGAAGTATTTTCCCACCAGGTTATTTATTAACGTTAAAGTGTGAACGAGACAATTTTTGTTAGTAGCCTTTTAGAGTGTAGTACAGTTTCGAAATTCTAACCAGTTAACTTTGAACGTTTGGTTGAGAGCCGTGAGTGCTGATAACAGTTACCTAGCTGGCAATTTATTGGCTCCAACTCGCACCCCTGGGCCCTACTTATGTGAATTTCGGATTTTGAATTTATATTTCCAACCTAATATTACAGCGCAGATATTTACCGCAACGCACTCAAATGCGTTCCTTTTTGTGTATTGGGGTGTTTTATTTATAGTAAATCCATTCGTATAAAGTAAAAAAAGATTATGCTTTATCAAACGAGTTTAAAACTGTTTCGGAGAAACATTGAATGAAAATGTTAATACAACCTAAAATATGCATAGGTATTCGAAAATGAACTATCATTTCCACAGAATATGAAAAGCATTAAATAGAAAATCAACTCCTGCTGTGCTGGGGTTTTCCTTGCCGCTCGTTTGTGAATATTTAAGTGTTCCTTGTTAGCTAGTAATATGGACGCTTTGTCGCGTTTTAAATACCATTGCATGATTGCCGGGAACGCGACCACCCTGTGTCGTCGTCTGTCATCAGTCCTCCACTACTCGCCGTTTCATGCCACTTTGAGCGCGTACACGACTCGGCTCATTTTCAATTTATGACTTAACGCCAGTTAATTTTGAAGCCGCCTGCATTTGTGTCCATTGACTTTGCTGTTGCAGTTTTAGAATTCCCTCCTTTGTTATCGACTTTGTTGTGTTCCTTTGATAGAACATTGCTAGCGTCGTTGAGCTTGTAATTATATTTTTACAAAGAAGCAGACGCATTAACTTTTAACTACTACTACTAACAGGGTTACAGTCATCTTTTACAGAAAATATTTGGCGCGTCTTTCGTCATCTTTTGGTTTTCAAGGTAACTTTTTTTGCAAATTCAAAAGCGTTTACGACATATGGTAGCAATTTTGTGGTCGACTTGTCTCTTAAATTCTGAACATGTGGCTGGCTTGTATCGATGTAGATAAGTGTAGTAACCAAGTGTGTACGGTATGCTGGAGACTGAGTGTATTAATTTCGAATGTTCGTTTTATTATTTCTCAATTTCGTGATATTTCAATTTACAAATTGCTTTCCTCATATTCTACGCTCGCATACTTTTGTCGCTTTTCGCGTAATTGCTTTCAAATTGGCTTTATGAATTTGTCGAAAAGTGATTCCTTTACTCTCGAATGATTCAAACGTATAGTTTCCGGTTATTGGACTCTCTGCAAATTGTTGCGACATGCTATCTCCGTTGTTTGCACAATTAACGTCCCCTCTGCCGCCGTTCTTCTATATAGCAATATCAGCAGTATCCTGTCGTGTTCGGATCAAAACATTTTTCTTTGTTACACATCTTGATTCGCCGGGCGCCGCCGCGTGCAGGTAATAGCTTCATACAACTTGCAGACGTCTAATTGATATTGCACCTTTCAAAGGAATTTATCCACATAACTTCCACATTACCTCGTAGAATAAAATTTTTCTCTTCTAAATAAAATTATGGGCTCCGTCCCAGATTCTTTGGATTTTGAAAGCAATGTTTGTATGGAACAGCAATACTTTATTAATAAAAACTACGCGTACGGTCGCGATTTACGAGCTGCAGAAATGAAAAAAGCTTGCACACTAACCTATAAAGTACAGCAAATTATATCATAAATCAAGCATTCAGTGCTTGAGTTGCAGGAACAGGTAAGTTCCGCGAATTTAGCTAACAATAAGCTCTTAATCCTTATTCGAAGGAACTTGACACGTCGGCATCGAATCATGGAGCTTTTATTTCCAATTCGCTTCGATTAGGCACGTTTTTGCCCATTCCCTGTAGAGCGCGCTTGTTCCCCAATGTTTGTTATTGTAACAAATGCCCAAACACAACGTTTGTTTTGGCTGGTGAGAACAAAGACCTTTAGCTTTTTCTTGGCACGAGCAACTTTAGTTTCGCTTGAAGTTTTTACGGTGTAAGCACTTGCATGCAATCGTTTATTAGTATTACACAACGTTTTGAATTTATATGCTCTTTAACGTCGCTGAGTATATGAAAAGGAATTAGTTCAGTCCGAGAATAAGTTTTCTTTGTATAAAAGTCAAGAAGGCAATATGAGTTTTCGACGCTTCGCTGAGTCACCATAAAATTGCTGACTTTATCATAATCTCCTGGGCGTAAAAGAGCTCATTTCAAGTCTGGTTCCTCGGTTCACTGGCAATTTAGGTCATTGGATTCCTTGCGTAGTCATCTTTGGATTTAATCCTTTTATCAGCGCCTGCTTGAATTTTGCTCCTCGTGCCAAATACTTACGATCAAGATGTGTTCGGAAAATGCAAAAATGGATCGCATCTTTTCATGTATGAAATTAAGTGCTTTGCCTTAAATGTCAACGCTTTGAAATTAACCGATATTATTTTCCCATAATTATTTTATAGACAATTTCTTACTAATTCAGCGATGAGACTGCATAACGACACTTCTAAATCAATTAATTGGGACCAGTCGTCTTCATAGGTACTCTGCAATTTGTGCAAAACCGTAGGTTTCTGCTTCACCAACAGAGACGATGTATTTATCATGAACTTCGGCTATACCTATCATAAAATGATTTAGAAGGTATTTTAAGCAGTAAGTATGAACAAAGGTGCTTTATTGGTGTTCAATGAAAACACGTTTCCCCGTAGTCAATAGAGAAAAAAACCAAGATAAACAACTTTGAAACGTTTTACCGTAGCGAGTGCTAGCGGATTGTCAAAACTTTTGATTTATGCGCATTTTGATGGTCCTACGGTGTTCGAATATATAGCATACCATTTTACTTGTGAAAGTTGATAACGCTAAAATCATATAAGAGCATTTTAAAGCGGAATTTTTAATTTATTACAGAGGGTTGTGTTGTGTATGAAATAAAACATAAATAAACGAAATCCCTAGAAAAGTTCGTTATGATACCTTTGATAGCAATATAATAAAATGGTAAAAATATACTTTTAATTTATATAATTAAACTCGGCGAAGCCGTAAGAGTGATTTCATTGTGAGATTGATCTTTACTATGGTTTCACTATGTCGGCTCCGCTTTGTTCTTTTCATTTGATATAATGTGATTTTGTAAATAATAGTACATAAGTTTGTGTGTTTCAGTGTATTTAATTTTATTTGGAATTACACAAATAGCTGCATGCTATTTTTAGCTGATTTATGTAAAGCACAGAAATATTTCGATAACCTATTTAAAAAAAAAGTTGTCTTGTATGAATAAATATTATTATTATTTCAGTTATTCGGTTAACCTGTCCGGCCCCGGCGACACACCGGTGTGTCGCGAATTAATCGCGAATTTAATGTTTATTTACATATACATAAGATTTACTTTATATTAGGGAATTTTCACATGTTGGGCCGGAGTGGATGTACAATCATGATAGTTATTTTAATACTAATCCAATCAAATCGAATTCCTGTAATGATTGGTATTACACTAATTCGTTATCAAAAGCTCTGGGCTAATTTAAATTGTTCAGTTAATCACAAATTGATTTTCCATCCTAATCGTTTTGTGTTTCATACAACGGCCTGCTTTAAATTAAACGGTGTCAATTTTGTTGTTAATTAGAAACCAGTCGGTTACTATGATGGATTACCATTTTCATTCGGTAGCAGAATTTTGCAAAGACTGCTACGCTATTTGATGAAGAATGATTGCCAAAAGAGCCACATTCTATAAACTTTCAACAAAAGTAAAATTAAACCGTAGTTTACGTGCTATCTTAAATCTTTGTGATTTCATATCTCCTAAAATAACTATGACAGATGGACTCATTATTAAACAATGATATAAAGGTGCAGCCTAAATCTCTCGAAGTAGAAATTTTTCTGAAGATGGTAGATAAGCATTAAAAGCTCTCAAAGAACAGTAGTTTGATATACTTTCTCTCAAAAAATCAATTTGTTTCGTTGAACAGAACTGAGACAATGAAAGGGTAGCTTTTGTAGCGCACGCCGAAGCTTGCCTTCATCTTGATAACTAACTTATCGAAGGCTAACCTAGAAAGTCAAGTCTTTTGTTTTAAAACAGACGTCTAGAGAGAATTAGATCTTGTTTTGTTTGAGGCTCTTAATGAAGAGGTTTTACTTATCCTTATCATTGAAAGCATCGCTTAAAGTTGATAAGTTCACCGAGCAAAACCGTATTGTCATGGCAACAAATATCGGCACAAAAATATCATTCATCTACTGTAACATCCTTTATGTCGAGAACTAGTTCCAATTTCATTCAATTCGTACATCGAAGTTGTGTTTGTGTTGAGTGTCCCAGATTTAATTCAATTATTCCGAATCCAACTATTGCACACACCAACTTTTCGTGTCCAATAGTGAACGAGGGTATAAAGTTTAATTTCAAATGAATTACAGATACAAATTGCGAGAAAAGTTTCAAATTCATGAAATCTTGCACGATTTTCCATATTAACGTTTGTAATATCATTTATTTAGGAAATCATTCAAAAGCCAAATCATTCATGTAATGAAGTGTGTTCGATGGTGAATGGTTAGTAATCACTAATTGGGTTTCGTGGGGCTCATTAAGCGTACAGCCAATGCTTTTGAAAGCTCAAATCCGCACATTGTCCGTTCATTCTGTCAAAATAGTAGGGGCTACGTGATTCGCGTTACAATGTCGGATGACAAAGGCCAGTCTCTGTTAGAATTGAGGAAATTGCATCTCTGAAAACCTATTTAAATGCGACATGAAGTTGAACACCTTGCCCAGTTCATTTGACTGGTCGTTTAGATAAATATGAGATTCGAACTGCTCTAAAAAGATTGTTAACAGTTTATCATGGTCCATCAGTTGTCTGGAATCCCAAATTGGATTAAGATTGCCTTCAGATTGGGTAGCATCGTTTGTCAAAGTTAATTGATCTTTGGAGAAAGGCCTGTTTTCGATTGCGCGTTCGCTAATAATGCGTTTTATCTGTACTTTGATCAGATAACTTATTTTATTTTTCTTTATAATTGCCTACTTTCTAAAGCGCCAGCCTTTTAATGGAAGTACGAGCTATGAAAACTTTTTACGATATCCTTAATGCTCTAACTCAATTAATATCTTTAAGATAGCAAGGTATCCTATTACTTCTGTATTAGCTAGAGCTTATAAACTCTTAAGGGTAAGACAAACTACATTTCTACTTAAAATGTTACAATATTCGTTAGCAAAGAAACAGAATTCTCATTCGTTAACATAACTCACGTTTTTGTAACTTTCAAGGTGTATAAAATTTTTTTATGTATTGAAAACTTTGATTTACCAAACTATCTTAAACTTGTCTTATTTTAGAGTCCTTGATGTCCATACTTTGTTGAATCCGTGACCAATTTTGATGTCATTATAAAATTTTAATTTGACGCAGTTGATTCCCATGTTATCAGATGCACAGATGGGACAAAAACAAACCTAATGTATTTGTCTATTAAGAACATCTTGGGTGGCTCTGACGAAGGCGGTCTGTTTTCCATAACCGGCTTTCCTGTCCCCTTCGTGCTCTCGTATTGACGCCTTTCCTGTGTTAAGTACAGTCAGGCACAAAATTATCAATTCACTTTGGGAAATATTAAAGCGAGGTTTTGGAATTATCATTAGTATACGTTCGATTGTTGTGATACAGTTCATAAAAAGCCCTTGCTAACAAATGCTATGTGCAAAAATATGTCATGTTTTCAATCAAAACTTTAGGAGAAAATCGTTGCTAAATTCCGCTCGGTGCTTATATATTTTTGCCCATGACTGTACTATCTCCCCCTTGCAGTGACACATGCAGAATTTTGATGGGGCAATGACAAATGAGCAATAAATCAACATGGAAGTTAAGATTTTGTTTATTTTAACTTTTATTAAGGGTAGCGGTTATGAATATTGTAGGATCTTGTTTGTTTATCTTACTGGGAAGGTTTTGCAGGTAGTAAAGTTATAGGTAGAACTTGTACAGTTTAGAGAGTTTTCATATACTGTGTGCAATGTATTAATTTGAAATGTATCACAATTTTGAAGCAATAAATTGTAGAGTAAATTGAGATATTAATATCATTTATCTCGTCGACTGATCAAAAGGTTGGTTCATTCTTTGCCCAAGGCTTTTCTATTCAACGTGGCAATGTTGCCAGTCTTCTGGACACGTTTCTGGATGACAGCGATATGGGGAAATACTTCGACGCCTAAGTGTATCTTGTTAAGTACCTACGTACTTACCTACTTAGTTGAAGAAGTTTACATTTAAATATGTTTACTAAAAAAATTAACACACATAACCCAACATAACCGATTCATAATATGATTTTTTATGACATGAAGAGTTCATTAAGTCACTATGATTAATGCATTCACGGGACTTTGTTTAAAGCAGTATCAGATAATATATTACGAGGGGACCACACACTCATCACGCCACAAATATTAAAACCTCCATCGGTTTTAATTACTTGTGGTAGAATATGCAAAATAAATCCTGAAACGCAAATATGATCGCATGTGCGGCGAGCTTCGACGTTATTTACGCGCACTCGTAAGAAATGTGTGTGAAGAACAATATAGGTAACGGAGGGTGCCCGGACATGGTGATCTATATGCAAATGTTATAACCCGCTTATTATATTTTCCGGACGGAGAACAGTAAGCCGTGAAACAGCCAGCGATACTCCATCAAAATTTATTGAGGGTTCTGTGTGCGCACAGCCCTACAATATATTCGTATCCCGGTGTGCCTGTGGCTTTATGAAAAACATGTTTTTCCTGCGTTGTCCCAATTTGTTTAAATTGATTGATGGTGTCCCGATTCTTGTTTAGATTATAAAACACAATATTGAAGCTTCTTCTTTTGAGATTTTTGACACGTGTTTTGCAGACCTAAAAAACATAGATGGTTTAAAAAATAGGTTGAATTATTTAGTCTACAGTCTAAAAATATTTTGGTTATCTACGCGTGTGGGTTTCATGACCGTTGGCTGTGAAGACCTGAAAAAACTATGGCTTATCGCGAATGATTTAAAAATAGAATGGACTTCATTAATTTTATTGAATACTTAGAACACTTGGAAAGGTCGTGATCCGAGATACTTTAAATTTAACTAACAACAAAGTTAATTTATATTACTCAAAAGCTTCCTTATTTATAAAAATTCTCAAATTCCAACAAAAAAAGAGTAAAATGGGCAACTAAAATAGTAGGTTATTTGGTTCTTCATCGGATATTTCAATGTATGACTTCCCCTCACTACTTACAAAGGTATGTATTTGTTGTACGAATTCCACATTCAAATTAAATACACTCGAACATCAAAGAGTTCCTCATGCGGTTGCGGAAATGCGATTTTACGGTTCACTTGTTAGAAATTACATGCGGAACTGTGCCATTTAATTTCGATCTTCTACGTCATTTGCACAGATAATTAATTGGTCGACAAATGAAAAGTAAATTCGAAACGCATTTCAATTTTCAATATTGTTGCTCTTTGATTTGCGTTCATGAGTTTAAATTAAGATGTAAAATAAATATCTGATGTGATGGTTTTCTTTTAGTGTTTTATTATTATTTTGTAATTACAGCGTATTCATTTATAATATTATGTAGGTACCCCCTACTGTAAAATTACAAGGAAATTAAGTGAAAATTATAAATTATCAGGAGGACAAACGCTTTTATAACAAAATTCTTAAAACAGTTTTAAAACGCAGCTAATATTCAAATAATCCAATGAATTAAAATAGAAAACGCACAATTATTTTTTATATGGTAGATCGTATAAAATAATTACGCTATTGTAAAACCAAATAGGATATTGAAAAAATCAGCCGCGAAGTTTTTAATGGACATGAAAGCAACAATGGGTGAAAGCAAATTGCCGAGGGTAGGACAAAAGATGACCCGTCTATTTTTATTATGTCCCGCCGTGAAAGCGTCTTAACGAATTAATCAAGCCATGGCTGAACCGAGCCGATTCACTTTGGTACTCCTTCCGTTGTCGCCTCTTCGGTTTCTTTTAAAAACTGTGTGCGACTTTTAGTCGACCGATATACAGCAGTGCGACACAGTAGAAATGTCGAAATGAAAACTTGGGCGAGTGAACGACAAGTGAGCTGTCAAACCATACAAACAAGATGGAATGACAGCTCACTTGTCTTTCACTCCACCTAAGTGTACACGGCGAGATGTCGACGATAAAACCTCACTATTTTAATTTCACGCACCGATTTCGAAGAGTCTTACCTCTGAACATTCTATGAGAAATCGGACCATGTTATTATGCGAAATAAATACGTGCCCGGTTCGACTTTATTATCTAGCTTCGAACGCAGTAATAATAGAAATTGCGAATTTGTTCTGCCCAACAATTTAGTCGGGTAATCGCAAACGTGCGCTATTCCTTAAATTTCCCCTAGTTTGGTACGACCCTACCGGAATTCCTTATTCATTTGTGGCGTTACATTAGGCGTATTGTCCCAAAATGAGACGTTGAAAGAAAATACAAATGGCGTCTTTTATTGAGTTTCCGGAATGTGTTGTGTTGTAAAATTGTTCGAAACGCTCGTTTTATGAGCATTAAATGGAGCTATAGTAATTAAAAGATCCGATGAGGATTTGCTTTGGTGAGACAATTGTCTTTACATGTCTATAGGACTCAAGACATTAACACTTTGTATCTTTTATGCAAATTAACCTATAAAGATTGAGGCACTAAGGAATTGAATTACCTACATTTGGATTTTGTAAAATAAGTATCGGAAAACTTGCCTATATTTAACAGTTTACCAAATTACTAGCTGTTCAAGTGGCACCAGGAGAGTAAAACTGCGGAGCTCCAGAAACTTTGCATTTTTCCGGGATAAAAGTAGCACAAGAAAGAAGAAATTCTTTCATCAATACAAAATCGATATCGGATCTATATTTCCAGTAGAAAACAAACAATTTCACCTACTTATATTAAAAAAAATGACGTATACAAATCTTTCTTTCTTACTTTTTCTTTTTTTTTGAAAAAAAATCCTAGTGGAACATACAAACTCACATACACAAACAACCAGACCCGGAACAACTATCTGTAGGCCATTCAAATACATATTTGCTCCGTGCGGGAATCGAACCCGCGACACGCAGCGCAGCAGCCGATCGCTCAACCACTGCGCCAACCGTGTCGCCAAATGAAAATAATTTGAGGAAATTTAATCCAATAGAAAGAACGACCAGAGACTTGTTCAACAAAAAGTATTCATTTTTATCTTCTATTCAGTGTGTTCTCAATGATATTGTAGTTTTCTTCGGACTTCACAAACGTCTTTAACACACAATGCTTTCCGTATCACTGTACCATTGAGTTATTTATAGAATTTTTCTCTCTAGAACATTCTCAGGTTTATTATTTTTCTCAGAATTCATACTGTTTTCAATGAAAGTCTAAAAATAGTACGTGTATTAAAAATAATCGCTCAAAATCCTAGAAATAATAATTGATTGTGTTATTTTGTCACATTACCTATATTAAAAGCTTTTGACTAAAAATACCCGTGATTGTTAGCAACAGGTAAATTTCGATACTTCATTACATAACTTAAAAACTTCTGACATGAAGAAAAAAATATTCACCTGCCCTTTTTATTTATTCTGAACGAAAAGCGAACCTGATAAAAATGACTTCTTCATCTGATTAAATATTCCGAATATTTCGGCTTTGATTCCACACGGGGTTGTTGAAAAATATTTTCCGGTAAATTTTCGATGAGTCCCGCTCCTGATGGCATTTTTCTTCGAATAAAATTTTTGCTTTTCACGAAAGTGAGCTTGTAGACACGTACCTATGTCGATGTGGCCTATATAATAAATCGTTTTGATTGACAAGAAAATTATAAAAGAAAATAGGATAAGTAGTGTTTCCTGATAGCTACAACCTGGGAGCCTTTAAGTCAAGAGTGAATAGGTTACTTCTAGGCAAGCGTGCTCCATCTTCGACCACATTATCGCTTACCACCAGGTGAGATACTGGTCAAGCGCGTGTCTATCAATAATAAAAATTAAAAAAAAAAAACAAATATTCTTTGAAACTGAGAATAGCCGCAAAGATTGATCTTCAAGGTTAAGCACCGCTTGCCGAGGTTGATCTGTGGATGGATGACTATTGTAGCGGCATTAATACCGCCACAAAAGTCAACGTAGCAGAACCAACAAATTAAATGAGACTCGCAGCGCCATCTATCTCGACAGCTGTGAACTAACTTGACAAAATCCTAAATCGCAATATCAGAGTTTACCGTGCAAAACAACAGCCCGAATATCAACTGTCGGGCAGTTGCCCACCAGACACAACAACCGTCTTGGTCGGAGGATCCTCCCTTTTCAACGGAGGAATGTGGGACTTTACTCTCTGTTCCGCTACCTCCAAACTATCTTAACGTACCGAGATTCCTTCATGCCTCGGAAAACACGTTAAGTCGTTGGTCTCGGCTGTCATTTGTAGATCTTTGCCAATGGTTACGGAATGTTAGAAGCCAGAAAATCTGACACCAGTCCACCACCAGTTTCCGCGTTTTGGAGGTCAGATAGGCAGTTGTTCCACGTAAAATACTGGTGTTCAGCTGGATCCGGTTTTACTGGAAGCCGACTCCGATATAGCTGGGAAAAGGCTAGGCAGATGATGATAATTTGAAACTGAGCTTCAATAAATTGGCCAAGTAGCTGCTAAAATATTTAACTGATAAAACGCGATCAGTATAAGTTTAAGTATCAATTTACTTAATAAACGAAAACCACATTAACAATACAAGTTATTTACATAAACTTGAGAGGCTTTAGTTTGAATTGAAAATTGATAATAGTAAGGAGTATATTAATAGAAGCCACAAAACATTATTAATTGGATCTATTACGCCACTAATAGTATACACGCCCCTCGTGAGTTATATTCATCATACCTACTTAAACCCACCTACCCACCTATCTAGAGGAGAATGAAAGACAATTATTTCGTCAGAGAAATAAGAGACAAATTATTTTGGAACGTAAATATAGCGATATTACAGAAAAACAAAACCCAAAGAAACAAATTAATACTTACGTGTTTTACAAAAAGGAAAGACATTCTTAAATATAAAGTTTGTTTGAATTAAAATTTTCACGACGAACCGAAGTTATGATAGTTTAGATAGGGACAATTCCTGTTTAAATATAGATCATTCTATTTAGTCCGTCAGTCAGATTATTGAAAAACATTCACCACGTATTTTTTGCTTTTTCAAATCAATAAAAAATACGAAGATAAAACGCATCAAAGATCAGGAGTGAGGGCTTGTAACGTCACGTGTATGTAAAAAGTGTACTTACAAGTGACTACTTGTTTAAACATAAAAACAATTTTGCTTCTTCTCAATATAGAAATGCACCCAGTTTGAAATATACCAGTTGAACGTGAAGTGTCAAAATAGAAATCTAAAAATTGATATTGCCGTATTTGTTATGCGATCGTTTTATTGTTGCTTCTATTGAAAATTTTATACGATTGGAATTGCTAACCATAACAAATGTAGTTATTTTTAACTGTATAACGGAGTATGAGGATGGGCAGCGGAGCGGTCTTTGTGATAGTCATCCATCATAGGCGTGATCATAGGCGTGTTAAGAAGCACGTTTGTGATTCATAACAATCACTCGTTTTATTCGATTACATTTGTAAACAAAATATACGGTAAAACACAAGATGAAACTAGATTACGAGCCAATAGGTTAGCACGCGTGCACCTCGTACGCTGTCTGTCAAAAGAATGCCAGCTGTCACGGCGTAGACGCAAACTTGCTACCCTATTCGGGGTTACCCGCTCATATTTTATAAATCACCATATATTTTCGACAAATTGAAATAAATCACCATTTTAGTATTGAATTTAACAATAATTACTGTTCAACAAAATAACACAATCAGTCTCTCATCTTAAATCTTGGCTTAACTTTTAAGTTTAGCTGCGCGCCGTCATGTATATTATATACAAAAACATCGTCTGTCGTAGATGGATTTATCTTTGGGAACATTTATTTTTTTCTAACCGATTTCAAAAAGGAAGTGGTTCTCAATTCGACAAATTATCTTTATGTCATAAACATTTACTTTTTTCTAACCAATTTCAAAGAAAAGGGTTCTCAATTTGACTGAAAGTTTTTAAAGAAAATACATGACGATAATGTTTTCACACCTAACCTAAATTCAAGGACTTATTCTTTTTGCGACGTATGTACCGGATCGGCTCTATCTTGGGTTAGGTGTGTTTAGTGACGCAAATCCAATCAGTACAAACACCCAAATGTAGAACGATATGTTCCAACTATAAAATGAAGTGTAAGATTTGAACTCCAAATTCAATATCTGAACCATACCAGTTTCACAGAAACACCAAAAAATCAAGAGCGAATCATGCAGTAAAAATGTGCTACCCATTTCTCACCGTTGCCAAATAAGAAAGATCCCCATACGTTCCCCCTGCCTGTAGCTTATCTTACCATCCTTGGATAAATCAGCTGGAAAATTGAAAAACGGGAAACCTCGGGTACCCGTGTACCCGGTGAAAAACTTAAGACTAACTTTAATTAACTGGATCCACCTACCTGATTAAAATTCGTGCCAGTTCCAATTATATATGCCTTTTGTAATTATTCTACTGTTGGTTTGTTTGTAATTTTTGATTGAGAATCGGGTTTTTGGCCAGATTAAGGTTTGTTTTCGAAGTTTGATATATCGGATCGTATAGAAATAAATATCAGTTACAACTATTTTTAATTCCGTTTGAAATTTGTAAAGTAAAAACAAAAAAAAAATTCAGTCGAATTGAGAACCTCCCCCTTTTTTGGAAGTCGGTTAAAAAACTAAACAGAAAAATATTCCATTACCCAATGCCAATATTGTAAAGAATAAAGACAAAGTTATATTGCAATAAGATTGATACTCAACGTTAGTTTTGTTTCTTTTGCAAGACCAAATTGCTTACTCAACTCTTAGAAACATACGGAACTTTTCTCATACAATGGAAAGGTACGCTTGACTTAATACAGACCCACTAAGAGACTTGTACTCTTTCAAGCGATTTATTGACTATAGAAAACACAGATACTCGTAAATCAATGAGTTTTCTAAGTACACCAACAACTGTTGTTCTATACGGACAGAGCCAGCGTGTGTTGTATCGCGACAACAAAACTACGACAACATTCACCATTATAAGTCAACACAATTGTAAATAGATAACATCGTCACTTTATCTCTCTATACGTGTCGATATAAAATAGAATTGCTATGTTTCTATCACGATACAATCGCATAAAAGGGCAAGCGGCTTGATTCTGCGACTTCTTCAGATGAAATTTAGATAAGGGCAAGTCCTCACGCAGTCGTGTATACTGTAAGTAATTGGATGGGGCGGGCGTGGGGCCGGACTTATCGACACTCGTCAATCGCAATAAAACTCGGAAAATCGCAGTGTGTGGATGGTTACTTATTATAGATGAACCGACTAGTCGGGAATGCTGTTTATCCTACAATGTTTATCGTTGGCGAATAGTCGGCAATTATTCAGCACTTAATGAGATAGGTACCTACACGAAAACTGTAATGAAATTGAATGTGCTCAAGAACAATAACACTGTATTCTATAAAATTACTATTTTCACGAGTAATCGTCGTCGTCGAAATCCGACTATCCATTTTCATTTATAGTCAGCGACTAGTTGAGTGATAAGTCGGCCATTTGAACGCTGACTGGTCATCTAGTCGGCCAAGTCCGTAGTCGGTTCATCTCTATTACTTATAGTAGGTACGTATTCCGTATTCGATTTACAGATAGAGAAGTAATGACTACTCGATACCCGCTGTAGTTATTACAGTATTCTTGAAATCAAATGCATTTACCGATTTGTGGTTAAATTCCCGCTAAAGCTGGTTGGAAATGTCGTTTTGTGCTAAATTGCTAAATAATACGCTTAGCTGGTATTGCGATTGCACATTGTGGAAGTTTATGGAGTTATGTGTGTATTTACTTTTGTTGTATCATTGGGATTAGTTGTGTATTTTGCTTTGAAAATTCAGTAAGTTTCGACGACACGGTTGGCGCAGTGGTTGAGCGATTGACTGCTGCGCTACGTGTCACGGGTTCGAGTCCCGCACGGAACAAATATTTGTATGGCCTACAGATAGTTGTTCCGGGTCTGGCTGTTTATGTATGTGAGTTTATATGTACCTATATTTTTTGGAAATCTTATCATTAACGCCTAGCTTAGCTCGGACTTACGTCTGTGTGGAACCAATTAGTTCCTGTACATCGCAAATTGATTTAAACTTAAATTCAAATATTTTACGGTTTATTTTCATAGAATTGGATCCCCCGGACGATAGAGGCAGCTCTCTTTAAATCACTCGCATTTACATTTTCGCTATGAGATTTACAGATTAGCTGAATGACCATTCTTTTACAATCGTTAGTTTATTGATTAAATACATCAACGTTGGTTATACTATCACTGGGTACGAAGGTAGTTACGGCCAGTCAGAATCCATTTTGAAATGAAAGTCTGACCATTTTGTGTTGTAGCGGCATTCATGCCGCCACAAAAATCAACGTAGCAGAATCAACATCACAACAAATGAGACTCGCAGCGCCATCTATCTCGACAGCTGCGAACTAACTACAAAATCCTAAATCGCGATATCAAAGTTTACCGTGCGATTAGAACACATGCAAAGCCCGAATATCAACTCTCGGGCAGTTGCCCACCAGACAAACCAACCGTCTGGTCGGAGGATCTTCCCTTTTCAATGGAGGTTTGCGGGACTTTACTCTCTGTTCCGCTACCTCTAAAGTGTAACCTAGGAGAGTTCGGTATTTCTCAGTAATTGGGTTGCGGGATTCCGTTGGCCCTACAGGAATATAACTAAAGGCTTATAAGTTCTGTAAGATTAGTTCCCATATAGATTCAATTTATTTAACTAAGAAAACGCAGACGACTAGGTTGGTGTCTGGATTTGAAATATTAAACTTCAAATTTTTAATTCGGAATTCGGGGGTTATGTATGCATTCTCAATACACTGATCTAGATCTATAATTTCATTATTTTATTATTATTGAAATAATGATACTGTAATTAATAAACCAAGCATTTTAATATGAACTGTAACAATTAAATAATAACAACTCCGATATAGAAAAAGTTAATTTATTTTCAAACTTAATTATTTCAGACACGAATGAAATTAATTTAATTAAATGAATAATAATTAAAATTTGTTTTGACTTTCACATAAAATTAGGTGAAGATTAATGATTAAAAAGTAATTGTTGTTCTTAATTAACTTAGCACTTCGTTTTCCTTTAATTAGTTTTGTTCGCTATTCTAACTGTATACTTGTTTGTTACAGGTATGTACTACGAACTTGACTTCACAATCTCAAGGAGCAACAGCTAAAAAACTTAGATGGTGATTTTTTTGATATTTTTTGGCTAATCTCAAGTGTTCTGCAATTAAGATAACATTAACTCCAGACTGGGCTACAAATTAGTCGTATCACAAACAGCGCAGTCGTAAAGCCCGAAGCACACTCACGATAACCTCCTCTTCTGGAGTTTTAGCGCCCGACTATAAATAGTCGACAATAAATTTGTCGTTACACTACGAGTATCTAACGCCCAGGAAATTACTGCTTCACTTGATGACCCTTATTTTTACTCCAAACTCCGTCCAAATTGAGAACTCACACAGTTTTAATTAACATTTCCTAATGAATCCACACTTCATGTACAGCTTCATTAATTTTTACTTTCGGAACCGCACAACACAAACCCCGCTTAATAAGGCTCCAGCTCAAATGTACGCTCACAAAAATGTGGAGAATAATTTATGGACCATAATTTTACACAGCAACTTTGAAGACCACAAAACGGGAACGAAACAACGAATGCTTATGAAATATGCACAAAGTCTCAGTCAATATAATTTTATTACAACATTCGACAATCAACAAAAGAACGCGAGACAAAGGACCTTTTTTGACGGCTCATAAAACTAAATTTGAACTCCCCCTTAATATAACCACAACATAGTTTTGCTAGAGCACTCAAACTTCTATTATTACAAATGTGTTCGAAAAAGGGAGTCTGTTAGCGGATTTTTTCTATTTGAACAAAGAACGTTTCGTTCTATTTTATAATTTGGGTTCCGATTACGTCACAGGGAAACAAAGACCTGTTGATGCAACTCATAAACAGATGAAGGCATTGAATGAAATGTACATTTTGTTAAACTACCCATTTATTTTAGTATATGAAACTACCCATATGTTTTTGTGTGGGGATTTAATTTTTAATTGTTGTGTCAGTTGATACCAAGGATATTTTATCGGTTTGGTAATGGATGTATGAGAAGAGTTAACATTAATTGTGTGTATTTATAATTTCCTGTCGGCGCCCGTTTCCGGTTTTACATCGAGCTATTGACATATTTAACACTTACTAAGAATTATCGGCTCTGGATGTATTATTCAGCGCAGGACATTTTTTAAATCTGTAGGATATTAAAACTCCTTCGGAATCCACACTGATATTGGCACGCAACAGAAACAATGCTTCACTATATCGTCATCAGAAAAAGAAAAATCGATATTTTCCTTCCATTCACGAAGTCATAAACTCCGCATGAACGCACGACTGTATTACGTTTTCTTGTTAACGACAATTATGTCGCACATTTCGGGGCCCAACGAAATATGTGGGCATTAAAATGATTTTTATTGTTCTTCGTAACTGCGGGACCACGTGTAGGAACCATTGTACGTTTTGTACGATTACTTAATACCGTGCAGATGTACGATTTCATAATACATATAGAATTAAGACGACGATAAGAGTTAGAAACTCAAAAATGTCTTGTTTTGTAAAAAACTAACTTGGCAATAAATTACAAGCCTTGTGTCATCCATCGAGCATCTTTATATTGTTATGCAGTCTAACAGTGACCGTGCTTTACATCTTACTGCTTTTAAAGGATTTTTATTGTTCTTCGTAATAGCGGGGCCACGTGGTACGATTACTTAATGCCGTGCAGATGTACGATTTCGTAATATCGGATTAAATGTTCGCCGGATGATGGCCGTGTGAACACGTGTTGGGATTGTTATTAGATAATTATGTCACTTCATAGGCGGTTGGATGTTTTATTATTATATTACACAAGACTGACGATTAATAAGGGCGCCGTATGGGCTTTGATGTTGGTAGTGAAACTGTTTTATTTTGTCCTTATTTGGGTGTTTAATTAAAATTTTACGTAATGTTATGGTAACATTACTCGTACCATGATATATGCATCAATGGTTGCCCCATTGATGCATTTCAGTTACCAAATAAGGGCATTGACGACATAAACCCCCCGTTCTGATTAGCTGTTGACACTTCATCCATTTCATAACAGTATTTAACCCACGTTTGACCATTTATTTTGCGATAAGTTTCATTTCTTTAACTGAACATAAGTACCTACCTACATTATTCGCGTTTACATTTTTCAGATTCAATTTAACTGTTTCTTGCTGCAAATTGTTAGCCAATGACGACTGTGTAATCCAGTGTCCTCATTTACATAATTCGTCAAGTAATCATTATTACAATAGCATCTCCACTATGATTACGGTACGTACCGGAAATGTTCTGCATAATCGCAACCAATTACTTAAATACTAAAAAGCCTTTTTTTCGTTTACCTCGTTGTAGATAAAATATAAACGGCTTTCAACACTTAGCATGAGTAATCCGAGATGAGTCTATTTTTCACAAAGATCCCACAAAAAATGTGTGACGTAACGCTCTTCATATTAAACGCTATACTTTCACATTGTCGTCGCTTTGAAAGAAATATTGCTTTTTACGAATGGATGCGTACCAGATGATTACGTTTTCTTTCGTCGACTGAGCGATCCCATTTCGGCTTATGATTTACATGAGAACTTTAAGCCGCAAGATTAATAAAGAACGGTACCCAAGTACATCACTTTCAATAACAATTTCGAATCTATCGCTAATAGAATCAGAAGAACAATACGTCAATAAGTAAGTCACTGTAGAGTGGATTTTAATTTGATATCCGTCTTCGTAATAATAAACGTCATTACTATAATTTCACATCAAAACTTTTACTTACGTCGTAAAATGTCTCGGTTGGTAGAGCGGTTTTCTTGATTACTGTCATTAAATTAGTAACTACTACTTTTTCAATCAATATTTCTAGAACAAAGGAAAGTATTTTGTGTCGATTTGACTTCTAAAATTCATATTATTACCGCTGGCTGATGGATCAGAAAATGTTATCGGAATAAAAAAGTGAGTTTGTGCAAATCTTGCAAAAACTTGATAAAAATCGTACAAAAAGTTATCCAATCACTTCGATTTCAAAAGGCTAAGTCTCTATTATAAGTTTTGTAAAGGAAACCATAATAAATGTAGTATCAGTGGGTACTCGTTGAATTACCCTGCGGGGGGCGCGTCTTCCCGCAGGGAGCTTGACTCATTCGGGGTAAGGGAACTTTGTTAATGCATTTTCCGTCACACGAGTTTATTTGTTTAGATACGATTCCACATAGAATAACTTTATTACTACCGTGCTATTAAGTTGCTGAGTGCGGGGGGGGGGGTGGTTATGAATACTGTGGCAACAAATTATGACTTATTATAACTTGAATATATCGTGGAAACAATGTTGTAGAAGGTACGTAGTAAGTCTCTACTTAATTAGAACTTAAATTAATAACCATCTTACTTGTAAAATAAACATGAAGCACTTCCTTTGGTTTTACATTTAATTAGAATTAAGCGTTGAAGTATGTATTGGTAGAGGTAAGTTTTTTGCTTCTGAAAATGAATAAAACGTGTGTCCTGATATCCTCATATATACGTATTTCTTAGACCATCTTTTCCCCAAACATCCCCATAGTTACCGAAAAAAATCTTCCTTACCACATTCTCACATACTACAGAAATCAGATCCTTTTCAAAACGCACTTATTTCCATACGTTGGCATGTTATTGAAGAGTGCTTTGAATTGCAAATAGGCTGGTCCTCGGGCGAGTTCCATTGAAATGTCAATTTGTTTTCTATTGGGGTGGCTTGTTTGATAACCTCCAGACATATCGTCTTACTATTGTGTGTTTTTGCCTGTGGATGTGGATCTTTAACTTTTCCCTGTGTGACGGAGATGTTTGCTGTGTCTTGCGTGAGATACATTTTTATTTGAGTCTTCGTTTTGGGGTGAATCTGCATGATGAAAGTCGAGGGACACAAATTGCTATGGCTTGAACCGTCCCAATTAATGAAGACCCCACTGAGGCCACTTAGAATGTGACCTCACTGAAAATTGAGACCTTATTTTATTGCAAATGTCCGGCTTATCATCGGGACTCGTCATGAAATAGTGAACTTCGCTGTAGTTAGTAGCCGCTAAAGAATATATTATTCTTTAATGTAGATGCATCAAAATACATAGTTACACAACTGTCTTACGAGAAATCTTGGATTTTTTGCAAGAAAATTCTATTTTAGCCTTTCAGTCATGTTATTTGATACTTGAATAGGTAAGTACAGTAAACTGTGTCACGACGTAATAACCGTGTAGGATATTGAACCTAAATCGATAAAACAAATAAGAGCTAAAGTAGTATCAAGGGAGTTATTTCATGTTGGGCGGCTATTAACTTTACTGAAACCGGCAATACAAAAACGAATAGCAAATTGTACTTTCTGTAAATTATAAATGAAGTTTTGCCGAGGAATCGATCAAATAAGGAATTGTCAAACATTGCTTGTCTGCACTTTCAGAATATTAGTTTCTATCAAAAGCTTCATTCGCGTGCCACAAAATAAACAGACATTAACGCACTGACTTAATTGCATTTTTTTGCAATTTAAACATTATGAGTGTACACTTTAGTTTGATATACTTACTAGCATCTTTATTTGTGCTATTAAGTACTTTAAATATTTTTCTAATGTAAAACTTACACTCACCTGTTTTTTAGGAATGGAAATAATTATTCCGAACTCACTAGCCATACATAAGGCTTCTGTGGTTTTTAGCATATATATTGTAAATCAGCGATATATATTTTGAACATTAATAAAAAAAAAATGGATAATGTAAAAAAATGCGTGAGTGTCGTGGAACACTCGGAACGAAGTTCCAATCATAGTATATTATTATTGATAAACGTAAAAATTCCAAGTTTTTTACGGTTTATTTTCTTTTGTTTATATTTTCATAAAATTGGTTCCAACGGACGATAAAGGTTAACCTACAAAAGTGTTTACTAACAATTCGCAAAGAGGTTACGCAGCACGTGTTTTGGTAAAGAAAAGGGTCGTGACGGAAAGTTGTGACGGAAAAATCTTACACTTTTTTTCGCCTAGCCCCTAGCCAAGTTCGTACCGTGCGATAAGGAACTTCATTCCAAAAACTAATATGAAAACAAGGAATTGTAATGCTCATGAATGAATGGAGCCAGCACACTCACCCACTACACCGTCCGAAGCTAACCCTCAATCGATAAAGCCAACAAAAACGGCTCCAAAATTTTAAAACTTCATACTTTATGAAGTGGGCTCTAAATTTCGGGGGTTTCTCTTTTTTGCGGACAAAAAGTGTAGTCACCGTGTTCGGTGTCGCGGTATCCGGGATCCGGTTTTTATTGGTGGCGGATATCGAGTGGCTTCCGAGGGCTTTGTGGTACGATTTGGACCCGAAGCGACCATTGTGGCACGTTGTGGTACAGAACGCCCTATTGTCGGCAAGATGTCGCCTTTGTCGCTCAATGGCTCCAACGTTTAGCACAATGAACTATGCTTAACTGCAAATCGTTATTGATTGTTTGGTTTTTTTTGTCGAGTGACATTTTTTTGAGCGTAATTTTGGGGTGGTATTGTTTTTTGTTTTCATTGATGTTGAAGCCTTACGGTGGCTTAATAGAACCCTATAAGCTATTTTTTTTTCGTCCGCGGTACTAATAAGCCTTGATAAAAAGGTCAAGGGCTCTAACGTTCTACGTAATCGATAACCCTGTTGTATATGTGTTTTCAATAACACACATTGTTCTCGTTCAATTCAACTTCTAACGAACTTTTTAAATTCTCAGAAAGTTTGGGTATGGAGATTAAAGGTCGAGGTACAACTGGACGTGCTCATTTTTACAACAAATAGAAATACCTACGTTGCGATAAGATCGATTTAAGGTGAAACCACACATCAGGGCCGTTGTACCGAAGCGAACAATAAAACAATGATGATTAATGGCTGCAATAACAATACGATTCGAATTAATATCGGTGCGAAAATACCTATTGCGAAACGATTTTTTTCACTCGTACATCGAACGGACGTTTTAGACACTGGATGAATAATAATAATCAGGCCCAACATGTGAAAATTCCCTAATATAAAGTAAATCTTATGTAATAGGTAAATAAATATTAAATTCGCGATTAATTCGCGACACACCGGTGTGTCGCCGGGGCCACAGGTTACCTACTGGCAATGAATTTATAGGTACTGCGAAAAAAGGTTAACGAAATTAAATTATACGAGTATATTAGTCAGCTTGGTACTACAACTCAGTATAGAAGTTCCAAAATGATACTTCTATCCTGAGTTTAATGTTCTAAAGACAAAAATTTAAGGAAGTTGAAGCAAATGAAACAGTTTATTGATCTCAAAACTGTCGATTACATTCAAACTGTATATTTAATTGTTTAGGTTGTTATTAGAAACGTTTCGCAGCATTCCAATCCCGCTGAATGAAGTCAAAAAACTACTTATTCAACCTATTTTATTAGTTTACTGTAAACAGTTTACTCAGTTTAAAATACTGTAAACAACAAAATACGTAAAGAGTTGAATCATTTACTTTTGGCGCCATCAATTTATAACTAGGGTTGGGCACGGTAAACTTAAAATCTCGGATATTTCGAATAAAAATGTGTAGCTGTACCGAATTTATACGAACGACTAAGTTTGGAACAGGCAGTGTCCGGTAGAAATGGGCAAAGCTGGGAAAGCGAAACGAAAATGTAAAGGATTTGTTTTAAAAAAGACGCAGAGCGATTTGCAGTTGGGTCGCTCAAAGCAACAAAGTTGATTGATGGAAACGAATTCTTTTGTAGGTATTGTCTCCTGAAAAGTAAGAGAATGTATTTGCTTTCGACAAAGAATTTGCTAAGGTATTTTTCCTGGCTTTTGAAAAAAACATGCGAGTTGAAATAGACGATAAAATACTTTATGCAGTTTATTTTTATGTAGAGCATAACCCAGATTTACTCTAGAATATTTTCTCAAGAGTTTTGCGATAACCTTTTACTAAGGGATCAAGTGCACGCCACCAACTGACAACCCTATTTCAGATCCATTGAAATTTAGATTAACGTGCATTAAGATTCAGTCCGGAACGCGGAGTCAGTTAAAATGTTTTTGTTGTTCATTGCAGCCATCGAATTAATGACCCGCCTTTGTGTCGCTTGATTACATCGATTACTATCGCATAAAAAACACGCTTTATTCGAATAATTCGAACTTCATTCAAGGAAAAATATTCGCAATGATTGAATCCGCCACAGCTCATCCATATCCATTGAAGTGTCGGCCAGAATAACTTTAAATTAGTTGCAAAAGAAAGTCCGAAGTTGGACGTAACGTTAAACGCGTGTAGCGTAGTTTTTAATAAAACTGCCGAAGAAAACTGCATAAGTAATACTTTATTAGGAACGGAGAAAAAGTAGTATTTTTTAACGTTTTAATATCTTATACATTTAATCCTATCTTATATTTTAAATCAAAGAAGGTAAATGAACCTGGAAGGTTATTTTAAGTGGAATGTTTTAACATTTTATCGTTCGTTTCTTTTAGTTTTCGCAGCAAGCCTGGCTTCTGGCTATAAGAGCCAATGAACTTGCAATCCAACTAGTAATGTTTACGTTGCCCATGGCACTCGGCTGTGGGAAACAGCCGGTTATTTTTGCACAATCGCTATTTTGAGCACAGCACTACCGCCATGTTGTCATAATTTTATCCTTGTTGTAAGTTGTAGCGTAATTTGTAGTTATGTTTTTTATGCCTTGAACTTGGTAGATTTGATTGGGATGCAGTAAACATTCAATTTAAATTTACGAGGGAGGAAGAATTTACTAAAAAATGCAAATACGACCTGTTTACTGAATAAGAACTTAAAATATATTCGTATAGTAAAAAGCCGGATGGTCATAACTCTAGCTATATATATTGTAAGGGAAAATTATGTGTACCTAAGATATATATAAATACATGACTTACGAGAACTTTTCTTAGGTACGGAATATCGAAAAAAGCAAGCTTAACGTGGTAGCGTCGCAGGAAGAATAGTATGAAAATCGAAAATGTTGCTCAATATAAGAGCAGTTCCAAGTCAAAACATCCAAGTCACAAGGGACTTCTCTTTTAAAGCCCATTGTTAGTGGGTTAGTGATTGTACGGTAACCCTGTTCCCACTGGGATTCTCGGATAAACCGGGAACCATTGGAATGTTGCGAATAAACCTCCACTCTGTTTAGAGAAACGTTCAATGTTTATGTTCGCACACAGCTTAAAGCTCATGTTTACGACTCTTTTGTAGGACAGCACTTTATTTGCTCTAAAAGTGTAAAGGTTTTTGTTTGAAACATGTTTTATTAGGTCAAAGTATTTACACTTTACAGTGTCGAGACGTCCATATGGGACACCAACATCAATCAACTTAGCCTTTTGCTAACTATGTTTTTATGAATGGGAAATGATCAAATGATTTCTTCCGCTCTGGGTGGAGCAGAAGGGTGTCTCAGAATCTTACTGACTAAAACCCATCCGTGTTCCTCTCCTCATGCCATTTGCGTTCCAGGGCCGCGGTGACTCTTTCGAACAAATTCCACAACCCTGGCAGTGCCAACTATGTTGGAATCAGCTTCCAGTCTAACAGTGCATCTTAATATCAGTATTTTAGTTGGAACGACACCCATCTGATCTTTAAAAACCAGTTAATGGGTAGTACCCCATGGCAAGAATGTTGTCAGATTTTCAAGCTTCTGACTGTATGTGACTACTGTCAAAAATCAAAAATGACAGCCAACACCAACGGCTTAACGTGGTCTCCGGGGCACGGAGGAATCTCGGTAGGTAATAACTGCTCACCCATCCCTCGAAAATCGTGCTGTTGTAATTATTAAGCCACCAAGCTTAGGAAAAAGCCTGTTTGATATGAGTGAAGGAGACAAGGTTATGCCATATTGTCTTGTGCCATATTCACTGCTAGATACTGTAATAGTTTATGAGGAAGTTGTAAAGTTTCCAAATGTGATCGATCTGTCTTCTTGGCGGATGGGTGGCCAATACAAATGAGACGTGACGACCTCAAAGAGTATTCCCCTTGGTTCCGGTTGCTACATAAAAAAGTAAACGTTCAGACTCTTTTTTGTTTAGTATAGTGTCAGGAATTTAAGGAATGTGTGGTGTTGTATACTGGTCTTTGCTTGCTTTCTTTATTTTGAATACTTGTGTAAGTGCTTTGCTCACCGCGCTATTAATAGGTACTTCGTTTCCTTTGATTTCTAAGTAAAGCTGTTTCAGTTTTCTCCCATCAATAAATTGTTTTCTAGATAGGATCTTTGATCACATTATAGTTTTGATTAAGTAGGTATTTTCACTTTTATAGAACAATCACTTACGATGCAGTAAACAATCCCTACTAATGTTATAAATACGAGAGTAACTCTGTCTGTCTGTTACGCTTTCACGCTAAAACGGCAATTCGGGCGGAGCCGCGGGCTAACGCTATTTTATAATATTATAAATGGTCACATTGATACTATAAATATCTTGCTTGCTCTCTAGCTTTTTCCTACAGCTATGCTTGTGTTAAAAAAGCATAAGCTCCTTAGATAGGTGGGACGCTGACACAGACAGACAGACATAGTTACTTCCGTATTTATAATATTAGTAGGGAAAAGAAAGGATTTTAACCCTTTCAAACAAATTAATGTTAGAAAACATAGAATTTGCCACAGCCAAACACGTCACCACAGAAAAAGTTAAAATGATATCGCTTTTACTATGCCCATAAAACTCATGTCTAACTATCAAATCGTGATATACAGTAGTAAAGAGAACGCCATAACAAAAATTGTGCGTCAATCACCTCAACGGTTTCAAGCGCGATTTTCTCATAACTTTTCACACATACTTTCACAAAAGAAATTATTCATGTACATTGTGGGTATGTCTCCCCTTCACGTCGTGTCAGTCAAGTGTCCAGTGCCCATGGTGGATTAATGACTCTAAAACCAGAGGTTACTAATGGACTAGAGACAGATTAGTCGAAGTCACTTAAAGAAAGTGATGCTTTCGCGTGAATGGAATCAATTTTAAAGGAAATTTAGGTTGGGTCCAACGTAATGGTCAAAGACTTTAATATTAACTGTAGGTAAGTTATTGAAAAAGCTTCATTCATTAGCTTCTTGCATGAACAAAAGAGATACGTTTTAATAAACCTGTGGCTAATATTTTAATTCGGACAGTAATGTTTTCATGTAGTCATAACTCAGCAGAAATGTTACAAGCATTATTATTAAAGAGAGAAACTCGCTTAAAACATTTTTATGACGGTAATAAAAATAATTATTCCAAACGTACACAAACATTTTCATTTAGCCCATTGAAAGATAACAACGGAGCTCGAATATGAAATATAATAACAAAATGCATTTAACCCGAACATGTTACAAATTCCCAAAGCGCTGTGGCTATCAGCCGTCAGTCCCAGGACAAACTGACAAACTTTAATATAAGGACATGTCTGATACACGATGACGCGCGGTTTTACATTAATATGGTTTTGTTTATACGTGGCTGGTTTAATGTAGATACAGATGGACATTCTAGGCTAAAATTAAACATCCAAAATGTTTTAATTAAAACTCGAGAGAATTATTCTTCTGGTATTTTTGCATTTTTGTTTGCCTCAAATTGGTCAACTGATATTATTTAATGCATAAAAGCAGACAGTAGTTTCTGCTTACAGTCAAACGTTAATGTGCCAAGATCCTTATCCGTTAGCTAAGTGCAACGTTTATGGCAATTAACGACACAGTCCATGGGGAGACCCGTACGAAGTAGACGTCAGGCCAGATAATGTCAGATGTTGCTAATTGTGAAAAATTAAGATTGACTTCGATGCTCAGACTGGATTGAATCAAATTACCGTCGCATACAGTAATGATAATGGACAAGTGAGACAAAATCTAAGATATGAAGTTGAAGAAGCATTAAAGAAAGAGGTTGATAATGATGAAGATGAGAATGTAAATCTTGAAAGTGCTAAATGTATCACACATTCCTCGGTAACCCGTCTCATAGCAACTCTACATCCCACAAAAACACTTGTAGATGACACGTGCAAATGACGCAATTAATCAACAATAACAATGAAAACAGATTAAATTAAAGTAGTTCGCAATTCAGTATGGTTGTCCTACTTAAGCGGGCTCTCTACGATCTGTCATGTCGTACGAAATATCGCATGATGTATGACCGACGGAAGTTTCAATTGCGATGTAAAGCCCTTCATATCTACTCAAATTATTATTAATTTATTTACTGTCTTTGTTTGTTGTTACGTATTTCCGCTGCTTTGTGTGATTATTTAGTGTTGTGAACTTGAACCAGTTTGTTGATATTGTTATGTTATTCTCATTTCTCATTTTAATCATTTAATTTTGAAGTAGATATTTTCACTAATTTTGTGGTTAATTTATGATGGCTCAAGTAAATGAAAACTGATTCCTTTTTGAAAAATAAAAATCTACAACTTGATTAAACTTTCTGATTAAAGTAGACATTCCTCAAGTTAACAAGCTCTAGCTATAAAATAATGGACTCAGCATGCCTTTTGATTGAATCCTCTTTCTACTTATTCAAAAATTTGCTGTGCCCGACAGGGTCCATAATTGTTTAATTTTTTATATTTACGACCTGTTTATGTAGGTACATTATTGATAGCAATAAACGATTTTAGTCATTAGTAAGCATTTAATTGAAACTAGTCCTGTCATTCACGCTAGTATGATTTGCAAATCTCTTTCACATTTTGACTTCACATTCAAATGCGTTTCAAAAATAACAATAAGTCCAATGTCGCTAAGTGCTCGGTCCCCTATTCTGAATAATGGCGTAACGAAACGGCCTCGGAGGGAGGACTTTCCTTAAAATGATTCTGTAGTACTCCTCCCTTATTAAATGTAAATAGTTATTGATCCCATAAAGATAAAATGTGATGGGTGTAGGTAAGCAAAATAGAGGAAAAGATAAGAGTAATATCGTGTAGTATTTGATGAAGGAAAAATACTGCAGCCGTAATTATTCAAGATAAATCATAGCACTCCACAAAGGTGCAGTTTTATGCAATTTAATTATTTTGCAACTACCATACTTATATTTATTTACATCAGTCTAGAGTAAATTAAAATAATGTAAGTATTAATTTTTGCAGGATCTCACAAACATTGCAGTTTTTAAAACCAAAACAAATATTACATCATGAATCACAAACACGCATTGCTGAAAACGTACACAAAATATAAATATACGAAACGAAATCATTTACCTCACTCGCCTCACAAAGTTATGCGATACGCTTATTTTTAATAATAAATATATGAACCGTGGAAATAAAATATTCCGAGTCGTTGAACAGAAGTCACGTATACACGCCGCTGTACGAAGCGTGAGGCGACCTCAAGAAATTGAATGTCAGTGACTTGCGTGCCTTGAAAGAATGTACTGGTAAAAGCTCCCACAGACAATCACGACGTGACAATGGAGCAATGATGAGACAAGGGTTTTTTAACATTCATTGGCTCGCGTTTGACCTCTGTCTCACCTGATGGTAAGCCAGTAATGATGTGGTTGACAATGGAGCACACGTGCCTAGAAGTAGTACCGCCTGGTTAAAGCTGTCAGGAATCAAATCATTTGCGACAATGCTTTGATTCTTGGTAGCTATAACCTATTATTATAATATCATCATTATCATCTTAGCCGAAAGACGTCCACTGCTGGACATAGGTAGGACCTGTGCGTCTCGCATCCACCGGCTACCAGCGACTACTATAATATACCAATTATGAATTACACAAAATAATGCACTACAGTTAAGATACAGTTAACTACTACTGATTGGTGAATGCCAAAATGGCATGCCAGCTACTCGCATACTGTTTAAGAAGTCTATTTATTTTATAATGAAGACATCATAAAGAGATATAGACCTTTAAATTCCTTCATAAACCCATGTAAATGTACTTACATGACTATTACGGTGCAATAAAGTAACTACTGCATGAATAAAATATAACTTAACTCCGAATATTAAAGACTAAAAAGTAGGTGTCATATTGCGAGATCATATATCTCTGCGTTATTATCTTACGAGCCATCCACTACAAAGAAATGGATTACATTTTTGATCGTTTCCATTCCATCGCGCTCATTGTCTAGGGGATGCTATGTGACGGATGACATCTCATCTACCGTTGTTTCTTTGATTAATATTTTCGCTCTTTTTGTACTGTACATAAATCTTCCGTTTGCTTAAATTTCTTATTTGCAAATAAGGATTTATGGAAATTCTGGGTAACCTTTGCCTTTTGTTTATTTTGGCGAATAAATACAGTTTGTATTTGAAGTAAGTATTATAAACTGTGACACTACTTTGTTAAAATTAGCAGAAATTCGACTTGGAACGTTTTATTAATATTATATTCTGAGAATTTTTCCCGGAAATCATAGCACGTTTATTAATTCATGTCAAAAATGTAATTAAACCTAAATGTGACTTATATTCTCTATTTTGTGTTATATCCTTATTGTTGACGCAGCATACTTTACGCTATGATTTTATTTTGTTTTCCATCGACAATCCCAATTACAAATATTACCAACTAAAATAAAGCATCCGGAAAATCTTTTCAGATTACCGACACTTCCTTAACCGTCTTAATTTATTGTTCCCAACTGGGACTTTTTGTAATCCTCGTGATCGCGGCGAAAAATTCGACAATCATCGCGTACCCAAACTTATGTCATTAAAAGATTGAAAGATTACTTGTTCACGTCTTGCTTGGGGTAAAAATCTACCCCAAGGCTGGAGATTTATCTCGTTAGTTAAATGGCCCGTCGGCTAGACGCGAGATCCAGTTTTGGTATTCCGACAACAGGAATAAGGATATTCCTAGTAATTTCCTTGCTTCCAAGGGTTCATTTAAAATAAATTAGCTGGCATATCTGTTAAAGTCGTGGCTGAATTATTACTACATGATTATGGATACTAAAATAAACATAAAACTTCAATACCGATGTTTATGTCTTCATGCGAAGTAATGATATTAAAAATCTGCATTTTTATTTTATGATAAATATTTAATAACTTAGTCATGCGACAGATCGTGTCGCTTTATCAATACCTAAATGGGTGTTGTGGTAGGTTATATTTTATTTTTAAAACACTATTTATAGCAATATGTATTGTAACAACTGATATAATTATAACGTTTCCATACATCACAATCCATAGACCCAATATAGCTCCCTGAGGAACCCTTAAGCGACGAACTTACAACGCCTACGGAATGCATTGAACTTTTTAATACATTATGCTATTGCATGGTCAAGGATTATCAATAGAGCCCCCAGGCTTACATACCCAAGATCAAACCTGTTGTAGACTATGGTAGTACATTTAAACCCGTGACTCATTCTGCTAACATTAACGATGGTGGTGAAGGAATGCATCTGTGGGGGAAGCTTATTGGAAAAGTTTTAACTGGATTAGATTTGATTAGAGCGTTCGAGACTCCCTGTCACTTTGCTTTATGGCTTGTAAGTAAGTTGTTAGCTAATTCCAAGTTTTGATGAAATTTTTTATATTGTCAGTCACGGAGTACATTACGCTTTTACGATGCACGTTTCTCTTATTTTTTATTATATACTTTTATGTAACGAGTGTCATTGAAATGCGCTTCTGTAATTGCCATGAATGTATGATATGTAGTAAAAGGAACATGATACATACGAATTGAAGTCAAGCTTTAATTAATTCAAATGAAGATTATTATCTTGATGGGGATTCTTCAACAACTTTGTCGTTTATTTAGAACATATTTCTTGTTAGTAAGATTGGTGGTGGTGTCTATTTAATTGATAGGGTTTATTTATAGAAATGACTTGATTAAAATGAAGCATGAATATTTTATAATTTGCCTGTATGCACTTGAAGGTTAATAAGCTTTGTGTTTGAAGGCAGCGCTTAAATAAATAAACACTTGACAATATCCTGATCAACCAATACATAACTTAAACATTGGATTTCCAAGTGGACGTCTACTTTATTATAAATCGAACCATGATTGACATAATTATTTGTTTGTTTCTACAAACTTTGGTTCATATAAACATAAACATTGTTCTCAGAGTCCTTAACCTGTCCGGCCCCGGCAACACACCGGTGTGTCGCGAATTAATCGCGAATTTAATGTTTATTTACCTATTACATAAGATTTATATTTTTTTGGGAATTTTTACATGTCGGGGCCGCACCGGTTAAACTGAACATAATTTGGCTGTATCACGTTAAAATTACCGTCTGATCGCTGGGCCGTATAAACAAGCTATCGGAGGCGTCGATTACTGACACAATGGCTCTCAAGTGTACCTCACAGAGGTTAATGAGGCGTCACCGTAACTTTACTTTGCTTTACAGTTTGACGGGTTACTCATAACTGTAACGTTACTGTTAATGGAAGTTTGTAGACTTTTGAGTGTTGTTTCGGTAACTGCTTCTTTTATGCTAAAATAATTACTTTTGTTTTGTAAATTTAATTAGCAAGTGTGGTCTTGTTATTGTTAACTGTTATTACTTGTATTACCTCTAATTTATAATCATTTTATTGTCTTTTTGCATCAGTTAGAGAAGCTAATTATAATTTCGTTATGTCGAAATAGGTAAGGTAGCATCCTAGTCTAATAAACCAAAAATATATTCACCTCAATCCTGATAGGAATTTAATTTTTGTGCATTTGTAATAAGTACAATTAAATGTAGTCCAATCTTCATGTTTCAACATCAGAACCAGTTTAACATCTTTCTTGTTCCGTGTGAGATTTTAATAACAAAGAACTCATTATTATTCTAGAAAAAAAAATAAGATCGAGCAAGATTAAATACTTCAATAACTCTATGTATTTCTT
Organism: Melanchra persicariae; assembly: GCA_947386135.1. Taxonomy (NCBI): domain Eukaryota; kingdom Metazoa; phylum Arthropoda; class Insecta; order Lepidoptera; family Noctuidae; genus Melanchra; species Melanchra persicariae. Next base: position 8,010,016 of record OX376659.1, read on the forward strand.
CGAACCTACCTCTTCTTCATAATTTACTTCAAATACTCTCAGGTAAGCAAACATACACTTTCAAGTTATTGCATAACTTACTCGCAAATGCTACCTCTATATTTAAAATGTTCAAAGTGCCCAGACGAAGCCTCATAACTCACGAATAAAATTTGTGCAAGCGCACCAAATGTCACAAAAGAATCAGGCTAGTTTAAGGAAATAAGATAGCAAAAATGGAGTCGAAATTTCGTTAAAATCCCCTGTAAATATCAAACAGAAGAAAATGCATTTGAAATCCATATTCCCCGGCATCCCAGCATCCAGTAGTCTAGGATTGCAAACATTCCTAGTCCAAATAACAATAACGGTAAAAGTCCTTAAGTCCACCACCCGTCTCACGGTTTGTCTTACAATGACGCAAGTGACGAGCGGAAGTGAGGCGGGAAATAGGATTTTGTAATTATAAAAGCACAAGGACTATTTTGGTACAGTATAGTTTAAATAAAATATAAAGAACTATGTTTACTAGAGCATTCATGAAGATGGATGTTGTAGATGAGAACGGGGTTCACAAACTAATTACATAATAACTTAGTAAAACGTCCACAATGACTGCATAAATATCAAGCTGATTAATTTAAAATGCACATAGAGACGCTTGAGACATGAAATGTTTCTTTCCCTTGACTTGCTTTCCAAATAGTTTTGAGAGCTCCAATGGAGTTTATATTCCCTTTCTCATTAAACAGAATATTTTAAGTAGGTACTGCATCTCCTTTTACGGCAACAAACAAACATAAATGCGAGTAAAAGCAAATATTTGCCATCCGCTCGTCGCCGATCCTTTGCACCAGCTAGGAAACTAGCTTCACAAAGGAAAAGTAAACATTTTGTACGTGTTCACACCATTCTCTAGCATTCTCACGGCTGCCACGGAGTTTGCTTGCGGCACCCGCCTTTAAATTCGGGGCTTTGCAGACCACTCTGGCAACTTGGGGAGCAAAAGTTTCAAGTAAATTAAACCTACTGTCTCTGGTAATTAACAGAATACGAATAATATAATTGAGCTCGCATTCTTGTTTTGTTTCTTTAAAATGGTATCTTTTTCTTATTTTTTGAAATATTGGTTAACTGTAAGAATTCTCTTAAATCCACCAAAACACACATAATTAACATTGTAAAATGCTTCGCCGACTTCAGCCCCAGCCTCAGCTTTCGACTCAGTTGCTTCAGAGAGCAAAATTGTCTCTTTTTTTTGTTGATTAGTTATTTCAACTTTGATTCTGGAGATTCAACAATAGCATGTTATATAAATATTCGTTTGTATGTTCGGATTTTACTTCATTATTGGTAAATCATTATATGTCATTTAAACATTATCTTGTTTCTCCTAATACAGGTGTGAAGATTACCATAATCATCCTTTTGTGGTTTTCCCTCAATGACATCAAATACTTATTCAACAATTACTATGAGTTTCAATCGCAAAGGTCATAGGTATTCAGTTTCTGTATCTGTGTTAATTGTAAGATGAGACAAATCAATGCGGTTTGTACATTCAATACCCATCAACAGGTCAGGCTCATTGGGGACAGCTCTATTCATAATAATATGTACTTGCATTAGTATTACTCACACAATGACATCTTCTTCAACATCAACATTTTAGTATTAACAAATCTGCAATCTTTTCCTCTTTCTTAATGCAACTGTAATCACCTACTGAAAATAATTATATTGCCTTTCTTAGTATTTGTTATTTTAGTGCAAAGCTGATGATTTTATTCTTGCGTTATTTATTCATTCATTTATTTTAATTGCATTCCTATCCACTAATAAAACATGAAGACAACAATTTGGCTTCTAAAGTCTGTATTGGGATTCTAGATTCTCCGAATACCTACTCTTACTACAATTATTAGTGGAGAACATAATAAATAAAGCAATGAAGAGTTACAATCTAAACAGGGTTCGATTGTTCGATATAGACACGGGATGATAGAAATGGGAATAAATAATTGCAACTCAGTGTAGAAAGAAGAAGCTTTTTGTTGATTCTCCGTACGTATATTCTGATCACAGTCACATATTTTTTTTAAGTTTGCATTCATGTCAAGTACTGACTTCGCTCTAATTAGACAGACTCAGATCCACCACGCCTACTTTCAGGTTTAGCTTGAACTAGCCGTTAAAAAATTTCAAAGCATAGCATTTCGCTTTTAAACATGCATTCATGTTAGAACGAGGTAAATGGGTCATTGCTGAACCCAAAGGGCTTAGGTTGACAAGACAACCTCTTTTAAGAGCAACCCATTTTACATGTCGCTCTTTGGCTACATGTCGCAGAGCTACGTAAATGTTTACCAACAAAACATACTTTTGCCAAAATTATTCTCCAAGCTTCAAAAATATTAAAGCTCGTTGTCATGCGCAATATTTTACATTTGCGACTACCCTCTTATTACAAAGCAGCATCCCGCTCCATCTGTATTGCCCATAATTTTCGGGCCAAATATCACGCAGGTGCACCGGTTATCATTAGTGGAGGATTATATTTCTCCTGCTTCTGTCTCTTTCGCCCTTTTAAAGTCTATATTTCCCTCTCATTTGCACGAATGGTCGCCGACAAAATTATCGCGGGAAAAAAATATAGTCGGTGCTGTTTTTTTTTGCTTATGAAGCCGTATTAATACTAGATTGAGTTACCGTTTACCCCTTTCGTTTGTGGTTGGAAGCTTACGAGTACTATGACCAGTCGCGTTTTGTTTTAAATTTTTAGGTTAAGCACGTAATTATAATCTATATTTATTTGTTTCGTCACTATAAAAAGAATTTAATAAAATCTGAATCTAAACGATTCAGATTTTATTAAAGACGTAAGCAAGAAATTAATTCGTTTATTTTGAGAATTATTTTCATAATAGTCTACAGTAAAATTGATTCTCACCACCAAATTATTGTATCCAGCAACAGTAGGTATTGGTCTGGTATGTTCTAGCAAGAAGACCGAAGCAATCAGGCTAGCCTTGTCTAAAGCTTCCTCAACTGTCTGATGGAATAAAAAAATGTTTGCATTACTGAGGCACGTAGAGCGCAACTTTATCTTATTATCCTTTGACACTCAAAGCGCGGGGGGCTAACTTTTTCGCTTTTTAATTTGGGGAGGTTAATTTTGACGGAGATAATACCGTTGTACAGCTTAATTAAGTTTATTAGAATTTATTTTGGCGAGACGTGCCGACGTTATCCGAGCCCTTTATACTGATTATGGCGAACGGCCAAAGCGTTCCTGTCATTGAGCTTCATAAATTCTTCAAAGTAATCTCATTAAGTAAGTCAGTAATATTTTGATAGCATCGTTTCGATAATGAATTAGACACGCTTTTACTCAAACATGATAAAATATAAACAGTAGATGAATCAGTACAGAATGAATTACTTCCGTTGGAGCAACTTATCGATACAGCGCATACATCTTGATTAAAAATTAATTCAAAGCAACAGTTATTAGCTGCCCCACTTAAGATGGGTTATTAATAATTCTAATTTCATCGGGCATTAGTTCTAATGTTATAATATTAATGCAAGTTGAAAGTAGTTCGACCCGGATGCATTAAGAGCCAAACAAATACACGTACACTGATGCATGGTTAGCGGCTGATGTGTTCTTTGTTAGAAATCAAAGGGCAGAATTACTTTGTTGGACAAGCAAAGATGTATTTATTTTATTGGGGTAGAAGCATAAAACAAGACTTTAACATCAAAAACGTTTGCTGCATCTTTTACAGAGTTTATCCTTTTATATAAATTGATTCCACAGACTGAGGAGTAAATTAAATGCAGGTACTTACTGTTGTAAAATGAGCAAGGGGTTCTTTGTAAGTGAGCGCATAATATTACTTCCCTGATTGTTTTAACGTTTTCCCCTTTGCAGACATAACGTTTAATGGAAATTTTATTCTATTTGTTTTAGTAAAAGCCAGGTAAATTAACCTTTTGGTAAATGCAATTGTTGTTATTGCACACTTAAAAATGTTAATCTTTTCAAAATACATTTTTATGTTTGGTGATGTTTTAGCAATATCATTATTTGAATCGCTGACTGTTTGTACTTGTGTGTAGCCATAATTAGAATAAAATAACACGAAAGGAGTATTGACACAACGTTAATAACGCTAACATCAACAAGCAATGTCCTCAGTAATCCCCAAAGACAGGATCAATAAGTCATCAGTCAACAAAGCAGACGGCTAATCCTCGACTATAGACAGGCTTGGGATAGCCGCATATTTTATTCAAGCTATCACGCATGCTCCATCTGGCCAGGTCTAAGACAAAGCCCGTGATTTAATATGGACGTGTAAGAGGCACCGATGTTTGCGGAGCCTGCCGACGGCCCCCATTAGTCAGTGCCTGCCCGTGTTCCTGGGTTTGTTCCCCTTGACAACCGAATTATTTGACCATCATTTTGCATTCTGGGCATGGCGGTTTTCTCAACTTTTTTTTATTTAGCTGTCATTTGTATTTCGGAGTCCAAGGATTTTTGTTGTGATTTGCTTTTTATTGTCTTTCAATCCTTTCTCCGCTTGTGCATTGACAAGATCGAGCTTTTCGTGTTTGGACTTAAACTCGCTTTCTTTAAAGTGATAGGCTGCTTTACCCTCTAAGGAAGGATTGCCTTTTATAACCACCTTTCTAAAGTCTCAGAGTGCATCATCGACGCTTTTTTCTTGGTAAAAGGTGAATCACGATTTTGGTATTTAACTTTTAGTGATCGTGATACAAAATAAAATAAAACAGTCAAAGATACTTACTGTTGTTCTTTTATTTGATAAAAGATTGATGACGCTCGATGACTAAAGCTGATATAGAAGAAAGGAAAGAGTCGCATTTGCATACCGTTACATTTTATGGGTTTTCAAGCTTACAAGAAAGCTGTTTGGGTGGAGAATTACAGTAATAAATATGTATGTAGTTGACGTTAAAATCAAACGATTGTCTGTCCGCTAAAAAAATATTCTAATAACGGATTAAATTCCCTTTTCAGGTAATAATGATCCCGTGAGATGCCTTAACTACACTACAGCCGTTGTCACGGACCAAAAACTTAAGTACCGACTTCCATTTATTAGCAACCTCTACATGACTGCTGCCTTGATGTACTTAGTGCTAGCAACTACTAAAGTTGAGGCCTCGTTTCGATCTTTCAGGTCAAGCAAAGTGTTATTAGGTTTTTCATTTGTAATTTCTAGTCCTAGCAACGTGGTTATTAGCATTGTATAATTTAAGGCCGTTTGATGCCATGTGGTTCACGCTATATCACATGGGACTTAACTGCCAAATCCATCCCTATAATTCTTCGGTAGGCGCATGTCATGTCAAATACATTAACAATATTCTTAATCACATAATCAGGCCTTCGTGATATGCCGTCAAAATCGGCGATTATTCTCACACTGCCTGAAGTAATTCCTTCTACAAATATGTATTGTGACGTCATATTCAACCCTCGTAAAGGCTCCATTGCTGTAAGGAAGATTATGTAAACTGAAGTAACCCTTTGTTGTTTTAAGCAGGTTTCGGTAAGCACTTACGTTGGGAGGTTAACGATTCAGAGGTGAAAGTGAAGTCTTGCATCGTCTTTAGTTTGACTTAAACTTTTGAGGTGTATAAATGTCGCATTTATTTCCCCCCATAAGGTTTTTTTTTTGTTGATAGGCACGTTTGACCACTATCTCTGATGGTAAGCGATGATGTCGTTGAAGATGGAACACGCTTGCCTAGAAGTAACTTATTCACTCTTGACTTAAATACTCCCAGGTTGTAGCTATCAGGAAACACTGACTCTCGCAGGGAATTCCACTCCTAAGCTGTACGCACAATGAATGGGTCTTTATTCTTACCCCCATAAGGTTTAAGATACAGATACGAATGACGCGTCACAAACGTAAGCAAGTCTTAGCTAACGTTCTCGGCAATATGTCACTTTATTTTTCCGATAATTTTGGTCACAGAAACTGAACCATTTTATTTTACTGATATTTTCACTGAAAAAGCGTTTTTCAAAACGTTTCAGGTACTAAAAATTAATAACCACCAACCATAAGTTGTTTTTCTAATAATTGGTTAAGCGAAGGTATTTCAATACGATTGTCATTTATGTCAATATTTTTATCATAGCAGTATGCTCTTCCCTTGTTACGTGACATGAGTGGTGATCGTATTATTGAATTAAACGCTAATGATGTCCATTTCATATCATTATTATCGATGTTTTACTATTTTCAAAGGGACCGAATATAGTTACCCACAGCGGAAAACATCGTTAAACACAGTTTTAATATTGCATTAATTATTCAAAGAGCGTCCATTTGGAGCGGATTAATTATTTATTGGATAATTATTAAAACGGCAACTCACGCCTGTGCGACAAACGAACCAAAAATGCGATTGGTGTTTATACATAATTGAATTACGCTGACATTTTTTTAAAATTAAATCAACATTCGATTTTGGGAATCTTTCGGAGCATTCTATCAAAATTTAAAAACGAATCAAGTATTGATACGAAAGCTAGCATTATTTTTTAAAATATAAATCCTTATACAACGTGTATTTCGGGGTTGGTCTCATAGTAAAAGTTGTTCATAATGATGAGTACAATGATCCCTTAAGAGTTATTTCGTATATATCGAAAAGTATACTCAGATAACCATTAAACCATTTAACTGTCAACAATTCAGCACATAATCACCCAATATCGCCAATCTTTACGAAAATACCCCTAATTATCTGAAAATGAGGATTGATAGAAAAAGGTCGAAATTGAGCCACTCGGGTCGGCGACCTTCGGCATACCGGCAATATTTCCACGCACCCTTATCCCGGTGAAACGCTAATAAAACGTTAATAAATTGCAACAGATAGGTACAGCCAGGGGTTTGCACCGAAGGTTGACCAAACCTGCTATAAATCTGGATTAGTCCTCGCTGATACGTTTAAAACAAAGGTAAACAAATTGTTGTTTGTGGTGTAGTTTCTATTAAAGCTGTGTTGTTAGTATGACTATCGGTAACTAACAAACCGCAACCAAATGCTGATTATACCTGCTATCGTGTGTGATTTATTTTACTGTGGGATTAGTATTTCATTACAGAACTAAAACCAGATTATGGGATGTTATATACTGGTTTATTCTGTGAATCTGAATTCATCTGACTGTTTATAGTTAATATTATTTCATGTTTTTGTGTGTTCATTAGAATGTGTTAAATATGTGTACGAAAAAATTCTAATCATTGGTCTTTTCTGTGTGGGTAATGATTTAAAAGGTAGGTACGTAATCATTAAAAGTATTTTGTCTCTTGTTATTTGCATCTGTCGTTGCCGCAGCCAGTAAGGAAGGGATAGCAAAAAAATGCGACATGCAAATCTCAAAACTGCGCTTTAAAACTTGAACTTAAAGCGCTTGTCAACTGTCACCAGTTGTATTCCCTCGTGACGACATATTTGCAATCCCAGAGGAAACAGGTGTGCGCCTGTAACTGACAGTTCACAGATGTCATGAGAATAGACTGAACAATGTTTGTTCTGCGTTTAACATCGCCATAACGGTGTTTTCTTCCGCTTTTGTTTTTGTAGTAAAGGACATGTTGTACAAAAACAAAAATAATATCGTGAGAGTGATTTTTATTGAGGCAAAAAAAAGTATTGAACTATTTATCTTCAATAGCATTCCAAATAAAAGTAAGTATTTATTTTGAGGTCGGAACCCTAAAAATATTATAATAAAAATACAATTCTAAAAACTAGACCGTCAGGGTTGCGGATTTTGTTCGAAAGAGTTACCGCGGCCCTGGAACGCAAAAGGCACTACGAAGAGCATGGATGGATTTTAGTCAGTAAGACTCTCACTCCCCGACTCCCCGGAGCGGGAGGGAGTGTCGGAGACACTCCCTCCCGCTCCACCCAGAATTAAAGGGGTCATTTGATGATTTACCATTCTTAAAAAAGGGTTAGGTTAGAGAAAAAAAAAGATCTGCCAGGGTTGCGGAATTTGTTGAAAAAAGTCACCGCAGCCCTGGAACGCAAAGGGCATGAGAAGGATCACGGATAGTCTGTAAAAGTCTGATACTCCCTTCACTCGTTCCACTCAGAGCGGAAGAAGTAATTTGACGATTTCCCATCCATAAAAAAGGTTAGGTTAGATAGTTTGTAATCAAAATTCTTACAATTACTTGAAAAATTAAAACCTTACCAAACTCCATCAATAAATTCTTATCACAATCCCCACAAACTTTGCCAATAGCTTAATTAAAGCTATAACCACCCTTCCAAATATAACTCATAGTTTTAACCGACCACGGGATCCCCTAGTGGTAGCAGAGTGATCTCTCTTGACAAATTAAGCGAGCATGCACCTGAGCTAGTCAAGACTTGTCTCGGGACATATGGGATGCTCAGGGGGGTGACACGATCGTACATCACCATTGTACGATGTACGTCTAGCACTAAGGCAGGACAGAAGGCTCACTAACAATGCCAGGTAACAAACATGACGTACAAACACTGGTTACGGTTCAGAAATGGAATATTCTGGAACTAGAACGCAGATTGTTAGCGGTTTATAATGAACACCGGATTGGCAATGTTTGTTCTAAGGGTACAATGCTATGGCATTGTTTGGTAGATGTTATTGTGAAATAAGATTGAATGTTTTGAATGGAGACAATTATATTATCAGCATTGAAATTATGAAGTAGAGAACATTAAAGTAGTTTACAGACCTATCTTTATAAAATTGTAGGTTCGAGAAAATCCAACCATTGAGCGATTTTTGGTTGGATTTTTAAACGATCTATCTACTCTTATTTCTATCCCATCATCATTCTCCAGTGCAAGATCTTTTTCCGTAGGTCGAGCGAACTTTTGTGTTACCTCTCTCGGATTACACTCGCTACATTTCCGATGCAATATCTGTTTAGATTACGAATGTTAGCGGGAAATGTATTTTGGTTTATACATTACTCGCTTGCCTAATACGTTAATTTGCGTCCATGTAACTGTGCTGCGTAAATTATTGTGTTCCCAAATGAAGCCAGATCGGTTTACTTGGAAACTTCGTAAATGATCAGTACGAGTACGAAATAATACAGTAAAAACGATGGTAGTCGGAATGTTGATTCAGTTAAATGCTTTCTTTTATTAGAGATTTTTCTTTCTCACGGTGCAGACGTTACAATGCGACAGACGGTCTCAGATTCTTGAATAGCCGGCGTTTGAAGGTAAAACCTCTTCACAGAAAAAACATCAACATTCATTTACTAGCCCGTTATTAAAATATCCTCTGATATTTTCATTATGAAACGTATAAATCCTCGTTGAAATGTTTAATCCGTTTCCCTCGGATTTGTGAAATAATCGTGTTTATTTAACACCTAGACGACGGATTTCAGCGTCTCAGAATACAGAATAAATCTTTATCGTATTTCGCTGTTGGAACTTGGAAATAAAAGATGAAAATATCACGAGATTTTATGTTAGGCTGATATATTGAAAAATTTTCAACGCCTGCTGCTTCGAGATACGATACCTACGCTTTCAAGAAACTAACAGGCTTTATTATTGCAAGTTTTTGCCTGTCCTTTATTTTTAGCTTCACGACTGACTTTATTGCTTGGTGTTGTTTCTTTTGTGAAAAACGAACTCAGACTTTTTAAGTCCTCTCATTTTTGTCGACTACCTATGTATTATTTACTCTGCTATAACGCCAATTCATTGAAACCTTGCTTTCATTGAGCTCCGTACCTTACTTCACTTTACTTCACGCTCAAATTGCAGAGGGATTGAATCCTCGGTGCTGTAGTACAAGCAAGACTAGGTGGCTTGCATCCCATCACTCATGCACTACGATGTAAGCCTCACACGTCTTGAGAAAGTAGCCTGAGAAGGCACTTCTTGGCACACACCCAAAAGGCACCAACCGTGCTCTATTTTATTCCTTGGGAGCGAAATATTTCGATGCATGGAATGTAGTCATAACTCGAAAATTGAAGAATTTATTTTATTTTTCTTTCATGACATCTGACAGGTGCTTTCATTTCCTTACTCCTTTATTTTAAAATTAAATATTGGCCTATCTAATACAAACTATTTGCTGAAATTAACTCCACTTTTGTACTGGTGAAATCAGTTTTTACTCTTCTAAATTTGAAGATCTTCAAACCCACATGGATCGAACTCAGTACACATGCACTAGCAAATAGCAACAGAGAACAACTAGGTAGTATCAATGAGAGACACAATGACACCAACAAAAATCTAAACAATTGCAAACATTGATTCGTATCGAAAGATCACACAGTTCAACACCCGTGCCCACGTCAGAACAATGGACTGGATTCGTCAATTTTATTAGTGCAACAATTTCAACCTTGGCTTCTATTTGGCACATTAGTTCTGTAATCATCAGAGGTATGTTATGGATATGACATTTCGGATACGCCTAATATTATACCGGTTTCGGAAACAAAAGTTTGGGTTAAGAACGGATAAGATTTTTAAGAAATTGTAAAAGTAAAAGAAAAAATCGGCTAGTTGTTCGGCTCGGCCGGGCAGAAGAACCAGTTATAACTTGTCTCATTTAGACTCCGCCCCTATCCGAAATTATCCGAAACTTTGATATCGGATTCGGTTACAGTTACAGATAGATTTTTATTTCGGATATCCGATAAATTAGGTTTCGGTTTCGGATTTCCCTGATATCCCTGAAGCAAATCGTTTAGCAATAGACGTGAAACGAGGTTCCTAATTTATTGGAGAACGGGCAATCTTAATGCGTCTGTTATTGACTGGTAAATGGTCTGTGGTGTTGCCAGAGATAGTGTTTGGTCTACAATGATCGTAATGGTCTCGTTATGTGTGGAATGTCTTAGTTTGATGTTGTTTTACAGTCATAAATTAGGGTTAACTAGTTTGATAGTGGTCTTGGTTTTCGTAATACCAACTTGAGTAAACGCAGCCAGAGGCCCTAGACAATGTGCCATTCAATTAGCGAATGCGACTGTCGAAATGCTAAAATGTAGGAATTTGATCACGTGACATTTCGATAGCATCTGTCAATTCCATACATTTTTGACTTATTGACAATCGCCTTCGCCACGCTACCGTTGACAGAATGTCACTTGTCTAGAGCCCCAGGTGTCTATTTGAAACGAAAGTTAGAGTACGCTTTGTTCTATGATTGAAACATTGCAAGGAAAAGAATAAAGAAATAAGTGCTTTACAACATAGCACCAATTTTACTTTACTTAAGTTTTGGTTACGTCTACATTTATCTGTGAAAAAGTTTCTTAAATTAAGATAATGCTACATTCAATAAAGTCGTGGTACGAAAAAAAACCTAATTATCATCGTCTACCCATACACAATAGGTCCAATACATGTGTCGCGGACGTGCAGAATAAAGTACAGTCGGCAACAGAGTTCAGTAACCAAGTACAGTGGCATTATGATCATTGGCGCTTGAATATCAATATCAGGGGTGCTGTTGGTAAACATTTGAAAGGGTTTAAGGGGACTTGCCGTTGAGCTAGAATCATGAAATTTGGCAAGAAGATAGTTCTTACAGTAAAATTAAAAAGTCTGGAAATTGGGAATTTTTAGCTAGGTAAGTATATCATTATACAAAAAAATACTTATTGCGATTACAAACTTACATTTTCGGTTGAAAAATTGACCGTGACGTTCATTGATGTGCGTATTGCTTTATTTTTGTCAGAGTAATGAGAGTGTTTTCATAGTTTATCAACTTCCCTAGATAATGTATAGGTACTCGGACAAAACAAGACTCGATAGGAACCTTCGGTACGCGAGTCAGACTCGCACTTATCCATTTTTTTTTAACAGGACCACTCATACTCGAGATGTCAAAGACTGGACTCACCAGAATCACCGGACGTACAGAACGGATTAACGAGAAGTTGTAGCTGTCTGTCCGCAAGCTTATCTCTTTTGTTGTCTATACCTACATAAAGTTCCGCGTCGTCACGCGTGTGGGGGCGCCACTGTCGCGTCGGCTCGTTATGGCGGAGAACGTGACGAGACTGAACGTGGTCTCTGTTTTGGTTTATGCGTAGTACTATGATATACACTGAAATAGAATAAGTTTTAATTTATGAATTCCCATGAACGGGTCTTTTACAGAAAAGCTAAAAAATCGTGAAGGTTTCTTGATACCTTCCTTACCTTTTCGAAGATGACATCGAGCTAACATAAGGTTACCTACCAGGAATTCAGCAATACAATCGTGGGCGAAACTGCTAACCGATTTTTTCCGCTTAGTACGGCCCACTTTACCCACAAAAGAGCGTGAAAATATATTTCCCTCAGACCGTTTTTTTCTATTTGTCCGGGATTATCATTAATATAATATGAACCGATGTAATACGTCGATGTTTATTATCCCTTCGGACACGAAACGGGAGACTTTACGAAACATGTTTTTAGGCGTTCGGGATTAAAGGGAGGTCAGAGGAAAGTGTAAAAAATTGCCAGATAACAAGGAGGCGTGTTTTCTTTTGTTCTTATTTATTACTGAACCCGCATTTTATGATGATTTATTCCGAGAGTTATCCAATATTTATGTGTTATTCGAGTAGAAATAAATATACTTCCCGAGAGATGAGGAAAAATTTATCAGTTGGAAAACGAAACAAAACAACGGGACGGAACTTGTAAGTAATAGCGGCCCACTTTTAGAAGCAATAAAGTGGATACTCGATTTTTTGTTTGAATTTTCTCGAATTAAAAAAGGGGCGTACTGCTTGCGATTAACTTTATTAGAATTCATTTAAACGTCGAGAGCTTGCTAATGAGCCCTTAATTCCTTTCAGAATTCAAAATTGGAGTGCACATAAAAGTACTTGAGTAGGTACTCGTATTTAAGCTTACTCAAGTAGACAGTACAACTTTAAGCTCAAATATAGGTGCACCGGCAAAAAAAAAAAAAGTAAAGCTTCACACGCTATTGACTTTTTGAGGGAACTGGTTTGGTGAAATGTAGAATTCTACCGACTGTGAATTTGTGATTGTTCTAGCTTTTTGGCATTTGCTCCTGTGGCCTATGTTAAACAAACCGTGATTTTTTCCGTGATAAAAAGTAGCCTTTGGCACTCAAAGATAGCGTAGCCCAAAAAATATCGTAAACGGACCAATACTTTCAGACACTACTTCCTACAAACATACAACCAGATAAGTTTTCTCCTAATTATTTCAGGTGGTTTTTTCCTTGCTCAATAAATGATTGTTTTGCGTCGTTACCTGTAAAATACGTTTCATCGCTAACTTCCTGTGTTGGGTAGTACATTGCAGCCTCCTATCTGCTAATCCCAACATGCCAACTAACTGAAATCTACGTGACGAGGATGCTGATTTTAGCAATTTTCCCTTTGTTGTTTATTGGAGCGGTTCGGGATACTGTAATCATTCTAATTATGATGAGAAATTGAGTTAGAATGATTGTACTGGCGAGATTAAAAACAGATTAGACCTGACATGAATTCTGGATTTAGGTTTAACTGGACACGTCCAGCCAGTCGTTTATCGTTTATATTTTCCTGTGGGTGTCCCAAATAAATACACACTACTTTCATCTTCGCAAGTTGACCTATGACCTGGTAAAGACCGGTGGTGGATGCAACGTAAAGGATCGGTCGATGTGGTTACATTTGGGGGAGGTTCATGTTCAGCAGCGGCCTTAACACATTGCCACGCAACGCGTGTTCTAACGTTGCTTGTAAGTATCTCCGTTTGTATAGAAAACACGCACAGAAAATGCATCCACGCGCTTTCATTGTTGACCGTTCAGACGCAACATGCAGCGTGATGCGTGGCAGTGCGATAACCACCTAAAATGATGATGATCATGATGATAACATTCTCCTTTTTCTTCTTTATGCTCCCATTATGATAAATGAGAGTCATACTAATCTACTACTACAATACAATACTTACCAGCATTTTCAAAATTCGTCTACTGAGGCCCTTATACATATCAAGATGTTTGTATAAATCGTGACTGACGGCTTGTTGTCCCTCAAGTACCTACCCAATTTGCAAGGAATGACAAGCAACAAAAATAACACTAAGAACATTATTCTTATTCGTCCTTTTACCGTGTCGGGTTCTTAGAAATTGTTACGAGAAAATATCGTATAACCGATATCTTTTCTTAAAAAACTTTATTGGCTTATTTTTTTTCTCTTCAGAATAACATCACCTGCTTGCTGCTGCTTCAACAATCATATTTCAGCTAATTTACAAAATATACACAAAACCTTAATGAATTGGCAATGCTTCCAGCCTTCTGGGCACGTTTCTGGATGACAGCAATGCGGAGGAATACTTCGACGCATGAGTGTATTTTGTTTTTGTACAACATACATACAATACATACATAATGTATATAGTTAGGTTTAGTAGATATAAATAGTTAAGTTAATTATGTACATTTATTGGTTAACTAATGTAAAATACTTATACCTCATCAAGAATCACGCCATTCCATTAGTGAAGGCCTATGAAAATCCGTTCGGTAGTTTTTGAGTTTATCGCGTACAGACATACCTAAACGTATATGTTAGTAAGTAGTGATTACCGTTGTTTGTTGATCAGGGCCTTCGTTGACTTTCACTTCAATCACGCCAAAAAAGGCAAAACAGCAAACCTTCAGACAGAACTACTCCTTTATTTCTAATCTCACGATTTTAATAAACAGACATTTTATCACTGTTCCTCTAGGGAAAATAATAATTCCGTGAAAGCGGATTGTAGGCCGAATCTCGTCGGCACGCCGAGACAGGCTTATTTCATTATTATGCGTCTTCTCTAGTGTTTGTTAGCTCATTTACATGTGATACGGGAATACTTTAAATTAATACAGGATTATGGTTTGAAACTTTTCAATTAGCTGTTGCGTGTGTGTGGAGGTGTTGATAATTTATAGGAGTACCCATATTCGATTAGTTATAAGTGTTTGGCTTTTGTGCTTTTGATTTCGATGAGACTATTGAAACTGTTATTTGATGCTTCATAAGTATGTTTTCTGTTAGCGTAAAAAATATCATTAAATTATACCTTAGTAATCTTTAGCAGTACGTAGGTAATATTTTAGGGATTTTAATCACGATAACAGGACATCAAACAAAAAAAATACATTGACGATTACGTGAAAAAGTCGCAACGCAAAGTGTAACCAACAGCTATAACAGATAAAGAAGAAGAAGAAGAAGAAATAAGTTTATTCCGCCAGAAATGACGCACAAAAATAACAAAATTAAAAAAGAAAGTCTTCTAAAAATACAACCCGACACAATGATGCCTTTCAGCTCTAAATAAGCTCCTTACATTGCTGCAACCCTGGTACCAGGCGGAAGATTAAAATGGAGTTTCCTAGGAAAAATATCCATATATAATTAAGAAAATGGTAAGGTATATTATATCCCAGAAGCTTATGCTACCCATCCTATTATAATATTAGTAAATTTTATATTGACGACCGGAATAAAACGACAAAATCCGGTAGAAAAAAGTATTAGACATTAATTTTGATTGAGGCTTTCACTGGATGAGTATAAATAACTGTTATTAAGTGCAATCATCACGCGATTGTATTTATTTAGATGCCTTTAAAATTATAAAACAGTAGGTGGTCTTGTAAAGCATCAGATGAAAAGAATAAGGAACTGGAACAGTAGCTATAAATGATTAAAAACCACGCCCAATGTAATTATCGTCATCACCAAAATCATTCGCAGCCTTGTTTTATATACTGCTGAGTAGATAGACCACTTTCCTTATGTGCCATGCTTTCCTGGTATTTGCGAATATTACCAAAGTCTTATCCGCCAACTTGTGAATACCATAAATCCACATGTGGCTCCTACTTCGCTTATCGATTCTCCTTCAGTCTACCCATCCAGTTACGATTTTACGCCACCTACCGTCACCTGAAATTGATACAAATCACTATTAATTAACCGTGGAAATGGGAAACCAATTAATTTTATAGATACCACTTAGTATTCTCTCGAATCGATTAAAGTTTTAATAGTAGCGTTTCTAATGAGTAGACAAACTACTACAACGCTCATTTATTAATTCCAATAGCGCGAAGCATCATCAACATTCTTAATTCTTAACAGTCGAGGATGCCTGATGACGGAATGTCAGCGGATGATCGTAATTTGCAAAGTCTAGTAAGAATTAATTGTTTTTTTATTGTATACCCATTAATGCTCATTTCCTATACTTCCGCCTTAAAACATTAAGAGCTAGAGATTAATCAATCGATCTGTAAATTCGTGATGTACCTATTTAATCAGTCATCTATGGGAACTGGAAAGGAGATCAATTCTCAAGCTCTGCTATTGGTCAGTTCATTTGTTAGTGAGGTGCGTTTTTTTCACCTGTGATGACGCTAATAACGGAAATCGACAATTGATTTTATGGTGTAAAATATTATGATAAAATTATAATGAAGCACTCAACAGATATGATAATTGACACGCTTCTGCCAACGGCTTTGCCCGCTGGAACTTCGGGAATATGTTCCATTAGGAGGAATTTCCGGATGTAAAGTATTCTATGTTCTAGTCCAGGACATGGTCTACCTTTGTGTCAAATTACATCCAAATCGGTTCCGCCGTAACGGCAAGAAGAGGTAACAAACAAAAAAGTTTGTTTGTCACACAACACACATTGACAATTAAACAGCGACTGTTAAATAGTCCCTGTTTTGTTACTTTGTGATAGCTCTGTTAGTCAGTTACCTCTTTTCTGTTCGTCGCAAGACTAGGGTAGATGACTATAAAAATCTAATTAGTCCGTCAGATAGATTTCCAAAAAATATTAGACACGTATTTTTTTTTTCACGCAAACAAAAAATGAAAACGATACAGAGCGTTGAAAACTCATGTGACGTCACTTGTAAGTACACTTTATATACACGTGGCGTCACAAGCCCCCTCCTCTGATCTCCTGATCTTTGATGCGTTTTATTTTCGTCCTTATTTTTATAGATTTGAAAAAACAAAATATTTGTGTCCAATATTTTTCGATAATCTTACTGACGGACTAAATGGAGTCATTTTTTTTTAAAACCAAGAATCATCCCTATTTACCGTCTAAAGAATCAAAAACCAATATTTACCGAGAAACAAAACACGCATCATAGACCAATAAACTTTACAGTACCTAATCTACATCAAAACAGCTTCACAGTTTAACAAGTAAGCTAATCGTACAAATAAACCCAATCAAAACATAACCCTTAATCGCTGAGTTAGACAAACAGCTCTACGAAGCGTTAATTTCCAAAGTGCGATAACTCGAATTTCGCATTGGAATTTTCGGGGTGTTGAGCCCTACCTACCGCAGCACTCCGTAGCAGACGGGTTGGTTTCACGCGCCAAGCTCCAAGATACACGGGGTGCGAAACACTGCGCGCTTTACAACTAATACAACTAATTTCGTTGCCGAGATTTACCCGGAAAGAAATTAATGTTATGCTGTCCTAGAACTAGGAGTAAAGTGAGGCGATTAAAATGTACAAGGAGATTTATAGTTTCATAATATCTGAGGTATTTATTAGTTTCTACTTTAGAGTTATTCGTAGAAAGCAATACTTTACAATCCATTTTTGTGTTTCGATCAGTGGAAATTTTATTCCCTAGTTTGTAGTTTCATAAGATTTTAAATTTACGTCTAGACTGCCTATTTATAGTACGAGTCTGTCGACAAATATTTATATCATTAATCCAAAGTCGAAAACTTAAAAACATTTAAATATTGTTACTGTTGACATAATGAAAAATAAGTTTCATCTATTTCGTAAGTTTTTACAACCAGTCGCAAAAAGGAACGTGTGTATCTTTTGAAAATTAATATACCACTTTGTTAGTTATATTAATTTTTTCCCTGCACTATTATGATATAGTGGAGTCTCTCTTTTTAATGATTCATATTAAGCACACTTGCATGACTTGCTTCTTGAATCTACTTTCGACATTGGCAGAATAGTCGACACTGGCATTGCTTGCCATATAAAAATACAGAATATAATTATTATTATGACATTATATTTTATTCTTAATTCAAAAGCAGAAAGTTATTCTTTACTCACGACCATAAATCCACTTTTGCTCATGTTTGCTCGAAAGGCTAAAGTGAAGATACACCGACTACAGAAACGCTAGTAGCTTTCGAACTAATTTTGTACAAGTTCAAGCGAGGCGAAAATTAATATACTGCAGTTATATTTATTAACTTTACTTCTTACTCATGCGTGTTTTAAACTAGTTTCCTGTGAGACTCCGTATTGTTTTATGAGAGACATTATATTAATTCGTTTTAGCTAGGGTTAAGAAAATCTTGGATGATGTTGGCACCTTTGATTGTCACTTTTGATGACTCGACATCCACATTTGCCCAAAACTTTAATCAGCTATCATTCAGACAAAAATTAACCACCCAAAATATAACTTTGTAACATAATAACAGTTTTGTAGGTATTCAAAAAAAATACCATTGATACTTAAAAGTACTCAAAACTCCTTGTTTCAAGAGTGTTAATGGTTTTAACGATATTATTCATACGACACACACCACTGCAGAAGCCAGATAAAAAATGTTTCCACTCAATTCGTAGGAACTTGTGATGCTCTTTGTTACACCACCACTCAATCAGAACGCATCCCACAAAACACAGAGTGAAGCCGTCGAAATGTTCTGCAGTGGCGGTTCGTCGACGCACTAACTTAAACAAACAAGGGCTACAATAATCTTTCCAGCTGAATTTATCCCTTCGGCGCTGAAATGTATGCACAACCATGCCCCCTGTTTGCAAACCCGTGATACTGCTAAAATTAGCCGTTCGCACATCCCCCGTGTTTTGCCAGTTTACGCCTCGCTGGATGACGATGTCTGTCAACACGGATGTTCTACGGCTCTGCCCATTATATTTTGGAGTGGCATATTTTTCTAATAGGTCGCCTCCTCAAAGTATTGTTTTGAGGATCAAGTTGTATTTTCAATTATCTTTCTTCAAATAAAACTTGAAACACGTCACGTAGTCTTTCGTATTTATATTTATACCAATACCTACTCACACAAAAAAAAATACATTTCTTGAAAAAAAAATACAAATTGGAAAATAATTTGGTTCTAACCGAAAACCTAGAAACACATCATTTAGTCTTAGTCATTTTTGAAGGCTACACTTTGCCTTTAACCTACTACACGAGTTATAAACGTACATACATAAATTTTATTACAATATAGAAAGAATAAAATAATTTTAACCAACACCTACTCACACATAAAAAAATACATTTCATTAAAATATTCACATAGCATTAAAGAACGCCTTTGTACCTTTTTGTTTAATGTACCTTTAAAAAATTAATAAAAGAGCTTCATGTTGATAAAAAACTTATAAGCTTGTCACACGCGCCTCTTATGAAAACATTCAGAACTAACAAAAAGCTGGTAATTGGTGTTCACCTGACTTTTGCAGTATAATAAATAGATCGTCGACTAGGGGAGGTTTCGTAGGGCTGCATTTGACGAGAGCCGTGGGCGACATGACGGAAAATTGGACGGGAAATATAATTGGAAAATTATAAGGGTTCGCCACTTCCCTGCTAGTGCACCTATGGGTTGGACCCTGGGGCGAATGACTTTTCTTACTTACTGCCCCTTGGCATGTTGAAATTGGAAAATAATTTGATTCTAACCGAAAACCACGAGACAGACGGATCAGGATTGTTGACAAAATAGAACCTGCATTTATTTTTGTAAAAGTTAATTCCGAACACTACGAGAATTATTTGAAGGAAAAAACGATTAATTTTTGGAAAATTGTAAAATTCCTATTACCAACATCAGCAAAATACCTTTTTCCAAAGCTAAGAATCCACCAACGCAATAAGGCAATTTTCACACCGCGCGACATACCGCCACTGCGGTACGCGTTGAAGCGGATTTACTGTTCCACTAGGCTGATAGGGATCCGCGGTGGCTTAATACACGTAACTCGGCGAAAACTGTGTTGTCACGCGTAAAGAGCTACTGTTTGCTTAGCTAGGAGTGCTACGATGGTTCAGAAATGAATCATGTTTGTCCGACTATGCTTTCTGAAATTGTTAAATGTGATATGTGATGAGATGTCATAATTATGTAGATAAGTTAGTTATAATATCAATAATTTGGCTGTTGTCGTTCTCAATAACTTATTTTTCGTCCAATCTTGCAAAAAATTGTTACAAGTCTTTTTGAATGTATCGAGCTACAAATGTTCACTCCTCAACTATCTCTATTATTATCTTATTGGTCCAAAAGCTAGTCCTTCGTTGTGTAGATATTGGCCTCTCAAAATTTCATCACAATAGTTAGCTCTCCGGTTTACGCATTCATTCTATAGCGGATGCTCATCCTTCCAATATGAATGCGTAGACTAATTTGAAGGCACCCACGAGGAGTGCGCTACATACCAGGATCCGTGACTAATTTGTTTGTGACAAATACTTGTATTATTCAAGGCTTGTTTTAATAAATCCATCATTAATATTTGAAATCCAATATCAATAAGTGCCTTTCAATCATGAATGAGAACATAAAACAATATTAAAGTAAGGTTCTAAGGCTGTCTGCAGCAATCTTCAAATCAGTTATTATTTTCAGGATCTCAATAATGTTTGAATTAGATTTTGCAATAATATTTTTGTGTCTATCATAACACCCATGTTTCCTGTCAGAATATTTGGAATTGCGACTGCGTCCCACCGTTTCACATTTCACGTTTTTTGGCACGCATGTCACTATTTCCAATTTTCTGCTAGTGCGATTCGATGCGAGTCACACAACGTATCCGAGAATTTTCTAATAAAGTTGTTCCATACAAATGGTTCTGTGGTTCCATTTTGCTGGAGTTGACTGTGGAGTTTCCAACAGCTCCGTATATCCAAATCCAACATGTAGGGTTTCAACTAAAGGAGTCTCTTTCAACTGTTGTTTTGCTATTCTTTGGTATAGAGGTCTCGTCATGTGGATGATATTGTTTTGTCCTTTTTTTCATCTTCCTTCTTTGGAGCAAAATGATAAAGAATGTTTTCATAGTTTCGTAACACCGTAACCAATTGTAATGATCCGGTCATTTAATTAAATCTATCATTGTGTATATGCTTTGCAAAAACCTATTGTTTTAAAACCAGTTAGTAATTAATAAAACAAAAGGCAACACAGACCTGTGAATGACGCACAATTCTCTTAATTTCACGCAGTTTAAATATTTGTCGCCTAAAACGCTTAGCGGCTTGTGTTTACGCGTGCTGCAAAATTAGTTAATTGAATTCCCTTTACGCAACGAAACAAATCCTTTACGGACAGGCGCCAAGGATTCCAAATATAATTACAACCGCGATGTTGAAGGAGCAGTCTCTAGAGAGACGGTGTCTTATGATAGAAACGGATAATAAATCTAAGAGTACGGCGCCCTGGGTACCGTTTATACACGTCAACATAGCATGTTGAATCCGTTAAAAGCTCCGATTTGTCTTTATAATCCACTGCTAGCGTGTAAACAGAGCAGCGTATCCTTGCTTGCTTCCACTGATACTCTAAGAGACGCGTATTGCTCTCGCGGCGCTCTTAATTCTGAACGATCGACAAACAATGCGTGATCATCTACGTTACCAGCAGATCTATGTAAAGAACTTACAGTATCATGTAATACTTCAGTAAAGTTTGCTTTAAGATTTGCGAACGTTGCACGCTTATTAGTTCATGTGTATGGAAGCATTCAAAGTAAATGTTTGGTTACGCACGCAGATGCGCCATGTTTTTCTACATCACTTACATTCTCTCAACAACTACATGAAGTAATGTGAAACTTAACATTTGTATTTGCATTTAGGCCCTAATATATTTGCTGCCATACTGAAAGATTTTAAGTAAACCGCTACTTAGTAGGTACCGCATTTACTCAAACATTTAAATGGCTATTCATATTTTATGAGGAACAGTCAAAAGTACAGCACACAGCGGGATCGTTCCACCGGAAATTATGAATTTCGTGAAAATTTTCCACGTTCCATCAAAGTTTAAATTACTCTTGCCTTATTGAGATTTAGGTATCTTTTCGTTTTGCGCGGTCGTTGTAATCAGTAAGGCGTATCACGGCTGAACAAATTGTGTGATGTCAAAGATTTATAGTGAAAAGTCAGGGTTGGTTGGCTTATTGGCAAACATGGGAGGGTGGTGGATAATTAATCTAGCCAGACGGATGGGCTAGAGGTGCGGAATACAAATCGGCGGTGACGCGACGTGCTGTTGTTATTCATGGGGATACTTGTTATATATTTGTGCATGAATTTTAATTTGTTAAATTTCGGGTGGACGGTTATAATGTAGTCGAATTTGGTTACGTATTGGTGAGTCTAGTCAACCTAAGCCGTAACAAAATCTCGTTCATTATTTTGAGTCTATGCCTGACGTAAAGTAAGCTACTGTAAATTTCATGTTTCAACTGGATTTTTCTCATAACACACCTAAATAATATCTCCCATATTAACTGGAAAATATAAACCGTTTCCAACGTTTACACGCGGTCGGTTTCCACGATTCCACTCTACGTACCTTTTTTGTCCGTTTGTGTGAGCTTCTGATATTGCGGTGTAGATTAAAATACGCTCCAGAATTCCATTGTTCAACTTGAATGTACGGCAAGTGTCCGACTTGTAAAAAAAGCGGATTTAGTGCTGTATATAACCGCTTTCTGGGCTTTTGAAACTGAGCGTTGCACAGTAACTGTTTAGTGTTTTGATTTGGTTGTGTTCAACGGGCTTAAATATTTTCTGTGTTTCCTGATAGCTACAACCTGGGGGACTTTGAGTCATGAGTGAATACGTTACTTCTAGACAAACTTGTTCCATTGTTGACCACATCATCCCTTTCCATCAGATGAGATTGTGGCGCGAGCTTATCAAAAAAAAATGCTGTTACATTTTAATCGGTATCCTGATTAATCCAGCGATTAAAGAATACTCGTACTCCTATTAATTACGTCATGAAAGTTAAAATAAATACTTGCACTTTTACTACTAAAAGACCAGAAAACATTGGAATACAATTTGATAAATTTTATATTTCTTTAACTTTATTAATCCTATAAAGTACTTATGTTACATTCTCATTTGATTCCAAATGGAGTATCTCGACAAGGTAAACGAAGACCGCTATCTACAAATAAAATTAAATCGTGGAGTTCGTTTCAAACGAAATTGGCATTCCATCTGGCTTGGTATTTTCTCTTTGAAAACTTCTATATAGATTGAGCCTGTTTTCTCTTCAAGGCGAATGTTGCTTTGTATGAGGAGATGGACTTTGATTACTTTAATGTTACAAGGCTTCTGAAGTCAAATTTGCTTAAATATTATTATGGTACGAACTACATACATTATACATACAAGTTTTTTTGGTATATCATGTACTTGTGCTGATTGCTCAGTATGGATCCCTCGTAGAGGCAATTTTTTGGTGTTTCTTTAATACCCAGTGTCTTCATCAACAGCATTTGCTTCCCTTAATTATATGAATGGATTGACTTCTGCATAAATATCTAATATATAATATCATAAATATCCCTTTTCCATCTTTCTTGTACTCACTAAACCTAGACATATGCATAGTTATGTATCTTTATCTTTTTATGGATGGGAAATCATCAAATGACTTCTTCCGCTCTGAGTGGAGCCGAAGGGACTGTTAGAGTCTTGATGACTAAAACCCATCCATGTTCCTCCTTATGCCCTTTGCGTTCTAAGGCCGCGGTGATTCTTTCGAACAAATTCCCTTAACCTTAAGGTGACCAATTTATTCATTTCTTTGTACCTTGTCTTTTGTCCAGTTTATTCATGAAAATTCAAGGACTATAGTCTGAAATGAGTCCCTGTAGTAAGAACGTTTCGCAGCTAAGTCGTTGTTTGAAGAAAGATGAAATTTTCAAGCAATTTTGCGACGACAGCTTAGCGTTAAAGGCTGCCACCGGCCACAACAACTACATAGTCTAGTATAAAAGCTCATCCAGCGCAAATCCTTTTTGTACAGGGAATCTAGATTTTGCAACATTTCTTTAGCACTTTATAATGGAGAATAACTTACTCTGGTACCTTAAAATAGTTTATTCTTCCAGTTTAGACTGAATAAAAAACTCGTGGAAAATGAAGTTTGTCTAACTTCATGTTTGTCACTAGATGAGTCATATATATTAGGTCTTTACATTAAACAAGTATTTGTTTTATATTATCCGTAGGTGTGAATCGGTACGTATACATACAGTAAGTATATTTACATCGACATCGCGACCAGTAGAACCGGTTCTAAATAGCGAGCACCGTGAATTGAATCTAATAGTGCGCGTAGGCAGACCACTTGGTCATCGTTATGTTGAGTTACGACAAACTTACGTCAGCAGACCGGACAATGATCTTGAATTGAGCAAACTAAAGCAGTTCACGTGCAAACTTCCCATTGAATATTCTTTTGAATCTAAAATGCATTCCGAGTCCAAGAAAAAATCTTAAAGAATATTTAATAACTCTCTGTTTTATTAATGAACCGAAGTGAGTTCTACTTATTTACCTAGTCTTTCAAAGATTTTCATTATAACCTGCAACCGTTTGCTTCTAAAATGAAAGATATTCAAAACTTTCCGGTGAAGTCAATTAAAGATGAGATGAAAACTTTACAAGAGGTAATAAACAACGCGGGGTGAAATGATGTCGGTTTGTTTGCGGGCTATGAAATGAGGAGCAGGCTTCAAGGGGCCTAGCAGCCACCAACCAGTAATTAATGCTCGATTGGGGGGAGGCCCGGGAGAAATCGGATCAATTTTCTTGCTATTCTTTGTTCCAAAGGGTGGTCTATTGGCAAATAAACATTGATTAGGCTACGAATTTTCTTTATCTGCCGTCACTTTTTTTCTCTTTCGAAATTGGCATGCAAAGAATGAACCTTTTAACTTACATAAAGACAACTCTGGCGTTGTGGTTATTTTCAAAATTCAACCCGAATTTACTGAGCCCATGGGACGCCATAAATTTCCAACGCAATAAAGGAGTCCAAAAATTCTCCATAAAAATTCTACGAATTCAGCACATATTGAGTGGTCTCGAACAGTTTTAAGTATGGGAATCGCGGAGTAGGTAGCATCCGACCCTCGTATTTAGCTATTGTTTTAAGTGGGCTACACTTCGTTACGCCCCTGCCGTCAGGCGAATTTTTGAGATCGGGTCTTTTATATTCTTTTTTGGCGGAAGAGCCCTCACGCTAAACTGATAATGACGCCGACCTCGGGGGGAATTCGAATGTACGCGGAGTTTAGCAAGGCAAGGCTTTAGCGATGAAAATTTATTGTAACGGTTGTAATGCTTTTCTTTACTCGTAATAGCACCGTTAACGGTAATCCAAAGAACTGAAACACCTGGGTCAGCGTTGTTCGAAGTGTTCGGAATAAATACGCTGACTTATAAACGGCCCTATAAAAGAGTGCTGTTAGCATAACCCTTGGAAATAACATCAAGAAATCAAAATATGAAAAGAATTTTGTTTCTCTTTTCTAGTTGTTAGAGGAAAAGTTTACTAGAATATCTTTATCGGTATGTGTGATATTTGTCGCGGAAGTTTTGTCGTTTCCGTGCGACATCAGGTTTCATCGAATGTTTTGCTACATGAGTCACAAACGAGGGTTTCCTCGGGCTGTTCGTCTCCCCTTTCAGAGCTCAAACAATCCGCAAGAGTAATTTATCTCATTTCCCTCAATTACGTGCTTTTCACTAGAGATGGAGTCACATGTCAAATGGGGTGAACTTGCTCGTCGAAGTGTGCATACATATTTTGTGTACGCGGTAAGAATGATCAAGTTATTGTGATAGTGTTTGTTTCCTATAATCAGTTTGTGTCCATATCAATATTTGGTTTGGTGGGATTTCCACTCAATGGCAATCCGTAATCGTGTCTCAAAACGCACCCCTTTGAGCCGTCTCAGGCAATTTGCAGTATGGATTACATTTCTAAGTTATTTGAGCAGGCATTCTCTCTGCTATTTGTTATAGAAATAACTCTACCCTTCTAATTTGCGTTCAGCGTTAATTCAACAGATTTTCCGATTTTCTCAGCTGAAGTCGGCCCATTTGTATTTGTTTCAAGTTCGCAGACACTCCCTCGGGCGACGCATTCATCGTGAGGGGAAGGTGGGCTTAATTAGGAAATAATGCCTAAGCGATTAATCACAATACCCCTACGAAGGTTGTATCTACGTAGACAGTCTTTTGTTTCTAAATTGCGAACCCGACCCGGTCTTGAGGCTGATTTCCAATGGGAAGTGGAGAGCGAGGGACGTCTCCGCCAGACCTGAAACTGTGACGGTTCGTTTCACATCCCCGTATTGCTGTTTGCCTATTATTCTAAAAGTCAGAGGTGAAATTGAGGGACGGCCATGGGTGAAAATATGTTTCAACTTTTAAATTTACGGTCTGAGAGGTTTTATGGCGGAAATAATTTGGACACGTTTATTTATTTCACTGCTTTGAGATGTTCATGTTTAGATGTCTGTGTAGATGTTCAAGTGTAGGTTGTTGTTGTTTATTATTTAAAAGAAATTAAATTTCTATTTTATTATACAACGTCTTTTACAGTTGAAGTTTCCTTCAATAAAATTTATTAATATAGGGTTTTTACGTTATGAAGTTTACATGAGACATTTTAAGCTCAACTCTTTGTTATTAATGAGTTTTGCGGCAGACAAATCCATCCAAACAGCTTGTTATGAATTAAATGAAAATAATTGGTAATACAAAACCGCTTGGGGACGCGGGGTTGTTATGAAGCACACAAATTTTCCGCAAACCCTTTAATCCTGCGCTCGCTTATTTCACTTGGCCCCTCGTTGTCGAATGTCCCCTATCTCCCCTACGCTAGTTGATGAAATTTCGGTGATGCCTCAAAGGTATAAACTGTAAAATTCATGGTGAGCATTAGATGCGGCAGTTTCTGTATTATGTGATACAGGTACAGAATGGGACACAGGGGAACAAAGAATAATTTAGCATTGTTATTTTAATGTAATGATATACTATTTCACTTTACATTTTCCACTCCACCTTTGTTTCACAAGATTTTTTTGTAATATTTTTATGTAAATTTTTCAAACTACAAAACGTAATGCCAGAGGGCCATGTTGCCTGCATAGATACTAAGTACTTTTAGTATTTCCGGGTCTATGAAAAAGGAACAAAATGGGGCAGCTGTTCCTGCTGTGAAAGTTTTAGAGGGAGTCCGTAAAGTTGCATACTTATTGCAGTAGTAAGCAAAATGCGGTGCTGCATTCTGTTTTTGCATGATTTAATTAGCAGTATGTCTGTTTTACAGCGGAATTTTTGTGTTGAATATATTTTGTTTTTTAATATTGTCTTAGTATAAAAACCTCAAGAAAGTCTTACGATCTTTATTAGAAAACGTCTCTAGAGAATTGAACTAATTATGTTGTAACAAATGACGATAAGACTTCAACGAAAATCTTCATATTCTATCTACTTTTTTGTAATGAAAATTGATTCATGTACCAACCTGCAAACTGCCAAACAACGAGCTTTTCTATCAAAGGAAATGTAGTCAAGAGTAGGTACTACCTACGTTGAAGGAGGATTCCTCTCGCAATGCTTCAGATATCCACATGGGACTCTATACAAATTCCCTTACCCAATCTACATGAGCATAAAAACTCGACCCAGTGAGAATATCATTATGATATTAAGCTACTCAGAATTTCCCTTTTATTTTTATATTTTTGGGAAACAGTGTCAGCATTTGTAAATTTTGTAAGATAAATGAGCACAAAAACGAATTTGTTTGGAAAATTACCGAGATAAGGGCAATAAAATTTTCTATGGTAAATAATTGGACAGATTATTTAAATGAGCCTTTATCCGTTGATCTAAATAAAATTGCTAAACGTTTTTTATTTAAAATAAACGGTAAAATACTGGTATATTAACTGGATTTTCTACAGTATCTACAAAATAAGCACATTTTTTTCCCAATTGAATAGGCAGCTATATTACAGAAAGCTAAGCATCACATGTATAACTCCTCTTCATTTGTCCGCATTGGCACATTTGGCCATAATTATACATATTCACCTGCGTGCGTAATTGTGAAAGTTATACCTGCACTAAATTGACAGTTCGACACGATCCACTACGAACATAATCGTAACATCTTACACAGAATATACTACAGTACAATAATTTTGAGAAGCTAAACCTAACTTAATAGTTGTTGTGCATTGTATAAGCATCACCTTTGTACCTATTTTCAGTCTCCTTATTCTTACCTATCTACTATGTTAAATGTGTGTACAAGAACTGTTAAATAAATAAATAAATAAACGTTTATAGGCTCACGATTCAGAATTCAGGATATAAGTATTCTTTCAGCTTGAAAAGCAAGAAATTGCAATAGAAATTCAACTTTGTATCGTATAAAATGCAACCGACGCAGTTGTTGGCAAACTGAAGGATAAAACGAAGGGTCGACACGTGGGCTGCATACCAAAAACTTGGTAAAAATTCTATGCGTTGCTCGCCTACCAAGAGGCATAGGTAGGTACTTACATGTATAGATGTGGAGATCTTGCGGATTTTATAGAGAACGGATCAGCCTTTTTTGATGTGGTGATGTTGGGTACATGTCTTATTTATTTGACTTATTTATGTAAAGGCATATATGGCGTGCAAAATGGACAGGGTCTACAGAAATGATGTGTGTTGGTTTATAGAATAATTTCTGTAATATCCTGTCAATACAACTTTCCTTTCTATGTATTTAAATACAATAACATTTGTCAAATACGATTTCGCACAACCATTACCACAAACCAAAATAATTTATTGTAAGTAAAGTATTTTATTGTATTATTTCAGTACCTCAATAATTCCCGAAATTTTAAGAGAGTTAGCTAGGCTACAAATGACTTATTGTTAATGAAACGTCAAATTTTAATTTACCCCACTAAACCTGGCATGTCAGTGTTCAAAACGATAATAAACATTAACGAAATCCAGCTTACAACACACAACGGAAAATTAAATTTGGTAAACTTTTAATTAATTTCTAATTTTATACTCTTACATAAAGGTTTTTGTTCTAAAACTTTGTTTGTGTTATCTATGTTCGTGTAATTTATATTGTTATTTGCGAGGATGATAGCATGTAATATGTTGTGTTGGAAACTTTTGAAATTAGTAGTGTAACTAATAGATCATCAGTTTACGCGTGAATGTTTTTGAATTTCCAAAATGAGTGATGAAAATCTATTAGTTTGTTTCCAACTGATTAGATTTTTAGTTAGTTGTGAAATCTAGTCAAATTGAGTAGGAACAAAAAGATGTAAATAGTATTTATACTGTGTAATAATAATGAACCAAAAAAACGAGCAACAAACTTGGTCTCATAACACAGAAAACTAAACTGAGTCAACTTCCAAATAACTCAATATGTTGCCACCCAAAAGAAAGTTCGCATCCCTTACCCATTTTTTTGAGATGACCCTAAAAAATAAATTGTGAGCGGGAAGCGAGAGGCGACGGCGAACGGCTCGAAATCCCTGCAATAACGAGACGTGCCCACATGAATAGACTTGACAACACTTGAGTCGATGTCTCAGATATACGACGTAGGAGATAACAACACATCTAAAGGATCTACAATGATGTAGATGGAACACGCACTGAAAACTGTGGAGCCGTGTTAAACTCTCCAAGTTTAATTTCAGCAGAAATTCAGTCGATTTATGACAACTTGTCTATCAATTGGAAATGTTTATGATTAATTACTTCGAAAACGCAATAAAGATACAGTTATAATAATCCATCAGTCGTTTCTAAACCATCAAAATAAGCTTTCTAGTCTCTCTCTCAACCGACTTCATTAGTAGCATCATCTTCATAGAAAACTTAATTAACAAAGTTGTTATTATCACTTCAGTGTTTTGGGACATGCACGCGCTATATGCACATCATGTAATTAACGGTGCGGTCACTGAGGGACATATAAAGACCTCTAATAAGCATCATGGTCACGTGCCACCGAATAAATTGCGGTAAACTTAATTAAAGAGTTATGCTTCTGCAGCAAGGCGGGACCGCAGCCTACGTGTGTTTATTTTACATTAGATGAAGTTAATTTTCTATTTAGCATTGCTAATTTTAACTGCACGTGTATATTCTGTGAAGGAATAAAACATGAAATTAACTTTGGAGAAATTCCGACAACTTCCAACTAACATGTTTTGACACTTGAAACTTCATCATCAAACATTTATCTCTAATATTCCTCTCTCGTCTTTCCCAGGATGTTCAGCGCAGACCCTGAGGATATTCCCGATGCAGAAGCAGCAGACGGTGGCTGTGGGCAAGTCAGTGGTACTCACATGTCAAGTAGATGCTCCAGACCCAGCGCTCGTCACGCAGCCACAATGGAAGGACCCTAAAGGACTTGTCATTAATGAAGCGGCGTAAGTAACTACCTAAGGACTAGATGACTTTACAAAATTCGGAGTTTTTTGATTACAAATAGATACACACATGATGGTTATGGCGATTCATAGTAAAGTTGAGGGAAATAATTTCTAAGTACTTATAGAAGACTATCAATATACTTAGTACTGTAAATCGTAACTATATTCAAATAACAAACTATGTTTTGTAAACGTCTTAATTAACAGCTATTTTACCTTGTATTTGCATAGTATACGTTATGTAAATCTACCAAATAGTCTTAATTTCCTGCGTTCTAACATAATGTGTAGGTAGTTTTATTTACTGAAAAATAATTGGGGGTATTAAAACTGAGGTTTTATGAAGTGGAACCATCAAAAACACTCACCATCAATCAAAATCAATAACCTTACACCCAACAGGAGCGGCACCAGACCTGAGATATACACAGAACCGATGCCGGCGAAGCAGCTGCAACTGCTGTACATATCGTCGATCACTCCGGCCATGGCTGGCAACTACACCTGCGTCGCCACTTACACTAACATGCCACTGAGCGCCAGTGTTATACTGGATACCTTCGGTAAGTCTCTTAGAACATTATTGAACTCTTTTATTTGCTACGTTTAAGTAAAATAATCGTGATAAATCGTTAATTTTATATCACCAACTAAAATTTTTCACTGCAATAAAATATTAGTGAAAATAGATTTGAAAACAAAACTACAAAACTTATGTAAATTTCAATTCAATTTATTTATTCAAGTAACTATGACTCATTTGTTAGTAAAAGACTTAATCTATGTTAGTAATTAAAAAAAAATAATAAAATGACCTACAATTTCTTTGAGTATTTGTCATAATTATTTAAACGATTATTTTATGGCCATTTTTTATGAAAACGTTGCCCTACACAAGGAAATTCTCCTGAATTGTGAGTTCATTTACAAACATATAAACTCACATACACAAACAGCCAGACCCGGAACAATTATTTGTAGCCATATTATCAATATTTGTAGGAAATATTTGTTCCGTACGGGAATCGAACCTGCGTCATGCAGCGCATCAGTCAATCGCTCAACCACTGCGCCAACCGTGCCATCAAATTGTAATCATCTTGCATACTGTAATCATCTTTAATCATCTTTTATAGTAAACGATGATAACAGTTTTATAGCTTTGAATTTATGAGATACTTGACATTTACTAAAACGTTATTCTTATTTTAGTTGCAATTACCTGGACAAACGCTAATGAGAATCAATACGCTACCAAAGGAAAAGAGTTTAAGATCATGTGCGAAGTTACTGCTGAACCGGCTCCTTCAGTTGATTGGTTCAAGGAAGGGAATCCTGTAAGTAGCAACCGAACTTCTAAATTTTAACATTTAAACGAGGTTTAAGAAAATCTTGAAGCTGATGCTGTGTTTGTAGGTTGCGACTGGTGACAGATACGTGATTCACGCAAATGGACTAATGATCAAAGGTGTTGAAGAAAGTGACGATGGCACTTACACCTGCCGTGCTGTGGTCATCCAAACTGGTGAACTGGCTGAAAGAAATATCAAACTTGAAGTAAGTGAACAACATAAGACTTTTAACGGAGATAAAGTTATACGATATATGTAGTTTGACCATATTAATAATATTGTTTGATTTCCTAGGTTTACACTGCACCAGAAATGGAAGAAAGGGAATCGAGGGTTGAAATCAAGGAAGGTGAAAGTGCTGCAATCTCTTGTAAAGCTAGAGGAAAGCCACTGCCTACTTACTCTTGGATCAAGGCTTCAACTCGAGAGGTAAATAACAACATAGTTTTATGGAAAAATAATTTGACATAAATGACATTAAGGAATAGTATTAAAACTGGAAAACGTTGTTCTAGAATTTGGCAAGCACATCCCGATTCAGCGTCAACGAAAACAGTGGTCTCCTAAAAATTGACCGCGTAGAAGCCGGTGACTATGGCAAATACATTTGCAGCGCCGTCAACCAAGCTGGTCAAAACGAAACCGAAATCGAAGTAGAAGTACTGGTGAAGCCTAGAATATTCGAACTGTTCAATAAAACAGCTGATGAGAAGCAAGAGGGTAGATTAGAGTGCAAGGCAACGGGAAGGCCTGCTCCCCGCATTAGTTTCCGCAAATTAAGCAACCCTGACCGCTTCCTGAATGGACCGAACGACGAGGGCAGGTAAGACAATTGCCTATAACAATGGTGTTTTACTATCTTAATTGACACAGGTGCTGCATTAGGGTGGACAAGTTATGTTTAGCATTATGTAGTAAGTTCATTATTAGTCGTTCAATAATGAAAGGCTAACGAATTTTAGTTAAATATGCAGCTGTTTAACAATAACATTGATTATAATAACATAATTATAACATCTAAATTTTGCGAGCTGCTAAGGCGGAAAATGAAAGCTTTTTCAAATTCAAAAAAATAATTTGTTTTATAGACCGTTACAAAGTTTAAACCTATAGGTAATCATTCGTTTTTTCCAGGATTACGATCGAAACTAGCAGTCGGCAGACTGGTGACCAGATGGAATCTAGTGGAGTTATCACGATCTCTAAACTGAACAGGACTGATGATGGCCTATACGAATGTTTTGCTGAGAACACTGGTATTTACATAATTTATCTTTAGTAGTATTATAAGTTTAGCTTCTCCTAATATTCCGCTTCGTATGTTATTAATTATTTTGTTACCTCTTGTACTAAAACAGACGTGTCTACCGACCCTTCTAATCTATGTTAACACTGTATCTTCAAGAAGTATATATAGCACTTCATAATTTTAGGTGGTGAGGCAAGAAAGAATGGGCATTTAACAGTTAATTTCAAGCCAACTTTCGAGCACATGCCAACAGTCCCTATCTGGAGTTGGAACAGTCGTCCCGCCAATTTAAGTTGTACGGCCGAGAGTATCCCGAACGCCACCATTAAATGGAGGTAAGTCTTGTGCGTTCATTGTGTTCTCCACTTTTGGACGAATTTATAACGTAATTTTGGAGGAATAAAGCGCTTATTTCTTTGACGTAACATATTGAAAAATACGTGTCGATAAATTGTTGATGAGAGCATAATTTGTTACTGTCACTACAAATTTGTATCGTATACCACGGACATGGTTCTTTTTGTTGTTGATGGCAAAGGTAGTGTGTGAAATACTACAAGCATGGTGGACAACCACAAACTATTATGCCATATTATACTGCAGGATTCTGTTACAATACTATGTACACCTACAGTAAAAATGTTAGTCCCCTAAATAATCTATGTTCCAATTTCTAGATTCCGCGATCTGGACCTGGTAGAAACTGCCCAAGTGAAGATCTACGGTTCCGGCCCGTCAAGCTACGTTATCGTCACACCGACAGACAAAGCCTTATATGGTATTTACAAATGTATCGCTACCAACACTCTTGGCGAAGCCGAACACATCATTCAATTCAGGGAAGCCTTCCCACCGGGACCTGTTGTTCAAGTAAGTGAAACAGTAATTACAGCTGAATTGCTCGGCGAGTATTTGGACAACAAAAATCAACGCGAATAAATACCACAGTGCCATCAGTCTGCGACATGAGGGACAATTCCGAATTGGGTTAATGGATTTAAATCTGGACTCACCTCGATTGGTCAGTGGTGACCTAGTTCTAAAATAAACTAGACTCAAATTTGTGGGCCATTTAAAATTTAAACCTTTTTAGGTATATTTCCTTCCTTGGACCGTTTTTTCTTTCTTATTCGTATGAACATGCCAAGTATATATTGTCAACTTTATGAAAAATAACCCTATCAATACAATCATGTAGTTAAGTAGGTATGTGAAGAAATAACATTACAGCTCACAACTTCAACAAGTTTCAACAGATTGTCGTCACAACTATAAACCTCGAGATCAAAACTTTTACGTGATCCTTGTTCCACATAACTTATACGAATCCCTTTTATTTCGTAGGCCCGCCAAGAAACAATAACCGCGACATCAGTATCATTCAATATCGTGGGACCGGCTGAAGCAATGGGACCACCAATATTGGCCTACATAGCCCAATACAAGGAAAATGGCAATTTCGATTGGAATCTCTCCCAGAACAGGACTTGGTCTGCCAATTCGCCGTACATTGTGGAGGAATTGAGGCCGATGTTCACTTATGATTTTCGATTTGCGGCCATCAACCGGGTCGGACCTGGTAGCTGGGGTGCGCCTATTACCGTCATTATGCCTAGGAGGTAAGGTTCTTTTTGCTTTTTCCTGATTTGTAAGTCTTCATTTATCAAGATGTCTGTCTAGCTGGCATTTCGTTACACGAACTGCATGTTTAAAATTCAATCAGTCGATTTAAAACAAAGTCCGAAACCATGCGTGGAGTCACGCATGGTTTCGGACTTTATCAACAGTTACCAAATCCCCAATTTCCAATAACCATTTATATCACGTTAAGATTCACCACCTTCAAATAAAAGTAAATCACAACATAGCGTTTATCATCACTATTCATATCTCACTTTTTAGATCGCCACCGGAGCAACCAAAATGGTGGGAAAACGAAAGCCCGGAATCGCTTATTCATGGTAAATACGCAGACAGATATGAGCTGAGATGGCGCGTACCCGCCAACAATGGCGAACCCATCGATATGTATGAGATCAGCTACTGCCCCGTAAGTTTTTATTGTGTTGTACCATCTCATAATATTCCCATTTCCACACACAATACACAAGCTTTCAATACATTTGTTTGGATGATTTATTTCGCATTTCATACCACGTAGAATCCGATAAACTTATTACTTATCGTAGTCTTTTGTACTGCTATAAGATTTCTTTAAGATAAATGTTTCAAGAATATACCTTTATCAAACAAGAAAAATGATCCTACAGTCTGAAGCAGAGCAACATTTTATGTTAATTCATGATTTTATTTAGGTGCTGAAAGTAAGTGGAGAATGGCGCACCACATCTGAATCTCAATGCATCGTTGAGGAGCTTAAGTCTCTAGAGGCAATCAGTTACGAAGTACGTGGTCTCCACCCAGACACGCGGTACAGAATGCACGTTCGGGCACACAACGTCCTCGGATATTCCCTGCCTGCCCAACTTTACGTCCAAACGGCTCTCGGTGAGTACAATCAGGAGAGTAATGAAGTCCCCGCAAGGGCCGGCTTCTACGATGTTTACACCGCCTCAGAATCAATATACAATTCGAAAGCAACGACCATCTATTCCTTCAGCCTGATCACCTTTGTTTTGTGTTTGGTTTTGTGAACTCAGACCTCGAACTAGTGTTTTGTGCGCCTTTGTTTATTTTGGAGTGCTCCTGTAAAAATATTATTTTTACAACGAATTTATTTACCTGTCATGTTTCCAGTGGTTCTAAGTTTTTTTGCTTTTCTTTGATCAAGTACAAGTATTCATAGTGTAAGTCATCCGCTTGTTAACCATATTTTTGTGTTATTTATTTTTCTTCATATTTTTCTGAATGGTTTTTATGATACTAATTTATCATTCACATTTTAGTGTAAAATCTTGCCTATACAAAATAAAATTAACATTAATAACTTTTAAAATGTACAAATACTTTTAAAATTATTACAAATATCAATTGTGAGGAGTGTGTGAAACTGTTGTATTTTGGCATGTGTTTTCTATTATTTTTATATTTACTTTGAAAAATAATTTTAATTTGAGTACAATTTTGATTTGATATGTAGTTATGATATAATTTTATAGTTTTATAAAACTTCGTATTGACGATTTTATATTATGTTGGTGTTAATTTATTAAAAATGGTAAGTTTGAATTGCCTATATAATTTATTTGATTTCTTATGTAGAACGTTTTATTTGCCTTATTAACTATACGTATTTATCATTATCAAATATTTTCTAGGTAACCCAAATGGATGTCCAAGTCATTTCAGATGGGCACACACTAAAATGGAAGTCTTAGCGTCGATATTAATAATGTTTTACATAATATAAACAAGTAGTTAAAATCTAAAATAATAATCTTCTAAATTAAGCAAGTCCAAAGACGACTGTTGTTATTTAGGGAAAATACTTGTTGTGATAATGCAATTTGTTGAAGTGTAAATAAGTGTAAATGTTGTTTGTGTTTGAAAATATCATCAAATGATTTTTGAACTTTAGTGATTCCAATTGTGTGTCTTTACTATTAAATAATTAAAAGTTTAATATGATTTGATCGAATTTCGGAATGGCGTTTTGAATTATGGTAAAAACTTATTCCACACTTATTTTAACAGCTAAATATAATCGTACGTAGGTAATTAAACGGCTAATAAATTAACACTGCCAAAGTATAAAATCGTAATATAGTGTTAATTAAGAAAAAAATGCCAAAAATTAAGGCATCCATTACATTCTATCATAGAACGTTGTATAAGGATTCATAAGATTTGTGTACGAATTTTTGATGACTATTTTGTCTTTTTGATATAGATTAAAGGTGGGAAAAGAAATCGTCCATCTTAATGATAAAATGGTGTTCGAAGGGAATATGAATGTTGAATATTGAGGGTTGAAAATATAATGTAGTTAGCCAAAAGTTCTACTATAATTGCAAGGAGTTCGAATTGTGATCTGTTTTAGGAGAAAAAAAAAATATGACCAATGTGAAAAATAATAAATGTTTTCAAAACAAATATTGCCATTTGTAGTTTTCTGTATAGTGCATAAAATGAATGAAGTTCAATACACTAGCTGTAAATAGTCATTTAAATTCAGTTGGTATAAGGTGCTGGTACAACGCAAAAACTTCATTCATTTTCAAAATGTAACTACCATCACCAAATTCCATGAAATTAAAATAACCCTCATCCCTTAATGTACCCCATGAAACTAATGATTAACTGTAATAAGAGATCAAAAAGAAAGCTGTCAAGATGCTTATCAAGAAATCCATTACCTAACCCTTTGAATGTTGATCGTTACACAAGTGTGTATGTGTCGCCCTGACTGAAATCTGGGTAAATATAATTTTACTTAATATGATATTTTTTATAGTTAATAATCCTGCTGCTAGTTTCCTTTGGAATGTACTAATTACTATTGCATGACCTTCATGTACACCCTTCAAGCGCTGAATAATTCACATTGTCCCGATAGCATGGTCCGAACATTGCCGACTAAACATTATATCGATCCCTGTATCAAATATATTTCAGTCTTTATCATTTTAATTATAGTTATCTTAGTAGTCATGATAGATGACAATGTTTCTAGAATTTATATTTTCGATTTTAAAGTTTACCCTAGTCGTGTCGGTTTATTTTTTCCAAGCATGGATGGTGTAATCTATGGAACTGCCAACACGGTCCTGACCTGTTCATTGTCTTGCTGCCGAAGCTATTTCTTTATCCGCTGCTTCCATTGGCAGTTTCACCAGGTTTTAGGATATCTTACTAGAAGTATATAAAATTGCTGCTTGAAAAAAATACTACGGTTTGAAAGTCTCTTGGGATTTCATTGAACATTTTTCAAACAGCAATTAATATTTTCCTAAAATTAAAACTATATGTGTACTGAGGTGATGGTTAATAGAGTTCCATCCAACATTTAATTGTTTTAAAACATTATTATTGTTCTAAATTATTATTCTTATTATACGTTTACACTAGATTCCGATACCGCTTCAATAGAAAAAAAAACTTGTCATGGGGTTTGAACATTTATTTTGCGATAACGAGAATCATTTGGAATGTTTGCATCTTGACAACTTTTCTTTCTTATAATTATTATATTGTTATCGTTAATTTTAAGGTCTTCGATTTATGCATCATCATCTTTCGTTTCTATCATTCGTCATCTTTCATTTTTCATTCAAACCCCATTTCATTCTAGCGGAGAGCTTTCTTCCAAACTGTTTGATGAGTCTTTAATGATAGAATAGTTACCGGTGATTGGGTGCACGATTTCTTTATCTGAAAGCACTCCCTGTTTGTCACCAATATGCTGATTGCAATGAATGTCTGTTTTGCTGTGTACAACTTCATTATGACTTACATTTACTACTGAGTACACAAGAGCCGAAGCTGCATTGATTACAATCACTTCCATGTCATCTAACATCTTCAGCTTCTGTGACATGATGCATAAACTAACAATAACAAGAGCAGTAGATACATTTACCACAAAGATCACACTTTGGCTTTATCCTTTTATAGCAATTTGGTATCCTGCTTCTACTGCTCTTAAATGTGATGCAAAAAATATATCGAAACAATGTTGTTTTAACAGGCGTCGAACGTTCCGGATTTGCGCCACCGCAACTTTTGTCAAGTGGCTCCATAATTGGACTGGCATTGGCTGGAGTTTTCATCTGTCTTCTCATCGTGGACCTCCTGCTCCTGTGCTTCAGACGGCAAGGAGTCATTGCGACTATCTGCGGCAAACGAGGAAAGAAGCATAATGACGATGAAGCCAAGTTGGGAAGGTAAAGCTTTTACTAACATTTACAGTTACTTAAACGATTATTAATATCCATGTTATAAAAAATCTCCAAAACAAACAGATCATCCGAAAGCACTTCATCGACATCATATAACCGTTACACTCCAGTCTCTTCCATTGATTATGATAATTATACCTATCTATATGTATTTCTCCTTATGTTAATCGTGTCAAAGCCTATCCCTTTGTGTCCCGTGTTCCATGTTAAGTGTTAGTGTCGATGAGAGATGTTTCTGCCCGCTAGTCTGTACGGTTGGCGCTTCCCGCTCCCTTATTGCAGCACGAAGCCGCGCGCGCCACCCTCCCCCGCGCCCCTGCCGCCGCCGGTGAAGCTCGTGCCGACCCCTACGTAAGGCACCAGACAATAGCCATACCAAACCTTGAGACTGCCTGCATGCTTTGTTTGTGCGGATGATATGGTTCGGCCTTTGTGAGGAGGAACATATCCTGAACCGAATGATCATTTGGTTTGGATAAACAATTAAGATATTAATAAAGGGGATGACGTATGTATAAGACTTTTCGCTGGGGCTGAGCAGTTTGTACATATCAAAGACGAAAAGCTTCGCGATTTGCCTTATGTATATAGCTATGGAGATAGCCGTAATGCTTTGGATTGAAGACTGTAAAAGTGTTGTAGTTGTGAAGTAGTGTACAGTGCCGCTTTTTGAAGGTAACTAATTTAATAGCAGCAGAGATTTGTATAATTTTGTAATTGGAAGCAGGTGCCACGTCTTTTGTATCAGAAAATTTTCACAGAGTTCTGTTTAACTGGAACATCTCTTACGACAATTTTTCGTTTATTTTTAATTTATTTGTTTGAATCCCATCATTACCTTATGTTTAACTCTTCCCCAAGCACTTATGTCACGGGTTTTCATAATTTTGT
Organism: Melanchra persicariae; assembly: GCA_947386135.1. Classification (NCBI taxonomy): domain Eukaryota; kingdom Metazoa; phylum Arthropoda; class Insecta; order Lepidoptera; family Noctuidae; genus Melanchra; species Melanchra persicariae. The sequence goes on from OX376659.1 coordinate 8,049,979, forward strand.
CTTTTAGATGTTTTACTATTTGCACAATCCACTAACAAGTATTATTTGTCTTTCCCAATGCTGCCCATTTCAACCACGTGTAGCTATGTACCAACCACGCCAGTGTAAGAAACTCAATTAAATCATACAACTTTATCCTTATTACCAGTTTTTGTTTGTGCCTTGTGTTTTGTGATTGCAGTGTCTACCAAACTGTTTTCTGCATTAATTTCTTGGCTTTCTGTTGTGTTCGCTTTATTTACCTTCAATCATCTATCATCACATATTTGTAACTTATATACCTCACATCAAACATCCATTAATGCGCGTAGTTTTGTTTGGTCATTGTTTGAAGTTGCACAATTATTTCCAGAATTTTAACGAATTTTCATTCATTATTTTTCGCGTTATTTCTAAAAGTAAAAAATATTTAAAAAAAATGCAACTCTAAACAGCTGACATGCTGTAAATAAAGCCTGAATAACCGGGGAGTTGATAGCAGGATCTAATCAAGATTTATGTCACAGGGATGAAAAAGAGCCGCTGAAGGACACAAGCGAAGACGCTATCAAGAGGAACTCTTCAGTTGAATTCGACGGACATCGAGTATATGCTACCAGTGGCGGACCAATCATTGGCAAGAATTCCGCAGTATAAAAACTCTGTAGAGTTAAAAGGAGATTTCATGATCATGAATGTTTAATCGTCAAAACTTGGTGTTACATGCGAAATGCTTGTGTATATGTGAGCGCGACCAGTATTTTAAACTGCCAAAAGTCTACTTAAGTATTCAGCTTTACTATCTCAATTTGTATTCATCATCACATATATTCTCTATTTATATATTTTTATAAGGTCTAAAATAATCTACATATAATCATGCGAAACATATTTTATACTATTTTCTTGAGTTTTGTTGTTAGAGGTAATGATTTTATCTTTATCAATAGAACTTTTACGCACTCTATACATTTCTTGGAAGATGCAGCTGCTTCAAAAGGTACTAAATGTGCCTTTTAGTATATTTCTTATAATGAGGGTATTATATTTTAATGTATATAGATATCGTATATGTAACGACATACGTCAAAACATTTTTTTTATCAGCAAATATTTTATGAATTAATGATTTAAAAGACAATTATTTTTATATTTTTCTCTATTTCTATTTCTTGTTCATATATTTTTAAGTTCTTACTTACTATCTTCATAATCATCCATCACATATTATAAATTAAAAATCTAGACCATCATGATATTATCATAAGAATCAAATGAATGGAAGATTGACACTATATTTTGCCGAATCGTTTTAGTTAGTGAGTTGCCTTTAATTTTAATGAAGAAATCTGAAACTATAGTGTATAAGTTAATGTTAGGCTTTGTAAATAAATAGTTAAGACTGTAAATATTTTCTATTCTAACTGTTTTAAATGTCTCATATGCCGATACAATCTCAAACAAAACATGGTTTAATGACGATAGGAGACAGAAAAAACAGTGTTGTTAATTTTCTAAATATGAGACACATTATAAGGACGCTTGCTTATGTCGGTATAAGCTGCCTAGCTGTCATGTTTAATTTTATAAACAAAATCCTTAGTTAGGTAATGTATACCTGTTAGATGATTTAAGACTATTTAGATATTCCTACTTATTGTAATGATTTAGGTATGATAAAGCACAATACACATAAAGTTTAGAAGTTTTTTTTAATATTTACACGAATGCAGTCATCACAATGCAATACACTGTAGTACTTAACACTTTGATACACTTAAACTTTTGATGTACTTATATACACATATTTTTATATTTCTGATCTCGATATTAGTTTTAATAAACTACTTCTTAGCTTTAAGAATTTATTATACTTCTGCCTTTTATGTGTATTGTGCCAGCTCATTCGGATCAGACTGCTAAATTTAATCAAGTGTACCAGCATGTTTTTAATGTCATCAAACCATTTAGCAGTCGGTTCTTATAGAGCCAAAATGTTTTATAACCGCTTAATATATTAAGACATTTTTATCATAGTATTTATCTACATCTTGTACCTAAACTTTCGCATTTTTTATGTTTTTGAAATGTCATACAGCGCATTTGATACAAAAAAGAATTTATGAAGTATTCGTAGTTTAATGTTTTGGAAATAAATGTTAAGTATACGTTTGCTGATATTTCGATTGTTTGTTAGTGCAGCTGAATGATGACACTTTCGAAAAGGCGTCGGTAATAGTTCGAGAAGTTTCTAAAACTCGCTGAGCAGGTATGACTCAGAACTGCTAAAGTCTTAAGTCGTCTTAAAACTATAATGACAGGCATTAAACTTGTCTTGTTGTAAATCCAGCAATCGATTTCAATTTATCCATCAAATAGCAACTAAGTCTGCCTCAATAGATACAATTTAAGGCAATTGAATTACATGTTTCATTGAACAAATTGCAAATTGAAGCGACACAAAAACTTCAGCATAGTCTTTGCTTCCTCATGTACAAGCTTAAATGTTATTCGTATGTAAGGTATGACTGTCTGCTTTTAGTGGCCGGGTAATCAACAGGACGAGAAGCGCATTTTTATATGAAAATAAATGTATTGAAAATGTTTTCGTGTATCATTTTGGACATCCTCATAAAGTAATTTCCTGGGGTTACTATTAAATTGGGGGAATATTTATTGCTAAGGAAATGAGAGGCAACATAAAAAAAGCCATTTCATGACATTTGTAATTTGGATTTGTAAAGAAGTTACAAAGGTGAAAACATGTCTTATTTTACGCTTCATTAATATTAATTTGCGATATAAATAGAGCTATTATAAAATAGGGACGCCCAAAAAATTTGTCGACAAAGACATGATTTATTCTCGTTACTGTAGCGGTACAAAAAGCCATGTTTTTTAATCGTTATAATAATAACAATGTAATCTTTAGTGTGGGGATGATGTGAACAGACGGGGCCCGCAGTTTGCGGACAATGAAGCAAATGTTGTGCAACAACACTAAGGAGCGTATTATCTGTAGTGATGGGCTTAGTTACGCTAGTCAATTAGAGCGAACAAAAACTGATTGAAAGATAAATGGTGAAACTGTAATAAGCATATCTAAATTTTCAATGATGCTGAAAATAAATTGTCTGAATTGGCTGTTTGTAAGACATTTTTCTTTAGGTATATTCATGAAATGAGGTTTAAATATACTTCACAAAATTTACCGATTTTTATTAAACGAAACACAAATATTTTTCTCTTTTTGTTCATCATGTATCAGAACAAAGCAAAGACACTAAGCAATTTCTCATTGAAAACATTTTATAAAATATGTAAGGCCAACCAGTCAACTAGAACAAAATTTATTGAATGCCATAGAACCTATCGACTTCAGATGAGCCGTGACGCAGTTAGCAGCACTATTTCGCAAAAGCAATGCGTCACGCTTGATCCACAGGGTGCAGTCAATCTCTGCGGTCTATGCGTGAGGTGGAGAACACAATGACGCACCCTGCTTCTGTTATAATTTATTTTTCACTGACATTCACTGTAGGGGGACCGTACGTGCTTTATCTAGCGGGACAGCGAGGAAAGTGAAGTGGATTGTGGTAAGTATAGTCACAATCTTTAGCCAGAAAATCTCGAGGCAAAGGTCAAAAGTAAGATCGTAAATGACGATAGGTAAAGCAAGCTTGATAAATAAAGGAGATCTTGGTAATTGTGTAGATTTTATATCGTTGTAAACATCATTAATCATCCTACTCGACAGGCTTGTCATCAACGGATATTATACTGTCCTAAATGAGGGAAACGCCAAATGAACATGAACACTGCTGGAAATATTTTTGGTAGGTATATAATTTTATTTTTCATTCAAATAGAGTTGTTGACTTTATTTTTTCAACATTGAGAGGCCTCGTTCCGCTTTCTTAGCGGTGGCTACTCCAAAAGTGAGTTTTTCGCTTCACCTGCTATTCTCTTCATTTGTGATTCAATCCAACTAAACTCAATGTAAGCACCTACTTAATTATCTTATAATTTCCTAAGCGTCAGAAAATTTGATCCAATAGGTAATAATAATTGAATTTATTTTCGTAGGTACCTTGTCACCCTACTCTAAGCCCATATTGGTTGTCGCTGCAACAATTAGGGCGTCCACGCGGCCGGCTTATGTTCGCTCGGACTAACTTCCCTTTCAAATAATTGCCCCAGTGGCAGATGATACGGATTACTAACGGGGCACAGCCCTAAACACAATAGAAAGTAATACAGGTCGACTCATTTCTGATACAAGTTGTCATTACGAAAAAATACACCCCTAAAAAGTCGATGCCCCTTTTTAATTAGGGGCCATATTAAAAGGATATGTTTAATATTACTTTCGAAAGTGATCCCTGTTCGAAATTAGTTTGCGAAAGTAGTTTTTTGAGTAGGTAACTGATACAATGATTTGATTGGGGGAGAAAATAAATTGTGTTCTTACGGCCACGGTACTTATAACGAAATTTACAAAATTAATAACGCAAAGACATAATAGAAATCCAAAAATACGAGAAGATTGCTGTAAAAGGGTGATGGATGGTGATGATGATGGATGTCGCAAAATACGTACCTACAGATGAAGAATGTTTCTTGTGCTACCTCAAATAAAGGTGGCCCAGATAATGAAAGGCCAAATGGAAAAATCAGATTATATATTTTTTGTAATGAATAAATCTTAGGGCTGATTTTTAGAAAAATCTGATTATATATTTTTTGTTATGAATAAATCTTAGGGCTGATTTTTAGGGTTCCGTAACCAAAGGGTACAAACGGGACCCTATTACTAAGACTCCGCTGTCCGTCTCTCTGTCAGCAGGCTGTATCTCATGAACCGTGATAGCTAGACAGTTGAAATTTTCACAGATGATGTATTTCTGTTGATGCTATAACACCAAATACTAAAAATAGAATAAAATAAATATTGAAGTGGGACTCCCATACAACAAACGTAACTTTTTTGCCGATTTTAAAGATAATGGTACGGAACTCTTCATGCGCGAGTCCGAGTCGAACTTGGCCGGTTTTATATGTTCAGATAACTTTTAAATGAGTTATAAAAATAGAGATTTTGCAGCGTGTATATAGAGTATGTTACAAACAGACATTAATTATGCTTCAGTTAAAATTTGACTGAATATAAAAATGCCCTAAGTAAAATTAACTAAGGCACTACACAGATTAAGGTATCCCCTAATGACTAAATTGCCTCATAAAGCTCTTACGAACAATCGTCCTTGTAATTAGATGTAATATATTCTGGGGAACAGAACAGCAGATCTCATTTAGTAAATAGGATCGCTTCGTCTAATTGCAGCAGATTAGTTCAGATTTAGTACTTTACACGTAGATTCTAGTGAACGGGCGACTAGTCCCGACCGGAGAGGGTACTATTTAGTGTTAAACTGAATTATTTACTTAATAAATACCCTATGCGTGGAGACGCGAATTTGAATAAATGACTTTTGATTTGATTTGACGCAGCGTTGAAAGGCCCGCCACAAAGAATCCGAGATGTACAGGACCGGTCAGTATGGCGACTCTCGGGGGACTTCTTTCAGCTGAAATGATGAAAGAAAATGGTGGGTAATGATTGGTAATATAAAATTATCAAACCGTATAAAACTCAATCAATCTAGCTCTTTTTTTAAAGGATGGGAAATCATCAAATTACTCCTTCTGCTTTGGGTGGAGCGGAGGGAGTGTCAGTCTTTTACTGACTAAAACCCATCCGTGTTCCTCCAAATACCCTTTACGCTCCAGGGCCGCGGTGACTCTTTCGTACAAGTTCCGCAACCCTGATAGAATCTAGCTAGCCTTTTCTTAACTATATTGAGATTCCCGCCTGCAAAGCGTGGTGATCATGGGAATCTCCCCCCCCATATTGGTGGGGGCTTTTGTCCAGCAGTGGACGTCTTTCGGCTGATATATTTTTTTTTTTCTGTTAAACAATAAAATATAAAAAGTCTGCCAAACTGCAAAACAGTTTGTCGGCATATGATGATAATGATGACAACATGGAACAACTGGATACCACAATCCCCTTTGGCAAGATTGTCATCTCTGGCTTCTGAAGAACGGTAACGACTGGCAATGATCTTAATGAAGTGACAACCGGGACCAACGGCAACGTGCTATCCGAGGCAAAGAGGAGTATCTGTATGTAATGGATGGTCAGCATGGTCACCCATCTACATACCGCCCTCGGCAAGCGTTGCTTAACCTTGACGATCAACCCGTCCGGCTATTATTACTTGTCCACGAGAATATCAAACTTCCAATCAAAATTGAAGATCAATGAGTATGGAATATTGCTCAGTTCAATTCCTACTTTATTTACTAAATGGACAACAATATCACTAATACATATTATAGGATCCAGCACTTAGCTACATACAATTTAATTATGTTACCAAGTAAATAATCAATTTCAAACCACAACATATAAATTACATTGCCGACGTCAAACAAGCAAGTGCCGTATAACCGCTAAAATCATACTAATTACACACAGCACTAGGTAATATCGCGAGTATCACAGTATAATCAGATTGTTTCGAGCAAAGATAATATAATTACTATTGGTGAGTGCAGCATACGTGCTCTATCAATTTAGCTCCAATATTGACAAGGAACAACGGTGTACCATCCATCAATGTGCCATGCTACCCCTCTGACAGGGGAGGGTGATAAAACAACCTTGATGCAAGGGCTTTAAGAGTTAACAGAAAAAACAAGTTCGAAATCCTAAAAAAATATTGGAAAATGAATGAGTCTTTTGTTTTTGACGAGCTCCGGAACGCCTCGGCCACTGTTAAAGTCTGGATTGTTAAAACTGACCATACCTATACATACCATACCATATACATATAAAAATAGCGTTCCGTCCGTGCTCTATTTTGACGGCATAGATTGAGCAGTCAGAATTCTGATTCCAGTTTTAAATTCCGCATGGAAAACATGTTTATAACGTATTTTGCAAGGTCTACAAAAAATATTAGTGTTCCAGTCTTGCGAAATTTTGCATAACAGTTTTGTATGCAAGTACAACCTACAAAAAAGTTTCTTAAGATTAAAAATTCTCATTTGCTGAACACCTGAGAATGACTATGCAATTTCAGTCACTGCTTTAAAGTCATTAAAATATGCCAGCAAGCTAGAAAAAGAGAATATCCTTAGCACCTTAGAAATATTCCGCTTTCACAAGAAGAAAAGGAGCGTCTTTAATACTGAAGAAAATGGACGCATGTTAAGAAAACTCTTTCTGAGCTTTTTGAAAATTCTTGTCATGTTTGAGTAAAGCTAGTGGTATGAGATTTTTTTGTAGCTAGCCAACGTACTTATCTAGAACAACATACAACGTGTAACAGAATAAACGCAATACTTGATAAGGGGTCATTGTACTCATCATTATGAACAACTTTTATTATAGGACCAACACTGATCTCGCGAAAAAAAAATCAACTTGTCCATACATTTATGTGCGCGTAACTCGAAAAAATGAACTGAACAGCTGATTTTTTTTTTGGTTTTTCCTATAATTAAAGTTGTTCATATTAATGGGTACAATGACCTCTTTTCAGGTTTTGCATTTATTCTGTTACACGTTGTATATTGTACTCACCCAGATTGTGTACATTTTTTGCTTCATCATTTTAAACGTCACTAAAGGAAGCTTGTGCCCAGCAGTAATCGCCTTTCGGATCCATGCTTTACTTTATATTATGAATGAGAAAGTAGCTCTGTTTGTTTGTTACCTCTTCACGACAACAATAACGACTGATAATTTTCTATCTTGCAATAACCTACTCCATACAGTTTCACAAATGAAATGCTCTCCCTTGTGTCATATTCCTTTAACATAATGAGTGGGTACTGTGTTCTATGATCGTCTTTTTTTGTAAATGTGCGTGTGTGTGGCGTGTGTGTTGGTGTATGTTGTGTTTTTTGTGTATGTACGTACTTACCTACTATTTGAACAAAGTTCAAGCGAAACATAGTCAATTAGGTACCAAAAAAAATCCATTCCAAGTAAACAAATGATTTCTTTTTTAGCTATGGTTCGCAACAACGTCATCCGATACAGCGGATTTCGTGCTACTCAAAAAGCTTTCGTCGCAAAACGTGATCCAAACATAGGTACATAATAGACCCCACTAAACGTGTGTCACTTATTTTTGTATTTTTAATACGAAGGCGTGTCTCGTCTCGCCCCGCCCCGTACAGATATATTGATTTACTATCACAACCTTGTCTGTTACCAAAGAATCACAGTAATTGCTGTTGTTAACTGTACCTATATTTATAAACACTCATTATAAGAATATTTACCTACGTCAATGTGTTTTAATGAGCGAAAAGCTTCTAATAGCTACGGTCCCTAGTTATTATAAGCCTCTTTGGAATATGTCTAATGAGCCACTTGTCAATCATTAATATCTATAAATAAGTGTCGTAGTGGAAATCCTTCCAGACTAATATAATAAATGCGAAAGTAATTCTGTGCGTCTGTCTGGATGTTTGATATCTCTTCTCTTTCATTCTCTTCACGTATTTTTTATTTTTTTTATTTTTGATAGGCACGCGCTTGACCACTATCTCACCTGATGGCAAGCGATGATGTGGTCGAAGATGGAGCACGCTTGCCTAGAAGTAACCTGTTCACTCTTGACATAAAGACTCCCGGGATTAACACAGACTCTGGCAGGGAATCGCTCTTTAGATGTACACACAATGAATGTCATGACGGCTAAATACAAATTAAAGATTTGAATAACTCCTTGCACACGGGAAGACCATGTCCCGGTATATCATATTAGATATCATATTTTTTTAAAACAAAATAATAATACTTAATAAAAAAAAAATATTGAACTATGTCACATTCAGGTTTTTCTATTTTCATCTAGCTTCATAGACAAAGCCGCTACCTGATTTCCTGTTCATAAACTGCTTTTCAGATTTTGTTTTAAAATAACAATGACATAAAATTACGAGTACTAACCTGTGCCACGTTCGCCTTACAAAGAAAGTTCAGAATTTTTAATTTTAAAATTCTCTTCTCTCATACACGCGAGTTAAAACAACATGTTGATATGAATAAAAAGCTTTGCGCAATCCAAAAATTCTTCGCCGTACCTGAACCTCGACGTAGATATTATCTCCGCTGGATGAAACTCATTTGAAACTGGGTAATTAAAATCCTTTAGACGAAACGAACTCCTAAGAGTTTCATTTTCATAGTGTATTTTACTTTTAGAACAATATCCTGAAGAAAATAGACCATTATGATGAAAAATAGAGATCTGGTACGAAGCTATGAATATTCCTACTAACTGTTTATTTCTAGACGATTAAGTAGGTAGTCTTTATCTTGCGAAAATCTTTATGTAAATTGGATCGGCTTTAAGGAGTTGGTGAGAGCTTTGACCGTGGAATAGTAGCGTCATGTTTTAAGATTTAATAATATGGACAAAATGGATAGGATTATGGACAAAATCATGATAATCTTGCACTGCAGCTTTACCAATCATTTCTAACACTGTATACAGTAACCGTATCTACCCTTTCTACTACAAATGTCTATATAACTAACGTCAAAATAGTCCGGTGCGTCATCACTCAAAGGAGATTAAACTTTTTCTCCGCTGCGGAGTTATTGCAGCATTCAATAATTGGCAGTATGGGGAGCTGGGAAGCCATAGGGGGAGTCTAGCCACTCGTCTAGACGCCGCGTTTATAAATAAAGAGAAACGTCAGAAACAAACGCAAAGTTTGGAGTGCAGGGCAACGTTGACGCACCCCCGTAAATGTTCTTTTCCTGTAAAAAACTTTCGGGTACCGAAAATAAAAATCATATCCGTTGAAATGATAACAAATCGACGCCTCTGCCGCACGTTTTATTTTCTGCTATCTGTTTTCATTTTTACAGGAAAATGAAATAAAAACGTACCTACCTAATGGGCTTGATAGAGTGGATTGGGTTGGTAGTTTTATTGAATTTGCGCTGAAGTGTCTTAAGTTATGTTATCAGTCATCGTTCAGTAGATTTAGTGAGGTCAAGAGCTATCGATTTTGCCTTAAGGGCTGCCAAGGTAACAAAACTTAAACACACACATAACTACAATGTTCAAGTCTATATCTAAAGAATCTATTAGTGTTGGGATGTTGAATAAATGATGAGGTAAAAATATACTTATGGAAGGGGTAGGTAGATATAGTTTTAAGCTTGAACAAATTGAAATCATCTCAAAAAACATGACCAACGTCGAAAAATTAAATTCTTAAATTTCACTTTTAATAGGAATTTTAAGTAGTCATAAGGTTATAATGATAATGTATTTACAAACATGATAACTTGAATATTAACTCTTTGCTCACCGTTCTCTTCGTGGGTTCTCGGCTGACGCAGTAAAACTTTGAAAGTCCATTTCCCTCAAATGCCGGTTGAAATTCAACATATTTTTCTTGATATTTTAGTTTCATTCTATGACTACAGGAACTATATTTATATACATAGGTAGGTATAAAAAATTTGATTAATTTTGTTTCATCATAAATTTTAATGTAAATACTTACCTAAGTTTGAAAAACAAAATAGTTTGCTACAAGAAACAAAGAACAAAGGGAGGAAGAAACCAAGTAGGCGATAGTAGTAGACAGAGATGAGCCGAGTTGGTAAAATATTAATAAAATTCTAAAAAGGGCTACATTACAAAACCCCTCAAAAATAGCAACATTTTTTTTTAATTTACTTTAACAAAGGTAACCGAACTTACCCCACATATGCATGCATGATGAACAATGCTATAAATTATCGTAAACCCAACGTGGTTGGGGCCTCATATTAATCTAATCGAGCCGTTGTTTGTCCGGGCGAGCCCACCGGACAAACAGAGGGCCCCGGATTATGACGTTACTCTAATTGACACCGTTATTTGGGTCCAAAACCTAAACAACGCACCCCTGTTGCGTGATGATGCATCCTGATTAGAATTTCTATTGGTTTAGCCCGAGCTGTTGAGTGTATTACCAAAATTGGACAAAGTTTGTACGGACTGATCCGAACAGGTGTCAAATCAAAATTTTATCCAGTTTTGCAATTTTCGTTATTAAATTTTGGCGTGGGCGCGCTTATTTTGGTTTTGTTTTCAATAATAATCGTTGTCCATTCAGAAAAGTTTCCGTGTTTCATAAGTTAAATTGAAACACAACAAAATTAATATTATCAAACTAAAAGTTTCCTTACTCTGATTTAAATTAATGTTTTCGGCCTACTTAACTAACCCTTACAATAATTTATAGAAGCGCCCTACATTCTCCAAATCCACATGTATAATTGGGAAGATTTATTACAAGTTTACATTCGTACATCAAATACGACAACACAAATCCCACATTACACACATCGGCATTAGTTTTCATTGTACCAGCCCCGCATGACGCAAAGGAGACTCACCGTGACCACGCGTTTATCAACATCGACACTTCGGCAATATTCGTAGATTTTCGGGCCCTCACGAATCGGACGCAGATGGTCAAGCAATTGACCGGATCTGTTTCTATGAACAAAATCTCACCTAATGCCCGAAAATTGCCGCCGACAGATGTTCGATAGTTTGCCTATTGGTAACTGTCGGTAAGTTTGTTTAACTAACGGTAAGTAATAAATACAGAAACGTAGATGTAGGATTTATGTTGATTATGTAGGCGATTAAGTGTTCCAAATTACTGAAGTAATATAAAAGCTTTTTAGCTGTGGCAATAAATCAAAATATTCAACAAAAAGCTCTAGTAAAAGTTTACGAGAAAGATTGAAGCTTGCAGAAAACTGAAACGTTGCTGAGGTTAAACTTTATAGATAGCCTTCCGCTCTGCTTGGAAAAGTTATCTTGATACAGTTTTTCGAGCACAATCCTTGAAGAAACATCCCTCACTTTCAACGAGATTTCAAAAATCGAATAAAACTGGTGGGACATGGTGATAAATTAAAATCAAACGAAAATTATAGATTTAACCACTTGATTTACTGAGGCAAATTGGTCATAGCCGTCAGAGGCCTCATATTTTTTAATCGACTAGTTGTTATTAGTATCTATTTATTTATTTTCTCATTAATGTAGACTATATGTGTGTACATTAATTGTTAAATAAAAAAATAACAAACAGACAAAAAAAAGGAGCTTTATTTGCTCCTTTTTTTGTCTGTTTGTTATTTTAAAGGCTTATTCTTAAAAACTTTTTATCCATTACATAGTTAAAATATTGTATAAGAGATTCTAAATTCAAATTCTCCATGGAAAATTTTGAATATCTACGGCTGTTAGTTTGTAACCGGCAATTAACACAACGCCGTCCAGAATCAAGAAAAAACGAAATGTTGTCTAATATTTGGGTTCCAACGAAGAGACATAAGCGAAAGAGTAATGATTGCTATTGTCATGCTAAAACGAAACTACTCTCGTACTGATGAACATATATATGACGGTTCAAAGTGCAAGCTCAATACATCCAGTATAATCCCAGGTGGTTAGTGAGAACAACCACCGTTACTGATCCCCCATACCCGATACCATCTAACAACAGATCAGGAATCCTTTGATTTCAGATCATACCCTTCGCTTTCGTCACACGAACGTATGACAATCGAAACAGCCCAGTCCGTATCTAATCGTTACACGCTTTATGTCCTCTGAATGGCCTTTGACATGCTGTGTAATCCGTTCACAATACGATTTCATATCCAAGTTTACCACTATAAATACATGCCCTTACTGGCAATAATAATATGACGCTGGTTTTATTGGGCACAATTGAATAAATCGATCCGTGTAGGCCGTGCGATAAAGTTACGGCACGAATTGGGATAATTATGCTCTGTTTTTTTGGATAACCACATTATTATTGCAATCAAATTGGAACATCACGTTGGATGGTCGAATACTAAAATGAATTCGTGGAAGATTTGAGAGATATTTTTTTTGTAAAAACTTGATAGAATTTCTGTGTGACTTAATTAATTTACAGTAGAATTCTGGGTATTGTGTCTAATACAGCCTACTCTTGAATTATTTTAAGGTATGCTAAAAGACACAGGATACTTACCTACGTGATCACGTATCCGCGCATCGATCACTATTAAAATGGTTACCCATTCGTCAGCGTAGAGCGCTAAGGGCCTTGACTAGTCTCTTTTCTTTTCTAAATAATCCTTCTTCTCCCTCTTATCTAACTTCACAAATTCAATTCCTTTGCTCTGCCCACAGTAAAAACCTCCGCTCTACTAATAATCGTCTTCTACGTTGTCCCTCACACCGCTCTGGGTTTATCCGCTCCTCTTTTTTTGTTCAGGGGATCTTCCTATGGAATGCGCTCCCTCTGAACATCAGGATGGCAACCAGTCGGCAGTCCTTTAAGGTGAAGGCACGTGAGCACATTCGCAAGAAGTTGGTAGAACCATCACAGCGTTAATTCGTTGGATTCGTTTTTTCTTAATAACTTTGTTTATGTGTATGTATATTTGTATCTACAATTGTATTATTTTTTTTTCCTTTCTCTGTTTGTCTATCCTTTAAGAGCGTTTACACGGTACGGCTTTTCATACAAACTTTCAAATCCTTATTCTTCAAAATGAATGAATCGATTTTAATGAAACTTGGTATGCATACGCTAGATATTCAGGTCTAAATAGTTATTAGAAAACATTTTTTAAAAAGATTTCAGAGGGAGAGAGAGAGCGATTTTAAGTTTTCTATAGAAAGTGAAAAATCACTATAACCTTCCCCCTGAACTCTTTTTCAAAAATGTTTTCTGATAACTATTTACACCTGGATATCTAGCGTATGCATACCAAGTTTCATTAAAATCGGTTCATGCATTTAGAAGAAAAAGGACTTGAAAGTTTGTATGAAATGACATACGGCGTACACGCTCTTAAGTTGCACCTGCCATGTTTTCTCTGCACCACCCTAAGGTCGACTGGTAGAAAATGGCTATGGAATTAAGTCCGCCTTTGTACAGTGTTTTTAGTTTTAATAAATAAATAAATAAATACATTGCTAGGCGAAGATCAGATAGGAGGATAGAAGACAGACGTAATTTCTAACAAAATGACTACCGAGAAAGGCAAATCGATCGTAAGCTGATCAGCTGCCAGATAACTTAGCCAATCAGACCAGGTAACAGGTCTATATAACGCCCAGCAGTAACCTAAGTTATGCTATGATAGAATGACTTACGAGACGATGATTGATACAAATAAATTTTGGGTTAATGCAAAACAGATACTAATCAATACAACAGATAAATATTATAATAATACCTATGACTCAATCGTCACAGCTGTGCACGGGATCGACGGTCAGGCAAAGTGCTGTTGAAGTTTTCCATCTGGAATTTCTCAGTAGCAGCATGGTGTCTGAATTAGTGTGTGATTTTTTTATGGCAATAGTCTTCCTATTGTCTGGAACTAGAACTGGCGATTAATAAACAATAGGTTAGAGCTACTGATGATGACAATGATGGAAAGAATGACGACGATGATTGATAGAAAGGTGACAAAGGACGAATATTGCCAACCTACAATATACAAATATGTAGTATGGACTAAGCTATATGAATGAAAAGTGAATGTGAAGACTTCATATAAGCTGCCGCCTAAGTAAAGTATCAAGGATGATAAATTAAGTGTTTATGTTTGCAGGCACACTTGAGTTTTTCACGTAACATTAGAATTTTTCTTCGAGGCACACAAATATTGTGACAGCGTTCATACAAATGCCCTAAAACGTTGCTCTTGTAAATAAATTATGTAAATCTAAGGCATTCTCGTGAGCATTTCATGTTTCGTAATGAATCCTTTCCACATAAAACCTACGTGCTCTTTAACTAAAGTGAGTAATAAAACATGGGCCACATTTTTTCTCCAAAAAATGGGAATGAAGAAGGAAAAGCGAACACACAGGGTCCTTTGGGATGTAGTTTGATGGGGTCACGTACAGAAACTTTTTCGGGTATTTAGCAAAAGGGCAGCTTTTCACGATTTTTACTCAAATTGAATTATATGACGCAGAAGTGCTTGAGACTCGAAAGCTTTTGATGGCCATAGTGGCTGTCACAGAAAACACACGAGAGCAGCTCGTGTTTTTGGCTTATTAAACTGTGTGGAACATATCGTTGTTCCACTTCGTGTTTGAATTGTCCCTCTGTCGTTTAAAACGGATGGTGGAGTTTAGCAAGCACTAGCTTTAACAGGAAACGCTGTCCACGAAATAGACGTTACCCCAAATAGAATTTAATTGTGCCGTCCACAATGAGAATCGGTGCAATTTATTTTTACAGCGCAGCAATCTTGCCACTAAGGTACGAAACAAAATGTAAAAGTTTACAACCCCTTTATATTTGGCACGTAGTAAAGTTTTACGATATGGCATTTACTTAACGCATAAGTTGACCCTACCGTGAACCCCGGCTGCGAAAGTTTATAATTTAATTATAACACCCTTAGGAGCCGTTAGACAGCTCTCTGCATTTCAAACGTGGATTTGTACTTGTATTGGATGAAAGTATGATAATTGTTCAGAATTCTTAATTAGTATGGCGGCTTTTGATCTATTTATAAACTTAATTGCTCAAACCTGAATAGGAAGGTCCTGCTGGTCGATTCGGTAAACCTCTCATCGTGCAAACTCAGGTGGAGTGAACTGTTATGCCATCTTGATTACATGGATTGACGGCTCACTTCGTGATCACTTCACGCAAATCTTCACTTCGACATAATTAGCAGAATCGCATTGCTGTAACTCATTTAATCGTTTGAATTCATTGTCAAAAACGTAGGAATAAGCGACAATGTCTAAGCCTACTTTACTTAATTACCTTCAGAAGTTATAAATAAAGGTTGGTATTATTAAGTCTTCCTTAGTCTTGAGGTTTTGTTCTACTTGAATTTCTGAATTACAAGTTATTCAAGTGTAACTCGTCATTTTGACTTCAACTTAGAAGCTAACAATACCCTTCAAGTCATGAACTTTACAAGAAGCTGGCATTCATTTCAAAGGTATTCGGCCCACTCAATGGAGTTTTCAAACAGTAATTTTAGACTCGCCAAAGTATCAGGTTCTCTGGCTTAATTAAGCGATTTTTTCTTCTAACCCGTGATGTCTAAAGAATATTCAGCTTTGAAACGCTTTTCTGCTAAAAATTGTCTGCCACTTAGAGTAATTCCTTTGAGAGCTATAAATCTTGCAGAGACTGAGCTGAAAAATTCTAGTGCATAATTTATCTGAAAGTAGTGTCTACTTTATTGAATAAATCAATCGGGTACAAGAAAAATGAAAAATAACACAATAAATTTTTTGAAGGCAAGTGACATTCTGACAGCGGTAGTGTGGCGAAGGCGATTGTCAAAACGTCAAAAATGTATGGGATTGACAAACGCTGTCGAAATGTCATGTGATCAATCCCTTATATTTTGGCATTTCGAAAACGCTTTCAATATAAGAATGGCACTTTGTCTAGAGCCATCAAAATGAGACTAGAAATGGTTCGAAAACAAAAAAAATATAAATTTATCGCTATCAAGGCTTAAAGCAAAGACATTAATTTTTCGAGACGTTTCTGGATTTGTCTATTCCGTAATGAATATACGAATCGCATTGGCAATGATTATTTTCCAAATAAGTACCTACCTACCTCAATAATAGAAAGAAATCAAGTGTTTATTTAGGTACGCCAAGTATGACGCATACCTACCATAAAAAAGAAACTAAATAAGTGACTCATACAGGTTGAGAAAATATGCGTCACATCTGCACAATATGGATCAACCATCAGTACAAAGCATGTTAGAACATGGACATTCTTGCTTTATCCTATTTCATACATCGTTAACATCGTTTTGATCGCAATTACCACTTACCATACGAGTATAAACATAACGCAGCCAGGGTTGCCAAACATTTCTTGCTTAGACTGGCCAAGTGCTACAAATGGATACATTCACAGGGGTCGGAAAAATATGCGCCAGCACCTCTGTGCCATCTTGATCAAAAAAGCGGATTTGAGATTGTTAAACATTCACAACAGAACATATAAACATACCGCAGCCAGGGTTGCCAAACGTTGTTACTTAAGACTGGCCAAGTGTTAGGGGTGTACGCAAATGGACATATTCACTCTCGCTTCGGCCAAACAGCTGAGCCGCAGAAGGGAGGAATGCTTTATTGTACTGCTGTTTACTACCTGCAAAATACGTTTGTTTTGTTCAGAAGTTTCAGTTTTAAGGGACTCTGAAAATTGGAGGATGGAGATTGTAGTTTTAATCTTCTTTTGGGATTTTTGGGTAAGGCTTCGCAATTTGCCTATGAGGGCTTTATAGCTTCAGGAATTACTAAATCATAAATGTACAAATTTTTTAATTAAAATATATACTAGCGGTCCTGACATACTTTGTCCTGCTCGAAAATTGGATTTTCGTGAGAAAAAAATCTACCCGTTTGCTATGCCACTGTTTCCAATCGTAAATCTAAACCACCAAATCTAACACAAACATAAAAAAACAAAATTGGGCTAGCTGTTTAGGAGTTCAGTACCTAACATAAACACGTACAGCATTAATGTAACCAAATTAAGATACCATATTTTTTCCTTTTATATTTTTTTTTGTTTTATGAAAAGCAAAGCCGAGGCTTTTTTAACTACTGCGGTCCCCCAGACACATACACCGACAACGTTTTTCAACTAGAAACCGAACACATCTCAGTGTGTGTGCACAGTGCATTTGCCACTAAACTAAATAACCAGCCATTTTAGCGTAACACAGGATGTGGTGTGTTAGAACTTCGAATACCCGGCCAGCGCTGAAACGCATTGTAAGCACTTATGGTGCATTAGAAGACGAAGTTATTAGTGCCTATAAAGTGTTCGCCCTGTTCGCCTAATGGAAAACGTCTGCTTGCCGGAGGTGTGCGTTATTGCTATTCGTAATTGTGCAGGAGTTTTTGGCTGTTAAAATGAAAACGTTTTTGTTAGGTGCTAATTTGGCATGAAAGGGATGGTTTTGTATTGCTTCTTTTTCCGGGTTTTATTGTTTTTTTTTTTACTCCAAAATGAAATGAAAGTGTTTATCATTAGTCGCGAAATAAGGTAGGTAAGCACCTACTTTTAATTAGAAAACATCATTTCTCCTTCTCCAATCTACTTTGGACATTGGCAGAATAGTCGACATCGGCTTTGCTTACCATATATAAAAAATAGAATAGAATAGAATCATGATTTCTCATTAAAAGTATCTACCGAATTAGTTAGTACCTACCTACCCATAGCGTATGAAATAATTGATAGATAACTTAAAAGAAAGAAAGTAAGTAAACGTTACTTCATATTATTGTAAACAATCATTTTTTACACAACAATACTCTTAAAATAAACTACCTTGTGCAACATAAAAATTACGCTCCCCGTAATAACATTATACAATTTTCAAAGCAATATTTAATTATATGGTGTGGAAAAAGCCCGCCCCATGAGGGGCTGCCCTTAGACAATGGTATGATTTGTAACTCCTACAGATATCATCTACGAAGAAAATTCTCATCTCAGAGTGTTCAAGCAAACATTATTCTTTTTTTTTTTCTACAATAGCTGTAGTGCTGTGCGTTGAGGCGTTTTTATTAACGTTATTTATTGCGTTTCTTTTGGTCGCGATTATCTTAAACGATCTTTTTTATTGCGTTTATTTAGTAAATTAGGGTAGGATAAAGTATTGTCATATTCGTTTTGTTCGTTAATATTTTGTCTTTTGTCACACCCGGTATGAAATTGTGAAGTGCCTTCCGGATGGTGCATCTGTGAAACAAAATACCTCATTTTAATGGACATTTGGGTCAGAAAATGGTGTGTGCTATTATAAATCTGGAGAGGGGTGATTGTGCTACCCGTGGAAAGTTAATGGAAAATTATTTCGGTACGCGAAAGGCTGCTTATTTTTCATTTCTGGTGATTTTCGTGGGTGTTGAAGCGTAATATGCATTTATCAGCAGGATAACTTTAATATGAATGAGGGTTTAATAAAACAGACACGTTCTTAAAGTACTTATACAATCAGTTTTATAAACGCTGTAGACCAGCTAGGCATGTGTAAGTTTATCAACAGATCATGAATAAAAATTAATTTTCATAGGGGTAAGTAGGTACCTAGGTAAGTGTCTGTTTGCTTTAACAAGATATTGTTAGATAAGTATTTTAGTGTAATGGTTTATCTTAATATGCACTGAAGCTCTTCATACTCATTATTCCTAAAAAAATATCAAAATATTGCATTCATTTTCTCAATATTCAACACTGGTATATCATATATAGCGCTACGTATTCATTGCAGCATCTAAACGCAATGGAACCAAAGTCTTTGAATGTAAGTATGTACTTGTGTTGCTTGTTTACTTTGAAACGGACACTACGCTATCTCGTGACGTCACGGAGAACAGTTGAAGGCGTAGAGTTGCTGTTTTGTTTTTCGTTGAAATGAGGATGTCTTTCGTGAAAATGTTTCTTTGTAGAAGGAATAATAAGCAAACGAAATTGATACTTAGTTTCACTAAAAAATGATTAATTGATTAAATCTCTAAGTTGAGCCTAGCTTTCTCTTATGAATCGTGTGTTTTTGATTACAAAATAAAACCAGAATAAATAAAACGCTAAAAGACAGATATAACTAAAGATTTTGATTTGTGTTCCATAAACACAATCTTCATATTTAATAAGTATTTAACAAATAATAAGAGTAACGGTAAAGAACGAGTCGGACTCGCCCACTGATGGTTATATTTCAAACTCACGAAAAAGTCGCACCATTTAAGGCCCCTTTTACAACTTTTTGGTACAGAACCCTAACAATGATTCATAGTAGGTACTATAAGCTGCATGTTGAACAATTGATATTGTCCCAGATTTTATCAAAATCGGGACCCTTTTACAACCATTAAGGGCCCCAAAATCAGCCATAGATCTATACATAAATTCAAACCCTCAAATTGGTGCTAATATTTTGAGTGCGCCACGTGCGTGAATTGGTCACGCTGAACAAACTTCATTGCTAATAGTGACCGGAGCCCAGTACCCCTGACCACCCCTTTGTATTTGTCCAATGATACCCCCATCTTTTTGTAATTGTCGCCTGATGCACGCACACATGCAAGAATGTCGATGACATGATTCAAAAGGGCTTTAGGAGCATCAACATTATGAATTTGCGAAGTACACATCGAGTGGTTTAGAATATCGACTCAGAAAACTAGACGTTTCAGGAGAGCAATTTAAAGTTTTCCCTTCAATATTTTCTACTGCTATTATAGTTACGTTAACCAAACCTGAACACTTACTTTTGTGACATTTCTCTACCTGTATTTTCGTTAAAGTTAAGATTACAATTGAAAACACATTGGGTGGATTAGTTACTAATACAACAGTATTACCTTGAATAGCTCATATTTGGTCTATTCGACATCTGTAGGTAATAATGTCACTTCATAGATGCATCAGAAAATTTGATTTCAGTTGAATTGTTGGCACTGCAACACCTCAGCAAATCCTGCCTTCAATATTTTTTTGGTTCCAATTTTGAATTTCGACTTTTTTGTGTTTTACACGCGGAACCCCGACAAAATGCTGCACAAAGTACATTTCTAGCGTGTGTGTGCGATAACACTATTACACAGAGAGATTTAGTTTCAATATTCACGCAAAACAAACTTCGATGGTTATAACAGCAGACGGACCTTCCCCTAGCCTCCCTTGGTATTGTCAATTAATTAATTATCCACGTCCATCGGACCGACGGATTTCAGCTGTGCGACTACCAAATTCATTATCGAAATTAATGATTGACTTTGATCATATTCATTCATTGAGTGATGCGGATAGTGCATCTTGGGGTTGCTTTATGCATGTAGCGTGTTTTGTTTTGATAGTACAGTTAATTAATTTAGTGGCAACACTGGCAATGCACCTCGTGTTCTATGGGTATGGGTTTGTCAGTAGTATGAAGTCTAGTCTAGTCTACATTATTTTTTTCTTGATATTGGTTTCATGATTTGAGTCGGATAGGTATTTCTGCAAAATCTCCTTTTAACGTAAACGAAAGACATGAATCGCCCAAAACATGGATTCTCTTCAGTCGAATTAAAACTCATAGGGCAGTAGGAAGAGAAGTTTTATTATATTACTGAAAACGTTTACTGTTAGGTAGGTACATACATTTATATATTTTACAAACAGCAATTCGAGAAAATGTTCTAGTTAGATTACCTATCAAAGAGGAGATCGTGGCAAAAAAATAACGGAGGTCGGTCTGTGGATGGGGGACCATCTTTAACCGAGACTCCTCCGTGTCTCGGAAAAACGTTGGGCCGTTAGTCTCGGCCGTCATTTATAGATCTTTGGTAGTCGTTACGGATAACTCCAGTCTTGCCAAGAAGTACCGTGGTACCCAGTTAATGCTTTGTGGAGATCTGGTAGGCAGCTACTCGCTCCACATAAAATACTGGTATTCAGCTGGGTCCGGTTTAACTGAAAGCCGAACGCAAGATAGTTTGGAAAAGGCTAGGCCGATGATGGTTACCTATCACCTTGGGGAAGGTAATAGGAGAGGGAAAAAAAGAAGCCTAAGGTCATTCAGACATGGTAGGTACAATTTCAATTAGTGAAATAATTTTTGTAGACGAATCAGTATCTTCAGAGATTTCCTTCTATTTGTAGAAAACAAATAATTTTATCATTGTAATATTTATCAGATACAAGCGACCCGCCCCGGATTTGCACGGGCGTAAATAATACACCCAAACTTTTTTTCGTTTATCGCTCATTCGATAACTGAAAACCGTATTAAAATCCGTTGAGTGGCTTAGAAGAAGTTAGCGGACAAACATACATGACAGAGGCAGACAGCGACTTCGCTATAGGGATTATTTTCATATAAATAAAAGCTCCTAAAACAATTTTTTTTATCTTAGAATGCTTACTTATCGTGTAAAACAAGTTTTTTTTTTTTTTTAGGTATGACCACTAGCAAGTTAACACACTTGAGATATCAACTGCTTAACCGGACTAAATGTAAAACAAGTGTAAGAAAACTTTGAAACGGAATAATTAGTTTTGTTTCGTGTGTAGTTATTAAAAACTTTTTAAATAACAACTTTTTAACGGTCACAACAAAACTTTGGTCATTAGTGTAGTCCGAATGGTTTTTACATTTTTTTTAATAAAAAAAATCATTAACTACTTTCTCGTTATTTTTTGAAAGACGAGTTGTTTCTAAATAAGTTATATGAGAAATGGTAACTCTGAGAAATAATGTTTTTACTTTTGTTGACAGAGTTATAAGATTGATTTGATTTATGAGTGTACTTCTACGGTTTTACTGAAATTTATGCTTTGAGTTTGAATTTATTTTAGTTTCGTCAATTATGGTTATAGGACTTCGGGAAGGGCTTTGCGTAGCACTTACTCAACATACTCGACTAACTGAATCATATTTTTCGGAACACATTTTTATTCGACTGCTCCAGAAGGAGGATAATGAAGGTAAATAATGAATAATGAGAATTGTAATGATAAATTTCTACCTAAATTACCTTCTCTACTTATCTGAGAATTTTCATTTTCAAATTTCCGTCTCTTCAAACAAAATCCATCACCGCAAAAATGTCGAAAAAACATTGTTTTTCACTTTACGGCTTTCTAAATTTGTGTAAAAAGTAAATGTGTCCACAGAGTCTGTGTAAAGTATTTATTAAGGGGCGGCTGCAGGTAGGGTCCCAGTACTGATGTCCCTGTCCTGTGGGACTTGTGTCCGACCCGCGCCTTTGTTTTTATGATAGGTATACCCATAAATAAACGAACAGAATTTCATTATCTTCGGAAAACGCCGAAAACGGCTTATCTTGTATCTTTCGTGAAACGTTTGCAGACGTATCGACGGTTTTATAAGTAGGTCTTCGGATTCCTTTGACTGATTCAAGCGTTTTTCTGTTTTGTTTTTTAACCGACTTCCAATAAAGGAGGAGGTTCTCAATTCGTTTTTTTTTTGTGTGTTTGTTACCTCATATCTCCGTCATTTATGAACCGATTTGAAAAATTCTTATTTTATGTGAAAGGATATACTTCTCGATAGGTCCCATTTAAATTTTATCAAAATCGGTTATGCATTTTGGTTTTTAAATCCAAATAGCTGGAAAAAATATGTGGAAAAATCATGCATGTAAGTATAACAAATTGCGTATTTTTGCTTTCCTGTGACTTTCCAGTGGTGTTGTTAGGTGTGAAGTACCACTAAAAAGTGAAAAATAAAAAACTTTTTCACAAAAAAAAACCGTCTTCAAAAAAAACACTACAAAGTACAAAATACTTAACTTTAATTTCAGAAGTCGGTGTCAATTAACTAAGAAGCAACCAAACACCGACTACCGAAATTAAAGTTATTTTGTACTTTGTAGTGTTTTTTTTTGTGTCTTGGACGATAATCTTTTTAAGAAAACAATATCTGAGGATTAGGTAGGCTTTCGAAAGAAAATAAGTAGTAAATAATGGTTTGTTATACGAAACTCAGCCCTTAAACATAAATCCCTGTCCCAGACAATCTAAAAATACGTTCTTAACCCAAAATAGAAGAATAATCAGATCAGATTAAGCGATGATTTTTCAATAGTCAGATCATTTTTAACCAAAGATAAATATAGCGGTTTGACTTATTTTCTTTACAAAAGCTATAAAGCCACCATTTTTAGTCCTCGCGTTAAAGTTATGTGACTATTGTAAAATCGTCCCTAAGTAAACCTAATTTTCAAATCCTTAGAAACAAATAGTATTTTTGACCTGCAATCCAACCATACGTTCAACTTTTACAGCCCCATATACTTCGGAACATCCCCATAAGTTTACCCTAACCACAGCTCCTAATAACGGATCTAAGCACGGCCAAGCTGCGTCCAGAGGTGAATG
This sequence comes from Melanchra persicariae, assembly GCA_947386135.1. Lineage (NCBI taxonomy): Eukaryota > Metazoa > Arthropoda > Insecta > Lepidoptera > Noctuidae > Melanchra > Melanchra persicariae. Next base: position 8,073,979 of record OX376659.1, read on the forward strand.
ACCCCGTCTCTCGGGACACCTGCTGATGTTATTGACAACAAAACCACAGACAAAACTGTGTTGTTTCTTTTATTTCCCGCCGGCAAGGGGCGAAATTATTTCGTTTGGTGTTGCAGCTATATGAACAGTGTTGTGCTTGTGATGTATCTGTTGCACGGAAAATGGAAGATAAGTAAGGTAAGTTTTGCTATAGGTTTATACAGTACTTTTTTTTGTTTCTGTTGAATTGATAACAGAGAAAAGACAGCTAATTAATTTTGTAAACCAGATTTAAAATGATTCAAAAGCTGCTTTGATGCAGCAAATAAATTCAAAAATCGAACCCGAATGCAAATTCGATTGCAGTTGCAAACTTGAAGCAGTGAATTCGATATTTCAATTTGAAAATTGGAGGGATTTTGGCGGAAAAATCTTTCAATTTAAAAATTGGGCTGCCATAAAATAATGTTTTAAATTTTGTGGGTAAAATACCGTTTTTATGATAAAGGATTTCAGCAAAATCTGTCTGCAACATTCCCGCGGTAATGCAGTGTATTATTTTGTATTATACTTCAATTTTATTTTATGTTGATCCCAAGCTCCCAAAAATGGCTGCTAAGGGAACCGTAAAGCCGCGGCTTACACCGCGTTTTACTAACCTGGCTTTTCGGACATAAAGAATTCATGGCAAAGAGAATTTTTGAGGTAAGACACACTTGTTTGTGAATTTTATCTTTATGTGACTCTTTCGTATGTTTTTATTCTCTATTTCAAATGTACGTTACTGCAGAGAGTGCTTACAAACATACTTCATTTTTGGTGTCTTTTTGAAGTTGCTTACTAGTCTTTTGGAATCCTTTTAATGCACGTATATCCAGTTTTTTATCTTCTTTACGTTTGCAAAGGGAAGTTTGTTTTCCAACGTTTTTGTGCAGATCTATCCTTAACATTCAAAGAAAAAACATGTTTTACGTAGTTAAAATATGTACATTGGTAGTTATGTTCAAGAAAAAACATAACTAACTATATCGAGCTATCGTTCCCATCAAAGAATACTTGCTCTGTCACTCCCTGGTCACCTGTGTGTCGTAAACAGCAACCCGGCAACCAAAGGGCAGCGCAAAAGTTGTTCGCCATCACTACCCTCCTGTGTTTTTACAACAGATCACCATAAACACAACCATCTATCTGTATAATACTAATGAGGTGTGGTCTTTGCAATATATTCCTTAATGAAAAGGAAAGACAAGAAACTGGGCCCCCAATCAGCATGATGCTGGAGTGTCCGCTATAAACGTGGCTACCTATAGCATTGGGCATGCATAATCTGTTTAAGAGTCACCATCGATTCGAAAAGAAGAAGTATGATGAGCCATGGGCGAACCCAGACGGAGGCATACGCAAGATCAACAGTCATAAATATCAACAGTTAAAACATCAACACCGTAAGACCAACGATTCAAAATCTCAACACTTCAGAATCTCAACAGCTTAGTAAGTCAACAGTTCAGAAGATCAAAGTTTAAAATCCCAACTTTGAAAGTACCTATTAGGTCAATACTAATTAATGTTATACATGGTTTACTATAAGTAAACATCATGGGGCACCCCGACTCGGACAGGTTAGGTTAAAAGGGGATGGCGGGGTCTAGTGAGCGAGCGAAGCGAGCGAACTGACCCCGCCATACCCTTCGTGGTTATTTCTTTTCAAACCCTTGAGCCCCGCGAAGCGGGGCTCCGACTTGCTAGTATTGACCTAATAGGTACTTTCAAAGTTGGGATTTTAAACTTTGATCTTCTGAACTGTTGACTTACTAAGCTGTTGACATTCTGAAGTGTTGAGATTTTGAATCGTTGGTCTTACGGTGTTGATGTTTTAACTGTTGATATTATGACTGTTGATCTTGCGTATGTATCCCGAACCCAGAGCACGGCGCTGATTTTCAGTGGTTGCCTAAAATATGACTTACGGGAATCAAGTCAGGTGACTAGACGTTTGTCTGGGAGCCTTTTGGTAAGTCAGTGATATCAATAGTTTGGTTCAGAAGCTGCAAGCTTTGAAAATAAATCATAATAATATATGTCATTATAATCGTTTCAGCCGAGAGATGTCCACTACTGGTCATGGTCCTCGCCCTAGCGTTGCAATATCGACGACCCGTCCTGTATTTCTCCCAACCACCGGAATCCCGCGTCCTTCACCAGGCCGTCGGACAACCTTCGCGGTCGCTCGTTGCGCTTATACATTTATTCTTGATCCGGAAAGTGTATGTACTCAGGCAAGTCTCGTGTTATCAGGAGATTCCTACCTCTGCCATTTTTAAAGGAATGATTAAAAATTAATAACATAATGTGAACGGCAGATTGCCTTTATGAAAATTTTTTAGTACCATCATCTGCCTAGCCTTTTCCCAACTTTATTGGGTTCGGCTTGCAGTCAAACCGGATTCAGCTGAATAGCAGTATTTTACGTGGAAGTTGTAGAACCAAACTACCTAAATAAGAAACCCAAATCTTTGTAATACCTATCTACATAAAACAAAAATACCCACCTAACATAATTCTAAAGCATTTCTACACTACTCCCAGAAAATATGTACCTACCTATCTCTTAGTGTGACACGACACGGTACACTTGCCAACCAAGATTACACTAAGAAATACCAAAATTCTCCTCGATTTAGTACGAACTTGGTTGAAACGGGTAGGACATGCATAATGTGGCCTTCGTTTAAATTCATGCTTACTCTTTTGGCCACCCGACACTGGCACCTTGCGAAATGGCAGGAACACAGGGAATGAGGACAGATTTGCTGAGCATTCGGTGTTTTAGAGTAATATGTCAAGGTGGTGTGAAAGATTTTGGACATGTTTTTGCATGAAGTTTTCATGAAATATTAGTCAGCGACTAAAATATCCGTGTGATGTCAGACGTAAAAATAATAGCACCATCCCATCACTTCCCGTGGGTGTCGTAAGAGGCGACTAAGGGCATTAAGTCCGCCTCTGTACATTTGTGTGCATGAAGTTTTAAATAAATAAATAAATAAATAAGGGACTCACCAGAGAATGGGCAGCAGCATTATCTGTAGGTACACTGCAACAGCTACACTGCGATCGCCAACCCGCCTGCCAAGCGTGGCGATTAACCCCCCCCCCCCCTTTCCCCAGGTGGACGTCTTTCGGCTGAGGTGATGATGATGATGACTAAAATATAACATGAATGTTTTTATGAGGAAATACAGACCCCGGCAGGGACTTATAGTTTTACCGTTCCCCTATTTTCTTGTCTTAATGTGACTTTTATTCATTGGAAATCTTTCAGGAATAGTGGGCAGATACTCCAGATTACGTAATATGGGAACATGGAAAAGTTTTACAGGGATTAACTCTAAGATAATAAAACAAAACTCAACTGTTATTAACTTACCCTATTGAATATTTTCATGCAACAGCAAAAATCCTCCTTACATGATTTTTTTCCTACTATTTCACTGAGCTCCAGACAATTTATATAACACCACGTACAATAAATTTAACAAACGTGTCCTGTGAAACAAAATCGCTAAACCCAAAAATCAGAATAACTCAGGAAGCATGAATCGAACCGTAAAATCGAAAATGGCGGACGTCGTACAACCCCTCAGAGTCGTTCGCCACTAAATCATATTCACTATAAACGTCGCGATAAAACTATAAATATTCCTTATGCATTTATTGTGTTGCTGTAATGCTCACAAATCTTTAGATATTGTTTCGATAGTTTGTGAATGGTCTGCAACTGAATTTGTAGTTGTGAATAAGTCTTAGGAACCATCTAAAACTTATCCACAACTACAAATTAAGTAGTATCTTACACGTAGTGGATGCGAAAAAAAAACAAAATACGAATGTACAGGACGGCTAATTCAGGTACCTACCAAGAAAAAGTATTTATTTATGTACCTACATACACACCACATATATCATATATCCTTAGGTTATATCAGGGTTTAAATCCATAAAAATAGGTACCCAGTACCTACAAATGTAAAAGTAAGTAATTCTGTATATCTCTCTTTTCACTCCCGGATTCACACAAAATTTTGTGCAGACGTGGACCTTGATATGCATCAGGATATTCATAGAATGCTTTAAAGCTTCTTGCATTACTTTCATTCCCTTGGAATAATAAAAAACTTATCAAACGGGCGAAGCCGAGGGTGGAAGGTTCCGTTATTTATAAAAAAATGCTCTAGCTAGATGAGTATTAAACAGAAATTACGACTTCGTAGGCAGGCCGAAATTAAAAACAAAAGAGACGTGGCGTACGAAAACGTCACCAAGAGATAATTAACGCATAAATTCAAGTGACCTCACCTACCAGCTAGCCAATATTATAGTCTATGTAAGATAAAACCCTTATTAGCATTCTCCCGTTCGCGAGATTTCTCATCGCTGACTCAGTTGGCGGGCAATGTCATCGGCGGCGGGAAGACCTATGACTCACAGACTCATCTCGTTTGCCTGATCTTCATAGTTAATTGGAAAATTGCAAGACTTTACACGGCTTTATGGCCTTGTAATGAGATGTATTTAAGGCGAATTATGTAGCTGTATCAAATGACAGCGTGTCTGTTTTGTTTTTAGGATCTGTGTGGTCTTCAGCCTGTCGATTTTGTCGACATCTCACGGTGTACACCTAGGCGGAGTGAACGACAAGTGAGCTGTCATTCCATCTTATTTGTATGGTTTGACGACTCACTCGACGTGTACCCGGCCCAAGTGTTCACATAGACATGTTTACAGAATCGCACTGCAGTTTAGAAACAGAAGTTGTATTCTAACGTTTAGGTTATAATAACTCTTTCAAGCTTTGGTGAGAGTGAAAATAAATGCTATCAGATAGGAAACAAACATAATATTATGGTTGTTTCGAGAGACAAACGTGTAAAATAAACGTATGCAATTAAACCTGAACTATTTTGAAACCCATCGTAAAATCATCGGCAAATAACAGCAGTTTTCAGTCCTTCAACATCCAGTCGACTTGCACAAAATCATTTACCTATGTGCATCTCCAAATCAATGAAAAAATATAATTGTAGCTTAGCCTGACGTTTTCTGCACAAAAAAAAAGATGAAAATGAATAAAGATTTATAATACTAATTGTGCCCTACACAATCAAACAATTCTATATTGTTCGCGGAAATCTTAAGAAAGCAACAAAATGCTTGTAAATTCAATAACAGGCGGTGCAAAGCGAGAAATTCTCAACTTGGTGGGATTCAAACATCCGCTTTTACTTAATTTACGACCGATTCGTTTGCGCTAATTAATTTCAACTCTTATCTAATACGCCTAATTGGAGTTACAGAGTTTGTTCGCAATTCATCAGAGTTTAATATTATCACCGCAATGAGTTTTGGGAAGGAATTTTGTAATTACATGGAACATTGTCCTCGATCCTCTATTATTACCAGTGATCGGAGTAGGTAGATTGATTTTTGGTACTTGTATCATAAATGCACACAGAAAGAATAACATGGATAAGCCATTTTCCCGGAAAGTAATTCCGGTATTTCCGGATTCAATTAAATATTGTTAATGTTGGTAGTGATATTATTCCTACTCAATTCAAAATTTAAAGGAAGGTATCAAAACTAAATTAATTCATTATTTATCTGTTGAATAATAAAAACATATGAAGAATAATAAAGAATAATATTGCTCATTTTATTACAATTCCTACCTTTTTTTGAGGATGGCAAATCATCAAATGACTCCTTCCACTCTGGCAGAATAAAATTCCTACATAAGTTCCGGTTTTTTTTTAATAATCCACCAATTCCGGAGGAATGTCCATATTAATATATACGTTTCGGATCAATGACCCCATTTCAATCTACCTACTCCGATCACTGATTATTACGTTTGGTGTTAGAAAGAAGAAATAGTCTTTTTCCTGGTTGTTTTATTTTTCAAAAACAGAATATATTTTTGAAGAAATACTTCATATTGGGTGTCCAAAATATATAATATATGTTCGGTATGGTGACGGATGTAAAAGAATAGCACCATGCCATCACTTCCCGTGGGTGTCATAAGAGGCGACTAAGGGACTCACGAGAGAATGGGCAGCAGCATTCTCTGTAGGTACATTGCAACAGCTACACTGCGATCGCCAATCCGCCCTCCAAGCGTGGCGACTATTGCAAACCCCGCCATGTGGGGGAGGTCTATGTCCAACAGTGGACGTCTATCGGCTGATATGATGATGATGATGATGGGTGCCTAAAATATTAAGATCTGTAGACGTGGGTAAAGAGGCTGTTTATTCCATCATTTATTCTGTTTGGCATCCCACTAGCGTATTCTGAATGATTTATGTAATGTTTACTAAATGACGCCATTGTTGTCTAGCTGGCTATACTCTGCTAAGAAACAGCGAAAAAAAATCAGGGGTATGTCTGTTTTAAAGTCCATACAATTAATATCACTGTCTGTTCATATGAGCATTAATAGTGATCTTACTTTCCCATATAAGAAACTATTGTAATACTCGTAGTTTCCTTTTAAAAAAAATATCCTATCAATCGAACAACATCACCTCTATTCTATTTTATATTTTTATATGGCAAGCAAAGCCGATGTCGACTATTCTGCCAATGTCTAAAGTAGATTGGAAAAGCAAGTGTGTGTGTTTAATAAAAGAGGGTAGTGAACAGTAGGTAGACATAAACCAGATTCTTCTATTGATGGTACAGTTGAGTACTTGTTGAGTTAGTATGGGACTGAAACAAACACAAAAAAATAGATTTACGTAAATAATATAATAACATTGTTAATACATTAAAATTATATTTATGCCACATCCTTACATACAGTGATTTGGGTTCGTGTATGACTCATAGTTTGATATTATTATTTTAAACCTAGATTAAGTGTCAACGTGAAGAAGGTAGAGCAAACAAACTTATAATGAGCGATTCAGCTGATCATTATCCTTCAACTGTTCACGTCTCCCCGAAGTTTAGACGACTTCAAGACTTTCAATACGACTTCACGAGGACTACTGCGATTAGGAGCCGTTGAAGTCGTAATGACTAAAGTTGGACGTCAACACGACACGACTTTTCAAACTGACAATATGGAACTACTAGTCGTAGACTCGTAGTTGGTCCTATTAACGTTTGTTTTATTGTTTCTATTAGAGGTGTATTTTTGAGAGGTTACCTACACGATTATGCTGATACTAGCTTGCGCCCGCGGCTCCCCCCGCGTGAATGTCGGAAATTATCCCAAAGGAACATACTCCGGAATAAAAAGTATCCTATGTGTTATTCCAGACTATAATCTACCTCTGTTCCATCAAATTTCATCAAGATCCATTCAGTAGTTTTTGCGTGAAAGAGTAACAATCATCCACACACAAACTTTCGAGTTTATAATATTAGTAAGGATAAGGATTGAAAAATTTAATTACCTTTCTTTGTAGTTTTAAAACTAGTGAAAGAACCTTCTGAAATAGCCTTTTTATCTTCGCGTTTATAGCATTCCAAAACGACTACCATGACAACCCAATGTGATAAATTTTACGCTTTACCATACGTAATGGTTAAGCGTAAAATTTAACTATCACGTAATTATGCCCAGAATTTTATGTTTTGAAGTTTGTACTCACTTATGTTAACTTAGGTCTATATTTGATTTAAATGTAGGTAATTTAAAATATTTTGGCACATTTGAAATGTAATATATTAATGTTTGTATGCCACCTACTGTGGCAGGACACAGAGACCGATTAACCTTGTAATTGTTCCACCTTTTTCACCTGTGTACACAAATAAACGTATTTGATTTTGATTTTGATTCTGAAAAACTTTTTCTAAATAATTTAAGGTATTAGGCTGGAACTCCACCAAAGCGGAGAGGAGAGGAGATGTGTTGAATAAACCAATTCGATTTCGTTATTTCCACATCTCTTCTCCGCTTAGCCTGCCGGATTGGTTTATTCAACATATCTCCTCTCTTCTCCGCTTTGGTGAAGTCCCGGCCTTAAACGGCGTATTTGTGCTTTAAGATTGAGCAGTTTTTATATCTTTAGTTTCTTAAAGTTGCTGCTATCGGTAATATCTCCATGAAAACTAAAGCGCATAGGTATAAAATGTAGAAATTGTGATACTATTCTGTATTCATCTCAAAGAACTCGAAACTCTTTAAAGTGACAAATTATAAAAACCCCCGATTTGTGAATAAAGAGCGGCCAACCCGTCATTCTTTTCATACAACGCTCGTACGTGATTATGCCGCTGTACCTAACACATCTATCTATATTTGATTTTTTTGAACTAATAAGTATCTTGTGCACTATATCTAGGTTTCTATGAAAGCAAAAATAAAAAAATTGGAGAAAATAAGTCCTGCAAAAATGAGTTGTTTTGCAAAAATTTTACCTAAACTTTGGCCGTACATAATGTACTCATAAATTGTAAAAGTAAAGAAAACATCTGGTAAGAAAACTTGCACATGTACTTAATGGAGATTCTTAATGAATTATATATTTATTTCACAAACTTGTAAGGCTTTTTCAAAAACACGTATTTCCTGGAACAAGTTTTATGAAATTTTCGAACACTAATTTTTGTTCAATATTATTGCGTTCTCACTTGCTTGTTAGTCAACAATATTGTGTTGAATGAAACAACAAGCTTTTCGACCATGCTCACGTTGACGATAGACGGACCGGGAAGGGCCCTTTAAGCATTTGTAGTTGAGATACGTCCTAACTCAATACGCTCAATACTAAAACCCGCCTTGAATTCATATACTTCTACCACTGTTTTGAAAAATCTTTAAAAAAACTGCGACAGTTTCCAAACGCCTTCATAACCCAGTAGGGTTGGCACTAAGACGTATGTTATTATAACGTCAACCCATATCACGTGGCCGAACGTAAGTGGGATATTTTATTATGACAGCCCTTTGTATCCCTCTGAAGATAAATGCCCCGTACAGTAAGTTAACTGAAGAAACTGACTGACACTGGACAGAAATGGGGCGGCTTAGCGGAATGTAACTGATATAAAGTACTGTAATTTTTTACGAATGGATGGATACCAAAAGTATCAGTTTTGCATCATTCATTGACCTCATTCCATTCATTTTTACATTGTTTCCAAATTTTACATAAAAATAAAATTAAAAGAATTACAATATTTATCATAATTATAACAGTCTCAGCCTCTCCTTACACCTTATCACCATGATTGAAGGAGGATACATTCATCCGGTACAGCACTGTCTCAATCTCACAACGGAGTCATGATGGCTATGACACGTCATTGTAGTGCCATTCTTTAACTGAACGAACTAAGTGAGCTGTCATAAGCTATCATCAATTGCAATGACAGCTTTAATCTTTGATAACAAATAGCTACTATTTCAAATTGAATTGAATAAAATTCGAATAAGAGTACTATATATAACATAAATAAATACAATAGAACAAAGAGAACGTCAAATTTTACAAATGTTTACGTTTTCAATTGTGATCACACACGCTACATTTTTCAGCATAGTTTTATCCATACCGGTAGAAAAACACAAAAATAGCAACAAGCTCAACTCAGAACAAATTCCAGCCAGTAACTGTAGCAAACAAGAATGTTGCTTCGCACCGAATTCTTACTAGCCTGAAGCACGACCTGAAGCAAAGAGTTCTCATAGCAAAAACGTTTTGCTGTTACCTTATTTTAAAACCAGCCAGTACAAACGTTTACCCACAAGAGCCCAGAAAAGTAAATTCGTTCGCGGATATTTTGTTGAATGCGCTTTAGGGTCCCGTCAATCCTGGCGTTCATCGTTGGTGTACAGTTTTTTTTTTATGCGACCTAATATAGTGGCAGTTTCTTCATAAGGTACGCAGCCAGTAACTTTTATTTAAAGGCTAACTGGGTAACTAAAGGGTAACTGTAGAAATTGGCTGTACAAATTGGTAAGAATGGATACCAATTTTACTCTCTCTTCAATGATCTAGAAAGTTTCAAATTGCGGTCAGTCCGAGTTTTAGAACTTCAAAGGGAACAAAATCTCTCGTCTTCCAAAATAATTAATAGAGACATATTCCTAGACATAGTTGTTGAAGCAAATAGACCTAACAACGTAAAAACCAAACGTGCTGATGAAAATGTAGGTACCTAAATATTTATAATAAAGTTCTAACTATTTATAATAAAGTTCTAACTATCGCTCCTAAAAAGCTTAAATTAATTCTGTCGAAAGAACTTTACTGGGCCAAATTTAAAAAATAGAGCTAGTTAGTGCCTTATCGTCCCTAAAAGTTATTAGGGTACAGAGGAAGCCGGGTAAGTTAATGGAGCTTGTACGTGATGGGCTACCGAAGTCATGCGTACCTACGTAGTTAGTGTTGGTATAAAAGAAACATAATGTTACTCGTAGATTTTATTGATTTCGAAGGAACAAAAGTACTTTGGTAGTTACTTTTGCAAGTCTACAGGCAACAGGCAAATTAGCAACAGGCTTCTCTATATTTTGTACTCATATCTTAATTTTTTTCTTCCTTATCTTTTCGCCATCCCCAAATAACCTTCGGCCCAGAAAGGGTGTGGAGATGTGGCTCTAGGCAAAGTGCTATTGAATTAACGATGGCGAGAGTCAAAATACCAAAATGTTAGGGATTGATCACGTGACATTTCGACAGCGTTTGTCAATCCCATAAATTGACGTTTGACAATCGCCTTCGCCACCCTACTGCTGATAGAATGCCGCTCATCTCACCACCCTTTCTGGGCCGGCCCTGGAACCGTCAGTCGTCCATCCTTTAGCTCCCGTTGCGAAGAAACTTGCCCAGCGGTCACCATGCATGCGGCTGACGTGACCTGACCAATCTCATTGAAGCCTCAAAATAAAAACAACAGGGGCCTAACCACAGACGGAGCTATACAGGACGTATAGCTCCATCTCTTTCCCACTGGAAGTAATATTAAAGTAATACTGCTTTAAGAGTTGGTGGTTTAGGCCCAGTGCTATTTTGTAAACCTCTCACTATGAAAACTTATGTAAGCTGCCAATCCAATCAATCAAGGCGGAATGACAGTTCACTTCAACCTCAATCCAGCTATTTTACACGGTGAGCTGTTTACAGAATCATCATCATGATCATATCAGCCGAAAGACGTCCACTGCTGGACATAGGCCTCCCAAATGGGCGGGTTTGCCATAATCGCCACGCTTGGAAGGCGGCTTGGCGATCACAGTGTAGCTGTAGCAATGTAGGTACCTATAGAGAATGCTGCTGCCCATTCTCTGGTGAGTCCCTTAGTCGCCTCTTACGACACCCACGGAAAGTGATAGGATGGTGCTATTCTTTTACGTCCGACACACACACGTACAGTCATCATCATCATCATCATCATATCAGCCGAAAGACGTCCATTGCTGGACATAGGCTTCCCCCAAGTGTCGCCACTACAACCGGTCCTGTGCGTCTCGCATCCATCGGTTACCCGCGACCCTCACCAGGTCATCGGTCCACCTTGTGGGAGGCCTTCCAACGCTGCGTCTTCCGGTACGCGGTCGCCACTCCAAAACTTTTCGGCCCCAACGACCATCTGTTCTGCGAACAATGTGCCCTGCCCACTGCCACTTCAATTTGGCGATCCTTCAGGCTATGTCGGTAACCTTGGTTCTCTTGCGGATATCATCATTCCTGATTCGATCACGCAAGGAAACTCACCCAAAAAGGCAATGGAGAGGGCAATGCTCGCATTGCCCTCTCCATTGCCTTCTGGGTGACTTTAAGCCTTCTGATGAGGCCCATTGTGAGCGACCACGTTTCGAGTCCATAGGTCAACACGCACTGGCAACACGCACTGGTCATAGACTTTCGTCACAGTCAGGTCAGGTTCGGTACAGTCAGGTTTACAGATAATCAGGCCTAAATGTCAAGTCAAATGTCAGGATTAAATGAATTAGAGTTCTATTTCGAAATACCAAAGACTATTCTTTCAAAGCTGCTAAGATCCTTCTCGTCTCTTTTCAACTATCATTACTTTGTTCCGTTTCTATTACTGTATTTCTAACGTGCACTATATTATTATATGCATCGTTACTTCAATTAAGCTTCTGGGATTGCAACTGAGTTCCAGACTATGCGCTCAACTAAGCCATTGGCAAAGTTTTCTAATAAATAAACATAGTAATCGTGTTTCTTCATCATTAAGCAGAACGGAGTCTGGCAGACAGCCAAAAAACTAGAGGTTTGTTACAGTTTTAAGGACATAACGAGAAGTTTGCATGTCTGTTTTTATCGAAAGTTGATTTCTTTGGATTGAACTGTATTTGTAGCTTGCAAACCATCCCATTCTGCTTCCTATCCTATCTTTTCTTACTAATATGTGTAAAATTCTGTTTCCTCAGATGTCAAACACGGCTCAACGATTGAACGGCATTTTATGAAACTGCTGGTAGCCACGCCGCATCCCAGTACAAATAAATATAAAAGAACCTTCGTGTTATTCAGATGTACTAGGTATAAGCAAAACAAATTCCGTTCAGAAGATTCTGCGTGAAAGAGTAACCTACTCTTTCACGCAGAATCTTCTGAACGGAATTTGTTTGGATGGTTGTTACCTAACAACCATCCATTTTTCCTATAATTAGGAAGTATCATGGTCTAATTTTAGACTTTCGCGCAAGCGAAACCCTGGCAAATTATAGCTGGTTCAATACGGCTCACATTATAAAAGACTTCTAGCATCGATTCGACGGGATGAATGGACTTAACAAATATACGGGCGCATTTTGTAGAACATAATTTTGTTGTCAACTACATTTGCTAGAACTACCTTTCATAGTTGTCTATCTACCTATTTATATTCTGAATGGATGTGAACACACTGGATTGAAAGCTGCTGTATGTTCACTTCCACCCAGACTTACACACTTTACAAGTCGATAGAGATTTCAGCAGCAGATCTAGAATCTAATAATTTCACGTGTGGTGGAGTGGGTAGACTTTCCCAAAAATTCCTTGTACTGTTTACGTTTTAGAACGTAAGCTGCGTTCAGAATTTTGACGGAACCCATGCATCAACAATAAATATATATCGTATCTTTTTGTTGACAGCCGAGTGGCATGCACTCGAAGCGTAGGCATGCCATGATATCAGTATTCAGTTCCCGTAGTTAGGGAGGGGACACGTCCCATAGCATTTCATTACTGCAGCCCTACCGTGCTCAGTCGAGACCTATCATGCGATATTTCGGCATTTTCTTCCAAATATGTTGCACTTTTTGTGTTTTGTTTGTCATTTGGTTGGCACGCTATGGGAATATGTTATGGGGTATGTTGCTGCTCTTGCTAAAACTCTAAAATCAAATGACATGCCGTGACTTGACTTTTGTTGCTCTGTGGGTATTAATTAAAATGAGATCTGAAAAGCATAAACATTTACAAAAAAATATTAGTTAAAACGAGCTCTGAAAATCGTTTAAATTATAGGTCCTCATATAGGACAAAAACCGTAATATTCCAGGTAACCGTTAATTACAGTTATCAGCTCGGAAAATAAATTCTGCTGAAGGAAGAGAAAAATCGTATGTTTACTGATATTTTCAATTCATACGAATTTCCAATAACATAATTACTATTGTTGTATGCTGAATATAACATTGCTGTATACAACTATTAGATAAAACAGATAGGCTTTAATTACCGTAAAGAAAGTTATTTGGACGAATGATATTATACACCGTAAAATATAATATAATTATGAATGGCATATGTAATTTCAATAATAATTCGTTTACTTAGCTCAATCAAATTAAAATATTATGTATGTAGGTACATCGTAATCATCAGCATCCACATTCCTACTTCGCCCACTGTTGGGCATAGGCCTCTTTTAGGGTTCCGTGCCAAAGGCCAACGGGACCCTATTTCTAAGCCTCCGGTGTCCGTCCGTCTGTCCGTCCGTCTGTCTATTAGCAGGCTGTATCTCATGAACCGTAGAAGGCAGACAGTTGAAATTTTTCACAGTGTATATTTCTGTTGCCGCTATAAAACAAATAATAATAATAAAAACAAATCAAAAATTAAAGGGGGCTCCCATACTAGAAACGGCGACGAATGTAGCAATACAAACTCTGTGAGCATTTCAAGCGTCTACCATTACCCTAAGAGACGTGTGTTTTACTCGATTTTAACGTATGCCGTAATAGTGGATTATAATAATGGCGATAATACGGAACTTTCTTTTTTTTTTTAAAAACGTTGCCTCACACTAGGAATTTCTCCTATATCGTGGGTGCGTTTACAGACATATAAATTCACGTACACAAACAGCCAGACCCGGAACAATTATCTGTAGGCCATACAAATATTTGTTCTGTGCGGGAATCGAACCCGCGACACGCAGCGCAGCAGTCAATCGCTCAACCACTACGCCAACCGTGTCGTCATACCTACTACCTCCTAAATACCCTTTTTCATTCGAAATAAACTTATTTTGAGTTATATTAAAAAAAAACCGAATTGATAACCGCCTCCTTTTTGAAGTCGGATAAAAAAAGTTGCACCTTGTTCAGACAATTCGGTTGATACAATGTTACTTACTGTTTGCTGCAGACCAAAAATATTTGGGCTCTAGAGTCAATGATCGTAGTTAATCATCATAGACCTCATCTATCGCTTTCCATCAGGCAGGATCGAGGTCAAGAGCAAGCCCATTCCTCAATAAAAAAAATAAAAACGACTTAAAATTAGACGTACCAATTTGAACATCTAAGTTCCCATAGCATTGTTCTAGCGAGATTAAACTGATAGCTATCCAAACCCTTCTCCAAGACAAAGGATTTAAAACGCTGCCCTGTCTTCAAAAGAAAAGATCCGCGCTTAACAGCCTGGATCCCTATTCGTCGCACGTTTTCAGTTTTATTGGAATTAAGTTATCTACGGAACCCTTTACTTTCACCGACGTTTCGGTGGCATTACGCGGATTACTTTCCGAAGGGTGTGACTCAACCGGAACAATGGAAAATAGGCACATTTTACGTATATTTACGGATCCCTAATCCTTATTACGTTGTGTTTGAAATTATATTTTGTTCATTGTTGAATAAATCTCAATTTGCGTGGGAGGTTTATTGGAATGGATTGTAACGTATTATGTTTTATTCATATCTTGAATTTTAAAGGTCAATGTTTACAAGGGTTAATCCGAGTAATGTATTATGATCAAATTATAGGTATTGTATTAGTATGATGTAGCTTACATAGATTTTTCTGCCCGAATTCTTCAGATTACTGAAAGTCAGAACTAACATTCGTCATTGGAGCAACTGACTCTCATCTCCCCTACTATGACGTACTAATGCCAAACCGGTCAAACTCCGTCGACACACCGGTGTGTCGCCCAATTTACGCGTTTTAAACTCTATTATTACTATAACGCAAGGTATATTATACCTTCCAGGCGAAGCAAGAAAAAGAAGTTGCTCGCCGCACCGGAAACGCCTGGAAGAGCTATTGGTCGATGAAGGCACTCATGAAAGGAGACCTTCCAATTTGCCATACGGCAGTCAAACCTGGTCTTTGACAGCTCAGCAGAAGTTCAAGCTTGAGGTTTGCCAGCGAGCAATGGAGCGCAGCATACTGGGAGTCAGATTAACGGACCGCATTAGAAACACAGTGTTGCGCTCCAAAACACAAATCGCCGACGTCACTCAAAAAGCAGCAAAGCTTAAATGGGACTGGGCCGGACACGTCTGCCGCATGTCGAACGATTCATGGGCCAAAGCAACCACAATGTGGGTCCCAGAAAATGTCCGGCGGCATCGCGGCAGACCCAGGCGAAGATGGCGGGACGAGCTTGACGCCTATCGACAGGATTGGTCAACACTAGCCCAGAGCCGGGAAGAATGGAAGGAAGAAAGGGAGGCCTTTGCCCTGCAGTGGGACGGAATAGGCTAAAAATAAAAATAAATAAATAAGGTATATTATATGATTTTGAAGTTTGATATGTCAGGAGCTTGACCGGTTTAGATTCCTTTGTGAAAAAAGAGATGGAGTTAAACAGGACAAATAGCATTTTCTCTTTTATAGGGTTCCGTACCCAAAGGGTAAAACGAAACCCTATTAGGTACTAAGGTTCCGCTGTCCGTCCGTTCGTCCGTCCGTCTGTCACCAGGCTCTATCTCATGAACCGTGATAGCTAGACAGTTGAAATTTTCACAGATGATGTATTTCTGTTGCCGCTTTAACAACAAATACTAAAAACAGACTAAAATAAATATTTAAGGGGGGGCTACCATACAAAAAACGTGACTTTTTTTGTCGTTTTATTGATAATGGTACGGAACCCTCCGTGCGCGCGTCCGATTCGCATTGGCCGGTTTTTCACAACGGTTCCATGATGACACTGACTCGTCAATTTGTCGTAGTAGAGATAACCCAGGTACTGTATATAAGTACCTGGGTTATGACATAATTATCTTTCATAATATCTCTCTAGTAAATACTGAACATTAATCTAGTTTAATTATTAACGTTAACACCTGCCTGTTAGAACCACATTTAGGTTAGGTGGTGTTCAGTTAACAGCCTGATTAATAATGACCAGTCGGCATCGGCAAGTGCTGATGTGTTATTCAATAGCTCTGATTAGATTTCAGGTAGGTAATTACCACAGATCAGTAAATATTTGATACTGCGTGAAACTAACTAGGTCCCTTAAATAAAGTGATAGATTTTGCTCTTTTAGGTAGATTCTATCATGATTTAACAAACAGAATAGCGAGATCCAAAGACAAACGAAGGTTTTCGACATTGGAGAACAAGTTATGTAACTCAAATGGAGTTGGGCAGGACACAATTCACGGCCCGGTGATGACAGGTGGAGGAAAGCATTCAGGCACTCAACTAAACCGAGCGCTCGGTGCATCCTGGACAGTCTCACCTAACATCTTATAAGACTGGCCAATCCTTCCCTTGTGGTGGTAGGGTTAACACCCGCTTGGTTCGCGATCACCCTCCCACCGGAGTCCGGCGTCAAGCAGCCTGCTGTATTTCGTCGTGGGAGTACCAGTGCCTTATAGCATCTTCTGGGTACCCTCGCTCCATCATAGACCTCATCCATCACTTTCCATCAGGCGTGATCGAGGTCAAGAGTTGGCCCATTCCACAATAAAAAAAGCAGTGACTGATTGGCGTCCTGGTAGAAGGGCTGTTGGCTGTCCAGCAGTGAGATGAGTAGACGACATCATTCCCATTGTGGTTCCCATATGCATGAGGCGAAAAAATAAGGAGGGGGATTGGCAGAGTAAAAGAGAAGCAACCAGCTGAGAATGGAGTATAGAGGTATAAATACTTAATACTAAGCAGGCGGTGGCGCAGTGGCCGCCACTTATGCAAGTCGCGGTTTCGAAAACCTGGGGGCCTACCATAAACTTTTAAAATACTTGCCAAGTGCAAGGCAGTTCACCACAGCATTTTAATCTGACAGGTTTTGTTTTTGTACCATGAGCATATCTATCAAAATCAATCATCCTGCTAGAGTCCGTCCAACGAAAGAAGTTCCGCAACCGCGGCGCTACTTTCTATGCGACTGTACGCTATCCTCTAACAAATCTTGTTAGTTCTATTTATTTCCGCGGGACTTCTTTCGTTGGACGGACTCTAGTCGCTCACCGGTTCAGGTCACGTGATCGCTGGTTTGCCTGCAATTAGGCGCGCTCATGGTACAAATTAGCACCGACATGTTATTTTTCGTCTAAAATTGACCTGTTATAAGAGTTCATGGCCCAGTACACACTTCAATTTGTATTATTTATCGTCCCTGAGTATCATTGCATTTTTGGAAAATCAATATTCCTAACCAGGAATCGGACCCGTTCATAAGAAACTATTTTACAGTTCTAGAATCTCTTATCTCAGTTTATTCAAATCAGGTCAGATGGTAAAGCTGCGGATAATAATTGACATACTTATACCACAGTTTACTTAAACAAGGAAGAAGAAACTTCAGTACATTTATGGTACCTATTTAGGTCACACCAGCAACAGCTTCGATAACGATGTAAACAAAATAAATTATTTACCGATACATAAATAATTTACATGCTTTCATCCTCACCTGTGGAAATACAGCGGGCGACGGAAAAACAATGAATATAAATTTTGTACGAACGGCAACAAAAGTTTCACCAGCACTACATTTAATGTAGTACAGTTGACAAATGCGATAAGAGTCCAAGCAGCTTATTTGGAACTACTTTGAATCCATGTTGAGCGCTGATTTGTCAAGTCCTCAGCTTTTTTGTGAGTATCTTAAGGTTAAATACTTATGTGTTCTGGAATGATGAAAATGTCTTCATAAAAACCAAACTCTTTTGTCAACTGTAGAAGTAGATACAAAACACAAGTGCAAGGGGGTGCGTTGTAGTAATAAAATTGGTCGTACAGTCACACTCGTAAACTATTGTGCGTTTTTATGATTCATCTCTATGTTTGCTGAAGCCTCTCAAGTGAAGATGGTACGCTTGCGTGCTAAAGGCGTATATCGTAAAACTTGTATTGTTTTTAAATAACCGGGTGAAAGCACGGTTTTTTCATAAACGTTTCCTTGCATGGCTTGTAAAAGTTGAACGTAAAACGTTCACTATCTTTGAAAGTGTTGATAAACGTGGATCATAATTTGGATTGTTCTTTGACAGTACTAGGTACTTTCGTAAAGTACCTATACAAGTAAATTATTTTTAATGAATAAGTAATAGGTATCCACATAGTCATTGCAAACTCAGTTAGGCGAATTTCTGATTTGGCTGCTCCAGCAAGTGATTAGCTCAGCATAAGCACATAGAACAAATTCCGATTGTAAAAAAAAGTGTAGAAACTTGCGGTGTTATTTTATAAATTTTCCCCGTGAAAACTTGTGAACTGAATTATAGAGGTTTTAAATCCTTTTTACCTGTTAGGTGGAATAACAGTTCACTTCAAGTTCGCTTCACCCAAGTTTTCACGTTGAGATATTTACAGAAAAGTTCAACTTAGGGTTCTGCAAAAATGGAACTCTTATAAAAACCACTCGTGTGTCTAAAACTAAGACTAAAAACTGTACCACGCGATATGTCAAATGAAAATGCCTTTTGTTCATATTTTCTAAGAATCACTACCGCGCTTTCCTCAACACCAATGTGCACGACTATACAGTGAGTGCGAAATTTTTGCAGTGCCGTCTAAGTAAATTTGGTCATCTCACCCAATCTGTGTTTACGAGGGGTCAGCGTCGCCCTGCGTGAGCCATCGAGATTTGAGGGCCAGCCCTAACTATGAATCATTGTCGCGAAGACGTCTCTTATTTAATTTGCTCTCTGTTTTACGTGTATTTTTCTTAGTCACCCTTAAATACGTGTGTTGTGATATTGCATGTGGTCACGTTTCTTTTTTGTTTGTTTAATTTAAGTTGTGTTACTAAAACAAATACGGTTCGCGCCGAATGTATCGAACCCTCAATAAATACAGATATCACAAGTATAGGTATTTCAAACCATAGAAATCGAACAACGAAACTGAAATAAGTTAATTACCATTACAGTGTATCTACGTACCAGATAAAAATAATTACGAAACAATGAAAAACTGTGTTTCATAAGCTCATAATTACTTCCAGTTGTTCGAGTATTAAACACAATGCGAATACATCTCAAACAAAATCTCCGCAAATTATCCTCCATGTTCGTCACTTAAATTGGAAGCTCTCTTAATCCCTTAGGGGGTGTAGGCTTAAGATAAACGCACGTTACAACCCTCAGGGTATGTGTCGATGTTCTACGGAACCCTAAGACAGTGCCGTCAGCCATATTTCTCTTAGGCCGTCAACACACGATCGGGTAACGTAGGTTCGCAGCGGAAATCTGCCAGCCGCAGCGATTCCCGCCATCGACACTAGGCTTTATCTAGCGTGAAAGTTTATAGTAAAGGGTAATGTAGGACCTACATTGGATTTGGAACGAAAGGTTCTTCAATGAGCTGTGTCTAAAAGTACTGCTTTGTATAGTTTGGTTTTTTTTTTGGTAAATTATTCATTGTGCGTTTAAGTTTTCATTATTTTTGTAACATCAAGTTTGTATATTCCGCAGGTATACAACTGGACACAAATCCTGAAATTGGCCCGGTACCGAGACATTCCTGGTGGTATAATCCAATAACTCCGTATACAACGTGTAACACAATAAACGCAAATTAAAAAAATAAATTAAATAAAACTTTAATTCAGACTGGTCCATAATTCAGTTAGTTTTTTGGGGTTTGGTGGTTTTGGTCTCATAGATGTTCATAATAATGAGTACAACGACCCCTTAAGAAGTATTTCGTTTATTCTGTTATACGTTGTAGGTATATATAACTTCGCATCCCTCGTGGTTAGGAGTGGCACTGTGGTGGCACTCGCTACCAGTAAATGAACGAGGCAGTCAAATTTGTTTTTCTATAACTCGTAAAAATGAAAACGGCAATAAGGATAGTTAACAATAACCTTGATGCTATTAATAACTAAGCTTATATTATAAAACACCATTACTCATTAAATGGCTTTCTGAAAAAAGTCTTTGCCGGTCTACTACACGCGTCATTTGTATTTAGCAGCATTGACTGAGCCTTTTGCGCACAATAACAATTGATGTCACGTGTATATTTATTTGAATTTTCCTCAAGAGTGGCTCTGAAGTCACGTCCGTAACAATATTTCGTTCTTTTTATGTGAAATGCCCTCGATAGACCCTCAATATTCTGCGATGATTTCTGTCGTGTCAGAAATAAAGGAAGCTGTTGATTTCCACTTATCGGGTAAGTAAGAGAAGAGTATGAGTGGGTTCACACAAGGCAGTTTTTTTTTAGAAACCATTGATTCTGCCAGCGGCTTCGCCCGCGTGAAAAGTCGAAAATTATTTCAAGGGAATATACTCCCAGGATGAAAATCCATGGTCACCTCTCATCTGCCTAGCCTTTTCCCAACTATATTGGGGTCGGCTCCCAGTCAAACCGGATTCAGCTGAATACCAGTATTTTACGTGGAGCGGCTGCCTACCAGACCTCCACAACCCATTAACTGGGTAACACGGTACCATCCATGGTCACCTCTGCCGATTTAATTTTAATTTTAATGTTTTCGTCATAATATTAATACGTAACTTTGTAATGATGTAACTTCTAAATAATTTATACTTATATGAACTTATGAATAAATTTATTATTATTATAATTTCAACACAGCTAATAAAGTATTGTAAAACAAGGTAAAACTTTTACGTTTACAAAAAAAAAACAGTTATAACACTTCTTTCAAACTAAAGACGTTTTACAGAACTGTCTTACTCACTTACCTTACTATTTCAAAGACTTTTCACGTGCCTCTCCTTACAATTCGACGTACGCCAAACGTAAAACAAGGTACCGCTGAATAAACAAGCAAACGACGTAAAAAACTAAACCGAATACAAAATGAAACGGGTAAAGTAAATAACATAAAGTGGGACATTTGCATTTATGTTAATTTCATGAAATTTTGTAACAGCGCTCATATAATGCGGGCCCACGGGACCTCCCAAATACAACTTTCACGTACGAATCCGTCGAAAAATTAAATCCACGTTGTAATTCCACGCTCGAATGGACAATTTGTTTATTAATTTACGGGGATATTGCTTTCTTTGTAAATTGGTAACTCAAAAGCTGCGGATTTAATTGCTTTGGTACATACAGTATGATCTGTACTGTGTACCGATCTGGTGCTGTCAAAGGTAAATTCAAAAGAGAAAAATAAAAATCGAGAACCGTGTACAAAATACAGTTCCAGAGAGTCCGTGCTTTGAGACTGAAAAACCCGAATACAATCTAATTTCACATTCGTTGCATAGATCAGGGTATGGAATTCCCAACTAATTAAATTGTAAAAAGAAACATCTGACCCACTGTCGCGGGTCTTGATTAACCATGAGAAACCATATTGCTACATGCAGGGCTTCAATTCATGCAGACGTATTAGTATTTATGTAAGAAGGATGTAAGTAACTACAAATAACTAAGTAACTATAAATATAATTTTACAAATTATGTACATTTTCACAATAAATGTACCGAAGTAAAAATTTTACTTCGGTACATCTATCAATTCTGGCAAAAAACATTTTAAGAATGCAAAGCATTTTATTTAATAAACATACTTTTGTGGAAAAAAGTAATGATTTGATTACCCATTTGTAACAGCGTCCTGCAAAGCTTGAAGAGGTCATTCCGTGGATGGGTATACCATCTGTGACATATCGTCTCTCCTCTGTGACTCGAAAAGCACGATACGCCGTTGAGCCTGGCTGTCATCTGTGGATGTTTGACAGATAATCAGAAGCCATAAAATCTTTCAGCAGCCGTGACAAGTGGCCCCGTGTTACCTACCCAATTACTGGGCTGAAGCATCTAAAATACGGGTATTCAACTGCCTCCGGTTGAATTTGAAGTAGACAGATCCCAACAAAGCCGGGAAGGGCTAAGCAGAAGTTGTCTTGTATTGAACAAAACATGTTTGCCCAAAGCATGCTTTCGTAGTAAACACGCTTCATGCTTCCATCCAGTCCCTACTGACTGACTCCGGCGCATTTATTAGCTAATATTTTCAGCGCTGCAGCACTTTGTGATCGTAATGCACTGTCAAACACTCTTTGTAAGTTAAATGAGAAATTTTTGAAAACTGGGAACGTTGTGGAACAATTAAGCGCTACTTTTACTCAGGAGCTTGCGTTTTAATTAATTGAATTTACAATTAAGTTTTAATTAATTGAATTTACAATTGGCCAACGTTTACGTTCGTAATGAACCACAGGTAAGGGTCCGTGAGTTGGTAATTGCATAACTGTTGCGGTTCTTTTATTTAGGAAGAGTATTTGGGAAGAGAGCCATGTTTTAGGTAGTCAGCCTAATAAAGATAGGTCTTTTGGCTGATTCTCTCGCTGCATGATACTTTATCGCATTTTATGGCATCTAAAATCTAATCTCTTTGAGGCCTGTGATGGTGATCCCCCAAAAAACAAAAATGTAAAAAAGGCCAAGTTCCTATGCCTAAAAATCGGCCTGTAAAAGTAGTGAGATCAATAATAGGTCAAGCACTTTAGAATTTCAGAAATGCAGAATAGTTCTCTAACATGGTGTCTTTTGAGAATACCAGTGAATAGAGAGGTTGAATCATTCCTGACCTTATAAAAATGATGAAATACTCGAAAATTCGTTTTCTTGCAAAGATTCCCTATTATCATCAACTTGGCAAGTTTTTTTCTACAACGTCTATTTTACACTCAATTAATGAAGAAATGGTACAAGTTTCACCAAGTTGTGATTATTACAAGCAAAGTTAAGATGGTGTAAAAGTTTCATGTAATATACACACTGCGTGTGCATTAGGATGGGCCGGAACTTGGCAACTTCTGCATTTGGTTTCATATTTAGAAAAAGAAGAGGCTCCATGCAGTTTCTATCTGCCTAGCCTTTTCAGTTTCGGCTTCCAGTCTAACCTGATGCAGTTTAATACCAGTATTTTACATGGAGCGAATGTCTATCTTACCTCCAAAAGCCAGTAACTGGGTAACACGACAACTCTTGGGAAAACTGGCTCATCTACTGAATCATCAAATGACTTCTTCCGCTCTGAGCGGAGCGGAAGGGAGTGTCACACTCTTACTGACTAAAACCCATCTGTGTTCCTCCAAATGCCTTTTGCGTTCCAGGGCCGCGGTGACTCTTTCGAACAAATTCAGCATCCCTGGAAGATCGACCCGGTTGATAACATAATTTACCTCAAGTGCCTATATTGTGATGAATAGCACCCATTGTATTGAATAGTTTCAATATTAATCAAAATTCAACATGCTATAAAACACAATTTGTCGCGAGTGCAACTGACGTTAGCCGCAAGGGTTAAACCAACCCTGTGACTGCCACCGTCCTTCATAATTAATCTGAAAACGGATCGCGTTGTAACAAACGGGAAACACGGTTCAAGCGACATTTCATCCGCTGACCGAACATCGTTCTCTGTTATTTCAATGGGAGATTGTGGCCCTTTTGTGTTTTTTGAGTGTTCAATTTAGCCCGTGGCCATTGAAAGGGTTAAAACTCCTATTACGACAGTGGGCTGAAAGCGGTGGCCTTTTCACACGTGGTGATAGACGGAGCGACCTTTACAAAAAGTAGACGTGTTTTGAGGTGGATTCACTTTGGTCAGATTTGTGTTCAAATGGACAAAAATAGTGAATGTGTCTACTGGTTCTCTATGCAGTTTTGGTAAACATTTAAAAAATATTGCGCACTTTAATTTTTTTAGGGCTTCGTAGTCAGTGGCCTATCTCGCGGAAATCATGCATTTTGATACATATTGATGTTAATATCAATAAAATATATTTTTTCAATCAATTCAATTCTTCCAGACATTACCTTTTTACATATGTTAACAAATAATATACTCGTACCTAACCTATTTTTCATTATAATATGTATTACTTTATATTGATACTAACTAAATGCATTTATATATTGGTAAGATAATTAAAAAATTAAAAAACCCCCAAAGCTAAAAAGAAATGCGAACAAACATTTAAAAAGTCAAAAATATTTGATCGAAATGGACAACACGTTACATTCCAATTGCCTTGTACTCGATTTAGGTTTCTCCCAAACATACAATAGAACGGAACATTGCCTGAATTTAGTTGGGCGTGCACAAACTAAAACGCAACACCGCAGATACTAAGCTTTGATAAATATTTGGTGAACGTGACTACACGCTGCACTTCGGAATTATTTTGTTTACAAAAAAACGTACAACTATGAATAGTTGTTTCGTATTGTAAATGACCTAAATACGGTAAAGGAGATTTCCCAATTTCGTTTGTGCCAAACATTATTGGGACCCTTTGTTATTTCAGTTGCGATTTTTAAATACATTGGTGCTATAGCTTTAATTTTAACAATGTATACTACCTCTTGCTGAGCATGAGGTCTTGGGTTCGATTCAAGAGTTGGGCAAAGTGTTATTTGGTTTTTCCATCCAGCCAGTTTCCAGTAGCAGCCTGGACGCTAGATTAGAAAAATCTAGCGTCCAGGCTGCTACTGGAAACTGGCTTTGATAGCAATAGGCATATCTCCTGTCAAAGACAGTTTTTTTTATTTTTTTTACTGAGAAATGGGTTTGCTTTTAACATCAATCACGCCTGATGGAAAGCGATGTATGAGGTCTATGATAGAGCGAGCGTGCCCAGAAGATGCCGATGACTCTTGCTTTGGCAAGGCAGACAGGTTATATGTGGAAGAGAAACACAGTGTTAAACATAACTGACGTTATGAATTTGTGCAATTGGTACACAGCTTAACCCTTCGTGAAATTCAAGCGCATTGTTATGTCGATTTATTACCATTTCAAACTGCCTTCTATACTTGGTAGCCATTACTTAGTTCATGAAATCTCTTTTCAAATTCAAGACAGCTTACCAATACTATCGTGGATATAGAAAATCCAAAGAACTCTAATCACATAAGGGTACGGAATTGGCAACATGTTTATTATGAATGTCAGATAACTTGCATAGGTAACATATCGACCAATATCATAAATTCATACCCCAATGGTGCTGTGCATGCATAAAAGTGTAAAACAAAAGCATCGACATTTTTTATATTCTGCTGGGAGGATATTTCATTGATCTTTTATTGTGTTTACACTGGGGGGATAAAATCACAACTTTGGGGAAGAAATGAACTGAAAGGAGAAAGGGTTGGTTGCGACACGACTTGAATAGACAATGCTCATTCGGAATGTTGATTTGTTAAATCGCTACGCGCATACCAATGGATTTGGCTGGCTTAAAATTAAATTGTTCCATAAAAAGGAACATGAATTTAGTAAAAAAGTTATTCTTGCAATTCCTTCGTTCTTTTGAAACGGCTTTTTTGTACAGCATTAACATTTTGGATTGAGTATTGTTTTCTTTATTGCATTTTCCCTCGAGTTGTTCTAGATGTAGTCTCCCAGTTCAGTATTGTAGTCCAGTGGTAGATAAACGACTTACGGGGATGTCGTGAACTGACAAGCAAGCACGTTGTTTCGTGATTGATTCATCAGCACTTATATCATAACTATGAATGGAAAACCTTATTTATTTATTTATTTAAACTCTATGTACAATAGTGGTACATGGGCGGACTTAATGCAACAAGGCATTCTCTACGAGTCAACCTTTGGGTCAAAAAGAAACCCTTTGAAAACCTTATGAGGAAAGCAATAGAAAACATTTGATACATCTACCAACCCATATGGGGACATATGGTGGAGTACAGCCCACGTGAGTCCTATGTAAAATTAAGTTAGTTAGTCCCGGAGGATACGGTGGAGCATATGGTGGAGGTCCTTCCTGCTTGGGCGTAGCACCGCCGTGTCCTCGTCGAGGCGATCAGCGGCAGTGCCCTCTCGCTACCGGACCTGGCCCTGGTTCACTCCATGGTCCGGAGCGAGGAGACATGCGAAGCCGTCACCTCCTTCTGATGGTGCTGTAGGCGACATTAATACCGCCACAAAAAATCAACGTAGCAGAATCAACAAATGAGACTCGCAGCACCATCTATCTCGTCAGCTGCGAACTAACGACAAAATCCTAAATCGCGATATCAGAGTTTACCGTGCGATTCGAACATATGCAAAGCCCGAATATCAACTCTAGGGCAGTTGCCCACCGGACACCAACAACCGTCCGGTCGGAGGATCCTCTCTTTCCAGTGGAGGTATGTGGGACTTTACTCTCTGTTCCGCTACCTCCAAACTGGTGACCCTCGACGTCGAACGTCAGCGCAGCCTTCGTGCAGCCACCTCATCATGACGTCATCATCACTTCCTCATCGTGACCTCAAGCTCTCGAGCAGCGAGTCATACAGCCAGCCAGTACCCACGGCTTCTACGGGTATCCTGACCACCAGCATGCAGCGGACGCGCATTCCTGGTCAGCATCCTCAGCCTCTATCATCAACCTCATCAGCGACCTTGCAAGCACACTGCACTTTCGGCCAGTCACATGAAGAGCCTTGAAAAAACCTCTCCTGGTCGACGCCAGCAGTCACGTCAGCACGTCGCACAGCTCCGACCCACCTTGGCAAGCACACTGCACCTTCGGCCAGTCACATGAAGAGCCTTGAAGAACCTCTCCTGGTCGACGCCAGCAGTCACGCCAGCAGCGGCATCGGGGCGCCGCAGAGAGTTCCGACTCACCGTGAACTCTGCGACGCAGACAGTTCCGACTCATCGAGAACTCTACGACTTCCGGTTCCGACTCACTGGAACCAACCTTCCACTGGCCTGGCAAGCATCATCAAGATGTAGTGACGACTCATCCACTATCGACCTCCGGTCTCCGGAGGGGAGTGATGTAGGCGACATTAATACCGCCACAAAAAATCAACGTAGCAGAATCAACAAATGAGACTCGCAGCACCATCTATCTCGTCAGCTGCGAACTAACGACAAAATCCTAAATCGCGATATCAGAGTTTACCGTGCGATTAGAACATATGCAAAGCCCGAATATCAACTCTCGGGCAGTTGCCCACCGGACATAACCAACCGTCTGGTCGGAAGATCCTCCCTTTTCAATGGAGGTTTTCGGGACCTTACTCTCTGTTCCGCTACCTCCAAAGTGCTTCTTCTTCTCTTGGTGGCTGATTATGCTATTTCAGCTATCAGTGATAAAGAATACTTATAAAGTTATTTAAGTTTTAGCGTTAAGCGTAGCACAGATGGTAGATTGCAACTGAAGCGATTAGTTAATTCAACTAGGCACTAGCTCAGACACACTAAACGGATACTAACAAATTTAGCAGCAAACTAAGCATAGCAAGCATAAGTGATGCGCGTTAGTTCAGCTTTATTTTAGTTATATCTGTAGCATATAACAGATATAACTAAAATAAAGCTAAACCAACGCGCATCACTTATGACGTTGATTTATTATTGTTTGCGAACTGTTGTTTGTGGCGGTATGTCGCGCTTCTAGCCTAGTTTGTTTAGGAAAAACCTGTCGACACTAATGTAGGGCGTGTTTTATCTAGACCAGACGATATTTTAAAGGAAGACTAAACATTCTAAAGACTAAAGACTAAAAATCCTGACTGTCATTCAAAGATTTTTGACAGTTGTTACGGGTTATAAGCCCTTAAGGCCCACTTGAGCTAACCAGATTTTAAACCTCAGAGTTAGTTGCTCCTGCCGCTCTGGGTGGAGCGGGAGGGAGTGTCAGACTCTTACTGACTAAAATCCATCCGTGTTCTTCCTAGTGTCGTTTGCGTTCCAGGGCCGCGGTGATTCTTTCGAAAAAAATCCGCAACATACCTCATGGCCCTGGGTTAGCAACTAACTCAGAGTTAGAATATAACTCTGGTTCGTGTGGTCATCATCACATCACCGCTTACCATCAGGTGAGATAGTAGTCAAACGCGTCCCCATCAATAGTAAAAATGTAGGCCCAAGTCTGACAATGAAATCAGTCGGTATTGCCAGGAGCCCAAAACGTATCGTATCTAGTACCCCAGATAATGTAATAAGGAGGTCAGATAGGCAGACGCTCCATGTAAATTACTGATCCGCAGATGCGGTCAGGTCGGTTGGTGTTCATTGAAAGCCGATCTCAACAAAGTTGAGATAGCTAGTTCATTGAAGAAATAGAAAACAGTGCTGAGTTGGCCCTTTCCGCGCACTGGGCAGCCTGGGTGCGCCAGCCAGTTGAACATATGACGGTGTATGGGAGCCCGCGCACCTAAGCAGCCACGAACTCCATATGTTCGACTGGCTGCCGCTGGCTGCGCAGCCAGGCTGCCTAGTGCGCGGGAGGCCTTATAGGTAGGCTTCCAGTGAAAAGTTTGCAAGGAAAGTGTTCTAGTTTTCATTAAATTACTTTACTATTGCCTTTACTGACATCTACATATATAAATAATACTAATGTATTTGTATTTCTTGGTATTTACAAACGTTTACTCGCCATCATTATCAAACCTTATTTTCATTTTCCTTAAACCATTTCTTAGACCAGAAAATAACCAACTGACTCAATTTTCCTCCTCAATCTGCATGAAAATGAAATATACTTCGCCGGCTTTCTTCATAATACACATAATCTTAATATTCCGTGCTCGGTCTCCGAATATATTCATTTCATGGTAAATAAGATATTCATATCCGCCATACTGGATTTAAAATTACACATCAAGAGAAACTTAATGTAACCTTGGTTCGCGGCGACTTCATTATGGCTTCTGTCACATTGTATTATTGTGATGACGGAGCAGTATTTGCAGATTCATATTTTGAGCACTGACGAGTTTTTCTTTTTTTTTTGGATGGGAAATCATCAAATGACTCCCTTCCGCTCTGGGTGGAGCGGGAGGGAGTGTCAGACTCTTACTGACCAAAACCGTTCCGTCTCGATCGGGATTGTTGAAGGTACAAATCGCGAAAATTGCGTACTCACGCGATGATTCGCTTTGTACTTGATCGACTACATCTCAGACTACCAATGGTTACAAAAAGTATTTTTTTATTTTTCAAACTTTGCCCCACACTAGGAATTTCTCCTGTATCGTGGGTGCGTTTACAAACATTTAAACTCAAATACACAAACAGCCAGACCCGGAAAAATTATCTGTAGGCTATACAAATATTTGTTACGTGTGGGAATCGAACCCACGACACGCAGCGCAGCAGTCAATTGCTCAATCACTGCGCCAACCGTGCCGTATCATTATAAATTTCCTAAAAATACCTAACTAACTAAACTTAGCATTTTTGTCACACAATTTTCAATTTTAACATACGTTCGGCGTTACCTTCCAAGCACGCATTTCACATTCAGGCTAACTTTACACCCTTTTGGTTTTGTGTAAGCTCATATCTCTCAGCGATGTAATCTAAGTAAGACTGTGGCTTTGGATTACGCGCTATGCACTGAGAACATCTTTTCTAATAACACTACCAGTTTCATCTCAGCAGGATTATTTGTGAAATAATGAAATTGTTGCACTTGGAATTTGTTCAGCTGCTATTGCTACCTGTTAATTTTGTAGCTCTCAAGGAAAAGGCTTTTTGTATTTAGTGTAGTAGAGCTGTGTTACACTACAAACGTATTCACTGAATACTGAATTCTTGTTTTGGAAAAAGGTACCTTTATAGATATATTTTAAGGCTCCCGTAGATAGCTTACGATACGACAATGCGGGACAGTGACCTGTCTGTGGGAGCCTTTAATCTAAGCTTCAATAAGCGAATGCTGCTTTGTGAAGTTTCATCAGATAAAAAAGATATCAAATGAACTCTCATCATTCATTCACTAAAAAGTTTTAAATAATCTCAATTAATTAACCCCAGACCATAGATTTAGTACGCGCCGGACTACCGGACACCAGCCAAACGAGGGTTAATCTGTAAATCATGTCAACTTCACACTACCGTTAAAACCTAAATACACGAAACAGTTTTAAACGAGACTGGCCACATTTTGGCAGGGCCTAACACCCGTAACACAAGGGAATAGGGTTGGGAATGAGAAGAATTGGAAATGTGTTCGGATATCCGCAATTAAATGGGTAGAGACGGGCATACATCAGCGGGTGGTGAGACTGCGCCCCCTAGCGGACAATCACGAAATGCTTTTATTTTTTCAGTCCGCCGCCGTTATTGCCTCATCAGAGGTTGTTATGGTCTGGGGCACTGCAGTTACCGCCGCCATTGCAATTTATACACGTTATCGTAAGTAAGTACATGTGTAACACCCCTATGTGGAGTACTTTGGAAAGTTGAGAGCACGAATGAGGAATTATGCATGAGGAGCTTACACTTTGCTGGTTCGTTTTTCATATTTTGCAAAGGTTAATGGTGTTTTGTTCAGCTGCTCTTAAAAGGAAGGATTCCGAAGTTTCGGGAGAGTGAACCAATGGACGGGTTTAGCCATAATGCAGCTTCCGCTAGTTTATTACTTTATTTTGACCACGTTGATTTGTTTAATACAGTTAAGTTTAAAATGATTGTTCTACAACCATCAACCTTTCAGAATATATTCTAAGAAAACCACATCAAAACCCGTTGCATAAAGAACAACGTGACCTCACAGACAGAAACGAAGAGCGACTTTATTTTATTCCTAACTAGTTCTGCCCTGCGGTTTTACCCGCTGTTCGGCTTCCAAGGGTCGAAGCGTGATGTTAAATACTAACCCTTCTTCAAGAACTGGGCTATCAAATGCAAAAAGATAAATGAAATCGGTAGTCGTTTTCAAGTGACTGCGTGACCAAGGAAAATAGGGATTAATTTTTTTTAGATAGATAGATTTGTGTTTTAGATATTATTTTACAACAATGCTGTACTTAGCCAAAATTCAAGAAACTTAGGCCTGTTCAGATCTATGCGGTATTCACTACCCAGAGCAGAAGCAAAAGCCAAGAGGCTATGCGGTAATCCAAACCTTGCGAACAACGCTACCTCTATGGGTAGCGAAACTATAAAACGCGCCGTCATCGTCGGCGTGGTGGAACCTGTTTTGCAAAACAAGCCAAGAAAACTGCTCTGGGTAGCGAATACCGCATAGGTTTAAACAAGCCTTTAATATTTAGATCACAGTCACTAACAGAACCTCATCTAATCAAATAGTATCACAGTTATTTGTATCAGTATAAATTAATTGCCAAAAGCTATACACGGAGGAAATAATAGTAACAATTTGGTGCGTTTAATCAG
Organism: Melanchra persicariae; assembly: GCA_947386135.1. NCBI lineage: Eukaryota > Metazoa > Arthropoda > Insecta > Lepidoptera > Noctuidae > Melanchra > Melanchra persicariae. Next base: position 8,105,767 of record OX376659.1, read on the forward strand.
CGCTTGTAATTACATGTCAAAGTCAAACATAACCTAATAGGACTAATACTGTGTAATCAATCGTTGCATATCTCTATATGGTTGGATAATGTATTATATCTATTTTGGCACTTCTCTTTGACGGTATGTACTGGTAAATTACGTGGGAATTTCCAGTTTATATTGATATAATTATGTGTCCTGAAATTGATGATGCTTCTAATCTTTTTAGTAGAGACGTATAAATTAAAACACACGTGTCTTCTTGACTATAGTATGGTGAAAAATATCGTGAGGAAACTAAAAACTTGAAGACATGTGACCACACCACACGAGGCCCTCGAGGTGGATAACTTTCACTCCTTCTCACAAAGAGGAGGCCTGCAAGTCCTGTAACCCAATAGTGGTCTTCATTCGTCATTATGGGCTGGTAATGCTTATCAAGGATACTCCAAAAATAAAAATGCACCTTCCTTTATCGTAATTTTTGGGCTGCTGAAATCCAGTGTCATTAAATTTTTAGTTCATCCGATAAATCCTTAAACTTGACAAACTAAATAGTAATTATCATCAAACATTACAAATATATTCAATTATAAAACATTGTACCTAGGTACCATTAATAACAATACATCCGCAGGAAGCAAATTAATGACCATGAAGGCTTCTGACAATATCACACAATTATATGAAGAACCGCGGTAGGTATATCAATAACAATGATGGTAAACAGGAAACGTGAACCAATGTGTGATGATAATTTTATATATTCATGATTGATGATTAAAATTTTATGAAACAGAAAAATAAAATCATTTTATTTTATGTAATGATTGAAATTGTTACATGTTTGGACTGGATGCAATTTCAAGAGTTTTCTCACAATTTTGAACACGGAGAGAGATGCGCTCGCGACTCGACCCGAATTCACAAGAGCCGACAACTAATCAAGCTTCTATATCGTCGTTAGAAAGATTCAGGAATCTTTCTAACGACAATATAGAAGCTTGATTAGTTGAGCTAAAGGGTGTAGCTGTCCCAGTCACACGCGAACGAAAGGCCATAAGCAGGAATGGGATAGGAAGTTTGCAAATCAACTCAATCTATCAATATATTTGTCAACTTACAAAGTATTGTAATCGCAGTCGAAATGAGTGCAGACAGCTATTGTTATGACTACTTCATGACATACGATCAGGCATACTAAACCGGCGGCCCACCAAGCTTTTCTGTTTAGCCCTGTATATCCTTAATATACAGGGCTAAACAGAAAAGCTTGGTGCTATATTTTCTCAAAGTTTATTAAATAAACTATGAGTATTTATCTATACTGTACAGATCTCTGTTTACTGATTCACTCCTCGACTATGTTCTAAGACTATTAAATCGGGACATTAAAGTTCGACGACGACGACAAAATTTGATGCACCTTTACAACCAAAGTCAAAGTCAAAGTCAAAGCATTTATTTCAATTAGACCATTTACAGGCACTTTTGAATTGTCAAGGTCGGTCGGTCAAAAAGATGAAGCTATTTGCACGTTCCAAAGCGTAGATCTCTATGGAGAAGAACGTGCAAGAAACTCCACGGACACTCTTTTAAAAATAATATTTTGTTACAAAATTATGGTTACATCATTCATATTGAAATTATACATACATGTGAGAACGATGTAAAAGACGTGCAGGATAAAAGAGTCCGGAGTAAAAAAGAAACAATTTAAAGAAATATTTAAAATAGACCATGGCAGCCGAGAGATGACCAGTCTCAGCTGACGGCGCCCGTTCACGAACATGACGCTAGCACCATTCGGCTCAACCATTTTTAAGGGAGCCACATAATCCAACGCATACGCCACCATCAGCCAGGCTTTTGAGTGAGCATGACATCCCCATCGCCAGGGTACATTCAAGTCAAAGACCTAGCCAAAATGATCATTATAGTTTAAATTTGAGGTACATAGTACTCACACATGTGCCGTTAATGCATGAAATTATACAATGCTAAATAAATTGAGTCTATACAATGAAAAATATTGCATTCTTACAATCTTCATCCGGTCCAACAATATTTCCAAATGCAAACAGATTACTTTGTGCGCCCTAGTGGCTGTGGAGCAGCACCTAAATCTTACGTCAACAATTTTCACTTATCCATCCATTATACAAGAAAAACTTTAAAAACTAATTTACCCACTTAAAAAACTTTTCGTTACCAAGTATATCGGGAGGGAACATGTAAGTGCAATTTGGATGGAAACTTTTGGAAGTGCTCGCTAACTCCAGTTGGTAACAGCACTGTATGCAAACTGGGTGGCGTAATCACTGTGCTTAACACCCCGTTACCGAGACCACTTCCCGTGTCTCTTGCCTATTGCCACGGAGTAGCTAGGAAATGAAGAGCTAAGGCGCTGGACACACAGAAAAGACGTAAGACGAGGACGGGGCGCAGATATATGTCTCTTCTGGGTCCCTTTCATACAAAATGTATAGAAGCATCGTGATGTAAAACATATAGGAAAGACAAGGCGCGGACACGACGCTTACTCGTCTGCGCCCTATTGTAAGACATACAGATAGGACGCGGCACGGGCGCGAGCGGACGAGGGATGGGTGAGAACGGGGGAGCGGGGGCGTGGGCGCGGGTGCCACACACAACTACACCACCACAATTAACCACGTCACGTCCGTGACTCGTCTGTGCCTCGTCGTTTCTATAATTATGTTTTAAAAAGTCACGACGGCGCCCCGTCTGTGCCCCGTCAGCGCCCCGTCCTCGTCTTACGTCTTTCCTGTGTGTCCAGCGACTAATAGGCAAGCGACGTATGCGCCCGAAATCATTCATCAACATTTTAGCCGAAGAACGTCCACTGATAGAAAAAGGCACGGTAGAAACTTGGGATAACCCCAGTTTCTCCACATCGACTGTTCTTGTGAGTCTCGCATCATGTCACTAGTCCACCTTGTGGGAAGCCTTCCAACGCTGCATCTTCCAGTTCCCTGTCGCCACTTCAGAAGCATTCAACCCCATCGACCGCTCCCATAAACTCAGATGTGACAGTTGGAATTTAAGTTTCAGGAGAATCGTTTCATGATGGAAGAAACAGTAATAATACCTAAGCTTTTATTTCATCTCATAGGAACCATCATGACTTTTACTACAACATCAATGTTGAACATGGGCCTAGTAGTGGTTCTCTGTACATCGGCTGAAATATAAATAACAAGTCAATATGTCGTAAAAAGCTAGATATGTTATATACAAATTGATTGGGACTTCTCATACTTAATAATGAACTCGGTATCGTCATGTGGAGTGTAGTAGGAGAGGCCTTATCACATCCATTTGCTAGTTAGTTGGTGTTAACTAACTTCTCTGTTTCTAGAGAGGGAGGGGTTCACGAAAATCTACTTTCAGACGAAACTAGACTAGGTTAAGACGCCGCTTTGTAAAGAAGATTCGCCGGAACCAAAGTTTCATTAAAGTATAAGTGAGATTCATATTCCATCACGACTAGATTGTGGATTTTGTTCTCCATTCCCGGAAAATTACTTATGGAAATTAAAATGGAAAGTTATTTCTATTATGATGTGGTTTCCAAGGAGCTTCATGTTAATTGAATGTGCTAGTGTTCTGAAAGTAGGTATATGCGATATAATATTTTCCCAAAAAATATTATTATATCGCATTAATTATTTCTTTCTCGGAAGACATAAAAAATAAAAAATACACACAAACAAAAATTATTTTCTTTCAACGTCATCACATCCTGAATAAATATAAAACTTTAATCTATCCATTTACCACCGAATATTTATTTTTAGCTTCCAATGGACCAACTTTAGACAGCTTAAGTGCTTACTCAGCCTAATTAAAAACCTTTAAGCATTTGTCTTTGGCCCATATTCGGATTAACCACTAATGGTGGATATTTTGAGCGACGCTAAAATGGTGCATTGATCGATATTTTGTTTTACTCATGATATTATTTGAAAGCAGTTTTATTTCGCAGTTTACAGCACAGACATGTTAACGAGACTCTTTCAATACATTGAAGTAGGTCGTAAAACTAATGCTGTCAAAAATAAATAAAGTTCAAAAAAGTGTATTTAGGCTTTCCAATACTAGAATGAGAAAAAGCGGGAATGTCGAGTTAGAAGTAACATGACTAATGTTCAAAAAATAGTCTTTTGTTTCTTATACTAACTTATCTGAGGGTCAATAATTCTACTATTTTTAAACTACCTTCGATTCGTACGTTCGTTCGATTGAGGCTTTTTTATCAGTTTGCGACTGATGTCGTAAATAATTAAAAACTTTTTCACAAAAAAAGAAACCGACTTCCAAAAAAACACTACAAAGTGCAAAATAACTTTAATTTCGGAAGTCCAGAAGAATACCGAAGAAGCAACAAAAAACATCGACTTCCGAAATTAAAGTTATTTTTCACTTTTTAGTGGTACTCCTAACAACACCACTGGAAAGTCACAGGAAAGCAAAAATACGCAATTTCGTATTCATGGATGATTTTTCCAGATATTTTTTCCAGCTATTTGGATTTAATAACCAAACTACTGAACCGATTTTCAATGGGACCATTTGGGAAGTATACCCTTTCCAACAAAAAAATATTTTTTCAAATCGGTTGGCAAGCGATAGTTATGCCCGAACAAACATAAAAAAAAAAAATACAAACATCCGAATTGAGAACCTCCTCCTTTTTTAGAAGTCGGTTAAAAAAACCTCAATATTCATAATTTTTTGGCAGATTGCGACTGATATCCGAATGCGAATGTTGCTTAAAAATTAGTAAAATTGGCTCTCTGATGGTAAGCGATAATGTGGTCGACGATGGTGCATGATTACCTAGAAGTTAACTATTCACTCTTGACTTAAAGATCCTTAGGTTGTGATCGGGTATCAGGGAGAACAGTTTGATTATCTTAATTCAATAGCTATTGTCAATTTAAAAACAAAACGACCAAAACCAAATAGAAATGCTATCAATGGCCTGATTAATTTTAAAAGCATTAAAATATTAAGTTACAAATGGGGTGAATAGCATTTGACTATTTTAAAACTGAAGCCCCTTTTAAAACGAGATTTTCATAGATTTTGCTTCGGAATGTTGGAGGTTTATTTTGCAATTAAAATTGTAACTATTTTTAAGTAGGGAAACATGTAGATATAATGGAAGAGTGACAACTAATATCAAAGGGGTGAGATCAGAGTCGTTTATCAATGTTTTTGTAACAATTTGACTGACAGTCTCCAGAGACAATTTGACTGATTATTATTTACATTGCAAAAGATGTTATTGTTTAATGCACTTGTTAAATTCTTAAGACAAACGCTGAGATTTCCATAGTTACAGTTAGATTTCAACTACCAAAATAACGAGGTCTTCACCTTACACATGGCTCAGTAGCCATACCTACCTGTTACCCTAACATTTAAATACTCGTTACCTACACAGTAGCCAGTGTTGATATGATGATACACCTCCATCAAACTTCTTTGGGGTATATTTGTAGAAGAGATGCATCAAAGTAGTTAGCAGGTAATGAGGGTACGGGTCACATGTTTGTGTTGCTAACCCTTACCTTCCGTCAGGACTAACCTTTTTAGTGACAGTTCAATTGGATGTCAACTCTACTGATATTCCAGCAAAAGTTGTATGTAAATGAATCTATTATTATGGCTACATCGTGATTGTAACAATGAAACACCGTACTAAAGCTGAAGAATTTTTCTTACAATTTATTTTCTTCCTAAGACTATATCCGCTTTGATATAAAGTGACATTCAAAACTGAATACACTATTCATGCCATCGGAAAAAAGCATAAAAAATATTCTCAGGGTAGCATGAACGGACAATATTGCGGGGTGTCGGATGCATCACGTGTCGCGCCGCCGCGTCGCGCCGTCGCGTCGCCGACGCCTCTCGCGTCGCCTAGCAACCCTGCACCCCGCATTTATAATCTTCTCGGGTGTGCTGACCTCCTAGTACTTTGCACACAAATCGCTGCTAACGTGTTTTAAGTTTTCAATCTAAATTCCAGCGTGTCTACGGAAACATCTCCGAGATAACATCTTGAGAATTTCCTTAATTTTATTTACAGGAGAAGGCACGAAACTACTTTAGAGAACAACTCCTACAGAAAAAGTAAGAGCTTAATTAGGAACTAAAACAATAATGAATAGTGAAGAAGAATGAAACTCTTAAAGACTTCCAAAGCAACTCTTACAGTGAGTTGTTAAACAAAACAGGTTTAAATAATCTTAGAGGTTTTGTTCAACACATTAATAAATGTAGACTTGTTTGTACAAGCATCAAAAGTTCCAAGTAATCAGTTTAATTGGAACAATGGACTTTTGTTCCATCCCAAATGTCATATTTGCTTTCTGCTCAAAGGCGACCAGAGCCTGGGAAAATAGGAAATTATGCAAGCAGGAAAACTTTATACTTGTCTGAATTGTTTTAACGTATAGTAACGTAAAAGTGAATTTTGAATAAGTATAAAAAACTACAACCCCATAGTATTTTAATTTAATTTTATACGACATACAAGTACCGTACAAAATTTTAATAAGTATTCAATTCAAATAAAAATAAATATTATGTGCGAAACGAGTATCTATAAAAGTCAAATTTACTCGCATTAAAGATAATGTTACGTTACTATGCGTTAAAATATTCGTACTAGGCTCTCAGGTAATAAATACTGGCTTTCTATGCTTTTATTATTGAAATATTTTCAATAATAAATTACAGTTTATCTCGAACATGTAATTGAGTGCAAAACCCGATTTTTACAAAAGGCCTAATGTTATTCGGGCACTGTTATAAATATTTGGACTACAATATATGCACCGCCTTTAAAATCATTTTACAAGTAATTTATTCATTAAACTGTTGGACGTCGGCCATGAGAAAGATACAGATAGACTTTAACTACGAAAGAAAGTAGAATTTTCTTTTAAACTACGATTTCAAAAGTTTGCCGGCGAAATATGTCATTCTATCTGTCAGAAAATTTAAATTTTAAATCATGAAAAGTATTTTCGCAGCGGGTGGTTTTTTCCGACATGGCGGGTTTTGACGGCCAGTTTATCACATCTTGTGTTTTTAATAGAAAGGTGCTCCCTCACCTGGAGCGTTCACCTGTAATGTAACATTTTTTATTCGATTTTGAGCATTACATTATAGTACTGCCTATTTAAGATTCGATTTTGAGCATTACATTACAATACCACTGATCACTGAGCGGAACGTGCTGCGCGTCCGCGACTCGCTTAATTACAAAGGTGCTCCCTCACTTGGAGCATTCGCCTGTTATTTAGGTAACGTTACAGAGTCGAGCATTACATCAGTGAGGGAGGAGAACCGAGCATTACAGTGTTCAACTTGATGATACAATGTTTAATATTTTGGCGTGTCACGGACGCGCAGCACGTCCCACTCAGTGATCAATGGTATTGTTATGTAGGTATCTAATGCTAAGAATCGAATCTAAAATGCTACAATATAGACGAACGCTCCAGATGAGGCAGCACCTCAAGTGCTGCTCATTGATGTTACAAGTTGTATCAAAATATTACACATTATATCATCAGTTGCGCAATGTAATGCGGTTCTCTTCCCTCACTGATGTAGTGCTCGACGCTATAACGTAACATTACATGCGAACGCTCCAAGTAAGGGAGCACCTTTAAGTGATTTTTAACCATTAAAACACACACGTTATTAAAAATTAAAAACACACCTACTTGTTTGGTAAGAGGACATATCGAAACATTTCCAAATAAGATGTTTTGAATGCGGAAAGAGTGTTTAGAGTTTCAATCATACTTAATTTAAAGCACGTATTTTTGGTTATGTTGCAATACAGTTTTTGACCGACGATATAGGGAATATACTTATTTACAGTATGCTCTCCTCATGTGTGGTTATGGCTAGAAAAGAGTTAGCTAGTGAGATGGTACATGAAATAAGATGTATGGAAAAAGAAAACAAGTATCGCTGACTTCAAATAAATTAAGCTAAGGGCAGGAGCAATAAGATTCTGTTTGACACGCTAATTGTATGCTATCGGCACACTACCTCGATGACTAGGTATATGAGTAGCATCTGCTCAAAATGAGCAGCTTTTGTGCTGGGAGGGAAGTGAAAATTATGTTTTACACCTCCGCTATTCTTTGCGGATTTTGTTCGAAAGAGTTACCGCGGCCCTGGAACGTAATAGGCACTAGGAGGAGCATGGATGGGTTTTAATACATAACATTGTAATACAACTACATATTATAGTAATTATACTTATATCCATAATAACCGTAACCAAAATATAGTTTAGCCCTCTTAAAATACATAAACACCAATACAAATACACTCATAGCTAACAAAAACAACACAATTCGCTTTACATTTCTCCAAAGGCTACGGAAAATCAATTTGAAAACACGGAACATTAAAAACGCAGTTTGCGAAGGCAATCAGAGAGAGCGATAATAGCCCGAAGCGATTACTTGGCTATTACGAAGTAGTTGCAATCTATGCCATAAATCTATTAAACCCGTATCGAACGTGGTTTGTTTATGCGTGTTGACGAGTCGTATGACGTTATAGTTCTGTGATTTAGGGAATGTTGCTGATAGTTATTGGTTGACTGAAATACTTAAACAATATTACTTATCAAGTGTTAAAGAGTTTTAAAATTATTTTCCTCAGAAACGTGAGTAATTACATGCACAAAAGCTTCAACAGCTTACAACAATAATAAGTCAAAGACTAAAACATAATTCTTCAAAAACAACTCGTTCCCAAGCCGAAAACAAAGTAATCTAAAACAAAACGTTTGTTTGAAACTCGGGATCTCAATTAAAGTTTAGGGTAAGATTATTAAATTACAAATTATAAAATAACAGACGCCCGCCCGGTCGAAGTTGGTGCTAATCTTGATGATCCTTTGGGGACGTGTGGCCACCCTAATGTGTCAACAAAAGGGTCTATTAGTCCGGACAGGGCATTACCTGGCCCTCTCCTTTGTTGCGTTCGCAGATTTGGGTCACGTGTCACGAGATTTAATTCAGGAAAAAGCCGACGGTACCGGAGGTTGGAAACAAAATGTTCTTCCATTAGCTTTCGCTTTGGTCGTAACTAAGTTGATGATGGATTTTGGAATACTTCATCAGTAATCTCTTCGAAGATCCTTTGTAATACTGGGGTATTACAAATATTATTATGTATCACTTATATACAATTCAGTACACCGTTGCATATCCAATTGTTTTTCTTTCACGTTCACTATTGAAGGGATACCTCAAGGTATCATTCTAGGTCCGTTTCTAAAACAATCGATAAATGTACAAAAAATGGTACTGAATTACCAAAGTACAAAACAGAACACATTCAACTGAACAAAGAAAACATATTGACCAACCGTAGCCAAAGGTTCGCTGAATTATCCAGTTTTCCATTACCGTATTCACATTCAACTTAGCAGCCGATAAGAAATACTTGTTGAAGTTTAATATGAAAAACGATGTGTTCAATAAGTAATTTGATGTCGCTACGCAATCTGATGGCAATCAGCCGGGCGATGCGATCATTACGTCACGATGACGCAAACAATTTGCAATTAGCGATCGTCAATCATTTGTATGGTAAATAATATTTTTTACAGTAACGTGATATTAAATAATGCCCCATTAATTGTCATGTGATTGGCTATTGTAGAATGGTACATCCGTTTTCTCATAATGTCATGATTTATAAAAAAATAATTGACAAAGGGTGAAATGTAGTTGTACGAATAGTAAATTACAAAAACTAAAATTCGACAACTGCAAAATCACACTCTTAAAAGTATGAAACCAGAAAATATTCATAGTGGTGTTCAGACGATAGCTGTCTATGCCACTTTGCCCTGAAGCTTATGATCGCTTACTACTGTTACAATCTATTGTTTTGTAAGGGTAGCTGGCTTACGACCACTTCATTTTACTTCGAAGTATGTTAGATAAACATGATAATTTACAAATATTTTTTTTTAATCGAATTTTAATATTTGTAGATGCCCATTTCAGTCACACTCTGGCATCTCAACCAAATCAGTAGGTTTTGGTTTTATTTCAGTAGTGCACCTCGATAATGCTACAACGATGCGATTTTTTTTTTAAATCCGTAAAATAACTTCCACAAAATCAAATTGTCGCATTGATTTCACGTTGCATCTAACACGATGAAACAAGGGTTTTTGTAGACTGTACAATCTATTGATCATTCTTTATAAAAACTTTTCTATTGCTCTCTTCCTGTGAGGCTATCTACGAGCAGTGCGGCAACTATATTACAGCAATACCTGTAGGTATTGCTGTAATATAGTTGCTGCACTGCTCGTAGATGGCCATAGTTACCGAGAAAAGCGACGGGGTGAAACGTGTACGTTTCACCCGTCGCTTTTCTCGGTAACCATGGTTCTACGAAAAAGTGTCAATCCTATTTTTTAACAACCATGGTAACTGAGTGAACCGGATGACAGAGTGTCAAAGCGAAGTTGTAAATATAAACACAAATTCATGAACAGTCTACTTTGCCTTTTCCGAACTATGTTGGCGTCAGAATCCAGTCAAACAAGAGCTAAATTTCAGAATATATTTACTTTTTATAAAGTTAATATAATTAAGGGCGGACTTAATGCAACAAAGCATTCTCTACCAGTCAACCTTTGGGTTAAAAGACTACACTGTGGTAAGTGTACAACAAAAAAGTAAATAAATTTAATACATAATTTTGTTTGGGAAAAAATTATATTCAAATGCAAATAAAATCATCTGCCCAGCCTTTTCCCAATTGTAATGGGGTCGGCTCCCAGTCAAACCGGATTCAGCTGAATACCAGTATTTTACGTAGAGCGGCTGCGTACCAGACCTCCACAACCCAATTAACTGGGTAGCACGGTACTTCTTGCCAAGACTGGAGTCATATTTTCTGTCTTCTGACTCTGTAACGACTGCCAAAAATCTACAACTGGCCACGGCACGGAGGAGTCTCGGTATGAAATAGATGGTCACCCATTTTTGGACCGATCTCAGCAAGCGTTGTTTTACCTTGAAAGCCCGTGCTACTATTTTGTAATAGTAGCGCGACTAAAGCTCGTGACTAAATTATCTTCTTACTTCTTCTTCTTCACGAGATTTAGTCTTCGCATCTGGTTCTCAATTCTATTCTTTGACTGCCTTTTTCTCGTGCTTATTTCATAAGAAGATTATCAGGTGAATTCCACTAGAACACAGAAACTGCCTATGATAACAAAACATTAGTGACACAACTGACACAAGCTAAGAATACTGTTACCAAGTTAAGTACATTGTATTCTTGAATCAAATATTCAAACTCAAAAAAAGTAACATAATTGGGATATTCAAAGCCACATTTCAAAGTAAAATACTGAAGATCAAACATAAGCCTAACACATAAAACCTTGAGCTCAACTAACCCGCTTTGATCCTCTGTTCAAAGGACACACATAATCTACTTATGCCAATTGAGTGATTTCAAGCACACGATTGCCAGAAGAAAGTATTAGTAAGGCCGATGTTACATAAGTAGGAACTTAGTTTGGTGACTGAAGTATGGTATAATATGAAAGCCCAAAAAAACAAAGTGGTAGAAGAGGTAAACTTGTGGCAGTGGGCACGGTGCTCGCAAAACAGATGGTCGTTGGGGTTGAAATGTTCTGTAGTGGCGACCGCGTACCGGAAAAGACGCAGCGTTGGAAGTCGTTTAAAAGGTAAACAAATGACCTGGGATGAATGCCGCGAGAATTTTCTGGATGCTGCCTCCGTTTAGCATCTATTTTTAATCGCTTACAACTTTGGTATTCTTTGAGATTTTAATTTTTTTTACTATGGCTAGCTATAGAGCCATAGTAAAAAAAAACTTACTACACTAAAAAGTACAGGCAAATACCTTATTGAAATGGCGACACTGTCACTTGGTGTCACGTTTCATGACTTATTATTTTATTACACATCTACCATCTTATTGGATGGCGTGTCAATACGATGGAAGACGCATTGACGCATAGGCGTATATCAAGTCACTTAGTTGATAGCTGATAACTATAGTTGTAGCGATTTAGCACACGTCACTCACCCACATTATTGGCTTTCTTAATTATTTATTTATTTTATATGTACAGTACACACATAACCCATTAAAGAGAAAAGTTCAATGATATAAATAGAAGAACAGCACAAATGTGCTGCTTATTTAAAATAAATTTCTCTCAGCAGACCTGCGAGAGGAGAGTTGGATATGTTAACGGAATATGTAGATCAGAAAACTTAAAATAGACAACTTATTCCAAACTTAATTACAAATACAATAAACAAATGTGTGTCTAAATTAACATACCGAGACTCCTCCGTGCCTCGAAAAGCAGGTTAAAGGCCGTTGGTCCCGGCTGTCATTTGGAGATCTTTAGCAGACATTACGGATTGTCAGAAGCCGAAAATCTGACACCAGTCTTGCCAAGAATTACAGTGTTTCCCAGTTAGTGGGTTGTGGAGATCTGGTAGCCGCTCAACGTAAAATACTGGTATTCAACTGAATCCGGTTTGACTGGAAGCCGACCCCAATATAGTTGGAAAAAGGCTAGGCAGATGATGGAATGTGTGTCTTAATTTCAAAAATGAAAATAAAGATATGAAGTCGAGATCGCGTTCTATCGTGATCTTCATAACCTCGATCATTACCAATGAAAAACGAAGCATAGTTTATTTTTCGAGATATACCTATTATTACTAATATTGATACGCATAAACGATAAAACTTTAGTTAGCATTACCGCTACTAAGCAAACGTGACGCCAAGCGATAACACCTAGCTATGTGGCTTCTACCTTACTTCAAGCCAGCCTTTTAAACTTTGATAAATAAGTTGTTTATTCTCATTCTATCTTATTTTGTTCTTTAATATTATTATGTTAAGATTTTTTTGCTAAAGTGAGCTAAGTGCTTCTAAGAAATGGGTTTCTGTTATATTTAGATATCTTCAACGTGGGAAGATGTGTGGGTCGGATTTTATTTAATTTGAGTCCGATTTCTATGGGTTTGAATTACTTACTTTTTATGTACAAGTTATTGACTACTTTCGTTTAACGTAGGTCTCGTTATAAAGGATGACCTTAATTTGTTCTTTGACGTAGGTTATATTGATGACAATATTTTTAGAGCGCCGAAAATACGTTGATGTATTTTACTCATATTAGTTGTTACTGATATAACTGATACTCACAAAGAAACTGAATGATAATAAAAATATACATTAAGCTACGATGTCGCTTTTATACATGATTATGGAAGATTGAACGTACCACCTACAGAATCTAACAGAAATCAGCATCGCGGAAACATGCAATATGAATACGACACGTAGTTTAAAAAAAAACAGGACTAGGGCGAGTCAGACACGTGCACCGAGGGCTCCGTATATAAAATCAGCTGTTCAGTACATTTTGTCGAGTTATGCTCACAGAAATGTACGGAGCAGTCGATTTTTTTCGCAATTTGAGTATTGGTCCTATACTAAAAGTAGTTCAGAATGATGAATACAATGACCTCTTAAGAGGTATTGCGTTTATTCTGGCACACGTTGTATACTTAACTGCGAAATCACTCACATTACGCTGACAACAATATAAAAAGTAAGGAGGCCAACTTAACTTTTCAGTTGAAAAAATGTTCTTCCACAATATATAGATGTACGTCATCAATTCTTCAATTGTAAATGTAAGTTTGTAATCGTACTAATAGTAGTGCTTTTTTGTGTGATAAAACTACAAAATTTACCATTTTCAGAATTTTTCCTATACTTGTGTTGTAAAACCTTGTTTCTTGCAAAAATTTAATGATTCTAGGCCAACGAGAAGTACCCTATAGGTTTTGATTGAAGTACTTGCGATTATCAAAATAAATCACGAAAATTATGCACAAATAGCAGTATTTTTTTATTGCGTAGACTTAAAAGCTTGATTTTTAGGGCTTCAAGGGGCCATAAACCTACGTATTGGATATTCATTTCAACATACACCTCCACGCATGCTTGAGGAAAAGGGTCGTGACAGAACACGAAGAACCAGTAAGGGTTCCGTTTTTCCCTACTAAGGTACGGAACCCGAAAAAAGAAGTTATTCGAAAATGGAATATGGCGTCCATTTTTTCGAGCTGGATTTTCCCCCTTTCCCTTTGATTTTGGATTTTTTTTTGTATCCGTATGGAAAACCACGTCACGTTGACGCTGCGTTAGCGTGGCGTCTACGCTGCTTATAAATACAGTTGCGCTAGAATAGAGGCACTCTAAATGAAAACTCGCCATGACGTGGTGATTTTTGCTTGCAAGTAAAAGGGATGTTTCATCTGACCCCTTCAACCCTTTGGGAAATCTTGTTGATGCAATAATATTGTTATAGTGAACGTTTTACTGAATCATCTAACAAGAAATCTTACCTGTACCACCCACTTACAGTTTGCTCCATAATTTCCATTAACTTACTTAAAGATGGTTTGAATTATTCGCATTATAATTTTGCTTTCACGTCATGCAAATTTGCTAAAAGGTGCGACGTGACAGTGTGACAACCTGTGGTGACAACGATGCAGCAACATTTAATCATAGAAACGGTCCCATGGATAACATCATCTAAGACTTTATCTTTGAATAAAAATATCACATCGCACTTATTCGGTGTTCCTTACAATTCTGGGATTACCTAAAATACAGTATTAACGATGGATAGAAAACGTTTTTAAAAAGATGGAAATAATTTAGTTTTCGAAGCGATTAAACAAACATTACCTACACCAGACTGAAAGCCCACCAGCCACCAGGCGGAAAGAGGTATGCGCTAAAATTAGACCTTCCCCGAAAAAGTTTGGGTCACAGCTCACAATGGCTTCCGTCAACCCTCACCAGGTCATCGCCCTTTACTTCCTGGTTCGTGGTCACTTCCGATCACTTTGTTGTTACCCTATATTCTCGATATCATTACGTATTCTCGGATTGCTGGGGATTGTGTTTAAACATTACTTTCATACTAGCTACAAGTATGGACTAGCTGGCTTGTGGCTGTGTAATCAATATTTGTATTTATTTATTTTATTTCTATCTCTATGTACCGTATCTGCATACTTGGAGTCTGTAATGTCTTTTTTTACGGATGGGAACTCATCAAATGACTCACGCTCTCTGCTCTGGGTGGAGCGGGAGGGAGTGTCAGACTCTTACTGACTAAAACCCATCCGTGTTCCTCTTGACTCTTTCGAACAAATTCCGCAACAGGTCAATGCTACTAATAGAATTCGGGAAGCTTAATGAGTATTCAGGAAAGTGGAGTTGAATGGTTTGGATCCTAATGAGACAGTCAGAATGATATCTACTTTCCTGAATTGCTTTACTTCGTTCTTAATTACTACTCAGAATGCAGGGTAGTGTAATAAGCACTATAACCAGAAGTCCATTGCAGTTTAGGTACTGCTTAAACTTTTGACACACACCAACAAAAGGATAAAATCAAACCCTGACTCATTCTCCTTAACAACAGCTCCACTTAAACGTCAATAAGACCAAATCTTAATCTCTGTTAATGTAAGTTTATAAGATAAATTGTATCGGATAAGATTTATCGTCGACTTCCGATGAGTCGGCATGATAATGGCAGATAGTCGACGGAAGCTGTGTTTATGTTCTGTTTGAGCGGTTGTTGTACATAAATCATTGGAGACAGTATTGGTTAAGGATCGGTTACCGTGCCGTTTTGTTTGATTATCATACTCAGAGCAAACGCAGTTGGGAAAAGATTTGCCATCAGATATATGAAGAGCGTTGAAGTGAGTCATAAATGTCGCAGGTTTTGCATTTACTGCATTCAGTTTAGTCAAAGACACATAAAAGCTAGATAGGTACCTACATATCTAAGGACTTCAAATAGTAAACACCGTTACACCGTTATGTAGGATATTCCCTAACATACCTATGTTAGGGACTATCCGTAGGTACATTTTAGCGAAGCATGAGGTATGTACATACAAATACAGAGTAGCCTACAAAAACAGAGTGACCGTCTAGAGTAAAATTAATTATGTCATCATCATCATCATCATATCAGCCGAAAGACGTCCACTGCTGGACATAGGCCTCCCCCAAGTGTCGCCACAACCACCGGTCCTGTGCGTCTCGCATCCATCGGTTACCCGTGACCCTCACCAGGTCATCGGTCCACCTTGTGGGAGGCCTTCCAACGCTGCGTCTTCCGGTACGCGGTCGCCACTCCAAAACTTTTCGGCCCCATCGACCATCTGTTCTGCGTGCAATGTGCCCTGCCCACTGCCACTTCAATTTGGCGATCCTTCGGGCTATGTCGGTAACCTTGGTTCTCTTGCGGATATCATCATTCCTGATTCGATCACGCAAGAAAACTCCGAGCATTGCCCTCTCCATTGCCCTTTGGGTGACTTTAAGCCTTCTGATGAGGCCCATTGTGAGCGACCACGTTTCGAGTCCATAGGTCATCACTGGCAACACGCACTGGTCATAGACTTTCGTCTTGAGACACTGTGGTAAGTGAGACGAGAAGATACCGCGCAACTTCCCGAACGCCGCCCATCCGAGTCGGATTCGACGGTTGACTTCCTTCTCGAAGTTAGCCCTACCTAGCTGGATCGTTTGTACCAGGTAGACGTACTCATCAATAACTTCGAGTGCAGAGCCTCCAATCTTGATAGGAGTGGGTGCTACATGGGTATTTACCATGAGCTTGGTTTTGTCCATGTTCATTTTAAGACCCACTCTTTCGGAAGCTCTACTGAGGTCATCGAGCATTGTACTGAGGTCCTCCGTGGTCTCAGCCATGACGACTATATCGTCGGCAAATCGAAGATGAGTGATGTACTCGCCATTGACATTAATGCCTAGCCTTCTCCAGTCCAAAACCTTGAAGACGTCCTCCATTGCGGCCGTGAACAGTTTCGGAGAAATTACGTCTCCCTGCCTCACACCCCGCTGCAAGAGGATAGGTTCTGATGTCTGATCCTGAAGTCGGACTGACATGGTGGCGTTTTCATACAAACACTTCAGCACCTCGATGTACCGATAGTCGATCTGGCACCGTTGGAGAGACTGCAGCACAGCCCAAGTCTCGATCGAATCGAAGGCTTTCTCGTAGTCCACAAACGCTAAGCAGAGGGGCAGATTATACTCTTCGGTCTTCTGTATAACCTGACGCAGCGTGTGTATGTGGTCTACGGTGCTGAAGCCTTTTCGGAATCCGGCTTGTTCGGGAGGCTGGAAGTCGTCAAACCTGCGTGCGAGACGGTTTGTGAAAATTAATAATGTATTATAACTTTATTGTTAGTTATAACTTTTATTCATTTACTTGCTCTCTATGCATCAAAACAATAACGGGCCGTATTATCACACAGGGCAATCTTTCAGAGACAACCTTCTTCTTTTTTTCTTCTTTGGCAACTAAGCCGCTGTCGACGATTCTGCCAGTATCATGTGGTGAAGACTACCTATCCTATCAGCGATTACAATTCATGGCAAAACGTATGGGATTTACATTAAGTGCTACTGAAATATCATGTCAAACAATTTTGGAATTTGGATAATAGGTAATTATTGCTGAAAAAAAAACATGTTGCCAAGGCCATTTACTAGTACGTACCTATCGATTTACTCCTCATACTCAAACCTACTCGAAAAATACCGAAATTAAATCCAATAAAGTCCTACTTCCAAAGCTGCACGTATGATTTTTTTGTGCTTGCAACATAGTACATATTAGCGTAGCTCGTAGCTCCTACCAATACGTAATTTCTGTACGCGACGGCGCGTTTCCTCATACAAATTAGTTGAACGTGGCGTCGCGACGCATATAAGTCAGGTACTGCAACTTACTTGCAGTAGCCGCCTCTCAGTCAACGCTTGCGCTTGGGAGGAATAATAAGTGTGTTCGAAACCTATCAGGAATGTAGGTGGTAGGTAGGTAGGTACCGTCCTAAAGCCGCGGAGAGAGAAATTATGCTACCCGAAACCAACAGTAACAATATTTTCCTGCCAGGGTTGCGGAATTTGTTCGAATTTCGTCTGTGTTTCCCTTCCACATATAACCCGTCTGCCTTCAAAGCTTTACTTATTACTTGCACTCTATGCATCGTCTTTAAAAAGACTCGACATGCCCAATTAAAATAAATGACTTGAGTACAGCTTTGGTATTTGTTTATGCTCATAAACATGATTGGACATTTCTCAATCAATAGATAATCTCACATTTAAGTTATTACCAAAACAAACACATCACTTTACGATGTACTTCCCCATAGAATGTTATAAAAATGTGGGTACAATTAATTCCCCATTAGATATGGTGAGGGCCATTCATATTCAATTTGTACATGAAAGATTAATAGTGGTGCTAATGTACTAAAATACGAGTATGGTGATGTTCTTACATAAACGATTTTCTAGTAGGCACAATTTAAATTACTTCTTATTTGTCCTAATATTGAATGAGTAATTGAGTAATGTATTTACTTCTGTACGCAGACACACTAAAGGCTAATTTCACCAATTGATACCGAACGCGATATGTCAAGCTGAACTCTGTTCAGGCCTTGATCTGAGTACTGAGCTCCATTTTTCAGAACACCATTAACTGAACATTTGGAATACTTTTTTGGGCATCAAAATTTGATGTAAACATTGTGGAATAGCAAGGAACGAAACTTGTACATTCGAACCCAAGGTTAAGAAAAAAATATGAAATAGCAAGAACCCTACGTAAAAGTTTATACACATAGGTATGTATAATATGTGTTGGTATAAATATATACATACCTTAATATCGCTTTTGTAGGTATTTTGTGGATTAAAATTAAAATAGGTAGGTAGGTACTGCTAAAAATATGCCCAGATAATTATTAAAATAAAGGTTAGAACATTGTTTATTTCACACTTTCAATTGAAAACTTTAAAGAAAATCGCTTGAAAAGTCGTTCGAACAGGACTCTCGCGGTAGTATTTTCTTACACATGACTGAATAACAAAAGAACTTTTTAATAGCGAATACCCAAGAGAAGTATGCGGTATAGTATTTTATTATATAATTGAAGTACATTTATTGTAACAGCAAAAATATTTCTATTGTTCCAAGAATGCGAACGTACCAAGAAGGGATTTTCATCCTGATTGCGAACAAAGAAAATAGAAAATATTATTTAATAGAACTCGAACAGGATGAGGCAGGAAAGCTTTAAGGTAATCTAATTCCTTTGCTTGACTTTTATAAATTGCGCCGGATAACGAGCTCACGATGTTTTTCTTCAATTTTCATTTTATGAGACATGGTTTCCGATATTGCCGGGATCAGAATAATCGTTTGCGATAAAACATGGATCGTGTCATGACGAGAATTACATGGCCTGTTGGCCCGATTTTACAGAATTAAATCAATGTCTACCATTATTTTACCTGTTTAACATCGTGTTAACAGTGTTAATTAATAAATCAACTAATTGGATGCACACAATATTTTATTAAAATAAAACAAAGTCTGTATCATCAACAAAATAAAATCATTTTGGTTTTATGAGCCTCATTCATGTTTCACCTTTATTTACATTCCCCACAGGTGATAATTATATACTATGTATTTCAATGAAATAGCGATGTAGCGCCTTCGCCGTATTGTCGCGACACACGTATCTGCAGGGGCCTAAAAAACCGAGAAACTACGTTGTAAGTAATAAGGTGTATAGAAAAATTTTTAATCACATAAACGTAAATTGCAACATAAAGTATCATGTAAGGAGAAAAACATAACAACAAGTGCTTTTGGAAACGCTCTTAGGTAGGTAACTAATGTGCAGGAATGACCTAACTTCAAGTTTTAGAGCTGCCCAATCCGTGCGCAGTCTCTGATTAATTAGTTCAAGACACAAAAAACCTCATTTATCAGTGTCGTTTTACTTTTATTTCTAGGAAATAATTGAAGAAAACCTGTTTTTGCAGTGGTCTAGAATAAAAGCCGGCTTTTGTTTTAGACAAATTGAGTTTTGATTAATTAAACGAAGGAAATTAGAGGAAGTTTTTACTTTTGTTCGGAGAAAACTTCCATTTTGGCTTAATTTTAGTATGGGTTAGGTTTCTACTCGTACTATATTACTTTTGATTTATACTGACTGGTTTAAATGACTAATTTATTTCCACACAGATCGATTTATGTTGGTCGCCTTCAGGGGATTTCACAGAGAACCAAAACCCCGACAAACAAAACAATTGACGAGAAATTTAAATTTAGTTTCTGCATCTGTCATCAGTAAGTCAAGGTCTCCATTTAAACTGCCAAGCTCAGATCAGCAGACCACACTGCATACAATTGGTTGATTTAAATTGCTTAGCAGGGTCACCTTATAAATTGGGCCACCCAAATATTTTTCATGGCTGCTGAAATATGAAGAGCATTTCTATCAAAATTGGGAGTGATGACATATTGTAACAAGTTTGAGGTTTGTGAGGGATAGTAAAAACAGCCAATTAAATAACCAATTAAATAACCAAATACGAGTAGACACTTTAATTACAGCTGAATGTTACAGCGAGGGCTCGCTATTTAGTGCAGACGCACTGAATATTGCAGTGTTACTAAACTCACTAATTACAGTACTTAACACTTTACCTCGCAGTTGAAGATCGCTTTCGAAGTTATCGCTCGTATGTATCACAAATCCAATACTGACTCGGTCGCTGGCTATGCGGGGCCTTCTACCGTAGAAAGGTCTAGAATGTTCGCGTACATACCGGTCGCGACTGACCAGAATGATGTCGAGAATTTTAGAATGTTCTGGCATAGAAAAGTCTAGAAGGATCTTGACTCTACTAGTTCTGCTACTCGATACTAGATGGCACTAGTGTTACTAATGCCGCTATACAGCCGCTATATACTTGGCATTAGTCAGCGGTCAGCCTCTTGTTGCGGAATTTGTTCGAAAGAGTTACCGCAGCCCTGGAACGCAAAAGGCATGAGTAAAAGTCTGACACTCCCTTCCGCTCCACCCAGAGTGGAAGAAGTCATTTGATGATTTCACATCCTTAAAAAAAAGATGTTAGCCTCTTGTCAAGACTGATGGTAGAGACTATTGCTACTGACTACCCGTAAAGACTGTTAAAGATGTACAAATGACAGCCAAGAAAAAGAGCTTGAAGTAACTTCTGAGGCACAGATGATTTTCGATATTGAATGGTCCCAATTCCACGGACCTGCTGATATAATTTGCCACGAGCTAGTACTGCAAGTGGTGACATAAAACTGCATAATACTGCAATCAATAATCCGATATTTGAAATAACTGTTTGTTATGACAGTCAATAGGCTAAAATTATGATGATTTCAGTACCATATTACCATATTGTGTTGCCGATGAATAGATTTCACCACCTGAATTATTAAATTCAACTAGATTTGAAAATTGTTTCGTAAAACAATATTGGTTGATTGTATCTTGTTTGTGTATAGATTTATGATCACGTGTCAAAATTTGCTCCAATAAAAATATGGCCTCTACCCAGTACACTATTGTAGTCTTTGGCCTCTACAACATTACTAACCTACTTGGCAAATATGTAAATTTTAATGCCTTGTTGCATTTATGACAGAAACGGAGTGAATGATAGCATGACGTCACGTCAGACAGAAAGGAATAAATGCTTGAAGAAAACATAATTAAAGTGGTACTTAAAATGGGGAAACGTCCACAAAATTTTGAAGAGGGATGACGATATCTGCATTTTTAAAAGTAGTCCTTTGATCGTATCTTCAAAACATTTGCATGCATGTCGGTTTTGTGAAAGTAAATATTTTTTTTTATTTTCTTGGATATATCCAAATAAAATACTTTGGTCACCTCTTGTAACCAAAGAAATGAAAAGCGGTTTTGCAGCTAGACCACCTGAAAAATCCTTTGAAATAAATACAAAACGAAACCACAACGGTCCTCTCCGATTCTTTGAGTCTTCGTTTCAGATAAATATTGAACCTTTCGTATTCAAATAGCGTCCGACTTGAAGGTAGAACTGAAAACTTTTGACTCAGACATCAAACACCTTGACTGGTTCTACTCGATTGTTCTAACCTTAAACATAAAGAATGGACTGAGCTTTTTCTATCCAGTGGTCTTAGTGCGGGTTTTTTTACTTTCTCATTCGCGTTAGCGTAAACGTCAATTTGTATTGAAACTGAATAAGCGCCGTCTGGTGACAATAACGGTAATCTTTTTTCTTCCATACATCACATTAGTGAACGTTTATGTTAACGCGATCGAGTACGTTTAAAAACTCGCACAAAGCCCTCAGATATAAAGAGAGTCTTGGTCGAAAAGTATGAGAGAAATGTAACAATTTTCCCATCCTATGACTTGCCGAAGTGGGGAATGAGGATGTACTCATCTTGAACGTCCCAAGTTCTTACTTGGGACGTTCAAGATGAGTGAAGGGCAAGCATGTTTGCTTGCCGTTAAGAATTTCAGTCTTACAAGACATGCAAAGACTGGTTTGAAAGGCTCCAAATTGTCTGATAATTAATTCTTGGCCTGGACTTTGTGGATAGCGGTCGTGTTGAATTCAGACGGTGTCATCTTCATTAATATTATCATATTTGTCTTTTTTCTAATTGGCTCTCGACCTTTTCACTACGACGTTAGTCATTTAACAAACACTTTTCCTCTTTCTACTTGTCAAAAAGTTAAGGGTATTGATCAGACCATTCTCATGATTCTTACGAACTACTACCCTGATATTTAAACTGAAACCCCGCGTAACTTTCGGAAGTGTTCGTAAACATTCGGAGTAGACGAAAAAGTAAAGTTTCCTTAGCTTTATATGAGCAAGCAGCTTGTAGTGGAATGGATATCGCCATGTTCGACGCAGCTGTGCAAGTAACTTCGTCAGTGATTTGTGCACACGCTCGGAATGAGTGATGAAATGAATTTGTGAGCCGGTAGGGCTTAGTGCATCTAATCTATACAGATTTCTCTGGAGTTTAATGGAACTTTGGGAGAGTGGGGATTGATTAAATTGGTAGGGCCAAGTTTAAATTGTGTTTCAATTTAAACTTGTAATATTCAATGTGTGTCCTCGATGCGTCGTTCGCAATTTCTAATCGAAGACAGCAAGTCTTTCTCTACAACAATCTTGAAACTGACTTTGTTTTTTTTTTTATTTAAGTAATGGACTGGCCATAAAGAGAATACCTATTACCGACACTAGAGGGATATTCGACGCGTTTCAGCCCAAGTTAGAGGAAAATAATGGCTCATCTTTTGATTCAACAATATTTATAATTCTTTTATACGTGTGTGTGTAACTGAACTACTGCTTTATGGCTGAGACAATTTTGGTCAATCGGTTTCTTGATTTTTTTTCCTGCGAAAAGCCGACGTTCTGGTTGGACAACCTTTCACGGACCGATAAAGAAGAAATAAAGATAGAAAAGGTGTTTATTTGCCTTAAGCGTACCAAAAAACGAGTTAAAACCAGAATTAATAACTCATACTAGTTGGGAAGATACGCGTGTTCTATATTTTCTTCCCGAAAACCAGAATATCTACCGCACTACTCCCTGACGAATGTGGATATGATATTAATATCCCAGACAAATGTAAGGACAAAAATAGCTCTACTATTCTTGAATGGACACATAATAGTGGTCATCGACTCGTGGGTTTAATAAACATCAATTGAAATCCTTCTTCCTTTGTATTCGAGTACGATAGAGATAGTCGACAATAGCTTTGTCGATAAATATTATTAACCGACTTCAAACAAAATTTGGTTATCAATTTGGCTAAATAATCTCGATGAACACTTCAAAAAGTGGCTTAGCAATTTAAAAAATAATCGTGTAATCGTTAGATGGCAACATAAAAATGGTTTGTCACATAATGAAGAAATCTAAAGTTAATATGCCAACTATTATTTTGAGGTCAGTGCCACCCTAACTGCTGTAGGCGGGGTATACCGATATAGGGCTGGACTACCAGGCGACAACGTTTATTCCAAATATTAAGGCAGGCTGGCACCGATCTCAAGAAAATTGTTGGCATATTTTTTAAGTAATAAAAATTTTACATTTTTAGATATTAATAAAATAAATGACAGTTTTGAAGTCGGTTTAATTTTTAAAACTTACTATTTTTTAAACAACTTTGTTATTTGTTTATTTGAGACTTCACTTCGCCCGCGACTTCGTCCGCGTGGATTTAGTAGGTATTTCACAAACTTCAACGCCTCCTCTACCGGAGGCATACGCAAGATCAACAGTCATAATATCAACAGTTAAAACATCAACACCGTAAGACCAACGATTCAAAATCTCAACACTTCAGAATCTCAACAGCTTAGTAAGTCAAAAGTTCAGAAGATCAAAGTTTAAAATCCCAACTTTGAAAGTACCTATTAGGTCAATACTAATTAATGTTATACATGGTTTACTATAAGTAAACATCATGGGGCACCCCGACTCGGACAGGCTAGGTTAGAAGGGGATGGCGGGGTCTAGTGAGCGAGCGAAGCGAGCGAACTGGGGGTCGATTCTGCTATTGCAATCGTGTCTCAATGACCGGTCAATGATCGATTTTTGACGTATAACGTCAAACTTTTGACACATTTCCCATACAAAAACTGTCAAAGTTGTCAAATATTCGATCACTGACCGGTCATTGAGACACGATTGCAATAGCAGAATCGAGCCCCTGACCCCGCCATACCCTTCGTGGTTATTTTTTTTCAAACCCTTGAGCCCCGCGAAGCGGGGCTCCGACTTGCTAGTATTGACCTAATAGGTACTTTCAAAGTTGGGATTTTAAACTTTGATCTTCTGAACCGTTGACTTACTAAGCTGTTGAGATTCTGAAGTGTTGAGATTTTGAATCGTTGGTCTTACGGTGTTGATGTTTTAACTGTTGATATTATGACTGTTGATCTTGCGTATGTATCCCCTCCTCTACCCCCTAAAAGGTAACCTTAAAGGTAAGGTTAGGTTAGGTTAGATTAGAAAATTAAGCACCTCGATTTTCATTAATACTACTACTACTACTTTCGGTTACTTTATTGCAATTTCAGTAGGGAACTCTATTTTTTTCGAAAATAAAATATAGCCTAAGAATGTTTTAAGTTAAAAATGTGACTTTATAATGGCGAAAGAATTTTTAAAATCGGTTGAGTATTTTTCGAACCAAATCGTGACAAACAAACATACAAATCTTTCCTCTTTATTTTAAAAAGAGACTATTAAGTATCTAAATATGTATACAGAAATGAAATGTCAAGTAAGTTCATAAGTGCACAAAATCAATTTATTTAAAAAAACCTTTTTCACAAAAAAACCGACTTCCAAAAAAAACACTACAATGTACAAAATAACTTTAATTTCGGTAGTCGGTGTTTGGTTGCTTATTAGTTAATTGACACCGACTTCCGAAATTATAGTTATTTTGTACTTTGTAGTGTTTTTTTTTGGAAGTCGGTTTTTTTTTTGTAAAAAAGGTTAATTATTTTTGACTTTTTTAGTGGGACCCCACACCTAAGAACACCACTGGAAAGTCACAGGATAGCAAAAATACGCAATTTAGTATACGTGGATGATTTTTCCACATTTATTTTTCCAGTTATTTGAATTTAAAAACCAAATTGCTTAACCTATTTTGATAAAATTTAAATGGGACCAATCCAGAAGTATATCCTTTCACATAAAACAAATTTTTCAAATCGGTTCATAAATGACGGAGATATGAGGCAACAAACACAAAAAAAAAACAAAAAAAACCTCCTTTTTTGGAAGTCGGTTAAAAATAAATGAAGACGAAACCATTATTACAAATATTATAAATAAAATAATAAAACCATAAATTCCACTTCCATCAAAATAGAAGTCCTCTTTTGTTGAAAATTTAAAATTAAGACAACATATTTTGTATTCAGAAAATAATGTATTTTTAAACGACCAATATTCTGATATTAAATCTCTGGCACAGGTTGTCGATTGAACCATAAACTGAATAGATGAGTAAAGCGCTTTAAAGCGTAGATATTATCGGGAGCGTATTTTGTAACGGGAAGCAGTATCTTTACGTAGAAATAGACGGGAATTGGTTGTTAAAATCGTGCGTTATTTAAATATTTATTCTGGTCATCAATAACACAAATTGTTTGATAATTTTTAAATGAGAAATAATGTAAATATTCGATACAGGAAACTCAATTTATGGCTAATATTTTCGTACAAGTGATCATGTCACTTAGTCTTTTATAAGGTTAGAAAAGTGCCAAACAAAATAAATAATCAAAAAAATTAAAAAAACCCTCAACATTAAATTAACTTTTACTTAAAGCAATGCACTTAAAATACCAAAACAAGATAAAGAATAGAAAACAAAATTAAAATAAACTAAAAACCACTTCCGTTTAACAGACTATAATAATTATTATGAACTGAAAGTCTTAATTAAATACCCGCATCAAGTTTGATAGCAGGAGAGCCACATTAATTTTCTTTTGTTTTATAGTTTGCAGATGGGTTCAGCCTGCTATCAAACTTAATGAGGGTATTTAATTTGTGTAAAAACAAATTTTAAAAAAATATATGGCAGCGCAGGTTCACTATTTAGTGCAGACGCACTGAATATGGCAGCGCGTGCTTGTTATTCGGTGCAAACGCAATAAATGTTGCAGCGCGGGCTCGCTATTCGGTGCAGACGCACTGCATATTATGTTAGCGCGGACTCGCTATTCGGTACAGATGTTGAGGGTGGTTGAGTTAAGTTAGCAAGAAAATACTTTTCCAAACAAAAAAAGAATCATCCGCATCATCATCATCACACCAGTGTGCCGCCTGATTTTTGCGATTTTTATCTTTATTATTACAATTACGCAAGATATTATATTATATAATTTGGATTTTCACATGTTCAGTGCTCGGGCGGAGTAAACTGACGCAATTTGAACAATCTTAACTTTTAATTCAAGATATTTCCACAAAGTTATCGTAATAGCTACGGAAACATTTTTTTCATAATAAATTCGATTGCTTGAAGTTGATGTAATTCCTGAAATTCATGACGTAATACGCGAAACCCCGTCGATTCAGCTGATGTGTCATATTATTTTAAAATCTTGTCGTGCAGAATAAAATTATGAGTAATATATTTTTGACAGATTGCGACTGACATGCGAATGTGAGCTTTGTTTAAAAATTGTAGATTAGGCCCTCAAATGATTTTAAGCATACTGTGACACAATGTTTTTTTTTATGAACATATTGTATACTCCCTCCGTTTTAACATTCTCGTACCTAGATTCTTCCGTGCCTTGGAAAGCACATACAAATTGCAGAAAAAATGTTTACCACCAACTCAAATGATTAAAAATAACAAACCAAAACGAACCAATTTACACAGACTAAACAACCATAGTATCTATGGGCAACTATACTATATTACGTAGCCACAGCAGAGATATTGATAACCGATTTACGTTTCTCCTAAACTTCCCCGCGTCAAGGTGGTAATATAAGTGGACCATCTGTGCCACGTCTCCCCTCGGGAGATGCACCAATATTTGAACATGGCGGTTTGTTTAACGCAAATAATAACTTCGAATAAATTGTAAGTAGGTACAATTGCCCTTTTGGGAGATTAAATATGTATTTAATACTGAATTTATGGGATTATTATGTATTAAGTATTATTTTTGAGCAGTGCAATTACCATTTTTTATGTTTCTTATGAGCAATGCATTAAATGTCAATACAATATTGTATTTTTTGAAGGGAATTAAAACTATTTAAATGAATTCTCAATTCTTTATCGCGTAACGTGCCATAATGTATACAGTTGGTAGAAAAATAATTATATTAGTCACAATTATGGACCCTGTCGGGCACAGCATAGATCAAGTAGGAGAGAGGAGGAAGAGCACTGGGTGTTTAATATGTGATATATATATATATATATCTATTTTTTTATTACTTAAGTTGTTAGTAAGTTCTTTATTGTTTTATTAATACAGAATTAAAATTTATAATTATTGTTTTAAAATTATTTATTTATTTTAGTAACATTGTAAAACAAATGAATTTTATAGAGATACCTTCATTATACTAACACTAGCAAATTCAGCGCCTTCGCTCCCGTAGACTATCATTTGGGATAAAACTAAACCAACTTATCGATAATGTACTTTTTTTTTTAAGGCCAGGTTTTCTGGAAAAACGTTGTTTTGCATTGTGTAAAATTGTGTTTTATTCGTAAACAACACGGATTTAAATTTTGAAAAAAATATATTACATATTTCACACTTCGATCTTGCGATTTCGGCCGTGCGATACACGATTACTTGCACTTTACTGCATCCAATTAAATCGCAAAGACAAGTCAAAATCAAGATGTAATTATCATTTCATTTGAGTTATATAAGGTT
Source organism: Melanchra persicariae (assembly GCA_947386135.1). NCBI lineage: Eukaryota > Metazoa > Arthropoda > Insecta > Lepidoptera > Noctuidae > Melanchra > Melanchra persicariae. Next base: position 8,134,279 of record OX376659.1, read on the forward strand.
TTGAGTAATAAAACTTATACCACAATAAAGGTCGTAAAAAATGTGATATAAATCGGCCGTCATAATGTGAAATATGAAAATACGTATCCCACTAATTCCAAAATCAAGTGATTTTGTCGTTTCATGAGCGCGCCCCGTGTCATTTAGTCCCGAGCGGAACGTGTTGGAGGTCGGACGTGTGCCAAATTTTTGCGATCCCGCCACCCCCGCTAAGTTCTGTTACTGGCTAAGCCTAAATTGATTACCGCTCTAGCACTGCCGGCACACCAGTGTGCCGCGAATTTAATGTTTATGTTTATTTACGTAAGATTTATTTTTTATTTTGGAATTTTCAGGTGTCGAGTGGTTAAATAATAATACTTGTATACAATTTAGTGTTCAAACAGTTGTAATATAGTTAGTTTTTATTAGATGTAGCTATAATTTTGTAAAAAAATGGGGGAAAAAAAAGTTGTCACGGCTCTTCGTTGCAGCGGTGACTACTTTTTTTTATAAACTTTGGCTGAATAAACAAAAAGGTATATAGGTATATACATAATTTACTTTACTAACTAGGTAAGTACCGACACGAAACAGATAAATTTCCACACCGCAAACATGTGTGTAAACAGTTTAATTTAAACCTTATTTCAGTACGCATAAAGACGTGCGCTTTAGTGGTTTAGTTTTCGCGCGGAATAGATTTACCAACCGCATCGAGTATGTAAAACAATTGAATTTGAACCCTATTTCAGAGTGCATAAAGCCACCTCGCGCGCACATGATACAATGATTTACTGTTTTCAAATGTCTGTTCTGTCTGTTTTCAAAATTTATTAGAAATGTCCGTTTTCACTTATCTTACTCCTAAACAAATGCAAAAATAATAGCTCGTATTTCCTACATGAGAGTTGAATATCGGTGCAATAATGTTGTGGTGTTCATGTAGAGAAGAAATATAAGTGTAGTTATACGCTAGGTGGGTACCTACTCATAGCCACCACAACACAACAAATAATAATATTTATGGTGTCCGCAACGTTTGTGTAGGTCTCGTCTATGCCAAACAATACGCGCAGCGCACTCGTGAGTCGCGTGCCATAGTGTAAAAGTGTTACAGTATGACCATTTCCTATGAAAATATTATAATAACATACTTTTGGTAACGTTTAGGCTACCGGACCAGCTCATTTATGCGCTGTACACTAAAGTCCATCCTCTTACTAATTACTAACAATGTATCAAGTTATGACAAGACATACAAAAAACTATGTGGTCAGTTTGGATAGTTTTTCCAATCCAATGCGTTACTTTATCGGTGTTTATTGGCAAGAGGAAAAATGTATAGAAATTATAAATTACATACACTAAACTGTTTTTAATTGACTATTGTATTGTATATTATTAACCGACTTCCAAAAAAGAAGAGGTTCTCAAATCGACTGTTTTTTTTTTGTTGTATGTTTGCTCAGCGATATTTTCGCCAATTGTCAATCGATTTTGATGATTCTATTTTTTTTGGAAGTGTATCTTCCCGGACTGATCCCATTTCAATTTGGTGAAGATCTGATGAAGAACTTCGGAGACAGGTAACGGAACTCTTCATTCCCGTAGGAATTCCCGTTCCCCTATAGCCGTACAGCCTTCCCTATGAATGTAACTATCATAAATTCATAATCATAATACAAAAAAGAATTTCTTGCACCGCGTCGCACGCAGTCACGCAGGCTCGACGCGTTCTCGTTTGGTGGCCGCGTCTCGCGCACCGCCCGTTCGATTTAATAATATTGTTGAATTATTTTAATTTTACATTATCTCCTAAACGGTGAGTTCAAATAACATGCTGTAAAAGACAAAGTTTATCTTCATAAAATTATCTTGATGATGAAGTAACTTTCGCTAGTAAGGATTAATATGCCTGCCTAATATTAATGCTGAAAAACCACCTTTAATTTTTAAATAAATTATTTGACATAAAATGCCTTAGTGTGGCATATTTATAAGAGATAGATATAGGTGTAACGTCGCGGACTTTGTTTAGATCGAATGAAAAACAATATCTTTGTTGTACATGGTACTTACGTATAATTAGCTATTACCACAGCGCACTTAGCGCACTTCCACTTTATAATATTATTTAGTATAGATTTGAATAAAGTAGTATCTCATTATCATTATTGTAACACCATAAAATACATAAAGAAATTAAACACACACCATATTACAATTCTATCCTATTTATTTATAACGGTTTGCTATCTATGTTTCTGTGTACGTGCGTCTGTGTGCCTGTGTTGTAAGTCTTTGGCACTGTAGCTCCGTTATCTTTATTGAACAGGGATATTTTGTAAGTTTTTAAAATTTTACTTGTTAATTACCAACAAATCAAAATCAAAATTTGCGTTACAGGGCAATAGAGCATGCGGAAGGGCGTGACTTGTCTCCAAAATAATACTCATTTATTGGGGTTACCCCCGACGGTATAGTTGGGAACGACACCATTGTTGAAATTAAATGTCCAATAACGGCATTTAGAAAAGGGAAATGCTGCTATTGAAGAAAGTAAAATACATATATTTAAATTCGGTAGAATAAAACATACCAGGGTTATAAACAAAAAAAGTAATTGGTATTACCAAGTGCAGGGTCAACTTCATGTAACAGAAAGGAACCAATGCATTTTTGGAATATGGTTCGGTGAAAACTAGTAGTAGAAAATATTTCAAGAGATGACGAATTTTGGCGGGTGCATATGGAGAAAAAAATTATAGATTTTTATTTGAAATGTATATTGCCAGAGATTGTGGATCCGCGCCAAAATCGCGGTATGCCAATACGAGACATAATATTGAAAGAAAACAAAGAAAATGTTAATGATAAGCCTGTTCAGCCAGGTCCAAGCAAATCCAAGGACCATATTCCGTGTCAATCTACTCAGCTAGGTCCATGCAAACCGAGACAGCTACAGTTCAACGAATTTTAGCCAGTTGCATTGGTAACTTTTATTATGTTAACTATTTGATTAAAAAATATAAAAACGTTTTTGTTTTTTTTTAAATAGCATCTAGGCAAATTCCAAACCATTTATACTTCTAAGCTTTCTTGAATTATAATATTCAAGAATTGTAACATAATTTTCCTAAAGTAAGTGTGCCTACCTACTACTTGATTTTTACGAAGGTATCGCACCAAAGCCAAATAGCGCGCGACGCGTATTTTTGTATCGTACTCGTATTCATAATTTTCGTGTCAGTCAGATTTTAAATCCACCATATACTCTAAAATAAATAAGTATTATTACTGATTTTTAATGATTAGTAATTGGATTCAAGTTTGTACAATACGTACTTAATCCATCTATAACCTTAAAAAATACTTAATAGAAAAATAAAACAAAATAAACTTATACTAATCAATTCAAGTTGATCTACTGCATTACTTTATCCTGTGACGGAACTTAGTACCTACCGGAGTCCGTGAACTCATGAGCGAGCGGTGCGCTTGGTGCGCGCGTCTCCCGCGCATCGTAACTTATTACGTATTGCTACTCCTTGCGGGGCCTGGGGTAAGCGTTAGATGCCTACGCGCTCAAGTCAGGCTCGCCTTAAGAATGGTCAATCATCAAATGACTTCTTCCGCTCTGGGTGGAGCGGAAGGGAGTGTCAGACTCTTAGAGCGCGTTCCCACTATGTCGTGTCGACAGATTATCGTTTCACTGTTAATGTTATCATACATGTGAACATCTCCATTTAAATACACAAGTCACGACGCCTTAAACGTCACTACATAGTGTGAACGCGCCCTTACAGACCACCCAACACAACCATCCGTGTTCCTCCTTATGCCCTTTGCGTTTCAAGGCCAGGGTAAATCTTTCGAACAAATTCCGCAGCCCGGGCAGGCTCTGACCTTAACTTCTACTTTGCTGACATCTCTTTGAGGCGCGCGTGGAACACGCATGGACTCCCGACGCCCGGGGCGTCTTCTTCTGTTGCGGCGGCTGGAGCGTGAGGTTTGTCTTTCCCTCACGCGGCCCGCCTCCTCCTTCACCAGCTAACTCCTGAATTAACTTCTTCGCAGAAGGAGGTGACGGCTTCCCATGCCTCTTCGCTCTGGACCATGGATCAAAACCAGGGTCGGAAACGAGAGGTTGTCGCCGCCGATCGCCTCGACGAGGACAGCAGCAGGACGGCGGTGCTCCGCCCAAGCAGGGCAGACCTCCATCGTATGCTCCACTGTGTGCACCGTATGCACACTCCGGCCGATCCTTACAGTGATGACAGCCGGGCGTGTTCTCCCGCTGAATCCGAAAAAGGTAACTCCCGAAACAGCCATGTCCAGTGATTACCTGCGTCAGGCGGAAGATGAGCATGCCGTGTCGTCTCTCTTGCCACTCCTCAAAGTACCACAGTTAGGTACACTATTGATGGCGATAGTGTAGGTACCCAACTATCTATCAGAATAATAATTTCCGTAATCCGAATAGTCTTAGCAGACATTACCTCTTATAAACAATAAAAAACGATGACACACAGACAGACGGACGGACAGATAACGAAGTGATTTTAAAAGGGTCCCGTTTTTCATTCAAGGTACGGCCTATAAAATAAAAAAGTGCCTTATTAGGGTTCCGTACCCAAAGGGTAAAAACGGGACCCTATTACTAAGACTCCGCTGTCCGTCTTTCTGTCCATCTGTCTGTCTGTCACCAGGCTGTATGTCATGAACCCTGATAGCTAGACAGTTGACCTTTTCACAGATGATGTATTTCTGCCGCTATAACAACAAATACTAAAAACAGAACAAAATAAATATTTAAGTGGGGCTCCCATACAACAAACGTGATTTGTTTGCCGTTTTTTATAGATAATGGTACGGAACTTTTTTTTGTTCTAGATTTAAACTAAGTGGAAATAAATCTTGAGAAGTACAATTATTGCCAGCTTCTTATCGACAAACGTAATTTTACCAAATAACAATTTCAGTGACAAACCTCTCACTTACCGCTATCATCAAGTAAAACTAACATTAACATGACGTCCTACATAATTATCTACTAAAATCTTAAGGTTCTATCTATCATTTAACTCCAACTGACAATACAGCTGGTAAGTAATGATTATTTAATAATCTTATAAAACTGTAATCTCGTCACGGCGACAATTCCGTGCAATTTGTCACTCATTATCAACTTGGTTGTCACGCCAACGGCCGTTCTTGACCAACATTCTGATGTTGTGACGAAAAAACAGTTGTTTTTAAAGTGGTAGTTTGCTTTTAGCTTGAAAATATTAAAAAAACATTTTTAATACTAAGGGTAACTAAACTCTTCAGATGTGAGGACTTCAGTTTTGCCACTATTGCTCATTAAATATAGAACTTTTTTAAAAATACAACCGACTTCCAAATAAAAACCACTATAAAGTACAAAATAAGTTTAATTTTGGAAGTCTGTGTTTCTGTTGTAGTTTCTTCGTTTTTTGACACCTATGGAGAAGTCACCGCATCTGAAGAGTTTAGTTACCCTTAGCATATCCTTTTGATACCAATTCAAGGCATCTTCTGGGCACGCTCGCTTCATCATGGACCTCATCTATCGCTTTCCATCAGGCGTGATCGAGGTCAAGAGCTAGCCAATTCATTAAAAAAAAAAAATCGTATCAAAGTCTAATAAGGTTAACAAATATTATGTCTAATTATAAGGAACAACACATGACTACGGGGTCAACGGCAACTGGTAGTATAATTTATATTATAGCGAACCCACATAAATTATGAGTTTGGTTTTTCTTGTTTTATCGTCATTATAGAAAGCAAAACTTCAAACTTTGGAAAATATAATCTTTTTGATGATGATGACGACGACGAGCTCTACATACTTAAGTATGAAAGTATTTATTTGTAAAGTAGGTACCTTAAAATGCCATAAACTATGATGATAAATCAGAAGTCTATTGCTGTGAGCAGATTGAACCAGCAAGTTATCAAACTGTTACAATATGATTTTCAGCCAGCACACTCCACTTCAAAACAACACAAAACAAAAATCACGTAGTTCACATTTAAAATTCTACTCACATCCAACAGAAAATAACAATATAGGTCAAATTCCTGTTCCCAAATTCGAAATCAATAAATCATACATCATGACAGGCCCATGGGACACCACCAGGTTACGAAGTCCCTGAGGGCAGCCATCGGCTTTTAATTTAAAAGCTATTTTATGTTACAGCTTGGTCACAGACCGTGGGGAAACCACTCATTTCTGCTTATTTTTCAACGGTATATATCAATCAATCTTACTCATTGTATGAGAGTGCAAACAATGACAGCTTTTTGAGGAAAATGGTTTATTGTAGATATTTACGGTGTTTTGTGCTTTAGATTTTGGCCACTTTTCTCTTTAGTAATTTTGCTGGCGGTAAAAAAGGTTTTTATTTTTATAATGAGGAATGGGCTTGCTCGTGTCCTTGATCGCGCCTGAAGCCAGAAGATGCCTGTTCACTCTTGCTTTGAAGGCAGACGGGTTATTTGTGGAAGGGAACACAGACGCTGGCAGAGAGTTCAACACTTTGGCTATGCGTATAATAATAAATATTGTGGAGGAGAAGTGCTGAGTACGACTAGTCGGGATATCGACCAAGTACGGATGGTACCCTGTACCTAGCTGTACGTCTGGTATTCCGATAGTTAAAGGGCGATGGTGGGATCAGGTTGTGGATTCTTGAAATGCGTGTTTTTTAATTATTGATTTTAATTAATATTATGAAGCGCCTATATATATATTTTAAAAAACGCCTGCGATGATACAAGCGAGTGTTAAGAAGTGAGAAGTGTCAAGTAGGTACTGAGTATCGGCACCGATCCGAAGAAGTGTTAAAGACCTTCCCCTGCCTAATGTCAGTTTTAAACAACACCCTGGAAGCAAAAAACTAAGATGTCTCGACGAACTAATAATGATTGGCAAAAAGAGCGTATCAAACCTCATGAATGGATGTAAATCCTGTCAGAATGTCATCTTTACATGACATTAAAATAAAATTAAAACGTAGCTGGTGGATGAGCAACAGAACCCATTTCCAGCAATTTTTTATTTCTTTATGTTTGTCTACTTGTTTTACTAAATACGTTTAACTATAAAATAAATAGTAGGTACCTACCCAGTATAAAATTCCAGAAAATGTATCACAAGTCTTGTGTAACGTAGTTGTAGCTTATCTGATAATAATCTTTCTTCATGTATTTTTATTCCCATTTTACAATCTGACCAAACTGAATAATATGATAGAAATATTTTCTCAAATATTACCTTGCCATTCCTTGAATAGCCTGAAGCGGAATTCGTATCCAAATCGTATTTTTATCGGGAAATAGAATATGTATTAAATTTCTTCAGCGAATTTATTTTATCAGCAATAGTATGCTGTGTAGTTTGTTTTACATTTTATTGATATTTGTTAGGTCGTGGTTATGTTTTAGCCTGCGGCTTCTCTCTCGTAGAATAAATATTTTTGTTTGCCGTTGATTTTTCAGAATTATATATTATTGAACATATAAAGCTAGAGCAACTTCAACGGATTATAAATATTTTATAACTTGTAAACTTTATACATTTACGATATAATGTGATTGTCTTAGGTACTGTAACATTGAATATAAGCCCCTACATACCTCAACACTATTAAAATAAGCTCTTGCCTTAAATGCAAATAAAAACAAAATCAATAACTTAAGAAAACATACTATCAGTTTCAATTCTTCTAAATAAATTCATACAGTCTGACATAGTTCAGCATAATGCTACGAAACTAAATTAAAGAAACAAAGGAAAGACGCCAGACAGGAATGAGCAACGCATTGTGGCGCCAACAACCTGCATAACACAATTTCTTGCGCCAGCAGTTCCAACACTGACTTCAGAAAGCGGAAATTGCAAGCCTGAACTATTTATAGCTACTAAAAGGTGCAACTCGACTTTATGGGACTTTTGATAAATACTCTCAAGTATTACTTGTAAAGGCAACTAAGTTTCAGGCAATTTTCGGTGAGTATTCGTTGGTGCAGGCCTTTGGAGGTGCCTAAGTAATTCAATTTAAAAGTTCAGTGAGAATAACGCCTAAAGTAGAATCTCGGCGAAACTCGACTTTCTTTATTAAGGTCACCAAGATAGAGTTGTCGTCAGCGAAGTGGAACTGATGAATTTGGTTTTCTATTTTATTTCCGTTAAAGATTGAGACGAGAATTTTTACAGCTTTAATTTTATAGTAGGTTCATCGATTGGGAAACTTGAAAATATCAGGAATTGCTCCAAAAACGGCCAATCTTACTCAATAATCTTTTACTACTGATTTTTACTGTATCACTAAGTTTAAAATGTTTATTAGGATCAAAGTTCTCTAAGAAATCTTGTGGGATTTTAGTACCCATTAGTGATCTCTCACTCTTAAGCAACTCTCCGTTTTTTGTTGTTTCTAACTCCTCTTTGTTGAATAGTTTCTCCAGGAATCGTCGAGCTCTATGGCGCTACTACTAGGGGCTCTTCTGGGGCCTATTTAATAAAACCGACAAGTGACAAGCGACAAGCAGATATTTCGACAATTTTGTAAGTTTTTTTCATACATTATCTGCTTTATTAAACAACACTTGCCGCGAAATATTGCAACAGTTATGTTAATTTTTGGGCTGTCGCATTGTTGATTTTGGCTTGCAGGAGTTGCAGCGGCAGAAAATAGTGTGGCAGGCTTGAAAAAAAAAACTCTTAGCTTAGCCCTTTTGAACTTTGATATAAGTATACCTACCTATTTAAGGATCAGCTATAATAATCCGACGATAAGATTCTCGTTCGATAGATAAACATTCATTTTCAGGGCTCCGAACTCATTGGGTAAAAACGGTAGGTACCCTATTACTAAGACTCGCTGTCCGTCTGTCTGTCTGTTCGTCTGTCTCACCAGGCTGTATCTCATGAACCGTGATAGCAGTTGAAATTTTCACAGATTATGTATTTCTGTTGCCGCTATAACAAATATTAAAAACAGAATGAAATACCTAAATATTTAAGTTGGTCTCCCATACAAAAATACGTGATTTTTTTGCCGTTTTTTATAGATAATGGTACGGAACCCTTCGTACCGGAGTCTGACTTGCACGTGGCCGGTTTTTAATATTAAAAGAAAGTTCTTCATCGAAAACATCAAAATCACAAGAGATCATAACAAAGCATAATATCAGAATCCATAGTGCCGCAAACTCTACAATATTACCTACCACAGATGACATTACAGAAAGTTTCCCCGTAATAAAGTTAGGGGCATCAGACAAACGTGATGGCTCCTGACATTCGTACCAGACTCGCAACTACGAGCAGATGTCAACCATAGATATTAGTTCTGCTAGACGATTTAAAATTTAATCAAGAAGTTGAACTAAAGTGAATTGTTTTATAAGCTGTGTTGGGCTGGCGGGAGGATACACATGGTGGACTGTTCCTATACATTTAACTGATATAAACCAAGTGAGCTTTTTATTAAACTCTGTCTTGATTTAGATTATAATGGGGAAGATGCAAATGCAGAATTTGTGAACATTTTGTGATTAAAATGAAATAAAAAAGTATAAAAGAAGGGCCAATGCAGCGTTTTCATTTTAGTTAATATTGATTTTTAGCAATAATTACGAATTAAAGTAACGTGACGCATTTAAGAAAAACAATCAGCGTCTAGTGACGTCACTGCTGTTGTGACCACGAAAAGACGATCTTATTGCTTTGAGTTAACAGTTCATGACCAGTGACAGACAAGAGTGACGTCATCTTCCGTTTATGTGCGAAAATAAACTGGCAGTTTAAAACCGCAATTTTGGCAATAAATTATACCGTTTTATTTTTTTTAATTTATGTATTGTCTATTAAACATAGAATTCTTCAAAATGAAAGCAAGATAATCAAAATATTGCATGCTCCCTATTTATGAGTCTGTGGTAAATACCCATGTAGCACCCACTCCTATCAAGATTGGAGGCTCTGCACTCGAAGTGGTTGATGAGTACGTCTACCTGGGACAAACGATCGAGTTAGGTAGGGCTAACTTCGAGAAAGAGGTCAACCGTCGAATCCAACTCGGCTGGGTGGCGTTCGGGAAGTTGCGCGGTATATTCCTGTCTCACATACCACAGTGTCTCAACACGAAAGTCTATGACCAGTGATGACCTATGGACTCGAAACGTGGTCACTCACAATGGACCTCATCAGAAGGCTTAAAGTCACCCAAAGGGCAATGGAGAGGGCAATGCTCGGAGTTTCCTTGCGTGATCGAATCAGGAATGATGATATCCGCACGAGAACCAAGGTTACCGACATAGCCCGAAGGATCGCCATATTGAAGTGGCAGTGGGCAGGGCACATTGCTCGCAGAACAGATGGTCGATGGGGCCGAAAAGTTTTGGAGTGGCGACCACGTACTGGAAGACGCAGCGTTGGAAGGCCTCCCACAAGGTGGACCGATGACCTGGTGAGGGTCGCGGGTAACCGATGGATGCGAGACGCACAGGACCGGTTGTTGTGGCGACACTTGGGGGAGGCCTATGTCCAGCAGTGGACGTCTTCCGGCTGATATGATGATGATGATGATGAATGCGTGCAGAAAACCTAATAGGTACCTATTGTGTTAATCAAAGCTAAATGGTTAAATAAAACGAGGCTTCCGGCGACTGGGACCGCAATTAACTAGGACCGCGGTCCCAGTCGCCGGATCCGTAAAAAATAAATATTTTTCTTCCGGTGACTGGGACCACTCATAAAATGATAACTGAAATCAAAAAATGTACAGTCAAACGAAAAATTTTTAGATGTAATAATTGAAGAAAAATCCTTTTTGATTTAAAAACATCATTTATTGATATAAAAAACAGCCTTTGACTACAGTTCTGTTATTTAAAACTTTCGTAATAAAAACATACACATAAATCATGCTAATAATAATAATAAAAAAATAACATAAATCGTGCTTATGTTATAATAATCAACAATTTTTAAACAATTAAGAATCAGAATTAATAATTATACAATGCTATGCCCTTTGTGTGTGTTTTACCTGCATGTGTGAATTATATAAAAACGGGCTAGCTTAATCTATTACTAAGCGCATAGGATAAATTCATGTCTAGAACGAGTCAGTGATATTCATATAAATACTTTAGAAATTTTTTTGTTTGACGGTACCGATTTTGTCTTGAATTATAGATTTTTTAAAGTTATCTATGAGTGGTCCCAGTCGCCGGAAGAAAAACATTTATTTTTTACGGATCCGGCGACTGGGACCGCGGTCCTAGTTAATTGCGGTCCCAGTCGCCGGAAGCCTCAATAAAACAACATCAGAAACCAGATTTAAAAAACTTAATAACTTTAATGTCCGGAAAAAGTAATCGCAATATAACTTTTGAATTTACTTTACTTGTGTAGAATATGTAATTGACAGCTCCTTCGACACCCTTAAGCTTTTTCATTTCAAAAGTCTAAATTCAAATTCTTTGTATAAAATCCTACACAAGGCCGAAACAGTAGCTAAAACTGCTATGGGCACAAATGTATTACACATTCTACATAGCTGTGGAAAATCCAGATGCGTACGAAGGCAGGAGTACCTTAACACAAAGAGATTTTATCGTACAATCGGGAGATAAAGGTGGTCTTCGGTTTTGTTCACATGGGAGAGTTAATGTTGAAGACATTAGCTACCTACCTAAGTTATAACCAAATGAAGATGAATGAAAGTTCACACATTAATTGTGAATTATTATTAAACCAAATCTTCTAGATCGTTTTTGGTCAGAATATAATATCAACCTGCAATGTAACAACAACTGGGATACAACGTAGCCAATTCTCGTTGAAAAGCAGTGGACCTTAATCCACAACTGAAGTTTATGTCTGATAAAAATGATTAATTTTGTGCTCTCCAATTCATTTGAATGAATTAAACAGCTCGTATGAGTGATTCAGATAATAAGGAAATCCCTTTGTGTTGACTACGAAAGTAAAATATTTCATAAGAGCTTTGTTTTAAATAAAAAACATAACACGGGCCCAGTGCAATTTGGCACCGCTCCTTGTCATGAAAATCTTTTTAAATCCGAACCCATGTTATCGTTAAACAGCTATGACCATCGTTAAGGGTTATTCGTAAGCCTGAAAGCCTGACATGTCTATTGTAAATATATAGGTTTTTTCGAATACCTAATTGGGTAGTGAAGGTCAAATCAATTCTTTTTAATCGACATATATGAAAAAGCGTGACCAATTCTATAAAATCTTCTATAACATCTACAAGTGAATCCATTTTCAAAATGGTTGGTAGAAATGAGATCTGAAGTCATATCAAAAAACGACCTTTGACGTTGATGTACGGAACATTTAATCAATTTTTCGTACGTTCCTAAACGAAGTAATTATTTTAAAGCGAGTTTGCGACATCATTCTTCTAAACGAAGTATGAAATAACAAAGAACGAAATTGAATGAATGACTCAGTAGAAGAAATAATCTAAAAATGCCATGTGATTCCGGCTTCGAAGTTCGAAGAGGGGTCGCTCCGGTAATAGATGGCAGTCCAGTTAACTAAATGTACCTACACACCAATTTAAAGAGACAACCTTGAATGTGTTTTGGAGATCATCTGCTGTCATCAAAAAAGTAGGAACTATAAGAAAGATCCTACCTTACTTTGCAGGTGGCGCGGAAACTCATGTCGTAAAATGATCTTGCCTATTTATAGAGCAGCAAAGCTATCTTTTGATTGAAAGGTAAAGCGAGACTTTTTTCGAATTATTCTCAAATGCCAGTGATGTATCAACCCTTGTAGCGTCACTATTTTTGCTTGCCGACGGTAGCAAAAGTAAAAAAAAACTGGGAGAGTGAAACCCTCTTATGGGATCTCTAGCTAAATAAGTTCCATCTGTAAGCGCCCTAAGACACAAACATGTAACACAATTGTACTTAACAAAAGATCTCATGGAAATGTTTGGTCGCCTAAGGCGCTTGCCTACAATTAGGGGAAAGGTGACCAAAATGGCCTTCTAACAGGAAAACAGCATCCCAGAAAGGTTTGGACAATGGGTTCCCAAATATTCGGTCTTCCCCTTCTCGAAATGTTATTGTCAGTGTTTGCCTCAGGTTCACGATGATTGTTTTTGTACGATGGCAATTAGGCAAATTGTCGGTGCAAACACTCGAAAGGGACAAAATTCAGAAATTGTTTCAACAATTTAGGAAAAGGTCGGAGACATGCCTTTTATGTAGTTTACCTATGTACAGATTTACTTATTAATTTGTAGCTGAAGTACTCGTATAATGGCTGATAAAAATGATTAATTTTGTGCTCGCCAATTTATTTTAATCAATTAAAAAGCTCGTATGAGCTGGTAATCAGTGATGCAGATAATAAGGAATTTCTCTTTGTGTTATATTAATATTTCATAAAAGAGTTTTGTTATATATAAAAACATAAGCTTGTACAACTCGATCATAATTTCATTTTTAAGTAGGTACCTAGCTTCTATGGAGGGGTTCCATTGTTTGGATTACTTTTCTTCTCAGCAATTTTGGTCCTTTTAAGCGCGATTAATCCATTAGAATGCATTTCAAACATGATTAAGCAACGTTGCTACTTTCATACTACCCTTTAAGTTTCCAAAAACCATTATACGCCATCTTAATGCTGTTCTTTTCAGTAACAAGGAACAATTTATTTAAGTGGGGAAGCACACAGCTTGTTCATTTTCGTGCGCAATAAGAACCCCTTAGACGTTCAAAAGGGCGATTGTACCGCAAGAATAAAAAATCTGAAATATCATCCCATTTACGGGAGAAAAACGATTAAACAGATAACAACAAAAAACAACGCCTTGAACCGCCTTTGTAAAAAAGGAAGCAAGTAATGCGGCAATCCACTTGTTAAAAAGTTACGTAAGATTTTAATTTAACCGTTTAAAGATCTTCGGGTGAGTAGTAGTAGTACCCCATACAGAATGACATTCCAGCAGTTCACTCTAAAAATAAGCGTGATGTTTATGCTTCAACATAACGTCCCATTTCCGAGCACAGTGTCAGTAAAAGAGGCACAAACGTCAGTCGTGTCAAGCCTTGCCCGCATCTGCACGAGCCATAAACAATCACTGATTTGGAACGCAACTACTTTTTTTCGAACGCATTTGAATAATAAAGGCGCGAAAATAGAATGTGTCAGCCTTGAACTTATATTTTCTGTATTGTTTGTGTTTTGTTTCGTAAAAAAAATGAAGAAAAATTTTGTTTTCTATGCAGTTTTCGTGATATTATTTTCAAATGGTGAGTTTTTAAATTTTATTTAAATTTTTAGTAAGTTTTAATAGTATACCTACAGTTTTGTTTTTTTTGTTTTAAAAGCTATATCTTGCTATCTTCCATTGATTGCATTTACGTATAAATAGGTACTTAAAATGAGTACTTACCTACCACTAACTATAGTAGATATACTAGATATGTACCTATTCTAATGTCAATTATTTTTACAATCCGGTTGAGCCGTGCCGTTTATAACATGCAAAATCTAAGTAAAGAAACAAGTCCTAGCTCATTGCTTCACAATCACATATACTCGTAGGTCGGTGATCTTACATAAGTACCTACATTTTATAATATTAATCTACCAACTTAACATTCAATAGCGATAATAACTTCGTATTAAGTTGGAAAAATAATTAATAAGAAACACTAAGATTGTTTTTCTATTTATATAAACTCAAAACTGACTGACTGACATTATCAACGTAGGTATAGCCGGGACTACTGGGACTAGAAACATGTAATTTTGTACAAGACTTCCTTTTATGATGTAGGTGAGCACTAAAAAGGGATTTTTGGAAATTCAACGTTTAGGGGGGTGAAAAAGGGGAAAATCATTTGTAGGTAGTAAGTAAATCTGCTCATCACTTCCCGTGGGTGTCGTAAAAGGCGACTAAGGGACTCACCGGAGAATGGGCAGCATTCTCTGTAGGTACATTGCTACAGCTACACGTTACTGCGATCCCCAACCCGCCTGCCAAGTCTTGCTTTTTAAAGTTATATTTATTTCCATTATAGCAAGCCTAGTCATTTTGTGTGCAAAAACGATCCGAAAAAACTGACGTAGGTATTTATGAGCGTGTTTGCATTTTCTTTTTGCATAGTTAATTAAGGCGGATGTAATTACCAGTAGATCCTACTTATAAATTAATTAAGTGTTAGGTCAGTGAGGATATTGTTTTGGTAATACGAGTTACCGTACGAGTTAGTTAGGTTCTTTGGGAAAGTCATGCCTGTTTTCACTAACAGTTGCAGAGGATTATTAACTCTTGGCACTAAGTCGAACGTTTAAAATCCAACAGTGCGCTTTTGTCTAGATTTTCATTTAGTAGTTTTTTTTTGCCGGCTTTGTAACCGCGATATCAAGCTACGTACATTGTGGCAAGCTGTTGTACAATTGCATACCTATAGCTACATACAATTTAATTGGGAAGCCTATCAAGTTAATGCGAATCTATCCATAGATACTTGCTGTGACCGCGATTCTACCCTCTCGTGAAAAGTTTTAATCCTTTGGGATGAAAACTATGTGAATATTCTACTAGCTTATAAGTTATTTCTCTTCCAAAAATCTGTATTATCTGAAGTCGTAGCAAACAGACTCATCCATAGATTACTTATACATAAATGTGAATGTAGGTATTTATGCGGGCTATTTAAGTAAGTAATAATATTTAATAACTATTTAAGATTTTGTCAAATTTCTGAACTGCAAACTGTTTATGAAGTTTCCGAACGAAACATAGGGATATAGACGAAAGGTGAATAACAGATATTTCTCAAAATAAAAATGTTTATATCTGCCAAACTAATGAATTTTTCTATCCTACATGTTGTATTGGATGTTTATCAATTGATAACTCCTCAACGGCTGAATGAATTTGCATGTTTGGAATACAGTAATATCATGGCCTGTGATACCAATGTTAGAACTGATGATAGTCTTTCCGGTGGTATATTTCTTGAGTTTCATGCAGGTGACTTCGGCGTTACCTGCATGAAACTCAAGAATTATACCACCAAACTCCAAAAAAGCTGTAGATATTCTCAAAATGGTACATTATTATGTACGTTAGACATACGTACGAACTTGTTAATAAGAATATACTCGTACAATACATTCGTATACAGTTTTTATTGTATATAATTTACACTAATAATGTCTAGTGTTGAGAAGTTTGCGAGCACAACTACAAGGCCAAAACAATTTCGCAGAAGTACCTCCCAATAGACAAGTTGCAGGTCAATTATTGTATCAATAGACAATGATCTTGGCCGACACTTTGAGTGTCAAGTAACTTCACAATGATTGATTGCAAGGACTCTCGCAGAATATTATTTTTATGCGGGATTGCAGACTTCCGAATATTTTTAAACAAAGTTTACAACTGAGGGTTTACATATTTTACCTCCTGATAACGTGCTGAAACCATTCAATTGGCCATAAATTCACCCCTGAGAAACGTTCATAGTATACTTATAATATTTAGGTATTTTACACAGGAAACGTCCCTATTCTATTATTTCATAGGGAATGTTACAGAGGGCCTAGCACGAATGTTTTGACGTATAGGTAGTAACGTAACAGTATCGTAAACGTAAGTGAATTTTGAATATTAAAAACTACGACCCCATAGACCCAAGTACACAATTTGTATCATACAAAAATATGAACATACGAGTAGTATCCAGTTCAAATAAATATTATGCGCGATATCTACTGGTATTACTTACCTATAGTTATGGTATTTTTTACGTTAGGCTACCATTATGTCAAAAACAATCGCGCTAGGCCCTGTGGTCATAAATTCAGTACAGTTTGGTAGATTATATAAAATGAGTTTAAACTACGTTTATTACTTAACCGTTATTAAAATGATACTTTGTATTCAAAATTTAATCATAATAATTGTATATATTTAATTTTACACGCCGTTCAGTCGCAGAATGTACCTTTCGCAACATAAATTGAGGTAAAATGTTTTTTTTAATGATTCCTGTATATTTAACGTACAGTCGCTTGCAGATCAAGCTACAGCATTAGGTTCAAGGTTGATTGGGAAAGTTTCGGGTAGCTTGATGTGCTGGCGTCTGTACTTTGACCAGTCATGTACCAAAACGATCCTTCAAACTTGACATAAATACCTACCTACAGACCGTTCTATGACTTTTTAAAACCATCATGATTCTAGTGTAAGAGAGAGAGGAGTTATACAAGACGAATAGAACTATTTTTTTTCATGGCATTGGAATCGGTACTTGCTAGTACGACCCCTGGCTTTTTCTACCAGCATTTTACTTGATTCAATATATGGAACACCAAATTTAATAACAAAGTCGGAGGCAAACTGAAATAGGGCTGTCAAAGCGTGCATGTGCCAGTGTTGCCCGTATTATGAAGTTGGTGCAACTCAATTTTCACACTGTCTATCAAACGAGAAACCATTTCAAACGCTTTCCGTGAGTTTTGTGTCAGGGCGGAATAAACTATATTTTTGATATCACCCAATAACCTGAATCAGGGAAATTTAAATAAATGGTAAAAGATTTTCATTCAAATTCTTAGCAAGAATGTGTTAAATAGAAGCATTTTGTTCGTAAATACTATCTAGATTTAACTATGTCACAATAGTAAAATAAAATGGACTTGGAAAAAGGTGATGCGCAGAATCGGAATTATTTTTTTTAGCTTTCCATAAACGTGTGATTATTTTGCATTAGTTAATTGAGACGATAATAAATTCAGTTTTTGGATGAAAATGTCTTTATTGGCGTGTGTAATCCTTATCGGATTCTGTGATACTTCTCTGTCGTGTCGACAACACAGGTGTGGAAATAAACATAGGTTCTTCCTCTTTGATCACTAACCCAGATGAAAACTAACATCTTACTTCCTATGACACGACCTAATCTTTATATATAGCAATAGCTATTTGTTTAGCTCTATAAACAATTTCTGTTAATGTTTATATGACTCGATGATAGCATAAATCTCGCGTCAAAGTCAAACATTTAAATGTTTGAACTTTGAAACTCAATCCGAATCGGAATCTAGGATAAACACGTTAATGTTTAATCAATAATGTTATTATTAGGCTCCATTCGTTTTAGGTCATATTCATGAAAAATATCCAGAAGGCCAATTCTCGTCCTTTTTTTTTCCTTCTTTGGCAACTGAGCCGATGACGACTATTCTGCCAGTGTCATGTGATGATCTCGAGTAGAGATATAGAAGAGTATGTTTTGGTCAGTGTTAGCAAAACTGGGCCACTTTTCAAAAGCGGAAAGCCTGGATAAGGGTCTTGGGATTTCTATCACAAGTGTTGGCTATCTGGAAATGAAACAACCTGCAATTCTGTGTATGTGTGTGAACAAGGCTATTGGTAGACTTGTTTGGTCCAACATTCCGAGATCTATCTATGTGGCTTTGAAACAATTTTATTCCGTTTCACTAAATAACTAAATACAATGACGACAGCACAGTTTCAGTAGCAAAGATAATTCTAAACTAGGTCAGACCCTTAAGTGTGTAGTCAACATTGTAGGTAGTTCTAGTTTTATTAGTGCTGACACAAAGTAGCAACACTACTTTCAGTGCTAAAGTAAACCATTTCTCAGTGACAAACTTACTTTCTTCAAGGTAAAACTAGGTAATAAAGTTTATATTTTTCTCTTACACCTGAAGTAGAGAGATAGTGTAGGTAAACGAAAATAATGGAATAGCGAGAAAAGAGCGAGTATGTAACCGTCTACGTTTTCTGAAAAGAGCCTTCGGATTTGGCGGTTAGTTAAACAAAATAATGTGCATGGTACATCATGAACACTTTTCATGTTGCAAAAACATGTTTTTTTTTTAATAAACATTATTTTGTCTGTATTGTTTTTGGTTTTTAATTTTTAATTTAATAATACTATTTAATTATAATTTAATTGATGACCCCAACAGACATTTAATAATATTCAGTAAATGTTATATACCTACCTATTAATAATTTATACCAACCTAATAAAGAAATTAAATAAATAAATTCAACTCTCATGTTGGCTGCTGAGATTGCTTGGAAAAAACTACAACAACCCATCAAACCAGTAATAGGACGATATTGTCTGAGAAAAAAAGATGGGGCTTTGAAAATAAAATGATGCCCTTTTGAAATTGGGATCCCTTAATTTATATTTATAAAAAAATGTAGCACAGCTTCAAGCCATAACTGACAGCCTTAGAAGAATACACCTTAAAAATAGATTTAAATATGCACAATTACAATAATCCACACATTATCCACAGTGTACTAATAAATACTATAGCGTAAGAGCTCCTGCCTTCTGTGATAGGTTTACCTCTCAGGCATCTTACATACCAATACCTTTGTAATTATTAAAAAGATTTTACATTAATATTTTACCAATTACCTAATAATTCTTAAATAATACATTATTATCATATTATTTCTGTACATTCCACAAGTGTTAGTAACGGTAACAAAATATTGAAAAGCGTAACGTTAGGAGCGTGCATCAGCGACAATTTGATGCGTTCGTTCGGTCACCGGCTAGTTGAGCTCGTTAAGCAAACGTGACGTTATCAATTCCTGAAATTATGAGCCCCATTATTTGTGTCATGGTGCTGCTAAATGGGACGCGTGCTCGGGCTTCTGAATTGAAGAATTTTTGTGGGATGCTTGGCGATTTAATTTAGTGGCCTTGACTTCACTAGAGATGGGTAATGTACAGCGTACAGTAAAACAAAAATTCCATCAAATTGACATAATATTACATAACCATCAAGTCGAAAGAAGCTGTCAAGAGCGTTTTTTTGTTGAAATAGACGGTCAATTTAAGTGGTTACCGTCGTTAATTTGTTAAACTATTAATTTTCTTGACTTTGCCAACAGAAAATGTTATATTTTACTATAACTCCCTCACCGCTTCTGTCTGTATGTCTGTAAGTGATAAGATAAAAAAAATACCGAACGGAGACAGACCGGACGAGGGCTAAGGAGAAATATATTTTATTAGTGTTTGGTGTTATGGCTGAAATATCACGATAATTAAATTGTAGAGGATGTCGATTAAAGTCACTTTTTATCTCAAATATAAAAAAATAGTATGGTTTGTTTTGAAGTCGTTTATGTTATTAAAACTCGTTTTGACTCGATCGACACCATAATATTATAAAGAATGTAAATATTATTTCCTCTACAACTCCTTTGTGATTCTTAGATTAGACTTTGGAATTTCAAACACAAATAACTACATCGTCAGAGGGGATAACGACTCACGACGATTGTGGACTGTACGAATGCGCGATTACGGGATTTTGGTAGATACCTATTATAAGAACTAAAAAAAACTTTTTCACAAAAAAAAACCGACTTTCAAAAAAAAACACTACAAAGTACAAAATAACTTTAATTTTCGTAGTCGGTGTTTCGTTGCTTATTAGTTAATTGACACCGACTTCCGAAATTAAAGTTATTTTGTACTTAGTAGTGTTTTTTGGAAGCCGGTTTTTTTTGTGAAAAAGTTTTTTATTTTTCACTTTTTTGTGGTAAGTACCCCACACCTATTAACACCACTGGAAAGTCACAGGAAAGCAAAAATACGCAATTTCTTTTACATGGATGATTTTTCCACATATTTTTTCCAGCTATTTATATTTAAAAACCAAATTGCTTGACCGATTTTGATAACATTTAAATGGGACCAATCGAGAAGAATATCTTTTCACATACAACAAGAATTTTTCAAATCTGTTCATAAATGACGGAGATATTAGGTAACAAACACAAAAAAAAAGAAAAATACAATCGAATTGAGAACCTCCTCCTTTTTTGGAAGTCGGTTTAAAAGTAAACATGAAATAGGTCAAATGATACACTTGAACCTGTTAAAACCGCTCAAGCACCGGCGGCAACACATCGGTGTGCGCCGAATTAATCGCGAATTTAGTGTTTATTTACCAATTACATAAGATTTATTTTTTATTTGGGAATTTTCACATGTCGAAGCGGTTAAATGATAAAAACCCAAGTTGATTGCACAACTATAAAAACGATTGTTAAAAATTTTATAAAGTGAGAAGCATTTACCTCCCTACATGCCTACCATCTTTGCATAAACAAAGCTAAAAAAATATCTGAAAAGTTGATTATATAAAAGAAAGTCCAAACCAGACTTTACACTTTACTGAATTACTTTTTCATCGAATTTGACAGTATTTTAAAATTGCTACATTGAATACCGGTGAGATAAAAAGTTTAACTCATAAAACGCTTTTCCATTTAACTTTATTTTATAGGAACTTGTTGCAAACTGTACTTTGTTATTAGGTCGATGTATCTTCCTTTATTTGAGTTTTTATTTAACTTTTATCGTAAAAGTAAAAGGTTTGAACTCAAACAGTTACTCCTGATTTACCCTTATTAAGCTGCAAGACTAATACGGTTCACTAAATGTATTCAATTGGATAATAACGAAGTCTGTTCTTGACTGATATAAGACAAGTCGGAAAGAGCGTCCTTGTTTTTATTGAATAAGAAATGTTTTGGGTGCTTGTATTAAACTCGCTATATTTTTGTTTTGATGGTGATAAAGGGAAGGGTCAGACCTTTGATCAAGAATATACTAGACTAGCTTTTACCTACGACTTCGTACGCGTATATCCCGTTGTTTCCCGTTCCCGTTACAATTTCTCGTTCCCTATATATAGCTATGTATAGCTTTCCAGAATGTGGCTTTCATATGCAAAAAAATATCCGTTTAGTAGATCCAGAGATAACCCCCTACAACCTCACAAACTCACAAACTTTACCTCTTTATAATATTAGTAGGTATAAATTAAAAAAATACGTCGCAAAAATATCCACGTTTGCACACACACACATACAATTTATTTATAATTGACACTATGAATCGTAGAAACCAGCTTAAAAACATCAACAACCTTACCTACTTGACTAAAACCGTTCTGCTCGAGCATAAAGTTTAATTACGATTAAAATATATTTGTATATGAGACCTTCTGTCATCGAATCTATAGAGACTTCAAATTAACAGTTTATAAATAACTACAATATAATTTTTATTCTGAAATAATACTTAACACTTAACAAATAACATTCAAAACATACAAAGACAAATCTGTCCTACACTATTTTAAAATTCAAAACAATTGGAACACACAGATTTGAAGTAAGATCACTAACGTATTTGTGTTCTTATTTTTCCTGCCGTTTTTGAAGTCTTAATCGGGAATTTAGGGTATTCTCGATCCTTCGATCGAGAATACCCTAAATTCCCGATTAAGACTTCAAAAACGGTCAGACTATACTTATCGTAATGTTTAACTCTGCGGAGTATTTTCGTAACACTATTGATGGCAATGCTTTGTGAAATCGATTATGAATATTCAAATAATCATGTAAAAATATCAAAACTATTGAGTGAAAGGAATTCTATACCCGTATAAAATTTCGCAGATTTAAGGGTGGGACCCAAAACCAGTGCGTAGTTAGTCGCCCTCGAGGTAATATATTATCATTCAGAATTACTAGTAAGATTATTATTTACATAGACAGCAAATAGTACGGTTCTGAATGTGTTTATTCTAGTTCACTTTAGTCTGGCTGCTATTTAAATTACTATTCATATATGTAGGTACAGCAAATTATGAAAATAATTTCATAGCTAGCCTTCCATGCCATCTTTGGACGACATTTTAAATATCCATTTTCATCACTACATAGTCACAATCACTACATAGTATAAAACAAAGTCGCTGTCGCTGTCTGTCCGTCCCTATGTATGCTTAAATCTTTAAAACTACGCAACGAACTTTCAAGCGGTTTGTTTAAATAGATAGAGTGATTCAAGAGAAAGGTTTATATAAAATACATACATAATATTGTAGAGAAACACTGATAAATTTAGAGGTTTCTAATGTGACGTCGTAAATAACACATTTTTTTGCGATTACATTGCAAACGCTGGCTGAACCCCACGAGATAAATCAAAAAAACGTACGACAGTATTTTACACCTTAAAAAGTTCAACAAAAAGTCCTCGATGGTATATGTCTATCTCTTAAGGATAACCCACAATAACCTTTTTTTAGACTTTACATTTTACGGGAGAAAGTGACTTATTTACGAACTGATTTTAAGCAATGCAGCATTAATCTTTATCCATTTAATATATATCAATATGGCTCTTTACAGCATTTAATTTAAGTGAATATTTCCGAAGATATTACAGATTTAAAATGCAGGGACATGGCGGTGCGGCGGTACTAGCCCAGCCGGCGCGCGGCGGCGCGTTGTATTGTCTTATGACAAAAAAAATCTGTTAACGTTGTTTAAAAGGACATTCTGTAGTAGGTAGGTATATTTAGTATCAGCATTGCACATTTGCACCCGTGCGAAGCCGGGGCGGGTCGCTAATTTAATTATAAACTGTTCCTACCTCAACTTTGAAATTAATGCATATTTATAAAAGCGTGTAAGCCTACTCATAACAATTACTACGATTACTACGACGTAATAATTGCTAAGATCAGTTGCAGAAATCTTATGACATACCTACCCATAAAAACAATTCCGGAGTCGGGATTTCATTTCAATCATATTACAAAGAAAAATCGATTCTGATAATAATACTGTCTCTTGAGGCAAGCCATGTCTCATATAGGTATAACGTACACGCTAATCTTCAAAAGCTTTCAGATACGTAAAGTATTAATACTCGTAAATCTCCTGGAGATTCCTGAATATTGTACTCATTCAAATAAAACTTTGTAAACAGCTGTAGCTCTTTTCCTATGCTCCATTCCATAGGAACCGTTCTTTATTCCAGTATTTCCTATTAAAGTCACCCATAATGTAGCTTTTTATCAGAAAAATATCTTTGTAATCGAATCCAGAGATTCATCATCATCTGCCTAGCCTCTTCGCAACTACTGTACTAACTACTGAATACCAGTCTTTTACGTGGAGCGGCTGTCTACCAGACCTCCACAACCCATTAAATGGGTAACACGGTAGGTACTTCTTGGCAAGACCGGAGTCAGATAATGACAATCTGTAATGACTGCCAAAGATCTACAGCCGGGATCAACGGCTTAACGTGCTTTCCGAGGCACGGAAGAATCATGATATGTTAAGATGGTCACCCATCCACAGACCAACCCCAGCAAGCGTTGCTTAACCTTAAAGATCAATCTGTGTGGCTGTTATTATCTATTTAGCCACGAGCTATCGAATCCAGAGATAAAATTTTACAAACAATTTATTTTAACCAACACTATTATCTATTTATTATTGTCTATTGTCCCACTGCCGGGCAAAGCCACACAATTCGCCGCTACCACAATTTTCCAACGTTCTTTGTATTTTACCTTCTCTAGCCAATCGTTCAGGAAGGCGTAGGAGCGTAACGTTACAAAAATTTATCTATATTATCCATTCTATAATCCCGACTTCCCTTCTAATATTATAAATGCGAAAGTAACTCTGTCTGTCTGTTAAGCTTTCACGCTAAAACGTCTGAACGGATCGTCATGAAATTTGGCAGATATATAGCCTGGGATATGGAGAAGGACATAGGCTGAGACTTTTTTCAGCGATAACCGACAACCTGCGGTCGGAGCCGCGTGCAAAAGCTAGTTTCAAATAAAGAAAGTGTCTGTCTGTGATATCGAAACAGCAGCTTCTTACTAAACTAAATGCATACTTATGAATGTACACAACGTGTAACAGAATAAACGCTGAAAAGGGGTCATTATACTCATTATTATAAGCAACTTTTATTATGGGATCAACACAAAAAACGCGAAAAAAGAAACGACATAATATTGATATGCACATTACTCGACAAAATGTACTGAACAGCAATTTTTTTTTTGTCACGATTTCGGGTTTGGTCCCATAGCAAAAGTGGTTCATAATAATGAGTACAATTATCCCTTTTAAGGTATCGCGTTTATTCTGTTGCACATTGTATACGTACGATATCTACTAAATTATTAAAAAAAAATTGTCCGTGTGTTTGTTCTGGTTAGTCTTCGAAACTGCTGAAACGATATTCAGCAGATAGCTGATGTAACATGGAGTAACGTAGATGACTTTTTATTTTAGAAAGCGGATTCGGGTTCCGTGCAAAAAAAAATCCATGAAAATACTTTACACGCGGGCCAAGTCGCGGGCAGTAGCTATTTATTTATTAAACAAATTAAAGAAAAACCTTAATAAAATATTACAGTTCAAACTCATAGTACCTAAGACTAATGGTTATGCAGATTTAACGTATCACATTTCCTCCCCATCTTGTTTATTAATTAGCAAAATCACCTTGAATATCCCTTAGCTCCGATAATAATTTTATAATTACGTCAGACTCCTGTTACGTGCGAAACAATAGACGCCCTAATTAATACCAGATGACGACCAACTATTTATAGCAAACTTATGATCCGTGACCTATTAGCTTTTAACGGTCATTCCTATTTCAGAGTTTGGTGCAGGAGACTGAAATAGAAAATATTGATTTGTTGGTCAAAAAGAGGGCCACATACGCAGTCTTTTTTTCTACTAAAAAAAATACTAAAATAAAATTGACAATTTGATTGAGTCGAGAGAAAGAAATCAGTATTCAAATGCCTTCAATTTTAGATATCATTGTATTATGAAAAATCTCAGACTACAATAGTAAGAGTACCTAATAGTAGTATTTTGTAAGAAACATGAATAGAAATTGACAGTTCTGAAATGATTTTTTAGTCAACAACGGTGACGACTTGAAAAAGAAATAACTTTCAGAACCAATGCAAAATAGTTTTGTTTCAAAATAAACAGAAAATAATTGGGAATGAGGGAGACCTTGGGAAAGAAATCCAAGAGGTGAAAGGCTTACCGAGTCGAAGCTCCAAAGTCTTGAGCATCGATGCCGAGTTCCTAGTCTGTCAGTTTTCTATCGGTTGCATTTTGAGGAGTGTGCGACGGAATTGCATAGTTTAATTCCGCCAAGCTCGTTCCATCATCGGACCATAAGACGTACGAAGGTGCGCCACCGGTACACGGTGGACATCCCACCCACAAATGATCAAAACGTTTTGGAAACACAATCAGTTCAACAACGGTGACGACTTGAAAAAGAAATAACTTTCAGAACCAATGCAATAGACTTAAATTAAATAAATAATAATTAAAAATAAATTAAATAACGTTAATTGTTTTTTGTCATAAAAAGTTTATTTTCAGCAGCATATACGGGTCAGAATCAAGCTTCGATCACGGTAGATTTTCCACTTCATATTTTTGTGTGCACAGAAAAGCAAAACAAAGTAAGCCTTCAAAAACTATAATATTTCCTTCCTATATTCATATTTTCTGGCGAAACAGGAAATATTCACATTCCTGCAAGGTGTCCAATTCGCATCCCATGTCACGTTTTTGACATAGGTAGATAGGAAATAATGTTTAGGGAAATAATATTCATATGAGTTATTTAGGCCTTTGCCAGACGATCCGTTTTTCTGACCGACAACAGACTTGCTGAATAACCGACTATATAATTGGGTAGTCGAACTGTTGGTCTTCAATATAACGATAGCGGGTTTCTGCAAAGAAATTAACCGCGCGTCACAAAAATTAATCAATTAAAAATTAATCGATACGATTGGTTTTTAGGGTTTCAAACATCGTATAAAAAACCGGCCAAGTGCGAGTCGGACTCGTGCACGGAAGGTTCTGTACCATTATCTATAAAAAAAACGGCAAAAAAATCACGTTTGTTGTATGGGAGCCCCACTTAAATATTTATTTTTTTCTGTTTTTAGTATTTGTTGTTATAGCGGCAACAGAAATAAATCATTTGTAAAAATTTCAACTGTCTAGCTATCACGGTTCATGAGATACAGCCTGGTGACAGACGGACGGACAGCGGAGTCTTAGTAATAGGGTCCCGTTACGGAACCCTTAAAAACGCAACCCTTATAGGATCAGTTTTGTGTCTATCTGTCTGTCCGTCCATCTGTCATAGCCAATTTGCTCCAAATCTTCTTAAGGTTAAAGTTTTTTCTGAAATCGATGAAAATTGCCTTTTATCTCGGCAACAACAGAACCTAATATTTAAAAAAAAAACGATATTTCTTTTTTTTAGACTTTGGAAATCTTTAAGAAGCATACGATTTTAAAGTGACATAAAATTATGATTCTTTCGGAAACCTTTGCGCGCGAGTCCAACTTGCTCCTGTCAGTTTTTTTTATTTTCCATTCACAACAGCTAACGTGCATTCGACAGTTTGTCGCATCAAAGCGATAATTTTCGTTCTGGGAACATGGCAGGGCCTCAGTCTCGTATGCAGGATTTCTTGGTAAACGGGTGTCAGTTGCACTCACTACGATGTGTTTAACTTAATGTAGTACATTATACTGTTGGTCGTGTACACCACAGGGCCACACAAATTAAATTGTTCCTTATTCTCTACTTAGATTGATGACTTGCTTGACTGCGGCTGACACCCGGACAAATGAGACCAATCAACTATGCGTTTGTTAAAAGTTTTAAATGTAACGATGCTGTTACTGAGTTTTGTTTCTATATAATGTTGTCAGCAAGTACGTATAGGACGTTAAATATCTTATATCTGACTTCGTGGCGTTTTCATACAAACACTTCATCACCTCGATGTACCGATAGTCGATCTGGCACCGTTGGAGAGACTGCAGCACAGCCCAAGTCTCGATCGAATCGAAGGCTTTCTCGTAGTCCACAAACGCTAAGCAGAGGGGCAGATTATACTCTTCGGTCTTCTGTATAACCTGCCGCAGCGTGTGTATGTGGTCTACAGTGCTGAAGCCTTTTCGGAATCCGGCTTGTTCGGGGGGCTGGAAGTCGTCAAACCTGCGTGCGAGACGGTTTGTGATGACTCTGGAAAACAGCTTGTAGACATGGCTCAGAAGTGAGATGGGCCTGTAATTCTTAAGCAGGGCATTGTCGCCCTTTTTAAAGAAGAGTACCACCAAACCGCTGCTCCACGCTTGTGCTCTCTAACTTCACTCGCGTGTAATTCGGAAATTATCTTATATAGGGAATATATTTGTTCCCACAGTCCTGGAGTAATATAAAAAGTATCCTATGTTCTAATCCAAGACATGGTCTAGCAGTGCGCCAAGTTTTATCCAATCCGTGTAGCCGTTAAGCCGTAAACGGTTAACAAACAAACAAACTCACTTCCGCAATTTTTTTATGGGGTGTTGCTCGACTTGGAAAACCTATCTAACGTTTATGACAAGAAAACAGCGGATCATTTGCATAAACAAATACTAAGAAAGGTTGGCACAACAGGAGAGAAGCCGACACTCAGCAATGGTTAGAACACAGTTGGTTACGAGGATAACAGATAAAAATTACTCTGTACTATAGGTACACAGATCTCTCAAAGGTTTCCCAGTACATTATCAATCCAGATACCTTACTATGACGTTATACAACCCCCAGATATCGCTATAAACATCGATACGAATTTTTACACTGATAATATCGCGCAAGCAATTACTTATCCCACTTAATTTGACCACAACAACATTATATTGCCCACTGTGTTGTTACACAGTGGGCAATATAATGTTGTTGTGGTCACTCAAACATTCAACATCTAATTTAAATAATAATAATAATAATAATCACTTTATTATCAGGCAACTGAGGCCCATAGATAAAATACACACAGCTAAATTAAACAATAATATAATAAACTAATACATAATTACTACTACACACGTTAAGTTGACGGCGTCATGTTTCGCTGCGTGGTGTCGCGTAATCGACCTCGGAAACGTCGAAATACGACACCTTTCGGCCAAAAGTCCTCTTTCAAGAAGGTCTGTAGATGGTGGGTTGGAACTCGTACCACGAACGACGTAAAGTTGATGCTGTGGCGCGAATCCAACCTTTCGACCCTCAGAGTCCAGTTGGTCTTCACTTTCAAATACTGCACGACTTCCTCAATCTTTGTGGAGTAATGCAGACGCGAAATGTACAGCTGCGTCGTGGGCACAGCAGGGCGTAGCAGCATGTTGGGTCCACTCGGTGCGGTACCGCACTGGTTACGAGTCAGGCTGAACCAAATAGTTGTTTCATCTGTGGATTAAGGATGGTATCACACTGTCGTTTAGGCGTACGCGACTCTTAAACAAAACAACATCATCGAAAACTGCGCCTCAGGGTCCTCCTGTCTTTCCCGCGGATGTCTCGCGGATTATAACGCCCGACGTATGCTAGTCTGTCCCAGGCTTTAGGAACACACACATTGTTTTGTGGGCTAAACCGTGACGTGTAATCTATTCTTGTTTTATTTAGATGGACAGTGATTAACGCATCTGCACTCAATGTCAAACGGTCATACAATATTTTAGTGGATTTTATTTTGTTTATTTCACACATGTGTGAATGGATGGAATATGGTATGTAACAGATGTCCGTTTTAACGTTTAATTCATTGTATCATGTATCTTCATGCTATATCGCCTTCCGGCTGAGCAGAATTAGCTTGATTGTAGGCGCATGAATGATGCGCAAATATTTTATGCGAATGCATGAAAAAAAGTGCAAATTCTTCTCTAAAATATCGATGAATCAATGTCTATGACTGCCTGTATAACAATGCATATCTTGTAGATCTTTTGTATTGAAACAAAATAATGCTTAAATGAAATATTAAATATCTCGCGAATTTGCCATCTCATATAAGAATCTGCTTTATAAATTTCAATCTGACAGCAAAATCAATGCATATTTTTATCTCACAACAAAACGGAAAAACAATGCAGCAACCATCAGTTCAGTAAAATGATACGACAAACAACAATACTATGTTTAACAAACAACACTTGTATGGCATAGCAGCAATATAATGGGGCTTAATTGAAAGACATTGCGGCGCGACGATAGTTTATGTCACTTTAATAATACTTGTCGCGACAGGCAACTCGTCGCAAGTGTCGATAGTGAAGCGACTAATTATGGAATTATTAGTCTGGCGATACGGTTTTGGAAAGGAATATTATTTATTTAATAAACATACCGATAAGATGGTCTCAGTTGAAATAACTAGTTATGTATTTATCTGCTAGTAAGAAATAAGTTATTCAACAATTTATATCATTGTCGCAGAGAAGAAAATTTGAGAAACGAGAAGTTGTGGCTTTGATTACGAATAAGTAGTTTAGGTCCATTCTTTTTTTTACTCATGACTAGCTTTTTCCCGTGGCTCCGCCTGCATGGATGTCAGTTATCGCGTAGCCTATGTCTTTCTGCATGTCTAGGCTACATATTTGCCAAATTTCATGACGATCCGTTCAGCCGTTTTAGCGTGAAAGCGTAACAAACAAATATATACATATAAATAGTTAGGAAATGGATTCCTAACTATTTATATATATATTTACATTACATGTCGAATATTCTGCCAATGTCAAAAGTAAATTGAAAAAGTGTGTGCAACGACTGAAAATTTAATAGTAGTTTATGCAACGACCATATAAAAAAGGTAATTAAAACACGAGTGTGGGTTTATCACACGAGGCGTAGCCGAGTGTGATAATAGCATCACACGAGTGTTTTAATACCTAATTATATGCCGTTGCATACACTATTTTATCTTCACTCATACAGTTGAAATAAAATAAGTGGAAAAATAGTTTAGTCCAATATGGCGGATATTCTCATTGCGTATTCGAATGACTGCGCAGCGCGCTCATACATAGACAAAGATAAAAGCTGGCTCTTGACTTAAGTCAATGAGCCCGCGCCAAAAATTAAAAACAAAAAGTGTGCTATAAAAGTTAAAAAGTTATTTTATGATGCAGTTGTTTAAAAATCGAAGGAAAATGTTGAACTGTAATGGTTTTTTTTTTAAATTTTACCTATCCACGAAAAAAAAGTACGTGTTTATGCATTCGTTTTTGAACTCATATTTGGAACATTACGTTGTGAGTGTAGATAAAATAAGAAAAAAATTAAGGCGGTGCAAATAATTTATGTCATTATAATAATACTTTGGGTGACAAGCAACTTGTGGCAAGTGTCGATGTTGAAGTGACAAATTATGGAACGATTAGTCTGATGATACGTTGTTAGAACGAAATATTTTATGAGTAGCTGTAGCCTATTTGTTGAATATCTGATGGTCTTATTAGATAAGTGACCAGTTACTTGTAAGAGGGGAACTGCTAATAGAGGTGCTTAGTGGAAAAGTTATGTCGACGTCAAAACAGAAAATGAAAGGAAAGAAAACTTGTGACTTTGATAAATATATTCCTATCATGATGCTTTTTTAGAAAAGTTGCCATAGGTAATCCTTCGAGGAATCTGATAATTAATTAGATATTAAATGAATACTTATTAGTCGGATGACAAAGCAGATCCTTTTTTAAAAATCAATTTCATTTCCGGGCAATAGAAAACGACTTCCTATTTGATGTCATGTGTTTGATGGTTTCCCTGAATTAAAAAAAAATAATACTTTTTTGGTAAGTGCCTATTCATCAGAAAATAAACACAGCGTTATTGACAAGAACCCTCCACATTTAAATCTTTCGCTCATTTTATAGGTTTTTTCCATTTGAACCATAAAAATAACGATAGGGCTTCACCCCCCGATGTTTTCCATGTGCTAATTCCTACACTTGGGAGAAATAACATTAAATCGTAGTGGTTTGCCCCGTTTCCAATGCTTTTCCACTAACGAACCGATAATTTAGGGGGAGTAGAGAAGAAAACTTGGGATTTACATTATTTTTGTTCGATTTTCCCCTGTTTTGGTCTGCCACAGCGAAATGTATTTGTTCGCGGTTCTATGTGAAAGGTGAAATGGGAAAATAAGGATGATTAACTGTTTGGCTGAAGGCAAACAACTGGCCTTGCTTTTAACGCAAATGTTATCTTGGACTGGACTTGCATCTCGTTTAAAAATAAAACCTCTTAGGACCAATTTCACCAATGAAATTGAACGCGATCAGCGAAAACCTCGCTTATGAGCTGTCAGTCATTATTTTTCTATGGAATATTTACACTGACAGCTCTTGAACGCAGTTTAGATGTACTGATCGCGTTCAGTTTAATTGGTGAAATCCGCTCTATATCATCATTGTACAGACCTCTCCAATCACAAATGCCATTAATCTCGATCATCGGTACCTTTCTTTCAGCTTTTATCAGTCACCCTGTAAAGACACTCTTAACAGTTAAAAAAATCAGGCAAGTGTACTAATATTTAGGTACTTTTGCATCAAGTTACATCACTAGCAATACTTTCAATCAACTGTTATCCAGGGATCACCTTGAACAGTGTCCCACTTCCATTTTCACCACCTAGCATAAATTGCCTAATTGGTTCGTTAACCGACATTTTGCCCGACAAAAATAGTAGGTCTGACGTCAAAACAAAACAAAAGGAAGTGCTAAATAAAACTTTTGCTCCTTATTTAAGTTTATAACGCCTTCAATTATTCCGACCTTGCATTGCTTGAAAGACATGAGAATATGACACGAATTTATGTTATTCATTCACTGCTTTGTTAAAATGACATAAAAACCGTCATCTTTGACTTTAGCAGTGATGTAAGGGACTTTAATCTTGAGATCTGTCATTTTGTTGCATCTATTTGCATGTGTATTGTGTTTCAGACTTCAGCGTAATCTGGTTAACTGCATAATAGCGTACTTGGAATGTAATTGCATGACTGTACTCGTTATAAAATAGTTTCATCATGTCATCTAATAATGGTGTGTAAACGTTTATAGAACTTATTATTTAGATTTACCTACGTAAAATTATTTCTACGTAGAATTTACTTCGTAGTCGTAGAAGACCTTTCGGTAGTTGTAGAAGACGTTTTGGTTCCATAAGAATGGAATCGAAACGTAGTCGCTCACATGGGCATCATATGAGCGAAAATCAGTCACCAAAAAGGCAATGGAGAGGGCAATGCTCGGGGTTTCCTTGCGTGATCGAATCAAGAATAATGATATCCGCATGAGAACCAATGTTACCGAGTTAGGCCGAAGGATTGCCAAAGTAAAGTGGCAGTGGGCACACTGCTCGCAGAACAGATGGTCGATGGGGCTGAAAAGTTCTGGAGTGGCGATCTCGTACTGGAAGACGCAGCGTTGGAAGGCCTCCCACAAGGTGGACCGATGACCTGGTGAAGGTCGCGGGTAGCCAATGGATGCGAGACGCACAGGACCGATTGTTGTGGCGACACTTGGGGGAGGTCTATGTCCAGCAATGGACGCCTGTGGACGTCGGTTGATATGACGATGATGATGATAAGTCTTAGATAAATAGATACAATAAAACGTATTGTACTATATCACAATTTTAACAAAATTTATATTGCTAATTCTATGAATACATTGACGGGCGAGCTGATAACGAAATCTATTAGGCAAAGTTTCAATGGACTAAACGAAAAGAGTTATTTTGATTTCATTTCATTCATCATGGCATTTTTTTATTCATCTATTTTCCAAAAATTTATCGACTGTTGTCTGTTCTTGAATTCGATACCATTTCATAGACTATCTCTCATGATTTTCTAGTAACTAAATCCGCTTTTAGACCTAGACCCGAGGTAATTTTTTATTTAAAATTCTCTACTCATTGAAGTTGTTTATTAATCTTAGCCAAGAGTTTGAGTACCTCTATAAATTCTAGAGCCAAAGCAATTAAAGCAAGTAAACTAATTTTACACATACTGACTCTATTTACTCTTAAAATTGAAGTGGTTTTGTTTAT
Source organism: Melanchra persicariae (assembly GCA_947386135.1). Lineage (NCBI taxonomy): Eukaryota > Metazoa > Arthropoda > Insecta > Lepidoptera > Noctuidae > Melanchra > Melanchra persicariae. Next base: position 8,168,150 of record OX376659.1, read on the forward strand.
AAAATTACGGTTTACTACGAGATGATTAAATTTTATGTTTCGTTTACAAGCATGTTCGTTACTAAGCGTCGGATCATCAAAACGTTTTTTGTTTACATTGTTTGTAGGTCATTAATGTTTACGGCAATTAACTTTAATTGTTTTTAACGAGATATAATTAGTTGGAAATCCAATGTGTTCATAAGCCCAGTTATGTTAGGGCTGAAAGTAATTGTAAAAGAAAATTCAAAGCTAGATTTTGATTAGTTTTTTAAACCCAGTAATTGGTGTGTGAAACATTTTTCATTTTGGAGTTTTAATTTAAGTCCTGGACCGATGACCTGGTGAGGGTTGCGGGTAACCGATGGATGCGAGACGCACAGGACCGGTTGTTGTGGCGACACTTGGGGGAGGCCTATGTCCAGTAGTGGACATCTTTCGGCTGATATGATGATGTTGATGATGAATTTAAGTACTTATAAAATACGGGAAAGCGCAGTTGCAGAATATGGCAAAGCGACGTGCTTTAGACAGGCTATTTCAATTAATCACTGCATAGATTTACGTTTGCACCATCTTGGCTTGGCTGTTCTAAATTCGTAGTCTCTATAGCTTAGTCTCTCGAAGTCTAGTCTGGATTATTTGAATTGTTTTTTACCTACCTATGCAATACTTTTCAATCCCGACAAAACTAACGTAACGATTAATGTTTGTAAAATTTCTCTATCTGAATTAGCTTTAAAAAATCCACGATAAAAAAACAGGGCTGAAGGCATAGCACAAATGTTTTTGACGTATAAATAAATATAAATAAAAAAATATATAAATAAAATTTTACTGTAACTAGTCGCTTCGCACATTATATTTATTTTAATTGGATACAATATTCATATTTTTGTATGATTCAAATTGTGTAGGTATGTCGCATAAACCAAAATACTATGGGGTTGTAGTTTTTTTTGTGTACAAAATTCACTTACGTTATCGATACTGTAACGTTACTCAGTTTTAGTAAATATTTTTTTTATTCTATGAAACCATACATCTGTTGAATAACTCTAATGACACTCCCAATAACATCGTTAGCAACATTGAATAGACTCTTTCAATACGACTCCCCTTATATAAGCCTTCGCTATTGATTACGCCGAGGGCCGAGACACAGGTTGGTCACAATTTTCGGCCACTACGTCAATTTCATCTGATTAGTCGTCTGTGGGGATTCTACCTAATAATATCGTACAACACAAATAATGACTTCGTGGAAGCTTAAGGTGTCTTTGATGTAAAGAATAAAATCTTTGGATCTACTCTGAAATATTTTGTCATTACGAAACGAATGTATTTATTCAATCTTATAGAAAAGTAGGTACTTGAAAATATCTATACTTAATGGTCTAAAATTGCCAACTCTCTTTAGCAAATTGTGTGTATTATTGCTCGTTCCTGCTTTGTATGAAAGATAATATATCTTTGTCAAATTACTGAAAAACTTATCTGTGAACATAACTTTGATCAGATAATTATCATCTCCATCCGTATCATTGACTTCTCTCACATCTTTTTCATTCGTAATAAAACTTTTCACATTACACAGAACTTGTATGATTTTTGTGGATAATATTTAACTGCGATCAAATCCCGCCTTACGACAAACTCGACTGATCCGATAAATGAACTTATATAAAAGTTTAATATTACGTTACGCGTCGAAAGCGCGGGATTGCGATCTTTCCCGACGACTGACTTTTGGCAAAGTTAAATAAGCTACGCCATGAGAAAACTCCGCCAATCTACCTCGTCAACTATAAGTAGGTACGGTTTTCTTTAATATGCAGGTCTTTTGTGTGGTTTTAATTGGTAGGTACGCTGATTTCATTTAATTGTCTACTTGATTCAGTATTTAGTTCAATTACAAGCCTGTAGTTATTGCGAAATTGTGAAACTTTATTGGAATCTAAATCAAGAATTATTTTATCGGTATATGAATACGAGTTCTATATGTAACCATTTCTAACAACAGACAACCTTCAAATTGTCTTGGATACAACTAGAAAGTTTTCGTTGTTCTTCAGACGCTCGACATGTGCAGACTTAAAATAACGTCCTTGGACTATTATTCTATTATGTGATTTAGGTAATAATGCTTTGTGTCGTGGAGAATTTAGTCTTTTTTCTGGTATTAGACGTGGTAGGTTTCGTTCACTACCTTTATCATCGTTATCATCATCCACAAGCTGTGGATGTACATAGCAATGTGCGAAGTCGGGCTGTAGTCCATCAACCAACTTTGCACAGCTGTGCAAGGTTGGTTGTTGTCCCTCTGTTTTCTGTGCCTATCATGAAGCTCCTGTGTCACCTTTATCCACGTCAAAGTCATCTACATGTCCATGTCATGCTCCTGTGTCACCCATATCGCTGCCGGTTGACCAAAATTCCTTCTGCCTGCCCTTGGATTCCACTCAGTCACCGCCTTACTCCACCTGTCATCACCGTGCCATGTATCCTGCCCAACTTTGAGATCCATAGCTCGTTTTCTATTATCACGATCGTTATAGTGATTATTACTTTAATAATGCTTTTTATTTCTTACAGATTGTTCAGCCTGTTTCAAAGAGAATCAGGTTAGCAACAGGAGTGTAACTACAGGCAGTACTTTCTATGAGGAGTGCTGTTGTTTGGAACCAGGTTACACGGTGAAGGACTTGCTATGGCTGGATCCCTACAACAATGTTATTGTGGGGTATGCGATATGTTTAATACTTTACCAAAATAGTACCTGAAAACTTTTAACTTCTCTTTGCCCGTCCCAAAAGAGTAAGATCAAATTTGCAACAGATCAATGGATAAAAATATTATTATTGAATGTTAAACTAGAAATTATAGTATAAGTAGTAGGTACTTAAATTATGTTAGTTAAGATGACATTAAGTGAAACCTTATATTTGATTTAAAACTAACTGTGTTTTTTTCTTTTGAAGCTTCTTCTTTTAACAATAAATACCTATCTACTGAGTACATTCTATTTTCACCACTATCAGTAAACAATAACATAATCTAAGATACATGACAGTAATGTTATGGATTTTTCGTTTCGTCTATCCTTTTTGCTGTCAAGTCCTAAATAAGTACATTGTTTCCACAAGACCAGGTACAGATTCAAAAGTGTTCATCGAGGAGCAGATTGGCTGCATTTCTCTACACATTCCGAGTACCAGCAAGACGTTAGCAGGAGCATACCGATGCGTCACCACCGTCGAAACAGCACAGCACTGGCAAATTCATAATTTAGATGTGTTTGGTAAGACTTGCTACAATTTCAATTCACATTCATCATCTCTTGAAAGCTGATTAATAACAACGGATAATTACAATTTAAGTAGGTACTTAGATTGTAATTATCCGTTGTTAAACGTAGGTACATGTAACGTATTTGAGAATATTATAATAGGTATAAAAGTCACTGTCTAAAGCCTTATAAATAAATACTTATCAGTTTGAAGCCTTACCATAATATGCCTACTGAAGATTTTTATTACACTTTTAAGTGTTTAACGAAATAATATATTAATTAAATATGTGCATTCACAGATCCGTTATACTTTTACGGGACTAAAAATAATCAGAACTTGGTCCTCAATAAAAATTCTCAAATAACTTGTCAAGCTATGGGAGCTACGCAACCTCTTATCAGGTGGTACAGAGGAAAAGATGATCAGAATGAGGTAAGAAATACACACCACTATTACAGACATCATTCAGAGCTCTACTGCTGAAAGGCTATTTCTAATCATAGCACAACGACCTATTCTGTACTTGTCAGTTTTCTCATTCAGCGGATTTCGGTGACCTTCACCAGCCGGACCATCATGAGGGTGGTACACATATTAAAATACACGAGTGTTAATAATTAAGTCCTCAACAAGCTTAAAAGGTATATCTTAGCTATCCTTGAACTTAGATTTTGAGCAGCCTTTATGCAGAAAGTAATGCCCAGCCGTACACGGACTGCTTCAAGCAGTCGGTCTCAACTGCTTGAAGCAGTCCGTGTACGGCTGGCCTAATAGGTAACCCTATTAATTTCTGCAAAATGCTGCTCAAAATGCATGGCAGAAGTCTGGCCAACTGTTGGTTGATGAAATATTCGATTTCTAATAGCCTGTTGATGATGCCTTAGGGCCACTCATTTCCTTTTGGCATAGCTATTAAACCGATGAGAGTTAAATTAATTAATTTATAAGCTAGAGATAGCTGTTCCTGGTTTGGCTGTTTGTGTATCTGAGTTTACATGTTTGTAATAGAACCCACGATACAGGAGAAATTCATAATGTGGAGCAACGTTAAAAAAAGTTACTTTTCTTAACTTCACTAGCTTCCATAATTATAATACCACTGTATCACCGTAGGAAAAAAAAACGTTTACGTTGGGTTTGTCCACAACATCTCTTTATTCATTGCAGATATTCAACGACACAGCTAAATATGAAATCACGCATGAAGGGCTGCTAGTAAAGAATGTTAAAAATGATGATGAAGGGATATACAAGTGTTCAGCATCAGTATTAACAACTGGAGAAGAAGTTGAGATAGATATAGAAGCCAAGGTAAACACTTCACGCATATAACTTGAAAAGTAACTGTTAATACCGAAATGGAAGAAATAATAACTCAGACGTTATCATACTCTGTCCTCTTCCAAATTCAGTAATAGTTAACGATATACTGTTTTTTGAACAGGTAATGACACCACCAAGAATCACAGAACTGTCAGCCAGTCCAGAGGCAATTTTGGCTACAGGAGAAACTTTGATGATACAGTGCATAGCCGAGGGATGGCCTGAACCTATTCTGGAATGGAAGAAAATAGGAGAATCGGTAAGAATATTACAATTTTAAAAAACTGTGCAGAAAAGAGAGTCCTGTCCTCCTCAGAGAGGACAAAATAAAGACATTTGAGTAGAGGAAACGTACGGTACCTATAGGTATTATGTAAATAATGTAGGTTGAGATAGTGGTCAAGCCCGTGCCTATCAATAATAAAAATAAAAAAAAACCTATAGTTACTAAACTCACAATTTATGTAAGTATAGAAAGATTTATTTATTGGCATACAATTTATGTACAAACAAATTGAGGCGGCCCTGACTCCTGTGCTAGGTGTTATAGGAATCAGTCTTCTCCCAAATAATAAATGATTAAATGCATTCCGCATAAGATTTTTTTACGAATTACAATAAAAATTAAATAAGTAAGAATATTATTATTTCAATAAAAAAATCTAAAATAAAATATTAAATGTAAATTGAAATTAATAGAAAAATAAACTTAAAATTAAAACAATTAATTAATCACATTGTCATTCTGAACGAGTTAGTGTGAAGAGTAAGGAATGTGTGTATGTGTGGCGTGTGTGTGGAGTTTAAATGAGAAGGTGTACATGTGTTTCAGAATCAACATGGCGTAAGATAGCTTGTTGTTTGGTGGGCACTTTGATTTAAGTGTCTTTTTAGAGGTAGGTGGACCGTTAGAGGTCCACCGGCGCGACAGTAGTAAACCTTTATTAAATCTGAGGGCTCACGTACCTTAAAGTCACTTAGGACTCATTGTAGTCATATAACTCGAACGAACCATAAAAGCAAGTGTGTGTACTTTGCAAGTACTTACGGAAAGGTTAATAGCGAGAGAAAAAGTCGACTGATGGTAATTGAGGTGCTGCTGTAGTCTCGAGATTTCTTTAGAAGTTATTCGCGGAGAATAGTTTGAAGAAGTTATTCATAGTTAGAATTTAAATTGTGCCTATTGTTTGACAAGATTTGTCAGATAAGAAAATTCTAGGTCTCGCAAATAAGTTTCAAAGGTACTCTTTAGTTGAAATTCTTAAAAAAAAACTTTTTTTTAGAGCCCGGCAAACAAGACTGTTAGTTGGACGCAAACTAACGATACTATACGTTTTAAAAGCATAACACCTGAAGACGCTGGGACATACGAATGCATTGCTAAAAACGATGCTGGAATCTCTAAGAAGCAAATCACTATTGTGGTAAAAACACTTTAAGTTATTAACACTGTAATTAATAGTACTAAAACATCAGACTTATCCCAAGCACGTAAAATAGCATAGAAAATTTTCAAAGGATACATATAAGATGTAATCCACTGTAAGTTTATAATTACAAGGTCTCCTTTTATTTCTTCAGGTACTAATACCACCAGAGATCTTAGAATTCACTAATAAAACGGTATTGGAAGGTACATTGTTACCAATAATTTGTAATACAACAGGCTTGCCAGCACCGGAAGTGAACATCACCTATGAAGGAAGGAGTTTGGAAGGGGAAAGGTTTGTAAAATTTTCATAATGGTAGAAAATAAATTAAAAAAATTAAAGGCAATTTTGAGTCGAAACGGTCTGAAAGTGTTGCTGGATTTTATAAGATAGATTTAATAAATAATACAATTACAAATTTTTATTTGTTTCAGGGACACGGAACATGAAATCGAAATAACCAACTTCAAGACATTCAACGTAACCAGATTTAGGGAAGGATTTTACATATGCAACGCAACCAATGATGGTAAGCCAACTAATTTAAAACTAAACAAGACATTCCATGCATTTTAAAGTATGTCAAATATAACATAGCTTTAGACATCTTGCATAGTATGGGAGATCATCAATATTGACAAAAGTGAAAATTCATAAGTTTTTTTCAATATAATTGACTGTAACAACTGAATAACATCCAATACAGACTTCTTTAAGGAGGATTTACAAATGATTGACTTTATTCATTGATTTAGTAAAAGAGTAGCCATAAATACAGTTGTAGAATTCCTATGTAGAAAGGTTTTACGGCGGCCTGGAATGCAAAGGCACTTGGAGGAACACGGGTGGGTTTTAGTCAGTAGAGTCTGACACTCCTTTCCGCTTCGCCCAGAGAGAGAGAAGTCATTAAAATTTGATGATTTCCCACCCAAAACAAAATTCCATGAACACAACTTGTTAGAAAGCAAATATAAAGTTAGAAGTATCAAATATTAGAAAAACAGTTTGTGTATTATTAAGATTTTACATGTTTTTTTTATTATCAATCCCAGTGGACACGATGTCAAAGTTAATGTATCTGACAGTACTGCATAAGCCATATTTTAACAACACAGACGATCTTGTGTGGGCTTGGACCGGAGAAACCGTCAGTATCAGCTGTGTGCATGACAGCAACCCACCTGCAAATTTCAGTTGGAGGTATGTTATTGTTTTTATTTTTAGATTTGTTTCTTCGACTATCGTCAATGACAAGAACATTCACCGTTTTGTTATTTAAAACTTAACAATTTACCATTCAGAATTCTAAAAGCCCTTTTTTAAATAAGTATCTCTTTTTTACTGTATCAACTGTGCTGCATACTGTGTTAAAATAGTGTAATTTTTGCGGTTTCGGCCGTTCTGTTAATAAATAATTGAATAGTATGATTTTATTTAATATTTCCTTGTACCCGGTCCGGTTGTGTTTCTGGTCGACCACCTTACAACCTTACTCAAAATGGTCAATCTGGAACTTTTACAATAATAGCTTTTTATTTTTGTAACAGTAAAGAACATATTTCATCATTAAATCTGAAATTGAATCCACGGTGACTTGACTAAAGATCCTTCTTACATAATATATTCTTCGTCTTATATGCTTAATGTATCTATTTTACTTTTCAGTTACACATCAGGAAATTATTCAACGATAGAGAAACAAGAACATGACAATATTGTTTTAGATTATGAAACTGCTTTAGAACATTCATTTTCATTCTCAAACCAATTCGCACCTTTTGGGAAACATGAATGTAGGGCTCGTAACCAATATGGCGAAGCAGTCAAAACCTTTAATATCAGAAAAGGATTTCCTCCTTCAGCCATAGAATATGTAAGTACAAAATTATTGCTTATGTCTGCACCTATAATGCATTATTTTTCAAACAATAATATAATACTATTATTAAATATTTATAATATGTAGTATAAAGTAGTTATAAAAAAATATTTACTTATGTAATACCTAAAAACTGTCTACTACTCAACTGAACTTATAATCTATACTATAATAGTGCGTGAAGCAAAAACTTAGTACTTACCCCTTTTTACGAAAATTACGCTAATGGAGAAGTTTTGGCACAGTTAATTTTTATATGGAGAAGGTGTGGTGTGAGGGTGCAGAAAGCTAATAAAATATTTTTTTTATCATAATACAAACTTCAAAATACTTACTAAAAAAATATTGTCGAATTTAGACCACTGGGCGGCCAGTAGTTAAGTATTATAATTTTATGATATTACTTTTATTAGGTATATTTTTTGCCATACATACGTTATGACCGCGCCCTCGTAGGCATTCATTAAATAAAGCGTTTTCCGCAACTGTGTTTGCATTGTGTGCAATGTCTGAACAAATAGATATAATTTAGGTTATTAAACAACACCTGCCAGCCTTACATTAAAAATGCTATTTTTGATATCAGCAGTGCTCTGTTTTTTATGTTTAAAAACAAACTAGGTCACCTATCTAACTGCCGACATACTTAGCTACACTTGTTCAACAATCTGCGAACAATAAGCCATGACCTTTCCATTCTCAAACATACAAAACTAAAGAATTTCAAGTCCTGCATACATTACCTTAGTGGCTTCTGAGTTAAGCCTTTTAAACTTTAACTAAACAAACACAAAGTTAATTTGAATCACAAATAGATTTCGTATTGTGGTTAAATCTTAGTTCTTTGAAATTGAGCAACGAACTTGTATTTTCATCTTTTTGTTGTATAACTCTGTAATGATGTTTCAACAATATCCTTTGTTGCATTAAATTGACAATTTAAGTTTAAATGTCAGTCTCATTTAATGTTTAGATTGTGTGTTTGACGTATTTCTTCCGAATTTAATTCCAGCTAGTTTTAACAGTGTTTAAATAATCGTTAACAAAAAAATTCATCATTTCATACGACCACAGCTATCATCTGATCATCAATAAGAATAAATATTAAATACTTTACAATATGTATGTATCTGTATATTGAATTTTTTGTAGATAAATTTCAGATGAGAATGTTTTCATGTTTCATACTTTTTAGAACGTGGGTTTTCTGTAGTCGGGTTTTAGAATTGAATTAATTTTTTCCAGGTATTGCGTTTATTCTGTTAGACGTTGTTTATACATCTACTTACCTTCTTATTCATTTACTCTTTCTACTGTTTCATAATCAAGAAAATCAAGAACATCTATATTGTTTTAGGCAAACACAATGGACGAAACAGCAACCTCAGCGTCTTTCTACATCCAAACTCCAACTGACTACGATGGTCCGAAAGTCATTGGCTTCATCGCCGAATATGACCTAGCTGACAACTATTTGATCACTAACATCCACCCCAACAGGACTTGGGCTACTGGCATTCCTTTCAAGCTGGAGAAACTAAGGCCCAACACGACGTACTCTATTAAGTTTGCTGCGATCAATCGGGTTGGCACTGGAGAATGGAGTCCAATGTTAGAATTTGTTACTCTGGAAAAGTAAGTTATTGCGTTGTTTATTTTTCTTTTTTAACTTGGCAATCTTATTTGTTTGTTTTCATTCAAATCAAACAGCACTTTTATGATTTTATTAATTTCATTGGAAAGTTTTAAAACAGAATATTCTTGTTTTCGCTAAGATCCGACCTTAAGCATAGAGGGGCCTAACCACAGATATAGATAGCGCAAGTATCACGATCTGTAAGAAAACCAAGCGTGTCATTTTTTGAATACCTACTATGACGTCATACACAAGCACTATTAGGCGATGGAAAATCAAAACGATTCAAAGACGCCGCCACGTGTAGCACCTAACTGACCTAACCACATAACTGACAAATAACTGACGTGCGACTAGCATACACTGATGCAAATTGAGCGCGAAAGTGGCGGCTTACGACTTTTAATCGTAAGCTGGGCATCGAAACGGGCACGCGAAGTAGTTGCTCTTGCGTTTTATAAGTCTATCTATATCTGCGGGCCTAACAGTCTCCAATAACTTACAACGATTGATTGACAGTTTCACAATTCTTTGTAAATTCTTCAGTTCAATCTGTTGCAAATCTTTCCCCTTACAACATACTAACAACATCATATGTGTAGCATATTTAATATAGTTTGAAGAATTACGCATACAAATAGAAAAACCCATCAATATTGTGTTTAAAGATACTTACAATGTTCTATTAACCACACACGTGACTCACATTGTTGTATATTTCCGTCTCCTACGCATTCAATTTAACGTTCCGTACCATTTTTTACGCTCCATAAAATAACCAGTCGTAGTCGGAGTCATTCATTATCAAGCCGATTTAATTAAGATGACGCTGCAGGATTGTGATTATTAAACTTGATTTAATTTGTAGCCGTCAAAAAAATATTGATTGGGTATTCGGAAATTGGGAGAATCGTACGTTTGTCGCTTCGTAACTACAAACTTTTACCTTTATCGAGTCAGTTTGCTGACTGACATGCTTTTGGTAGCAATACTATGTTGATAGTGGATTGTCGTAAATCATCGTCATCGTCGATCCAATGCTTAGCACAGGCCTCCCCAATAGCATACCATTTATCTCGATTTTCGGGTGCTCTTACCTAACTACTACCAGTCACCTTGTAAAGATTGTCTGAACTGTGAAAACAGTTTGTAACTTTAACTTACTTATAGATCAGCCCCAGAACCACCGATATGGCAAGTGGACCCGCTCGAGGTATCTGTGAGCAAGGTGCTGAAGTGGAAGGCTTCAGAGGACAACGGCGATCCGATAGACTACTACGCCTTACGATACTGTCCGGTAAGTGTGCGTGAACTCATTACGTGATTGGTGTTTTCCATAGGAGTTACACAGCGCGAGCTTGTCGCTACTGAAATGGGCAGAATTCAGTCGTCCGTCACATTTACATTTAAATATTATGCGCGACTCTAATGTTTGTGATGTTATGGTAAAGTCAACAAAACGTTTTTAGGTTTGAGCAATTTTTATAATTAGAAACTATTTAACATATAAAGTTATGAAACACCGCAAAGGAAAAAACAGGATCGCCCTGTAAATATTTGGTAGCTATTGTTATTTAATAACGTACACTTTAAATAAAAGTGTATTGAAATGTGTGTGGATAAAAGAATCAGTAGCTAAACTAACTGCGGTTTTTAAACAAAAATTTAAAAAAATGTAGTGTAAAAGTGGAATGAATTATTTAAGATATATTTTTTTCTAGAAACAGGGGCCAGGCTCTGGCTCTGTTGATACCAACAGAGCCAGAGCCTGGCCCCTGTTTCATATATACATATGTTACGGCTAAAGGTGGGTGTGAACATAAACTTAAGATTAGCCGGCTAATCTGTGTGGTTTAAAAAAAACCTTCTAACCTAACCTATCCGAGTCGGGGTGCCCAATGACCGGCTAAACTTAGGTTTATGTTCACACCCACCTTTAGCCGTAAGTCCGTAAAATATATATATCTTTAGAGGTTGTATAATAGTCTGTGTCTGCCAAATATCCGCTTTATCAGTCAGTTTCATTAACTAAACTGTCACCATTATAAAATAACAAGCTACTCGTAATAAAACATTTCAAGTGACTTAATCAAAGCTTGCGATCCTCCTCTTTTGTTTCTGACAATCGCGACATTTCTGCTGAGTGTTTATTTATTATTGCGACTACAGTTAAGATTTGTTTGGAAGCTTTTGGGCACAATTTGATTGGGTGATTTACGAGATAAATAATGCTTATGAAGTGAAATTAATAAAATTACCCAAGCCGATTATATAAGAGAGTCTTTAGTCCTTGAGAACCAACTAAATTGGTTGTTGCGTTTATCAGCAATTTGATTTTTTAATACAGCACGTGGTCACGGGACACGAATTAAATCCGGTCAATTGATTTTAAAGTTCAATCATTGTCAACCTCGAGTCGTGTTACGTCGTGTTGTCATTTTTTTCGGATTTCCTCATCATCTTTTGTTTCACTTCGGTGTGACACTATAAGGCTGACTGTCCACTGAAGTGGAGAGGAGAGGAGCGGAGCTGGGCCAATATTAACAAATGGAATTGCATCAAATATCCGCTCCGCTGTAGTAGACAGGAATTTACGAACTACTTTAAAAAATCATACAAAAGTGGAGGGTAGCGGAGTGAGGCAGCCGAGCAAAGAAGCGGAGTAGGGAAGCGGAAAAAAAACGGCCGCCCGCTCAAATTACTCTTTGTGTGAACTCATCCTAGCTCCGCGACTCCGTCAATCCCCTCCGCTGCCTCGCTCCGCATCAATGGACTGGCAGCCTTAATGAACAAAAAAGAGCCTCTCGCAAATACGCAAGAATCTTTAGACATAAAAAATGTCGTTCTTCACATATCTTCAATATGATTTCACAAATAACTGAATCTCGATTCCCACAGATGGATGTGGAACTAGATGAGTCATTGTGCCGCGAGCACCGAGTCGATGCGGCAACTGAGCTGGAAGTGCACGATCTGCAGTACAACACCACTTATTACTTGGAACTCATCGCTCACAACACTGAAGGGAATTCTACGGCCGCTAATATGTCGCTTACTATACCAGGTGGGAGGTTTCGCTTTGGCTTTAGAAATTTATTGGAATTTTCAGATTATTTGTTCTGACTGTTGCCTACGGAGTAGTTATAACATGAAAATCAGTTTACTTCTTTTTTAGACCCATTCCGGGACTAACTATGGGTAGGTTAAAGAAAATCCTCGTTTTAAATCTACACCATCGATATAGCTGAGGGAATGTCCCATGTTCTTTTTATGTTTGGTCCATCTTCAGTTTTACCCCGAATGTGTCTTTAGAATGTTTTGATTGAAGTAAGAAATGTAATAATGTTTGATTGTGTGTTTGTGATAGCCAATTCCTGAAAAGTATTAAGAACGATTTTATTGAGTGCCATAGGTAAATTTTTATGGCATGGGAACAAAGCTGCGGCAAAAACCTAGTTTCCAATATTGTTTTTTCTAATTATATTATACTTACATCGTCTAGTACATAAATCTAGGCTTCCCATAGCTATATCGATATTATAATTCTGCAGAAATATTAATCTTATTAGTACGAGCGAAGGATGTTTCAATTTACTTTTCCTTGGAGGGTAAGAGAAATATGTCCATAGTTTGAAGCATGAAAAGATTTACTAATATTTTTGCAAGCCAAGTTTCACTCAATTTTCATAATAACAATCATTTTTTAAACAGTGTACTTACGTAGCGTTAACTTTTTGAGAATTTTAGGTGCTTAATAACAGTTTGAAGGTACTTCTCTACTTTTTAATCGGGTTTATTTTGATCGTTTTCAGGTGAAATCTTAGGCGCGCCATCATCACTTTTATCAGCAGGAGCCCTCATAGGAATATCTATAGTCGTAGTAATCATCTGTCTCGTACTACTGGACATACTCCTGTACTTCTGGAAGAAACAAGGCATCATAGCCAGCTGCTGTTGCAAGAAGAGTAAGAAGAGGAAACCAAGCCCTTTGAACGCCCGGTAAGAATTTAAGACACTGACAAATATTAAGAACATTGGTTCTTATGCAGAGGTATGAAGTATCTCAACAAATACCTCACAAGGAAACAAGGATCATCATTTAATTAAGCTTAATAACATAATCATCGTAGTACACAAATTCATTTTGCTCGCAATCAAATTTTTATTAAACTCTCAAATTACATCACGAGTTGACCTGGCTATTAAAAACAGTTTAATCACAAAAATTACGCTCCCGAACTTCCAACTTGAGAATTTTCCTACCAATTATTAAAAGGAAAGTAATAAACGACAAATCAAATCAAAATTTACTAAGCCATCCCGAATTCAATCAAGCAAAATCAAATTCGGAAAAAAGATTAATGAAAAATCGGGAATAATTTGTGTTGAATTGGCGCGGCACCTTAACCTCGACCCGACGCCGCGACGTCTTTTTTGTTGAAGTCTTAAATCACGATCTAAAAGTCCTATTGATTTTCAGTGACAAGAAAGGTCTGTTGAAAGACAACGGAGAATCTGGAACAGACGATACTTTGAAGAGCCCTAACAATGGGCACAAAGAGTACGAATACAATAAGACCACGGGCATTATTACCGGGAAACATTCCTCTGTTTAGAGTAAAGAATTTTAAAACGTTTAAGATGACGTGAACCGTGCGATTTTTGTCGAGAAATTTGTTGTCGTTTTTGGGTCTATTCTTACAACAGGGGCGATAATGGAAGCGTACGCTTTGCATGAACAGCTTTTATATTCAGATTCTTATTTTAAATATAAAGTCTTTAGGATCATATCGTTTTTGTTGTTCATCGCTTTCAAACTTCTAAAGGTCACTTGATGTATAGGTAATCATGCTTTCTAAATTAGGTTACTAAAATGAGGCTATATCAACTAATGACAAAATCGTACGGTTAACGTTTTTGGTAAGTAAGTGAAAGTGATATTGTGAATCTGTAAGACAGTAATGTGTAATGTTGATTTATATTTGTAATTGTTTAATTTTAATGAATTATTTACTCTCAAGAGCGTTTACTGTTCACGTTGTTTAAATTTCATGCAAAGTTTAGAGCTTCAGAGAGAAGTTTTAAGTTTTCTACAGGAAGTTAAAAATCACTTTCTTTTTCACTGTGAACTCTTTTTCGAAAACGTTCTGTACTAGCATTTTAGACTCATGCATTTTCCCATGCTTATCAAGTTTCATTAAAATCAATCCAATATTGGACTTGGCAGTTTGTTCATACCGTGAGGAGTTAAGATAATCTGTACTTCTTCAATACGTAGATGCTTCATCTTCTTAATTATATTATAAACCTGTACGTATTACGTGTGTGTTTAATTTTGCATAATGTTTCTGTGAAAAGCATTTCTGACAGCCTCTATCATCCCAATGCTGGACATAGGCTTTACTATTTTCAGCTGATTTCAGTTAAGAATGGTATGGACAAACATTGTTATTTTCAATTAGTCGTTGTCAGACTTATTTTCACTATTACTATCTTTTTATATTTTAAATTACCGACTTATGTAGTTGTTGAACAACTAAATAAGTAATTTGTTAGTTACAATCAAATACATTGAGTCTCACAATATTTTTTGTAAGGTCAGGTCAATGAATAAGATCTATTTGTAGATAGTTAACATTTATTTAATTACTTCCCCAGTTACCTTTAAGTTGAAACCTTAATATTATATTTTGTACATAAAAATATTTAAATCTTTGAAAACTTAATATATTTTCCTCGTTTTATTAATAAGATGTATACAAGTTAAGATGCCATTCTAACTATTTTATCTCAATTTAACAGTACAAACATATTAAACGTGCCTTTAATGTTGCATAAGTATAATAAATTATATTTATGTCGTATTATTGTTAATTCAAAGAATATATCTAAAATAATTTATTTCATAAATGTATTGTAATGTATTATGAGGAAACACGTTAACTATTTGAGCTTTCTTCTGAAAAGTAAACGGTTTAATATCCTCATCAAATATTATATTCACAAATTCAAATAAATATTTTAAAATATTATATAGGTACGTATATCTAGATATAGCTTAGACTCGTTATAACTTCATACCAAAGAATAAGTTACTAACTTGACAGATTAAAGCAAAAGTATTGTTAACTTGACCTTTATACACACAGGAAAATAAATCAATACTGTTCTTTATTTAAAAAAAATCGCTTACCTTATGGTTAGTTTAAATATCGATTACCCAATTCCTAATTAAATTAATAAAGAATTTGTATGTAGAATCTGCTATTTGTATCGGTATCTTTTTTTTTAATTTGTCACAGTGTTCGATTTTTTAATACAGCTGATTATAGCTTGATACTGGACAAGCATATTGGGTATTCATTAATTTTTATTTATTATGAAGTCATGGGTCGTAATGACAGTTAAACTAAGCTTTTAACTTCAAATATAAAGAAACTTTTGATTCGGGGTCAACGGCCGCTTGTAGTGATGTTACTAAAAATATGAGTTTAGATTTTTTTCTTTAACTGCAGAGTTTCAGTTCTAAATTTATTTAAAAAAAAACAAATGAATGCCTTATTCAATTGTTTAGTGCAGTTACCAACCTCATAAACAAATCTTTTGCCATACCTACTTCTAGAGTCAAGTTCTCAATACTTTTGCTACAAAACTTTGTAATTTTTATCTTTCATTAAAGTTTATATAAAAATTATGTTGTATCATTTTCCGTGTACATTTTCTTCCGTAATATTATGTTAAAAGCTAGACAAGACGTCTACCGCACTTGGGCGTGACTTTGCACTAATCCAGGCTGTATTTAAATTTCATTTTGTTCATAATTTGAATACATAATTATTTTTTGTAATTTAAACAGGACAGAATTAAGGTTTTTGTTTACCTCATTATGGTGGCAAACTTATTGGAGTAAATTCATGTTTTCTTGAATAACTTGTAACAATGTGAAAGAAAGCATCTGCTGCTGAGTTTTGGCTTTACGGTAGTAAAACTCCCAAATGTCAGAGACAATAAACAATCTGACAAATCCGACTTTTTGGCAAGTTTCTTTCGTACATTTCTTTCATCTTCTTTATTAAACTGCACCTGTCGCGAAAAGGTGGCAATTATGTCAAATATATCGCATTGTCAGTTATATTATGTGTTTAAATAAGGCCTGTGCAGGGCAAAACTTCTCATACAGATACGGAAAAACGGTTCGTCAGTATTTTTAAGCCAAGGTCGGTCTGTGGAGGGGTGACTATCTTAACATACCGAGATCTTCCGTGCCTCGGAAAGCACGTGAAGACGTTGGTCCCGGCTGTCATTTGTAGATCTTTGGCCTTCGTTACGGATTGTCAGAAGCCAGAAAATCTGACTCGTCTTGCTAAGAAATACCGTGTTATCAATATAATGGATTGTGGAGGTCTGGTAGGCAGCCGTTCCACGTAAAATACTGTAGTCAGCTGAATCTGGTTTGACTGGAAGCCGACCCCATTATAGTTGGAAAAAGGCTAGGCTCGAGGAGGGTTGGCGATTTCAAACTTTTAAGGTACCTATGTAATAACACTGTCGATCCAGGATGCCACACGATTTTTTCCATCACCGATATCAGTGATGTACAAGAACATAGAAATATGTCGGTTACCTTGGTTCTCTTGCGGATATCATCACTCCTGATTCGATCACGCAAAGAAACTCCGAGCATTGCCTAAGTAATAGAGATAACCAAATATTATAACAGCGATTATCGAATGTTAATTAGGTAACTTATAATCGGTAATCGGATTGATTCATGAAGCAATCGTTGGCGTGAACTAAATCATTCTGAATACTTAATGAATTCGATTCCAAAGGCTACACGGCGCACCTGTTATTGAAAATTAATACTTTAGAAGGGAATCGGTAATAAAATGTTACAAGTTATGAGAGAATTGCGGTTTACGTGTTAGGAGATACGAGCTATGTGTAATAGAATAAACGCAATACATCATTATGAACAACTTTTACGACGGGACCAAGACGGAAACCTTACCTAAATATGACCTCGCACTTCTGGAACTCTCTGTATTTTTCTTTTTATTTTTCATAATGAAAATGAAAATTCAATAAATCCTTGACTTTTTAGCACAAACTACATATTTTTGTGTCAAAAATATGTAGTTTAATATTATTATTATTCAACACGAAAGAAGTTGTTTCCATCAGAAAAATAATGTCGTGCGGCTTGATTGGTAAATTCTCATACTGTGCGCCGAGGCGTTTTGGTTTTCTGTCAGAGGACAAAATACGTACCTATCAGGACGTAAAGCGGATAATCAAAATTCTTGAGCGACATTTATGCTGAACATTTTGTGAAAAAATTAACAATTCCGCTTGGTCTCACAGCTTGGGCCAAGCACCGTCACCTGCACCGCTGATATTAAACGTTTGAACTGCAAAGCAGAGCATGTTATTGAAAAATTATGATATTTTATGATATATCTCCTATAGAATTAATTTATGATTGTCTTGTAGAACTAATAATGTTAACATAATGTTTTTTAGTTTGATGTCTTTGAATAAGTAGGTTATCCTTTAACATAATACTTGCTAGTAAGTATCCCGCCAGGGACAGTGTTATTGTCTAGTTACCCCTTATACTCAGTTATTTTAATGGCAACCAAAGAAGGTTGCTGACAGTACCTAAAAAAAATGTACTTATTTGTATTTCCGCTATCCCAACTGATGGTAAGCCATCGCTTACCATCAGGTAGGATAGCGGAAATATAAATAAGCTCAATCTTCGTCCACAATATCATCATATTGTGGACGAAGATTGAGCTCGCTTGCCTAGAAGTAACTCATTCGCACTGGATTTAAAGACCCCAAACTTGTAGCTATCGGAAAACACGGACTCCGACAAGGAACTTCACTCCTTAATTGTGCACACATTGAAAGTATTACTGGAACATTGTGTGCGTATCGGTGGGATGTACACCATGTACCAGTGTGGCGCATCGCTGAATGTCTTGTAATCCGATGATTACTCGTTTGATAGTAAAACTTGGATTAAGTAATTTAATTAGGCATTGTCCAGGTCGCCTAACTGCCTGGCAAAGCGGATTAAGAGCACACTTCGTTTGATGTCATTTACGTATTAAAAAAGATGCCACTCGTGCATAATTGATATTAATTAGACTTTTATTAGGATATCTTGAAAATCATAATTAATTATTGTTAGCGTTAGTCGTTTATTTTTCACTGCAGGACAAAAAATTCTCTTCCCTCCTGTAATAGTAGCAGACTCTCTCCTTCTCTGACTTTTTCTCCGCTCAGTTCTTCTGAACCATGCAACAGGTTTTGATATGGTTTTCACAAATAGAAAGACCGATAAACGAGGAAAGTTAATATGTGAAGCCGGGGCGGGTTGTTATGGTAAGCGCCACATAAACTGGTAATAAAGTATATTAACCTTTCCTTAATCAATAAACAATAAACAATAAATTATGAACCGATTTTCATTACTAGATAACGTAAAGGATCACGATAGAAGTTGATTCAGGACAGCTTTGTCTTTATTTCTGTTTTTGATACTAAAAAAGTCCATAAATGTATGTGGGTCAAAGCCCGTTATTACATATTTATCTTCTTCACTATTCTTCAAGCTTTACTAAAAAAGCATTTTCCGATCTTTTAATCGAAACCAAAAGATATTGGTGGTTTAGGGTGAGAGAGAGCGATTTTAAGTTTTTAGTGAAAAATCACTCTATCTTTCATCCTGAATTCTTTTTCGAAAATGTTCTCAACTAACTTTTTGGACCTGGTTGGATGGCGTACGCATACTAAGTTTCTATAAAATCGGTTCATTTATTTTGAAAAATAAGGACTTCAAAGTTTGTATGAAAAGCCGTACGGCGTAAACGCTCTTCAGTACCTATGTGTAATTAAAATCTGTTACTCAACTTTTTTCGTAACAGAAAGTACCAATAAACCATTTATCACCTCCACTCACCCTCAATACCAAAAACATTCTCAATTTTCATTACCCTCCGACACTCCCACAAAAATCTGTAAAAGTAACCGCAAGCAATCCGGTTAGTGGATGCAACTGTCAGTTCCCACGAACAAGCGGCTATTAGGCCGATTTATAGGCTTCCTAACTGAATGGCCCGCAGGTGTCAATAATAGCCTTAAAAGGTAACATTTTCCGGTAAAACGAAACTCCTCGTAAATTAACTGTGTCTGCTGCAGGTATTAACAATAGATATTTTCGTGTTTTATTGTTTGTTGAGTGTTATATGTTTTTTTTCTTTGGAAATGTTTAGAAGGTATGCTTTGCAAAGATATTAAAAAAATCTCTTATGTCACTAAAATCTCTATTGTCTCTTTCTTGTGTGTCTCTTGTCTCTTGTGTTCTGTTCTGTTCTCCTAGTCTTTTCCCAACTAAGAAAAAGACTAGGAGAACAGAACGAGTACCTTGGGGACGGATTTCAGTTTAACCGGATGCAGCTGAATACCAGTATTAAATTCTTATTTTATCTCTTTTGCCCTGTAACTGGGTAACCCGATAACTCTTGATAATACTGTTTCTGTGGTGGTTTTCATGCCAGGACTTCATGATTAGAGGTGGCAATGAAAGAAAAAGGTTAGTCACTTCTAACATTAAGTGACTGAATTTTTTACAATGAATAAATTTTCGTCATCGGTACATAGCAGGCCACTGCCGTACACAACGTGTAACAGAATAAATGCAATACCTGAAAAGGGACTATATTGTATTCATAATTATTATAAACAACTTTTACTATGAGACCAACCCTGAAATCGAAAAAAAAATATCAGCTGTTCAGTACATTTTGTCGAGTTATGCGCACATAAATGGAACAGGGACTGGACATGGGACAGTCGATTTTTTCCACGTTGTATAAGCCTCCCCTACAGCCACCACTACCCTGCGAAGATCGTCTCTTAACCTAGCCTGAGCCCCCTCATGCAATCGTGCTTCGGGAGTTAGGGACCCAACTTACAATTGCCGTTTCGCGATCTCCACTCAAGAACACGACTACCCCAAAGGTTATCAGTTTTACGGCTAATATGCAAGCCCATCCATTTCATCTGGTTTATTCATTTATTCATTTAGGTAACAGTTATTGTACACACAATTTTTAAAAAAATGGTAAGAAGAAGGAAATAGAAAAATAGGTACAAAGGTGAAGCTTATTTCTAAAGAAATCTCTTCCAGCATACCTGCGAAAGGAAAGTCGAATAAAAGAAAGACACTGTGTAAAAGTTATACATAAAATTATAAAATAAACTTTAAATATAACATACAATAGGTACCTAAATATGACTCAATTTAACATCACACTAATACATACCAAATAATATTATAAGATAAATAAAAATATGCACTTAGATGCAACTATGTTGGTAACGAAATATCAGTAGTCTTTGAGTTATGTCAACCTCGATGGTTAGAACGTATATGTATATGTCGCAGCCAATTAGCTTAATCAGCCGTTTAATTGGTTGCCTAGCCTTTTCATTTAAATGTGCCGATTTTTCAGCGACTTAAGTGACATCTTTTGTTCAATATCGTTTAATGACTTGCCCATGTCACTTATGTCGCTGATTAAACGGCACAGTTCAATGAAAAGGCCAGGCTTTTAATGAAACGGCGGATTCAACTAGTTGGCTGCGATACATACATTTTTTTTAGGGGTGGTAAATCATAAAATGACTCCTGCCGCTCTGGGTGGAGCGGGAGGGAGTGTCAGACTCTTACTGACTAAAACCCATCCGTTCTCCTCATGGTGCCTTTTTCTGTCCAGGGCCGCGCGGTAACTCTTTCGAACAAAATCCGATGATTGCCGATTTGATTTCAAACTTGCCTGGCAGTACATATTTGACATCATACGCATGAGCTTCAGTAGTTAATACTGTTACCTCGAACTAGGATATTGCATCCCTCATCACCAATATTCCTCTCATTACGATTTCGCTTCGCTCACTAGATATATTTAGTCATCCACAAAACGCATTGATGCGGTTTGGGAAAATTATGAACGTTTCCGAATATTAAGTGGGCCATGT
The DNA here is from genome assembly GCA_947386135.1 of Melanchra persicariae. Classification (NCBI taxonomy): domain Eukaryota; kingdom Metazoa; phylum Arthropoda; class Insecta; order Lepidoptera; family Noctuidae; genus Melanchra; species Melanchra persicariae. Next base: position 8,189,741 of record OX376659.1, read on the forward strand.
TCGTTAATATTACCTACCTGGGGGCCTACCACAACCTCTTAAAACAATATTACTTTAATATTACTTTGAGTTCCGCTCTGTTGGATTTTCAACGCTCGGATCAGCGCCGAGAGTTGAAAATGCAACAACAGAAATTACAAAGTAATATTAAAATAATATTGTTTTAAGAGGTTGTGGTAGGCCCCCCGACATTGACTGAGTTCACAATACTGAGTGAAACAGTTTTGAAATGTTTTAATTAATTGTTAGTTAGTAGTTTGACTTATGTCACTAGCTAGACCCGAGTGCCCATTCCAAGCAACTTTTGCATTCACATCATGTCAGTAGCAATCTATAAAAAGGTATGAAAATTTAGGTTTTTTTGACTGATTGCAACTGAGACGCGAACGCGAACTTTGCTTAATAATTAGTAGAATTGCCCCTCAGTTTGTATTACATAATAATCGGCCGCATATGCTTTCATTTTGAGTATTATTATTGCAATTGTTTTCATTGCTTGATTTACACTGTCGAGCAAACAAATTTTTAAACATAATTATGTGGCAATAAGTATATATGTCACAGCCAATTAGCTGAGCAAGTCATTAAATGATATTCAACAAAAGATGTCACTTAGGTCGCTGAAAAATCGGCACATTTAAATGAAAAGGCTAGGCAACCAATTAAACGGCTGATTAAGCTAATTGGCTGCGACATATACATAATTATAGGTACTTTCCTATCTCGAGTTCCTTTCGATTGTGAACGAATAGGTACTTATGCGATTTTAGTTAGGTACGTCATAGACAGCAGTAATTAGGGTGCCGGTTATTTATAGTTTAGAGTTAATTGTATGAAGAAAGGTATTTTTTTAAATCTTTCTAAGTTAGCAGTTTAAACATAACAACAAAATTACATTTTACCCCGAAAATAATTATGCACTGCAGGTGAAATTTACATTTAGATATACATTACATATACATAGAAATTGTATCTAGTAGACGTATGAAAAACTAGACTGAACTTAAAACGACTAGTTGCCTATGAGTCTTTGAAACTCAAGTTAATAGCAGCGTAATAAATAAATTCTTCAAATAAAACATTCAGTTGAGTTAAAGCAGAACAAATGCTCATTGCTCTTAAAACAAACTTTAAAACAAACGAGACACGTCATTTCTTTTCATTTTACTATTTTTAATCAACTTTAATGTCTCTACTTCACTTTGCTTCTGCATAAAAACTACGCTGAGGTGGGTAATTAGAACAATCCTCTTTGTTTACATTTTTCGCCTGACGTTTTTCTTCGTAAATCACTCCAAAGGACAGCGGTTACTAATTACTCTTTCCTTTTTACGTATAAATTATACCTACCTTAACACTTTAATTAAAAATGACTGATTTATTTACACTAGTCGCTTTCAACTGGGGACGAGTTGGGGCGAGTTTGATAAATATGTACATAATCTGTCGGGTGCGGCCCATTTAGTATGAGAACATTAAATAGTGAAGCCAGCTGCAAGCACTCCAGCCGGACGAAGAGTCCGTAGCACGAACTTACTGTTGACGACCCCAAAGATCTGATGTTTGTTTCAAAGACACACCCACCGACCAATAAGTTCCAATTTGTATTCCCGAGCGAGCCAAACGAAAAAGAATTATTCAAATCGGTAAAGTCGTTCTCAAGTTATGCGCGTACATACACTTCGGCAATTCACTTTTTTAACATGGACCTAAAAAAAAATATTAAAGAAGATGAACATTGTAACTTCTAATCATTGGTTTACGTGTATGATTATGAAGTGAAGATGTATATCAAAGTTGTTATAACAATAGATGATTATAGCAAATGTAAATTATAACAAACGAAATTATATGGTTCGTTGTTATATATAAAAAATAGTTATACTATAACATTCGTCGTATGTTCAGAATTAATTGTGGTTAAGCAATTGATAACTGGTGTTTAATGTTGTGTTGTGGTATTAAGCGTTGTAATTAGGATTTTTTTTGGTAAATGAAATTATTCTTATACCTACAATTGAAGGCAGAGACCCGTGGTGGAGTCCGATGTACTTTTTTCAGCTAGTGGTGTAACGACTGACTGAAATCTGATTCATTACATGTTCACGTAATGAAATGAACATGTAATGAATCCATTTTAGTGCCATTAATCGGCAGTGGACGACTTTCTATACTGATATGATAATGATGATGATGACAACTCTTACTATAGGGCAAACCCCGAAATCGCGAAAAAATCAGCTGCTCAATACATTTTGTCGAGTTATGCGCACAAAAATGTATGGGCCAGTCTATATTTTTTCGCGATTTCAGTATTGGCCCCATATTAAAAGTTGTTCATAATGATGACGTACAATGACCTCTTAAGAGGTATTGCGTTTATTCTGTTACACGTTGTACGAGTATAGTTAGGAGATGTACATTTATCCAGACTAGCTATATCAAACGGAGCCAGAGACCGACACATTCTAAACATGCTTACATGTGCGAAGAGCCAAACTAAACTGAAGAACACAGATATAAAATGGTATGGAAATTCTACAGTGAATCTGTGCTCAAGCACAATCGTAATCAGCGATTGAGAATAAGATTAGGTACGTGAATATTCGCCTGCGGACGGCGAGCAATGGGTAGCTCGCTGTCCGATCAGAACAGGCGAGTCGACGGCGCGTTTCGTTCCACGCGCCCGGAAAGAGCCGTCAGCAATGGAGATGGAGCCCGCCAGGGCCAGAGCCTGCCAGGGTCGCGGAATATGTTCGAAAGAGTTACTGCGGCCCTGGAAAGTAAAAAGCACTAGGAGGAGCATGTATGGGTTTTAGCCAGTAAAAGTCTGACACTCCCTGCCGCTCCACCCAGAGCGGAAGGGGTCATTTGATTATTTCCCAAACTTAAAAAAAAGGTACGTGAATATTCGACTACAGAAGGAAATTCCTTGCTGGCACAATCAGCTGTCAGGAATTTATAGCTGTTTTCTGGATCGCTACCAAATTGTGAGCACCATCTTGGAATTAGATTTGGGCCCAATAATCGTTATTAGCAAACTCGAAAACCATACCGTGGGGATTCACGCAATTATGGATTTGCGCAAGGTCTTTTGCGCATGGTTCTGTCGCGCCAAAGTCCATTCGCGCAAGAGCCTGCACGCAAAAGTCCATTATCATTACACAAGTGTCTGTGACGAAAATGTCGCGGAAGTACACCGGATCCGTCCTCTTTTATCTATTTATTTACTAGAACTGCCTCTTCTAGTTAAACTTAGCCCGTGTCGTTACGTCCACACGTTGTCAGAGTGCGGTCGCTTGCCACAAGTCAAGCAGTGCATGTGCACGGATCAACTCGACGTAACTGAAACTTTGCGGCCCGCCAATGTTGACTTTCTTTCTCCTTTCATTTGTGCTAGTTAGCACTTAGCACTAGATAGGTACTGTTGGGTCTAGATTATGTTCATTGTTTAAGTTGCTAAATGTTTCGTTATCCAACAAAGTATTGTTAGAAAGCCAGGTGTATGACCAATTGACCATTTGACCAGAGAATTTGATCACGTGACATTTCGAAAGCATCTGTCAATCCCATACATTTTTGACGTATTGACAATCGCCTTCGCTACGCTACCGTTGACAGAATCTCACTTGTCTCGAGCCCGAGATTTATAAACTTAAACGGAGTATAGAGGCCCTAGACAATGTGCCATTCAATTAGCGAATGCAACTGTCGAAATGCCAAAATGTAGGAATTTGATCACGTGATATTTCGATAGCATCTGTCAATCTCATACATTTTTGACGTATTGACAATCGCCTTTGCCACGCTACCCGCTGACAGAATGTCACTTGTTTAGAGCCCAAGGAGTGAGTTTTGTTCTAGAATTTAGAGAATAAATTTCGATTTCGAGATATGAAGATTTTTATATGATCGCCGTCTTTCAAACCGAGATCAATAAACACTACTTACTAAGCACACGCTTTGGCATAGACAATGTTCCCATCTCTATTTTTTTATTTGCAGTGTGACAGTTGAGTAAAATCAAATCAAATCAAATACGTTTATTTGTGTACACAGGTAAAAAAGGTGGAACAACTACAAGGTAATGAGTCTCTGTGTCCTGCCACAGTAGGTGGCATACAGTCCCCGGCACGTACCTAACTTGACAAAGATTTTCGTAGTGGGGGAAGTTCGCGCATGTAAAAATGTATGAAATTGTGCTTGCGCGAATTTCCCCCACTACGAAAATCTTTGCCAACTTACGTGTCGGTAAGTGTACAAACATTAAATGAGATGAATAACTAAATAACGTGGTAAGTAACGTAGACTCCTCGCGGCGCTGAGTTTAAAAGAAGTGTAATTATTATATAGTCATCGTGAACTTCATGTCGAAAGTAAACTTATTCTCAAATCCTTCTTAAAAAGAGAATGACAATGTATTAAACTCTCAGAATAATGTTAAAATATGCCTTCTGAAGCAATATCCGAGTCACGTGACTTGCAATATCCGGACGCGATCGTATCCGCGCGTCCCACTTCCGAAAACCCCCGATTTACTTAAAATATCTCATTTTTTGATATCAAGGGCTTGTATGAACTTTTGAACTGAAGTTTTCTTGAATCAAGTTTCAGGAAAACATTAAAACGAAACCTTGGACTTACCTACGTAGGTATAATCAACCTTGGTACAACGCTTTTATAGAAGCTGGGTACAAACCTAGTCAAAGCAACGAGCAAGGTTTGGATTCGAGAGACCCAAACTTTAAGACTGTAAACCGTGAAAATTAAGGTAAAGTTAACTTGATGTGAGCTGACGATCCATTCAAATAACTAACAGTTTTTAACGTAATTTTTGTTTGTTACGTAGGTAAATTAACGAGATTTTGGCCGAATAGTCCTGCTGATGTAGCTTCTGTAAATAAACTTTTGATATTTGTTACACAAAAAACCGACCAAGTGCGAGTCGGACTCGCGCACGAAGGGTTCCGTACCATTATCTATAAAAACAAAAAAATCACTTTTGTTGTATGGGAGCTCCACTTAAATATTTATTTTATTCTGTTTTTAGTGATTGTTGTTATAGCAGCAACAGAAATACATCATCTGTGACAACTATCTAGCTATCATGGTTCATGAGATACAGGCTGGTGACAGACAAACAGACAGACGAACAGCGGAGTCTTAGAAATAGGGTTCCGTTTTTACCCTTTGTACGGAACCCTAAAAAAACTCATATAACCACTCACAAAAGCGCTTCTGAACTCTTCACTCAAACAGATTATTTATTTCCGTAAAATTAATTCGGTTACCTGGAATCCCGGGACTAATAACTACCAGGCGCCCAGACAAGTGATAGAGTTCATTGATAACTTTAATATGAGAGTGAAACCAATAAACAAACACTTACCAAACCTCGTACATATGTTTTTAACGAGAGCTTGTAAACTCCAACTCAAACAGATTACCCAATTCCAAGTTTGTGTAAAACGTAGGAATTTCCGTAAAATAAATTAGGTTAGTACGTCCTACCTGGAGTCCTGGGACTAATAGCTACGCGCAGACGAATGGCAGAGTTCATTGATAAATTTTCAATTCCGGTACCCGTTCGCTAGTGTCCGTGCCATTAAATGAACCGAAGTTGGGCGGAGGATGACTTTCTGCACGACTCAGACCAACAAAAAAAGGTAGACGGCGCACTGCGAATATCAAAGATGAAGCCATCTTTTTATCTATGTGTGTCTCGAAGGGTTGCCATTTTTTATTTTTTTCCCTATAACTTGGGAAATAATATTTTATGGGTAAGCTAATATTGTGCAAGTCAGCACAAGTAAGATATTGTTGAGTATGGTATTGTAACTTAGTTTTTTAGAAAGATCTATACCTAAAAAACAAATTTTTACATCACACATCTACCTACATTCAATTATGTAAACTAGTTAAGTTTTAAAAGGTTGTCGAAGCGTAACAAGCGTAAGTCATTATGTAAATTGTTTTAAAATAAAATAGGTAATTACATTTTTAATCAACTTTAATAAATTAAAAAAGACCACCATAACAAAATCACTGACTAAAGAAAAAGTAGGTAATATCAAGATGAAACATAACAAACGAAACAATAACGTGTAAATGTTATGTTTAACATGCTTACAAAATAAATATTATTTATCATGAACAAATAAGTCTTTTTCAACACATTTGCTCAAAAAAATGCATTTACGAAGACTATATATTATTCGAAAGTTAAATATAACGAACCACACAATGGAACGTGCGGTAAAATAGGTACTCTCGCCTAAGTAAATATTTTACCGCATACTCCGTTGAATAGCGCCGTACGTATCCTTTACAGTTTTTTTTTTTAATTTTCTTATAGGAGTATAAATAAGTACGAGAATAAAATATTAAGCTGAGTGATTGAACCTACCTGGAAGCGCTTTTGCACAATACGTTTGTCTCAATTTAACACTAAAGAGAAAATGAGACGAAAGATGTAGTTCCATTTGCAAATTCGCGCTATTTTCATACTACAAACGTCAAAGATTGTTGCGACTTTCTGACTATCTAAAAACTAAAAGTTTTTTTCATTACCTATTGTACTGTTTTCTCGCAAATGTGTTGAAAAACTTCATCTAAAATATTTTATATATTTAAAAAAAAAGAAAATAGGAATATAACTCGAAGAAAGAAATCATATATATTTGTATAATCGAATGGGGAAATATTTAATCGTATTATGGCAACCCTCACACTTTATGTCACTGCTTTCGTTTGTTGACGTTTTTGTTCCAAGTAACCTAAAATTCATAGTTAATTTATAATAAAAACGATGTTATTTCAAGTACTTACAAGTGAAAAGTGATTCCGTGAGACTTTTTATGTGATTTGCTATTGTTTTTACAAATGTTTACTACACAGGAAGGCATAATTATATTTTTCTTGTGTTCTAGACGACGGCTCGTGAAGTACTAAGAGCGATGAGCATGGTTTTAGTTTACGTGTGTGGGTGAGCTTGTGTATTTACTTGAAGGAGCACGGTTTTGTGGCTTCACTTTTGATGTTCGCGGTGCGCTGTCTACCTTTTTTTGTTGGTCTGAGCTGCACGATTGGAGTTTTCAAATCTGTGTCTTTTAGGAATAGTTCGTTTTAAATGTTATGTGTCCCTTGGGTTTGGTTTCAGTTTGCTATCAATTCGAACCTCAATGTTTTTGTGATTTAGTATGTACAGTATAAAATGGCATTTCATTGGATTTTCCATGCATTTTTAAAGTTCTTCCTGAAAGTAATAGTGAAGTTTAATAGTAACCTTTAGCTTTGTGATTAAAACATTTACAGATTTTCAAACTACGTGTTTAAAAAAATAGTGAGTAGGAAGAACCCTTAAATTACAAAGAACGCAAATACCTATATTCGAATTAACGTCTCTATTCGTAAGCCGAACTACAATCTCCTTTGTCATTTAGAACTTACATGGTATGAAAACCTCGCAACGACACCAAGATTAAGTTTCTTTTCACAAGGTTCTAGCTTCTAAAGCCACACATTATGCTTGTAGATTCTCAGCGAGTGCAGACGTAATCCTCTATCAACGTTCACCGCGACACTGTCTTGATCGTCTTACTATGAAACGGATAAAAATATAGGTGGAGAAAGATCGACCAGTGATGAAAAATACTTACATAAATGCAGAGCTGCGAATTTTGATGCTTTAGCTAACTAAAGCGTATTCTTTAGTATTGTTATTAGTATCAATACTAAACAATATTATTTGTTTTTCCAACCCTAAGGATTAATTTGGTATTATTGTCGCAGCCAATTAGCTTAATCAGCCGTTTAGGTAATTGATGGCACCTAGCCTTTTCATTTAAATGTGCCGATTTTTCAGCGAGTTAAGTGACATCTTTGGTTCAATATCGTTTAATGACTTGACCATGCCACCTACGTCGCTGATTAAACGGCACAGTTCAATGAAAAGGCTAGGTTTTTAATAGAAATGATTAAGCTGGTTGGCTGCGAAATTATCATCATTTTTTGCGGTAAGTCGTCTAGCAACAAATTCAAAATATTTTATTTTACATAGGTAAACCTGCATGGAGTCTCACATATAAGAGCTAGCTAGAACCTCTTTGGTTACTCATTTAGATATTTTTTTACAAATTAACTATGGGATATTTTTAAATGCACATCTGTATAATTTAATGCATACCAGAAAAAATAATGCTGTGCAAAAAATCCCAATTGATTAGAAAACATGTCTTACAAAAAAACTAAAAAAATCGAATTTGATTTATTTAGTGTGCATAATTTGAGTGCAAGTCAGTATTTTTGGTTTAACTTTGAAATATTTTGATCGAAAAAAGGGAATATACAGATATCGATTTAAATACATGCCATTAACTATTAGGATATTTTTTTTACATTCGGTGTTAACCATAGTGTTAACAGGTAAAATTGGACAGTGCAAGCTGGTCAAAAAGTACCAAGTACCTAACAAACCGGCACGTAAAACAAAATAGAAAATGGTCAGCAGTGTTTAAAACATTTACAAAACAATAAATGCATTTTAATCCGAAGTTTCACAAAGCTCATCGATTGTTTAAAAGTTAAAGCCAGATTACAACTTTCAAGTATTATCTCGCTCGCTACGCGGATTTGAACAATAGCACAATACGGCAATACGAACAAACTCGGGACTTCAAAAAACGGATCAAATATTTCTATACACAAGTCCACTTCTAGATTTCAATGGGGAATATTGTTCAAGCTTTGAGGACTACCTACTTTATTGTGTATTTTATTTATGAACTACTATTATAAATAGGGTTTGTTTGTTTGTGATGGGTCACCAAGTGGTTGTGACTAGTTTGGGACCCGCTGCTTCATCTTTTGTATTGTGTTCTGATAAACTAATTAACAATCGTATGTTTAAGAACTTTGTGTAAGCATAATAAAAAAAAATACAATTTAATAAAAAAATTGGAATCTCTGGAAGTACGGATATGATAACGTAAGTTATTACGCCTTTTCTAAAAAAAAAAAGCAACATTATCATTAAGTGACAGGATTTTATCTCGAAATTGGACGCTTCTTATAGGATAGCGACAGCCGGGCGACGTTAACTGCGAGAAAATTTTAGGGAAAAAGTAGCAGATAGTGATATATTGAAGGAAAAGCCTGAGTGAGGTTATTGGTGATTTCAAGACTGATGACCATCATATCCAACGAAAGAAAAAAGATAAAATCGTTGATTTGAGAGACGCACAGGACACACAAACAACGAAATAAAATTAAGTGACTAAAAGTAACAATATAAAAATAAGTGACCTAAAGGCTCCGGTCTAGCATGTGTTGATTCTATAGTACTCCTGACCGACTCCGGCCATGGCGGCCAATATCAACAGCGACAGCCATCGGCGCGGGATATATTACAGTGCACAAGTGAGTGCGCAAACACAGGTGCACTCCCTCTTCCATCACTCTCATATTCCGATGGGGCGGCAGCCAGACACGACCGGAGGGAGATCTATTGTTTTCTAACACCCACTAGCTTATTCATACAATTGTTCTAACTATTACTTAGCTAAATTAATAGTAATAAGCCGCTTCTTTATTAAAAATGTTCTACTGAGAAATTGAATTTAGAATCTCTTAAACAGTATTTTATCCAAGTTATGAAAAAAACAAAGAAAGAAAAAGAGTTTATTTGCGCCAAGCATGACGCATAACATTAAAAAAAATAAAAATAAAAGTTTTTTGAATAAGCCTGTAAGTGTTAGTAGTAAACAACACAATACGGTGACTCATGTAACTGACAGCAGTGAACCACAAATGGACAGTCCATTCTATCAGCAATCTTTTCACCCTGTTAGGGCTGGCCATGACTCGAGCCACCACCGATGCTGCGCGCTTGCGCATTATTTTGTAAAAACAATCAACACGCGCACCGCCGCAAACATCCCTGACACAGTGCTGCGCCATGGCAACCCCATCAGTTTTCTGAACGCGTTATAGGTACACGGTGCAAACCAGCTGGCTATCATATTCGCGCGTAGGTACGGACAGAGCCCTCCGTTCCCTTTCAATACAGCATTGTCTTTAAGTTCAATGGTGACCCAGGTTTTTATTCTTATTCTTATTCTTTATTGTACACCAAAGTAATCAAAATACAGTGAAGAAAAATTTTTTTTTTTTTTTTTTTTTTTAGTTTTTAAATTGTGCCACTGCCGCCGCTTTAATACTGAAACGATTAAAGACGCGATAGAGCGGAATAAGGGCTCCAAGGTCTTTGCAAGGGATTTGTCTATTGGGAAGAGCCAGCTCACAAAACTGAAGACCGACGATGGCAGAACCATATCCGCCAAATCGGAGCTTCTGAGGGAAATCGAGACATTCTATGGACAGTTATACACGTCAATGACCAAACTCGCAGCAAATCTAGCGAACGACCCAAGAGCTAGATTGACCCGGCATTATACCGAAGACATCCCGGACGTCAGCCTGTATAAGATTAGGATGGCTCTGAAGCAGCTTAAGAACAACAAGGTGTCGGGTGAGGACGGAATTACGGCCGAACTCCTGAAGGCGGGTGGAAAACCAGTCCTTAAGGCCCTTCAGAAACTGTTCGATTCCGTCATACTCGAGGGGAAAACGCCACAAGCGTGGAGCAGAGGTGTGGTGGTACTCTTCTTTAAAAAGGGCGACAATGCCCTGCTTAAGAACTACAGGCCCATCTCACTTCTGAGTCATGTCTACAAGCTGTTTTCCAGAGTCATCACAAACCGTCTCGCACGCAGGTTTGACGACTTCCAGCCTCCCGAACAAGCCGGATTCCAAAAAGGCTTCAGCACCGTAGACCACATACACACGCTGCGGCAGGTTATACAGAAGACCGAAGAGTATAATCTGCCCCTCTGCTTAGCGTTTGTGGACTACGATAAAGCCTTCGACTCGATCGAGACTTGGGCTGTGCTGCAGTCTCTCCAACGGTGCCAGATCGACTATCGGTACATCGAGGTGCTGAAGTGTTTGTATGAAAACGCCACCATGTCAGTCCGACTTCAGGATCAGACATCAGAACCTATCCTCCTGCAGCGGGATGTGAGGCAGGGAGACGTAATTTCTCCGAAACTGTTCACGGCCGCAATGGAGGACGTCTTCAAGGTTTTGGACTGGAAAAGGCTAGGCATCAATGTAAATGGCGAGTACATCACTCATCTTCGATTTGCCGACGATATAGTCGTCATGGCTGAGACCACGGAGGACCTCAGTACAATGCTCGATGACCTCAGTAGAGCTTCCGAAAGAGTGGGTCTTAAAATGAACATGGACAAAACCAAGGTCATGGTAAATACCCATGTAGCACCCACTCCTATCAAGATTGGAGGCTCTGCACTCGAAGTTGTTGATGAGTACGTCTACCTGGGACAAACGATCCAGCTAGGTAGGGCTAACTTCGAGAAGGAGGTCAACCGTCGAATCCGACTCGGCTGGGCGGCGTTCGGGAAGTTGCGCGGTATCTTCTCGTCTCACATACCACAGTGTCTCAAGACGAAAGTCTATGACCAGTGCGTGTTGCCAGTGATGACCTATGGACTCGAAACGTGGTCGCTCACAATGGGCCTCATCAGAAGGCTTAAAGTTACCCAAAGGGCAATGGAGAGGGCAATGCTCGGAGTTTCCTTGCGTGATCGAATCAGGAATGATGATATCCGCAAGAGAACCAAGGTTACCGACATAGCCCGAAGGATCGCCAAATTGAAGTGGCAGTGGGCGGGGCACATTGCTCGCAGAACAGATGGTCGATGGGGCCGAAAAGTTTTGGAGTGGCGACCGCGTACCGGAAGACGCAGCGTTGGAAGGCCTCCCACAAGGTGGACCGATGACCTGGTGAGGGTCGCGGGTAACCGATGGATGCGAGACGCACAGGACCGGTTGTTGTGGCGACGCTTGGGGGAGGCCTATGTCCAGCAGTGGACGTCTTTCGGCTGATATGATGATGATGATGATGATGAAATTGTTCCACTTGCTCAAGAGGAACACCACTAAGCCGTATGATTATTTTAAATGGAAACCCGTTGCTCCTTTTTCCTGTAAAAATTGTCAGTAATATGAGCTCAAGCTGCGTTCCTTTACCAAATAAATTCCATATTAAATTCAGCTCCCATTCTCACGATATACGACTGAATAATTCGTGTGGGATACGAAGTGAATACTGCTTCACCGTTGAAACTTAGCTAGTCAATATTCTCTCAATAAAGCCAAAGGGGAGTGCCCACTGTGCCCAGGCGGTGCTAATGAAATCTCTCGTATGTTGCACACCTTAACGAAGCATGAGACTGTCGAATTGAAACCCGTACCTATCTATCTCCTTTGTAATTGAAGATGTGATTTATGTAGGTAGCCAAGCAAGTACTGGCCAGAGGTAGGACAGAGGTGCCATCAGTGATTGAAACTTGACTTGTGTTTGAGCGCAAAGAAGCGGTCACTAAGCTAAAAATGCACTCGTGTCTGAAAGTAAACCAGACTGAAAATCGTTGGTTGTTTTTAACAATAACCTGATGTAAGTGTAATTTTTTAATCTACAGCTGAGGATTAGCAATTCTTTTCAAGTGGACTTAACATTTCAGCTTATTTTTAAGTTAAAATATAATAAACATAACCCAGAGACTGAATTGCTCTTCAGGGACATCACATAACATTTCAGACTGATTTTTCGTAATTTTTAGTTATTTGATAGACGAATTAAATATCCAAATTTAAAAAAAATTCAAGTCATTCAACACCAAAATCCGTCCAATTTTTTCTAGCCTCTGAAACGTAGGTATAATGTAACAGAATAGTGTGGAATATGATCGAGCACGTACGTTTGAGCCATTAGTGAGCTGGCTCGGGGACTGCCGAACTAATGTACGATACGTGAGCTGGGCGGCAGCATGCGCCCGTATATAACCTGCCTGCTTCTGCCGTTCGTTTGCAAATGCGTTTTTTTTTGGTTATGTGGAAGTTGAATATGGGAATCGAACTTTTACACACGCGCACCTAAGTACGACGCTAACTTGATAGTATTAAGGTTGCAAGTCCATCACACATCATCATCATCATCATCATATCAGCCGAAAGACGTCCACTGCTGGACATCCCTCAAGTGTTGCCACAACAACCGGTCCTGTGCGTCTTGCATCCATCGGCTACCCGCGATCCTTACTAGGTCATCGGTCCATCGACGCTTTTCTTTTATTTTTCTAATTCCATTGAAATTACTTTGGACAGCCTTATACAATGATGAGGCTCGTCTAATTTAACATAACCAATCAGTTACGCCGTATGTCATTTCATACAAACTTTCAAGTCCTTATTCTTCAAAATGAATGAACCGATTTTAACGAAACTTGGTATGCATGCGCTAGATATCCAGGTCTAAAAAGTTATAAGAAAACATTTTTGAAAAAGAGTTCAGGGGGAAGGATATAGTGATTTTTCACTTTCTATAGAAAACTTAAAATCGCTCTCTCTCTCCCTCTGAAAGCTTTTTCAAAAATGTTTCAAATTGTGTGTTGTCTGATAACTATTTAGACCTGGATATCCAGCGTATGCATACCAAGTTTCGTTAAAATCGGTTCATTCATTTTGAAGAATAAGGATTTGAAAGTTTGTATGAAAAGCCGTACCGCGTAAACGCTCATATGAAGCACTTCTCAATTATCAGTCTTTGATTTTCAAAATTATTATCTTTCGTGGTTTTTCAAGAAGCAGTATACAATTAAGTCAAGGCTTGATAGGTATACTTACCGATTCTTTATTTTAGTAAGTACTGTCGAGATTGACCCTTAAATAAAAGACTTATTTGCGAGCAGTTATGGGATATGTTTCTATTAATTCAATTACTTTTATTATACCTAATTTTTACATCCACCTACGAGCGGCTCTACAGAACTTGGTTGAATATTACCAAATAATTAAACAATGACAAAAATCACACTGACTAGCTCATAGGGGACCGACCAATGGACCTCATTCGAAATTCAAACAACCACTATAATCTAACTTAATCTTTATTTATTCAACAATACAAAAAATAACAACACAAACTCATTTAAATAAAGATGCACATTAACATACCTAGTCCTCGTCGCCATGCTTATACGTAAAATATGTGGTGAAATAATATTTATTTAAATTACGGCTCCCCAGAGATCGTACCCTTTTCACAGCTGAATATTTCATGTAGCCAGCATTTAGTTCCAGATCTGTTACATATAATATATTTTTTGTATCTATCTTAAATTCCTCTCGAGACTGACGTGTATTTACTTTGATGTAAGCTTACCTGCTATGGTGAAATGTTGGCCAGACAGGTGGGTTTCTTGCACGGACTTTTGGTAGCTTTCAGGGATATTAAACCCTGAGGTACCAAACAAGTACAAGACGTTTTGCTGTTTGTGAACCTTTAGTCAATAAATTAACTACACAATGGTTTAACCGCTACTAATAAATATTTGTAGGTATTATAATGAAGTAAAATGGTTTGGTAAAATATAAAAGTTTACACACATGAACAGTCATATGAAACGTTGATAATTCGTAAACGTTAAAAAAAATTAAGTGTTTAAAATTCGATTACGTTAATTTTTTACTAATTATTTTAAAATTATTTTTAAATTCGTATTAGTTAAACGTTGTTAAAATAGGTTTGGTTATTTAGAAATACTTATAGATTCCGCATTGACGCGCAAGAAGTCGTTCGGTCATCAACATAGGTATCGGAAATCCAACTTCTAAGCGTTATTTCCTCCACAGCATGTTCCAATAAATTCAATAATCTTCAATCCACCTGTTAGATAAGCTTAGACAGAGGTAGACAAACTGCCGGCGTCTGATGGATTAGCTCGAGAACTATCTTGACGGACCCCTGAAGTCTGACCGGAGATTGAATTAAACGCGCACTGTTCGATAGAATTCTCGTCTTGGATAGTATTAGTACAAGCTTTAGGGATTGTAGTTCCTCACAAAGTTATTGGGAAATTCCTAAAATGGTAGGCGCCAGATAAACTTGCAATAATGTACATTGACCTTTCCCCAATATCACTTCGTAGATTCCCGAACAATAAATTTATGAACTGTTTCATTACTAGAGAACGTAAAGGATTACGATAGATGTCAATTCAGGACAGCTTTATTTCATTATTTTTGTTTTTGATATTAAGAAAATCAATAAATGCATGTGGGTCAATGACCGTTATTGCACATTTATCTGGCGCCTACAAGAACTCTGGTATTAAAAACGTGAAACATTTATTTTTGTCTTTGGGTGTCTCCTAAACGACTGAATAATATTGACTTCGGGTGAATTTGCATATGGGTGCCACCATGCCAATGGATTAGGATTTAGAACAATATTTATCCCATTGATAGGAATATAAAGGTAGATATTTAATTTTCTATGTTCACGTGGGTAGCTCAGGTAAAAGCTTAATACATATGTAGCGGCATTTATAAAAATCAACGTAGCAGAATAAAAAAATGAGACTCGCAGCGCCATCTATCTCGACAGCTGCAAACTAACTTAACAAAATCCTAAATCGCGATATCAGAGTTTGTCGTACGATTAGAACGTATACAAAGCCCGAATATCAACCGTCGGGCAGTTGCTCACCGGACACCAACAACCGTCCGGTCGGAGGATCCTCACTTTTCAACGAAGGTATGTGGGACTTTACTCTCTGTCCCCATACCTCCAAACTGTGATGATCCTCGACATTGAACGTCAGCGCAGCCTTCGTGCTACTACCTCTTGATGTCATCATCGTCATCACTTCTCCACATCGTGACCTCAAGCTCTCGAGCAGCGAGTCATACAGCCAGCCAGTACCCTCGGCTTCTACGGGTGTCCTGACCACCAGCATGCAGCGGACGCGTATTCCTGGTCAGCCTCTATCATCAACCTCATCAGCGACCTTGGCAAGCATACCGCACCTTCGGCCAGTCACATGAAGAGCCTTGAAAAACCTCTCCTGGTCGACGCCAGCAGTCACGTCAGCCCGTCGCACAGCTCCGACCCACTGGAGCCAGCAGCACCACTTCGACTCAATGGAGCCTGCTGCATCATCCCAACTCACTGGGGCACCGCAGACAGTTCCGACTCACCGTGAACTCTACGACTTCCGGTTCCGACTCACTGCAGGAACCAACCTTCCACTGGCCTGGCAAGCATCTCAAGATGTAAGGACGACTCATCCACTATGGACCTCCGGTCTCCGGAGGCAATAAATGCCTCCGCCACAAAAATCAACGTAGCAGAATCAACAAATGAGACTCGCAGCGCCATCTATCTCGACAGCTGCGAACTCACTTGACAAAATCCTAAATCGCGATATCAGAGTTTACCGTGCGATTAGAACATATAAAAAGCCCGAATCAACTGTCGGGCAGTTGCCCACCGGACACCAACAACCGTCCGGATGGATCCTCCATTTTCAACGGAGGTATGTGGGACTTTACTCTCTGTCCCAAAACCTCCAAACATACTCGTTTACTCGTATTGTTTATAAGTTAATTTTAAAAGGCCTCAAGTAAAAGTGTTGACTTTTAGCATAAAACGTACCTAGTTTTTACATACTATAAAACAAAGTCGCTTTCACCGTCTCTACGCTTATATCTTTTAAACTACGCAACGGATTTTAATGATGATTCAAGAGGAAGATTTATATTAAAATTTGTATAATTCAAGTGGTAAAATGGGATCCGCGTACGAAGTCGCGAGCGAAAGCTAGTTTAGTTATATCTCAACAGGTAGGCACATTATCATCTATATAAGTAGCAGATAAATATGTACCTAATGTACATAGCTCTATTGCCAACCTCTTCTGAGACAACGTTATTGTATCATATAAAAGGAATTTTCTTCCTATTCTTGAAAGATAAATAAAGGCGGAGTAGGATTGTAGCTAGCTGGAATTTTCCAGTAGATACCTATGCATCCAGGTACCAGATAGGATTACATACGGTGACAAATAGCGAGTCCCGCGTACTGGATAACAAGATTCCACCCGCGTCCCTGGAACGCAGGCGATATGAAATTGTAGACTAGTGATATTGTCATTTATATCTAGGTAGGTAGAAGGTAGTCTGTATGGAACTTTAGTGTAGGTTTTCTAGAGGACTATTGCATGTAAGATATTTACTATTCTATGCATAGGTTCTTTGACAGTTTTTCTACAAGGGAATTTGCATTTTCGGTTATTGAGTGCTTGGAAAAGCACAGCTTATGTGTTTCAGATTTGCAGCAGTGCACTGCAGTGAACTATATTATCAAACTAGTTTTTGTCCGCGGCTCCGCCCGCTTGAATGTCGTTTATCGCGTAAAAAAGTAGCCTATGTCCTTTTCCATATCCCAGTCTATATATCTGCTAAATTTCATGACGATCCGTTCAGCAGTTTTAGCGTGAAAGCGTAACAGACAGACAGAGTTACTTTCGCATTTATAATAAGTATTAATTATTGTTTATTTTTATTGTTGTTGTTTTTAATTATTGTTTTGATATTTTCAAGCTTACCTATCACTTTATAAGTGTATTTCTACAGTATGTAAAGATTACCAATTGCGATTGCCCACCTTTAAGTTTGTAGGTAGCTTTTTGTTTCCAATCATATGGTCTGTACCTATACCGACTATTGTGATAACTATTTACTCAACCAAGTAGGTGTAGGTAAGTTACATAAGGTGGCTGGTGGTGGTATTAGGTAAATCCAACATGCAAAGTATCTTTATATTTACCCGCATTAAAAATACATCCACATTTCCTTAGTCGTTTAAGTCCCTTACCAGAGCAAATAAGTAGATAGTTAGTTAAAGAACTGCTTTATAAAATACCACGTTAGAGAGCAAATAAAATATAAACTACAGCAAATAGTGTTTCAGTCTAAGGTACCGGACAGGGTGAGGAGTGAGATATTTTTAATATTAAGAGCGTATACGCGGTACGGCTTTTCATACAAACTTTCAAATACTTATTTTTCGAAATGAATGAACTGATTTTAATGAAACTTGATATGCATACGCTAGATGTCCTGGTCTAAATAGTTATCAGAAAACATTTTTGAAAAAGATTTTAGAGGGAGAGAGAGAGCGATTTTAAGTTTTCTATAGAAAGTGAAAAATCACTATATCCTTCCCCCTGAACTCTTTTTCGAAAATTTTCTCTGATAACTATTTAGAAATAGATATCTGGCGTATGCATATCAAGTTTTATTAAAATCGGTTCATAAATTTCGAAAAATAAGGATTTGAAAGTTTGTATGAAAAACCGTACAGCGTAAACGCTTTTAATAGAAGAGCTAAGATCAAAAAAGTACACTATTCAGGAAAAAAATCAGAGTTAAGAATTTTGGCAAGGTTCAAAGCTTGACTGGCTTATTACAGCTTTTAATCATTGCCTAGTTTAAGTTGTGATGTAACTAAAGCTTATATATTAAAATTAAATTATACATCTCTGGCTTGTACCTCGGACAACGGATAAGCATTGCCATACAACGTGGCAATGCTGCCAGCCTTTTGGGTACATTACCGGTGGCCTGCGATGCAGGGGAATTTTATGACGCCATGTTTTAGATTATTTTTGGTTTTAGTTAGTTAAGAGTTTTTTTTATTTAAGAGTATATTTATATAGTAATAGTTAGTTGTGAAAATAAATAATTATAAATAAGGAAAAAAAATATACATCTCTTGGATGTACTTATAGCATAAGTTGTTATAACAATAGATGATTTAGGGCCATTTTCACCAAGCCAAACTGATCGCGATCAGCGTATAAACCACGTTTATGAGCTGTCAGTGTCACTATTTATATACTCTATGGAATATTGACGCTGACAGCTCTTGAACGCAGTTTAGATGTACTGATCGCGTTCAGTTTCATTAATGAAATCCGCTCTAAGTAAAACAAACGAAAATTATATCAAACGAAATTAAATCGTTGTTATAATATTAAAAAAAGTTTTCCCTAACATTACACACCCCTTGCCTCTACTACCCACTACAACAAATCGCGATGCCCTTGACAGTTCCCGCCAAATCGCTTCCACTCCCACTCTTGTCATCGCACGTCCACTCTGGTCGAAACCTTAAATGTTACAGAAAGAGCTTTTCCACTGTTTATCTCGTTATCTAGTTGTTTCCTCTAAAGTGCAATTACTTTGCTTTAGCATTTGCTTTAGCAAAGAGAAATCGACAGGGTATTTACTGGTAATTCACTCTTTAGAGCAGTTTAATTGCAGAACTAGGAAGAAATACTAATTATATTAGCTTTCCCTATGAAGATATGGGTGTTTTTCAATTTCTTAACGTATCGATGATAGTGAGCCAAGGTAACCGACATAGCCCGAAGGATCGCGAAACTGAAGTAGCAGTGGGCAGGGCACATTGCTCTCAGAACAGATGGTCGATGGGGCTGAAAAGTTCTGTAGTGGCAACCGCGTACCGGAAGACGCAGCGTTGGAAGGCCTCCCACAAGGTGGACCGATGACCTGGTAGCCGATGGATGCGAGACGCAAAGGACCGGTTGTTATGGTGACGCTTGGGGGAGGCCTATGTCCAGCAGTGGACGTCTTTCGACTGATATGATGATGATGATGATGATCGATGATAGTAGAACAGTTTTTATTTAGCTACCGTACACTATTTAGTGGTGCAGTCATTACGCTTTTACATTCCTCAGCCTGGGGCTTAGTGACATGCGGCGCAAGGTGAAAAGTCAATCAAACAATTCTATATGACTGAAAACACAGTATATATGTCGCAGACAATTAGCCGATTAGCCAATTCGCCGTTTAGCAGTTTAATTGGTAGCCTAGCCTTTTCATTTAAATGCGTCGATTTTTCAGCGACCTAAGTGACATCTATTGGTCAATATCGTTTAATGACTTGTCCATGTTACTTGTGTCGCTGATTAAACGGCGCAGTTCAATGAAAAGGCTAGGTTTTTAATGAAACGGCTGATTTAACTAGTTGGCTGCGACATATACAAATTCATTTTCAGATGGAGAAGTGGGACATAAGTCAGCGGAAAGATGCTATATGTAGGTACATATCTACCCTGAAGATCAGATCCATCCGTCAATTCTCATCTGTGAATATTGTTTTACTGTGGCCGATTTGAGTGCGATGTTTACTAAAGTGTTAAAGTTATTATAAATAAAAGAAAAGAGGTTGGTAATCACGCGGCTCGTTAAATTAAATAGTTTCAGTAATAAGTAATGACAGACAGGCAATCATGTATTCAAAATTCCCACTAACCCAATTAACAATACCTACTAGACTAAACCAATTCAACATTAGGGATGCCACCCACAATTTGCACGTTTATAATTTATACAGACCGGTGGCCCGCCGTGTTGCATTTGGTATGCGCATCACAGTCCTTCGAGCCGGATTGTGGCACCCCTAATCATGGGCTCTTGTCCGACCAATGACAGTACCATTCGTTCGTTAGTCTATTTTAGGCTATTGATATTTTAAATTGAATGAATAAGTACCTATAGTTCTTTCAAAGTTCTCGTTTTTTAATTTGGGGAATTCGGAGGGGTAGGGGACGCATCACGAATTCACGACGAAAGAAATAAAATCGAATTGTGCGCGGTTAGGTTCGAACTGTTTGAAATGAATTTTACAGTGTAGAAATGAACTGGAGTAAGGATTTTCTAAGAAATTGTTCTTAGAACTGCTGTTACCTGAAGGCATTATCTAATGTTTGATCAATTAAATACTTAGTGGGAGTCAAATTTCCAAGTATTCTTAATAACAAGTGGTTGTCAAACTTCTAAATAATTTTATGCACAAGACGTGGATTAAAGATTTGTGGCTTCTTTGAAAATCTAAGATGAACTCAGTTATGAAGATCTAGGCATCGAGAAGCGACCGTCGCGCGAACACGCGATCGGTGCAATTATCTGTTCGGCAAAACTGGCAGGCGCTCTCTGCCGGCGCGACGACACAATCAGTTTTGCCGTACAACTGATCGCCTCGCGCGTTTCTTTTAAATCATGCAACCTATATATATCACTTCGGCACTTATAAGAACTCAATGTTGCTTCATTTTGTAAAAACCTTTCCAGACGTTTAGACTACAGGGCGCGCCAAAGAAATTGACGCACACACACAAAATATATAAACTCGAAAACACATTACCCTCCTTCTGGGGTCCGCCTTCATTTAAAAAATAAATTTTATTCCGGTTCCAAGTATCTAACAATATCAGTTACAATAATAAACCTTCACGGATTAGTTTAAATTGAAACAACGGTATCTTGTTCCGATCTGTATACAGTTGGCTCGTTGATAGGAATTTCATTAAACACCTGTAAATTACGGTTCAGTGATTTGTACAGCGACCGGGCCTATTAAAATCTATTGTTGTTAATCAACGGAAACTGATCAATGTGTTTTGAATGACTTTTTTTGTTGATTTTTTTTCTTTATTGTTATTACAAAAAAAAAACTATTTAAATGTAAAGTAACTTACTTCTACTATTATCTACTTTACATAATATTTTAATGCTATTTTCCAATCCTATCCCAATTTGTTCTATTATTTTCTTTTACTTTGTGTTTGTTACTTAGATCAATTAAATTTTATTTTATATCTCAAATACCCCATTTCCAAAAAGCTCCGTTCGAAACAAATCCAAGGATGTGATTTTAATTATAAATCTGTCAATCAATATCTACTCCAAATAATTATGATTTACCTGAAAACTGGTGCGCTTCACTGAACTACGAAATTCCCTTATCTATGAGCTCCCGATGGACACTGACACAGGAAGGTATAATAATACAGAATTAATTTATATGCTAATTGCTAGCCCGAGTGCCACTGAAATTTTCCGATTGGGAAATTAATCGAAACGACCTCCGTACCGTTGTTTTATGGATCAATAGAATTAAAATGGAGTTGGAACAACTATTAATAGTTTTGATATTAGTATTTGAGCTTTCTTGAAGCATTAAGTGTTTTGATATCACAGGGAATTCATCGTCATCATTTAACATCTTAGCATTGACTGCATAGCCCTCCGTTGCTTCTCGTCTCCATAAGACTCTTACCGCCTTACCAGTTCATTGGAGTTTAGTGATGACTAATAGGGACCTGGGCGAAAGTCACCACGGATTGGGTCCCGAAACATCAGGAACCGGCGACGCGGTAGACCCAAAAGGAGATGGCGAGACGACCTGGACTCCTACCTAAAAGATTGGACTCAAATAGCTCAAGATAGGCTTTTAATAATAATAAATAATAGGGACCTAAGTAAAGGCACTAGGTAATTAAAATCAGTATGATGGAAATTCACTTTCCTATATCGTATTACATAAAATGTCTTCAAGCATACATACCTATACCTATTTTTCAGACCCTACATAGGACAGCTTATGGTTACTCTGAAAGATTTAGTAAGCTATTTCTATTGCATTACCTCTGTTTGAAAAAAAAAATAACCAAAACGTTGGTAGAAAATGCTTAGCCACTAACATTCAAATTGGTTGAATGTCACCCAAATGGCCTGCTACAGTATTGCCACAACAAAAAGAAACACCACGCTAAAAGCTTACAGGCACCGAAGGAAAGCCTCATTAAAAAACAATTTCCCAGCTTGTCGCAGAAAAGCAAATGAGATTAAAACGTTCACAAAGACAATTAATCTGCATCTAGACGAGACGTTTCCCTAATTACAGGTGAGGATTCCTAGAATACTTCTCCTGTAGCAATTTGTATCAAGCAACATTGCAGATGACGACCATATTTCAGGACGTATGCAGAAAGGCAATATTTTAACTCCGGAGAACGGAATTTAGTTCCGTAATTTGTCTCCGCTTCACTGCAAATGCCAGATGTAGAATCTCATGTAAACGCCACACGTTGCAACTTTGTTCAAGATGTTATTTCATGTGGGTTTCGTTATGTCATTTCGTATAATGGGATTTTGGTTCCATGTTTTACATCAGGACGGTACAGTTGGGTATGTTATAAAATAGGGAAGAACATTCTAGAACAATGTTTTCTGCATTAAACTGTGGTGCAGTTGGACCTTGCCGCTCTTCTCGTAGCTAGTATCTAAAAGCTTTGCTTTCCAGACAGCTTTATCAAACGCAGAAATAAATACCAATACAATGTACTACGACTTTTTTAATAAAAGTCATAAGCACAAAATTATTTATTTGTTGAGTTAATACTCAACAAATAAATAATTTTGTGCTTATGTCAATATTCTGGTAAGCCTAAATCGATACCTACCTACTCAACAATCAAGTTAGATACTGATTCAAACCTAATTAAAAACCCAGGAGAAAGTCTTGTAACTACAGGAAAACCCCAACATTTTCCGTAACACAATTTTTCTTTGTTCATCGCCGTTACTGCAGTGTCGCCGGCGGCATGACGTCAGAACGCCAGTGCCAATCAACGTCCCTTATTAAGATAAATGATGTTCGCCCTAACGTAAGGGACAGCGGGCCCAGCCAAATGTTTGGTAAACTTAAGTGACACTGTGGTGATCGTCTGTAAGGTCACCACGGTCAGGGATTTGAAGGGTTTGGTCACGAATAGGAATGGTTGTTTAGGAGATTTATCTTTTTAATTAAGTTAAGTTTTTTGGGTCTGATTAAAGTACTTCTATTCTATTCAGTAACACTGTGCCGAAACTAAGTAAAAGCTTAAATAAAAGACTTCTTGTTCACGTCACAGCGCTGAGTTGATCGTTGAACATTTAGATCTTAGATCCTGTTAGTGAAAACAACTCTGAAGATCTTTATCTAATGATTTTTAAATTTATTATCGATCGCGATTAAACTGTTAATTTAATTTATACATTGCGTTTACTGTTCGGCGAATATCGAAAAAAAAAACTAAAATCAAACGGACTGATTTAGAGCTCGCCTGCTTGTCTTGTTATTTTAACCAAAAAAACGTTTAACGATAAATATTCTGCAAGGATTTTTCTTTGGTCTACGATAGATTTTTGACCACTTCCCCAACTCCAATACTATACTTACATTATAGATCTACGAAAACACATTTCATATCAAGATCGGAGTTTCTGTCAGACGCACTTCCTGAATCCTTACAAAAGAATAGGGGACCTTTTAACCATCGCCATATTGTTAATAGACTATTGTTAGCTCCAACGCGTTTATATGAAAACATTGCAGTACTCAGCGGGAAGATACGGTTACGGAAACCTATCATACTGTCTCCCACAGGTTCATTTAATCCACACAGACGTAGACACCCGAGAAACTTCATCCAAGGTAATTACTACCTCCTTCAACTTGAGCCCTGGTACCTACGCGGTTCGAAATGAACTGAAAAATGTTCACAACTCATAAGGAGTTGATATGAAATTATAATAAATAAATTAGTTTATTGAGTCTCTTAGGTATATATGACAAATGTGAATGAAACAGCCCCAGTAAGTGGTTAATGACACTTGTGTCGGGGTTGTCTCGCTCCTCCCCTGAAATATCTGAAATATTGTACATGTTTTGAGATTTAAGTCCTGTGCTCATTAGATAGGCAATCAAGCGGGTAATATAAGCCTCTGTATTATTGGAGTTGGAGTGTCAGAAGCTTACTGAATAAAACCCATCCGTACTCCTCCTAGTGCCCTATGCTTTCCAGGACCGCGGTAACTCTTTCGAACAAAATCCGCAACCCTGGCAGATCTACCTCATACCTTTAACTTGTATCCTGGTACGCGGTTCGAAATTACTGAAAATTTTCACAACCCTTGAGTTGTTAAATTTCGTACATATCTTGAGATTTCAGCTCGCTGTACTCATTAGACGGGCAATCAAACGGGTAATGAAGTCTGTTTATTATACCGCGTGACATAGGAGGGTTTTTAGAGGTTGAGTTATTTTCACGATATTTATAGGTTTTTCGGGTTATGCTGATGAATGTCCTTGTGAAAATACAACGGTGTTTATGTATGTAGGTATGTATATGTCGCAGCCAACTGGCTAAATCCGCCGTTTCATTAAAAGTCTAGCATTCTCATTGAACTGTGACTTTTTATCAGCGACATAAGTGGCATGGTTAGTCATTAAACGATATTGAACAAAAGATGTCATTTAAATCGATGAAAAATCGGCACATTTAAATGAAAAGGCTAGGCAACCAATTAAGTGGCTGATTAAGCTAATTTGCTGCGACGTATATTCAACGTGTAAAAGAATAAATGCAATACTTCTTAAGGGGTAATTGTACCTACTCATCATTATGAACAACTTTTACTATGGAATCAACACTGAAATCGTGAAAAAACATAACAACATAACTCGACAAAATGTACTGAACAGCTGATTTTTTTTCGGGATTTCAGTGTTGATCCCATAGTAAAAGTTGTTCATAATGATGTGTAGGTACAATGACCCCTTTTACATATTGTATTTGATAATTGATAGGCTTGCGTTTGACCACCAATGGTAAGTGATGATGCAGTCGATGATGAAGTACGCTCGCCTTGATACAAGCTATTCACCCTTGATTTGAAGACCCCTCAGATTATGAAGGCTTTCAGGAAACGCAACCTAGTTGTAAGATGTTCCGTTTTTGTTGACAATTTTTACCCATCCTAAAACCTGTCTTAAGCAGGTATTTTATATAGGCAACAACAAAAACCTCAGTTCAACTAAAAAAACTGAACTAATTTTTGTGGCTTAGGCTGTGCGTTGTTGTCTGTCAGCTTTCGAAACTGTTTTACATCTACTTGATCTACTCCAAATTATTCGTATCCACAATTTACAGCAACTTCAAAAATTAATGTAGTCTCCGACTGTCTCGAGAATTGTTAACTCATTTGAATTAATCATCGAGCTCAATTATTCTTCAGACCTCAGCGAGGTTTTGAATTCTAATCGAGCGGAATTTAGAAAATTATTCCAAGGCAGGTAAGCCCTATTTATCAATTCATTAGAATTACTTAGCCAGCTTTAAAACAGTGACATCGTTTTTATTTTTAGGAAATATTAGTGCATTCAACGAAATATGCTTAACTTCGCGGCCAGACACCATACATTTTCGTCACAGCGCCCGTAGCGGCCGTAGCACTTTGTATAGGTATCAAGTCCCATATGCATAAACCAGTAAAGGAATACGTTGTGGAGATCTGGCTGTTTAAAATTGATAGCCCAGGGGCTAGTAGGTATCCAGCTGCACTCGGTTAGACTGCAAGTCGACCCCATCAATTTTGGTAAAAGGCTAAGCACGGATTTCACCAATGAAACTGAACGCGATCAGTACATCTAAACTGCGTTCAAGAGCTATCAGCGTAAATATTTCATAGAAAAATAATGACACTGACAGCTCATAAACTTGGTTCATTCGCGTTCAGTTTCATTGGTGAAATTGGCCCTAAGTACTTATGTTGAGACTCGCAGTTTTGTCCTCTTTTGTGACACCTACGGTCAACGATAATACCGATTCCCTAGAAGGAATCTTTTTACTTGCGACACATAACCCGATCGCAGACTGCAAACTATGAAACTAAAACTAAACCTGTGTAGCTTCCTACCTATCTAGGTAGGAAGCTACACAGGTTTAGTTTTAGTTTCATAGTTTGCAGTCTGCACATTCGTGTGAAAAAAACCCGAGACAAGCGAGCTAAGCTTTAAACTTAACCTTTACCCTTTGTCTGCAACCGGGATATTTTACCACACAGTAGATACCATGCGCAGTCGCAATCAAACACTTTGCGGAGTGGGATTGGTAGTAGGGATAGGGTCAATAAATCGAAAAAAAAAAAGGGATTTCGCAAAAAATAAAAGAAAAAACCTAAAAAATCATAAAACAATAAATGGAAGTCGTCATACAATAGGTACTGAATACTCGTAAGTAAATACAATATGGCCCTCTTCATTCATTCAGCTCCAAGAGAGTGAGTCATCATCTGCCTAGACTTTTCTCAACTTTATTGGGGTCGGCTTCCAGTCAAACCGGATTCGACTGAATACCAGTATTTTAAGTGGAGCGGCTGCCTACCAGACCTCCAAAACCCATAAACTGGGTAACACGGTAAGTACCGTATTCGTGTCATGTGTCGTGTCGTGTCTGTAGTCTTTGGTCGTGTCGTGTCAAGAAGTCTGGGCAAAACTGGTGTTACATTTTCTGGTTCTGACAATCCGTAACGACTGCCAAAGATCAAATGACAGCCGGGACCAACGGCTTAAAAGTGCTTTCCGAGGCACGGAGGAGTCTCGGTTTGTTAAGATGGTCACCCATCCACAGACCGACCTCGGCAAGTGTTGCTTAACCTTAAAGATCAACCCGAGTGGCGGTTATTACAGAGGGTGAGTAAAGAGCACAATTAAAACTCAGTTGTCAGTAATTTGGGCAAATTGACCGCTGTCCGTGTTGTGCTTGTCCAATTAGTTTTCGTTGTTCATCCTCGGGTTGGGATTACAAGTCTGTAGGGTATTATTAATGATTTCGGTGTATGCCTAATGGTGTATTCCGTCTGAAATTATATATCGGCGATTTTCTAATATCGGTTCCATTTTCAATGTGCTAATGGCAACATTGGTAACTAGGGCACAAGGCAAGTGATTCAGTGTATGACTTTAAAACCAACATTATAAATACTAGGTATATCCTAATGATGACCAATAATATTATACCCTAATATAATTGATGCTGACTACCTATCTCGTCGGTCTAGTGGTTGCAAACGTTAGCTGTACCTAGCTGAACGTGAGGTTCGATACCTGTGTCGGGTAAAATGTTATTGAGACATTCTATTTGGAATTAATCGATGTTCCTTATTAGTTATCAATGCTGGAATTGCTCCGTAGCAGCTCAAAGTAACAGGTCTGTCTCCTGTTCCATGGGACTTAGCATAACCTCGGACAAAAATACCTATTACCTCCCTACCTACTATATTATAATTTTATGAACTTTAATATCTTAACCATTTATAGGTAGGCCTATATAATAACGGGTATTTAGTCTGAACGGCCCAAACCGAATGGCCCGAGGGCCATTCGACCGTAAACAAAGATCATCTACGTTTCAAAGGACCGGTGATAAAAATTGGTAAACAAATTCATTGTCATAAATTACATCCAGTACATTCGGGTGCAAAAGTTAAAAAGTTGAAATAAAAGTTTGATTTTTTTTTCTTAGATTTATATTATCTTCCTTAGAAAAACAATCAACAATAATTTAAAATGTTTACAAAAGTTAAATTTGGTAATTAAATCATTTTAAATAAAAGTCAGTCTTATTTTAAAGAAACAAATCAACGAAATATAAAAAAATTACAATTAAACAATAAGATTTAGTAAGAAGGTCATTGTTGAGCTAGCTACCTGAAGTCGTGCCAACCGGTTATGAAGATGTATTCCGTTTAGGTGATTTCAAATTATTAAATATTTAAATAGTTAACATTCATAAACTAAGCGACTATTACAATGTATGCGACTGTCCCTTTAAATTAATTTTGAAATCATTTTATCACCGGTCCTTTGGAACGTAGACGATTTTTGGTTACGGTCGAATGGCCCGCGGTCCATTCGCTTTGGGCCGTTCAGACTAAATACCCATAATAACTTGGATCGCTTCTTAGCTTTTTATGCAGCCGGTTAAATGCATAGACTCAATCCTGGTTACCTACTTGTACCTTCTACCTAGGTAAGGAAAGAACCTACCTACCTACTTCTGCCATATCGTTGTTTTTTAAATTTCATGATACAGATCAGAGTGAGTGCTGCGAGTGTTCCAGTTCTGCACTTCTGGCGTTATTGCCCAAGTTTCGAGAGTTCGCCCATATTTTCTTGGAAAAATTCGCACAGCTACTCGTAAACTTTAGCAATTTTCAATGAGAGCATCATTTTGAGTAGCAAAACACTGAAAACACG
The DNA here is from genome assembly GCA_947386135.1 of Melanchra persicariae. NCBI lineage: Eukaryota > Metazoa > Arthropoda > Insecta > Lepidoptera > Noctuidae > Melanchra > Melanchra persicariae. The sequence goes on from OX376659.1 coordinate 8,218,620, forward strand.
TTATTTTACGGGTACATAGCGTGTTCACGGAGTCATTTAGCGGATGCTGTAGCAAAGAGTCTGTGACGAATAGCTGCATTGTGTTCAAGCGCCTGCGCTTTGTTTGATGGTGAAAAGTTTGTCTGTAAACATTGGGCTTTCCACGAGCACTGTTATTGTAAACTACAATTTATCTCTAGGTAGGTACCTACGGATAGAATGTTATCGTCACACTTTATAATAATTATCAAAACTTTAAGCATTAACAAAAGCAAACTTTGTGTAGGTACAAAGGCGAACTTAGTGTACCTAGGGTTTAGACTTCAAATTCTTAATTCAGTACTCGAGTAGGGTGTAAGTTTCTTGTATTTTTCTACCTACTAACAACTAACTCAAAATTAATTATACCTATACCGAGGACCCGAAAGATGTCACTAAGCATCAAAGTAGCTAGTGTACCTACCTACCTACTTAGGTCTATAAAACTTACAAAATTGAGTTTATCTCCAAAACTAGGCCTCTATTTACGAACTAGTGTTTGCCTTTGTATTTGCTCAAGCTGTTCCAGTGGCGAGAGAACTAATCGACCCCTTGAGAGGCAGTGGACGAACACTTTGGACACCAGGGAAGCCGGGCTAACATGGCAAACCACTCGGCTAGACTGCGACACACTTCGGCGTTTAATTGACAGGCGTTTGATGATTGATTGGACCTGTAGGTACGATTTGGATTGTTTGTGTTAGTATTAATGCAGTTAATTTGGAGAATAGGTACTCGTTACCTATTCTATTCTTAGTCAGGTACCTATTTAACTCTACCCAACAATTAAAAATATGCTTGGGTACCTACTTAAGTCATAAGTACCTTTTTTATAAGGATGGGAAATCATCAAAATAATGACTCCTTCCGCTTTGGGTTGAGCGGGAGGGAGTGTCACACACTGCAATGACTAAAACCCATACGTGTTCCTACTATTGCCCAGAGCCGCCGACATAGATATGTCGCAGTAAGATAGATGAAGCCGTAATATAGTTATATCCCTAGGGATATAATTATATACCGTAACATAGTTATACGAAAGCGATTCTTTACTATCTCACTAGGAATATAGTTATAAAACGGTCCAAGTTTAGTGATATACTTATATTACTAGATTAAGTTTAGCGAAATAGCTGTAAGAAGCATTCAGTGCTATGTAATTCTAGATGTCATGATTCCTCTTCTTGTCTGAACAAAAAATAAAAAATAATAGGTCTTTACCTATGAAATTGCCGTTTTGTATGAAAAAATTTAAACGATTTTTTTTCATGTATTTTTTATTTGTATTAATCGAAGTAATCACCCATGCAATCAATGTATCTTTGCCAACGCAGTGGCAGTTTATTGATGCCCTTCTTAACCCTCGGCATGCCTGGTAGGGTCTGTCAGACCCACCCTGTTATTTTAACCGTTGTAGTTAATTAAAATCTGATGTTTCTGCGCCACAATTCTCAGTAGCTGAGCATTATCAACCAATCAAGGCCTTATGGCCTCTACTTCAATCCGGAGTCAGCTGCGATGGTGGATAAACACAAAAAAACCCCGAGCGCCGGTGTCAAATTCAGAGGTTATACCTTACACCTCTGCTTACACCCGTAGATAGGAGTCGCAAAGACTGATTGTTTTATTAATATTTAGTCTTTGTTTTAGGCCTTCTATTTCCCGAAGTTTAGTTATCTTTTGTTTTCACCTACTTACTTAAGTATAAAAAAGGCCTGCTTTTTTGCTAAAAATGTGCCCAATTTTACTATTTTTTTATTTTAGTTAATAAGGTGGATTCTTATTTTTTTGGCATTTTTACCTCTACAATATATCCCTAGTATAGCTTTAAGTATATTTAGATACACCAATTATCACAACTAGTACGAGAAATAGTAATTTTAAATTCGGGTCTGACGGACCCCACCAGGCATACCGAGTAACATTTTGCCACCAGGCATGCCGACGGTTAAAGAAATCAGCCGGACGGGAGGCAACAAATTCTTCAAAGTCATTTTGTACTGCCTCTCGGGTATTGAATTTTTTTCCCGCCAAGAAGTTATCCAAATTCTGGAAAAAGTAGTAGTCTGTAGGCGCAAGGTCTGGTGAGTAGGGCGGATGACGGAGAGCTTCCAACCCCAGTTCTTCCAACTTGGAGACCGTCTGCTGTGCAGTATGAGGTCGCGCGTTGTCGTGCAGGAGCAGCGGAGACGAGCGATTGACCAATGCTGGTTGGAGATGTGCCAGCTTCTCCATCATTGTGTTCAGTTCTTCACAGTACACATCTGCAGTAATGCTCACCCCGTTTGGTAAGAAGCTGTGATGAATCACACCGGCGCTAGACCACCAAACAGTGACCATCACTTTTCTAGGGGTAAGTTTTCGTTTAGGGCATTGTTTAGGTGCTGAACCAGGATCCAACCAACTTGCTGAGCGCTTACGGTTATCAAACAGAATCCATTTTTCATCGCAGGTAACAATGCGGTTCAAAATTCCTTCATTTGTGTGTCTGTTGAGCAGTGCAAGGCACGTCTCGACGTGTACTTCGCGCTGGCGATCATTGAGTTCGTGGGGCACCCATTTGTCAAGTTTTTTTACCTTGCCAATTTGACGCAAATGGACCAATATTGTTTTGACGCTAACGTCGAAAGCTGCTGCTAATTCAGCCGTAGATTGTGTATCATCAGCTTCCACAATCGCCTTTAATTCGTCATTGTCGACCAAAGGCTTCGGACGACCGCGAGGTTCATTTTTCAGGTCGAAATTTCCAGAACGGAAGCGAGCAAACCAATAACAGGTGGTGCCTTGGTTTGTAGTGTTAGCTCCGTAAACGTCGTTGATGTTGCGTGCCGCTTGTGCCGCGTTGCTGCCACGACGGTACTCATATTCCATAATTACTCGAATTTTTAACGTATCCATGATGACGAAAAAGATTGAAATGCGATGAAAATGTACTAATCAATAACACTAATCAATAAACAATGACTACTTTTGGAAAAAAAAACCATGTTTTTAAAATAAAATTAATTTGAAATTAGAATTCTTAGCCAAACACAAATTATTTTGATTTGAAATGGCCAGTACTGCAGAACGGCAATTTCATAGGTAAAGACCTTGACTTGTTGATAAGAAATAAAGATATCTCAAAACTGTTTGGCTTTAAAAGATTTTGAATGTTTTATTATTAAAAAAAATATCGTTTTAATTATAATTACTTTAATACGTGTTAATGTCACAAAGTATTGTAACTAACTGCAGGATACATAAAGTTGATTTATTAATAAAGATAAAACCAATAAAATTTTGTTTTATTTAATTATATATGGTAGATTTCTATTTCACTAAGCTTAATCAAGTAATGGGTATGTCTCAAAAAAGTGGCACACTTTCGAAATATTTCAATTTTTCAAAAAAGCTTTAATATACTACAATATAATGACAATATGATACAATACTCGTATGACTTTTTTGAGACAAACCCTAATATATTTATAACACTGAACTTAATCTAGTAATATAAGTATATCACTAAACTTCAACGGTTTTATAACTATATTCCTAGTGAGATAGTGAAGAATCGCTTTCGTATAACTATGTTACGGTATATAATTATATCCCTAGTGATATAACTATATTACGGCTTTATCTATCTTACTGCGACAGATACATAAATCCAATCTGAATGTTCATTGTAACATAGATAAGGTGTAGGTAGGTAGGTAGGTATATAACAAAAAGTAGGTCAGTACCTACCTACCTAGGTACGTATCTGTCTATCTATCTAAATGGACGAGGTAAGTAGGTATTTGATGTTTATGGGACAGTCTAACTAGTAGAACTACTTCCTGGACCTTTTCCTGTGGCTCAAATGCAGAACTAATTAATCATGTTAAGATCTCTGTAACCCGCTGCAATTTTTAATACTTAGGTACCTACCACACTACTTAGGGACATTTTTGGAAGGTATCTATAATTGAAAAAAAAACAGTGTTTCACTCAAAAAATGACAAACAAACATTCGCTTGTAAGGCACAGCGTGTCATATTATTCTTCTAGATTCATTCAAATTCACCCTTCGATTGTGTCCAACTCCTCCGCACCTACCCCCGTACCCACCTTCAAGCGAAAAAACTTGTCACTCAAAAAGTTTACAAGTCAGTCGCACGTCGAAAACATTTTGCATTACAAGCCTCCTTTGATTTTATTGGGCAAATCGAATTTCAGAAGTTTTGTGTTCGGTACCTACCTTTAGTAATGTAGGTAGATAGGCAGGTAATTTAGGTACTTAGGTACCTACCTACCTAGATAGGTGTAGCAAACCCACTTATAGGTAGGTACCTAAAATAAGTAAGAATTATAAGGGTTAGGCTCGCTATGATTCGGTTGGTGGTTTGTGAAATAGAGCTAAATAGGCAGTATAAAGTTATTAACGAATATCTACTTAGGTACCTAAGTAGGTACCTAAGTAGATATTCGTTAATAACTTTGCTAAATTGAAGAGTAGGTACCTACAACTGTGACGTAGCAAGGCAACTGAAGTGACTGGTAGGTATTACGTTTAGCCGGGTAACCCTGTCACGTGGTTTTTTTGTTTACCTTTTGTTAATTACCTAACCAAATGGAGTATAGGTGTGTCATTTAGTTTGATTTTTACAAATGGGTAGTCAAATAAAATGCTTTGCATTCTTGAAAACGTTTTTCCCAGGAATTGTTGATAGATGTGCATGGTACGATTCTGAACTATAATTTTAGGTAGGTACCTATGTAGTTTCTCAATACCTACATGTAGGTATCTACCGAAGTGAAATTTTTTACTTCGGTAGGTACATTTACCTATTGAGAAAATGAGAATGCAAAGCATTTTATTTAATAATAAAAAACATACATTTGTGTAAAAAAGTAATGATTTGACTAGGTACCCATCTGTAAACGCGTCCTTAAGTTGTCAATAGTATTGAGCCGTTTAGATGTACACTCGTGCACATTAATTTATTGATGTCGGAATAGTAATAAGAATAATTAGTTCTACAATTTTTAAATATTAAGAACAATGACCATATCCGCTTCGGCCCCGGCGACACACCGGTGTGTCGCGAATTAATCGCGAATTTAATTTTTATTTACCTATAACATAAGATTTATTTTTTATTTGGGAATTTTCACATGTCGAGCCTGGAGCGATATAATAAAAAAACATTGACAACTTAATTTGGTCGGGTTAACCTACGCAATGATTTAGGAGAAGTAATGAAAGCTGATTTCTCAATGCTGAATGAACGCAGCAAGCTGTCCCTGAAATGTAAACTTCGCATTTACACTACGTGCATACGCCCTATAATGACTTAAGCGTGTGATGATGATCACAAAGGCCTTACAGTAGATACATTCCCACCCGTATCAGTAAAATTCGCCGTCCTCGGCATACACTCGTCGAGTCTGACGACGAGATCACAAAGATCCAAGAGAGCCGAAGGGAAACTAAATAAATCTGACATTTACGGAAAATAGATATAAAAGAGTTTTAGTGTAATTTTTTAAAATAATAATTTGGAGGTTTCGAATAAATGCTGAATTTGATCATTAAACCTGCATTTTAGCTCCCTGCCGGACCCTGCTCAATTTGAGCAGTAGGACATAGTTACATGTAAACTCTGCTTTACAATAAATGTGACTTACATTAGTATAAAAATACAGGTATGTCACAAAACAGTTTGGTCACGATTTTGAGCATGTTAGTCACATGTACATTTTATTTGAAAATGGCTCTTATAAATGAACTTAATCATGTGTAAGGTCATAGAAACAGCTATTAAAATATAATCCAATAACAACTTTATTTTATTAGATATTACTTTTCTACTTCAGTGTACTCAGGCACAACACGTGTGAACCGGTTATTGAGTAAAGTAAAGAAGGTCATCGATATGTATGAATCCGTCGCTTTTTAGTGGTCATTCAGATTTGGTCGGATAACCAGCCGTTGTTTACATATTTTGGTTTTTTGTTTATATTTACTTAATGCGTAACATTTGAAGCTCAATATTTTCACCATATATTTTTGACTAAAGGCACAAGATTTTGGTTTACACCTACACATCTGGGATTGTGCCAGTTCCTTGTATTTTGCCGTCAAAGTTATGACACCATCGTTTTTACTATTGGCATGATTATTCAAAAACGCATGCATGAACAGTTTTGAAACTTTGTATGGTTATTATTAGCGTCAAGAAGAACCGAATACAGTTTTCAGCGAAGTTATGCCTTGTCTCATTTAGGCGCTGCGATGTTTTTTCGGGTTTTCATAAAACCGCGATAACTTGAAAACTATAAATATTTTCTTAAATCTAATTGGGGCACAAAGGGGCACACATTAAGAGCTACTCGTGTATGTTTATTCTACAGGGGCACATGCAATGGTTTTAGAGATATACGATTCATCAAAACGTTACTCCAGCAGGAAATGCAATATCTCGAAAACCTAAAGGGGCACAGATTTTATTTTTGGGGGCACATTTTGGCACACATATAAGCTCTCTGGCTATGCACAATTTTTCTCTCTCCGATCATTCGTTTAGAATTTTCCTGCTAGAAAAACGTTACCCCAGCAAGAATCGTTTTTTCCGTTTTTTTCCAAAACGACAGGGGGCACACATTTTTTATGTGGGGGCACATTTACAACAGATAAGGCACCAATAATACGTTCTACTCATATAACTCTAGGAGACACTTTCTTGTTGGGGTAACGTACACACTTAGGTATATCGTATTCATCTGTTTCATCATCAAGTTCTGTTAATATCTGGCCTATGAAATATTTCACTTGTTTATCTGTGTTGAACCTGACTATAACAAAATCGTTTTGTTTTGGAGTGCTATAACTAGATAAAGGAATATCAGTGGAGCTGCTCGTAGTTGACGAAGCTGTAGAATAGTTTGTAACATCTGAATCTTCGGAAACGTCGGTAGAATCTATAAAAAGTATTTTAGACACTTTTTCCAGCTTTTCTTGACAACTTTGGCATTAACTTTATTTTTCTTGTTTTCCTTTAATTTAGCTTGTTGCTCAATTTCTTGTTTAACTGGAGTATCTGTCGCAATAATTGTCTTCCCTCTTTTTCTACCTCTTGTTGAACCAACTCTAGGCTTAGTCTTTGGATAATCACGGCACTCGATTGGACTTTTCAATATATTTTCTATCGTCCTCGTTTCTTCTTGTCTTTCAGAATTGATCGGACGAGGTTCAGCGTTCGATAATGAGTTAGTACCTATTTGCAACCGCTCTGTCATTACTGAGATAATTGAATTGTTTAAATTTTGGTACGGCAATCAAAACAACTTTGTTAGATGGGCGGGTGCGTACTCTAATGAGTATAGACTTGAGTGCGGGGTGAGGCAGGGGGGGTTGACCTCGCCTAAGTTCGTCCTAAGTTCAATGTGTATATTAATAAGCTGATCGATGAACTCAGCAGTACGGGTGTCGGATGCATGATAGATGGAGTATCGTTTAACAATATCAGTTATGCTGACGACATGGTGCTGCTGAGTCCATCGATCGGTGCCCTCAGGAAACTTGTTAAAATGTGTGAATACTATGCTGGGACCCAGGGACTGAGGTACAATGCGAAGAAGAGCGAACTGTTAGTGTTCAAGGCGCCAAATAGAATGTATGATGTAGTGCCGTCAGTTTCGCTAGAGGGTGCTACATTAGACAGAGTAACGCAGTTTAAGTACCTTGGTCACTGGGTAACGGAGGATGGCACGGATGACTGTGACATGGAGAGAGAGCGCAGGGCTTTGACTGTAAGGTGTAACATGCTGGCACGCAGGTTTGCAAGATGCGACATTAATGTCAAAATAACTTTATTTAAGGCATATTGCCAATCCTTTTACACCTGCAGCCTGTGGACTAGATACACACAGAAAGCGTATAATGCCCTGCGCGTGCAGTACAACAACGCATTTAGGATACTGTTATCGCTGCCACGGTTTTGTAGCGCATCAGGTATGTTTGCGGCAATGCATACAGACGATTTCTTTGCGATCATGCGCAAGAGATCGGCATCCCTGTTGCGTCGTGTGCGTGGCAGCGGTAACGGTCTCTTATGCGTTGTTGCCAGTAAAACTGAGGGACACCTGATAGGAAACTTGTGTGGAAAACACGTATTCCTGTCGGATGTGCCCAGAAGATAGGTTGTGTAATATAGTGGTTAATATACTAACATAGTTTATAAGTCTATACTAACACATTTATGGGTAATTTTTGCCTGAAATAAAGATTTATTATTATTATTATTATTACTCATTCCAGGTGTCGCATTTTCTAGTACTTCGTCTGCTCGATTCATTTCACTTGTTGAAGGTTCTGCTTGAATAGGAATAGGACGATTGGTCATAAGTATACCTAATATTTTTAATTAGTGGTATTAAAAGAGTAGGTACAAATTAAAAGGATTTTATTGTCATCTAAAGTTACAATGAATGCGTTCATGGTCGTGCTACGAAGTACAACACAATATGTGCCTACTGTTTGGTAAGATGGATAGGACCCACAGAAAAAAACACAGATCAGTTCACGTTTTTTTTAATTCTCAGACAGTAAAATTAAATATGGAATACCTATTTACAAAATTATAGTAATATAAATCTTAAAAATCATCACATAAAGAGTTTCCTAGTCGTTCGTAAACACTACAAAATTAAACTAGAGAATTTACTCGACGGAGAAAATATTTTTCACAAATTTCAAGATAAAATTAAATCTATTGTATAAATATTAGGAATATGATTATTGCCATCGCGACACGGTCATTCAATAAAACAATATTTTACGAATTACGTATTTGAATGTAAGTAATAACTAAAATTTATTTAATTATTGAATAACACAAATCTTTAGGGCCAATTCACACACAGCATAAGATAGGATACGATATAGAACTTTATTTACTTACTACATAAAAAGGTAGGTACATATTTCAGTGAATTCTAATGGCTTGCCCCGAATTTTCGCAACTAGGTATGAAGCGGCTTCCAGACTAACCGGATGCAGCTGACTACCAGTATTTATACATAGAGTGACTGCATGTCTGGCCTCCATAACCAAGTAACTGGGTAACACGGTACCCCTTTGCAAGCCTGGTGTCAGATTTTTTGGCGTAACGTCAAACAAAGATTAACAAACTTTAATGACAGCCGCGACCAAAGGCATAGCGTGCTTTCAGAGACACGGAGTAATCTCGGTGTATAATGGATGGTCACAGATCCACGGACAAACCTCGGCAAGACTTGCTTAACCTCGAAGATCGAACTGTCTGTCTGTTAATATTTAGCCGTTTTTTATTAAAATTCAGTCGAATTCTCACTGGAATATATTCCTTTTTCTCTAGCTAATAAAGTCCTATACTTATTCTACTTTTTCGCTGTTTTAAAGAGCACGCAGCCTCGTGCCTCTGTGTCAACTGACCCTTCGAATAGGACGATACAATAATAACATACTAACAGGGAATTAGGCCTTGTGATAACGAAATTGTATTACATACAGAAGTACCTACTTTGAAAGTTTCCTATTATCCTCCATTTTCCCTCAACTCTTTCAGTCTTGGTGGTTACTGCCACTAACCACCTATTTAGATATATTTATATGTGATTTAGCGGAAATTTGTAGAATAGTCGATTTAATACGCATCTTGCTTGACTGCAACCTTGGTTGACCAAGGTGGTCATAGCTATAGACCACCATTTTCTTGGAAAGCCTTACACAAGAAAACTCAAAATTTATATTTTTACAATCTTGCTAATGACTATGAACAATATTTGATAATTTTCTTATCTATGTAAAAGTGTGACTGAAAGAGTTAGGTAAATAAAAATATAGGAAGAGATAGGTAATATTTGTTAACAATTGAGATTCGATATGCATTAAATTAGTTGAATTCAAACAGTTACAGATTTATTTGCATTAAATGATAGGTAATTCAACCCCATAACTCCCTCATTTCAGGGCTAGAGAAGTCTTCCGTAAGAATACTCTTATTCTTACGTTCATTTGAAATACTGAGAGCACGAATTTACATATTTTTTATGTTTAGGTGGGTAATTCTTAATCTATTTATTTAATTGTCGATTTTCCAGAGATATCAAATGCGGTGTAAGAAATCTTGTTATTCTGATCTCACTTCGGAGTAAACAACACTAAACACAAGCGAGTGTAAACTGATACAATGAAACGTGTCAAAATAGGAGAATTTTAACTCAAAACAGGATTTCTGACGTCACTCTTCATGACCGGTAAAAAAAGTAAAAATCCGTGCCCGCAGTATGCATTTCTCCGTAAAAGTCACTTCATCAAGTTGATAAAATTATCTTTTACAACATTTTCTAATAACATATACATAAGTACAAAACGATCACTACGCTAAAAGGAATCAAGTATTAGACCGATTCTGAAGTTTGAGCATTCCGTAACCAACTAATTTATTATGCTTAGTTTTACAGCTAAGACTAACAGCTAGTATAAACACGAAAGGTTGTCAGTTATAACAAGAGCGTTCAAGTAAAAAAGTTCACTTGAAATGCTTTAGTGCAATTAAAACTTCGTGGTGAACCGACTTCGGTACGCTATTTCTAGTGTCAAAGCTACTGACTAATTAGGCTCGTGAACTATTTCCTTATGGTGCACTTAAGTACGACATTTCATTACACCGACCGGCGCACGGCGGGATGCATCAGGCAGTCTACAATGTGTCAAAGGAAATTGAAGCGTTTATAAAGCAGTTAAATGTCATATTTGCATGGCAGCTGTACTGCAGCCGCAGCGTGCGTGCACCCAGTCTATTAAATAAAAACTTCACAGTGAAAACTCAGGTGAAGTGAACTGACATTACACACAGAAGCATAGATTGGTAACTTCTTGCAGCGGTTTGGGGAATGTCCCACACGATGGCAACGGCGCAACGCTGTACGAAAACTGTCAGTGTCGATCACAGCGTAACTATTTGACACTAGCGCGAGCGGCGGTAGTTAGAATTTTTGGACGGGTTAATGTATTATTATTTAAAGGTCATGCAAATACAGCATTTAACCACTTCACGATAGCTTTAATTTCTATCAACACATTCCATAATGCGCTCCGATGCGCAACGACGCGGTCCGGTCTGCGGAAGTCGTACATTACACGGGCAACTAAAAGCATATCAGAGGCCTTAGTGCGAGTTTTTCTCTTTGTCTTGAAAAAAAAGAGGTTCACCGTAATAGTCACCAGATGGCGCTTATTTCGTTCCGCACTAATGCTACTGGGTAATGTCTTGGCTTTTACACTATCGTAAAATAGGTATGGTCGAAAAGTCATGGTTAACTATTTGCCTAGAATTTTGCAGTTTAGTTGCTCGCGTTAGCACACCTTTAGGACTTAAACGGTAAATGGGCAGTTCTATGTTATTTCTTAACTAAACTTTGCTACAGCTGATTGATAAGGTAGGCGCCAAATAAATTTTCAATAGCTGTCATTGACCCATCTCCATTTCCAATTTCAAAAACGGAAATAAAGACAAAGCTGTCCATAGTCGACATCTATCGTGATCCCTTACATTCTCTAGTATTGAAAAACAATTCATAATTTATATCTCGGGGACCTACGAAGAAATATTAAGGTCTGGTCAACGGACTTTATTGCTAATTTAGCTGACGCATACCATATTAACTTTTCTCGTTTTTGGCAGCAACCCATCACAAAAATGCGGGTGAGTTCTGGTAGCTCCATAATATTAAAGCACACTGGTTTTATTCGTAGAAGTACGGTCGTACACTCACTGTTAGAACACTTTTGCATTTTTAGCTTATTATAAAAAAAAAAACATTAAATATGCTGCATTCGATACGTTAGACACTAGTCTAACGTTAATAAAATGAAATAAACGCATGTTAATTGAACAAATTATAAACAGTCATGAGAAACGGCCAGTCAATTTGACAGTTATCTCGATACAATGTTGGGGTAAAAAAAAGTTTTGCATCCATTACGGATATACTTGCTTGAATAAAAAAAAATACAAACAAGTCACCAGTGATGAAGGTTGACCCTGTTAAGGGCACTGGTTAGACTGAGTTGTAAAAAAATACAGCCATAATCTCAAATATCGAAGAAGTATAAATTATAAAATTTATTTTAGAGTATTTAGTTAATTTCAATAAAAAAATGAGCGCAAACCGATTGGAATGAGTATATTTTTTGCTTGTCTATTTCAAGTCACTAAATAAGGTTCAAAATGGACAAACAAAACTTGAATTCTCATGTTTACCAGTAGGTAAGTAGGTTGGGTAATTTGAAAGTACTCAAATTATTTTACTTTGTTATTTGATTAAAATTATTCAAATAAGTAACTTTAATATGCATACTTCCATAACAAGCCCCATGAAAATATACGTTTCTCAATCGATGTTCAAAACTTAATCTAGATGGCAGCAGTATTAAAAGATGGCGGTTAAATTACAGAAACATTAAACATTTAAAATAGTTGCTACATGATTTTCAACTAATATCTATTGAATAATTTACTAAAATCTAAAGATAGTATTATGACGACTATAATATAATAAAAAATGATTTAAGTATATTAGTTTATAGTAATTATATTTTTTTGTTATGAGAAATCGATTATTGCAAAACATTATATAAAAATATAAGACTAGCATTACACTAGAGGATGTTTTTTTTTTCTCGTAAAATATAATTATGCTATTACGCTAAATTACTTATACAAAACGTATTTTTTTATTTATAAAATCTAGCATTTTCTACGCGACCCAGAATTTCTTTTTACAAAAGAGTCCACAATATTAGCAATACTAATAATACTGAACGCAATGGAACATTTTTAAAGTCAATAACACGAATTACACCTTTATTAGTTATTATGATAGATTGTGATGTGATGTTATCAATCATAAAATACTTTTATGTATAAACCTTGGAAAGCCTCAAGAGCTGAGAAAAAAATGTAATATTATGTACATTTTGTATCCATTAAAGTCCTCATACATTTTAATGCTGTTTTTTTCTAAATACTTTTTATTTTTAAATAAGACAGTGATTGATTGGAATCAGCAGATTTAACCTTAACTTTATGACAAGCATTCAGTGCCATAAATGGAAAGACACTTGAATAATAATAAATGTTTTGAGGAAAAATAATATTCATAATGATTACGGTAAGGGGAACTGTCAATGCCGATGACGTCACAAGTGCACACTTGCAAAGGATTATTCATACTATCCTTTTCTTATCAAATAATTTTATTGTTGATTCTTATCAACAATAAATTTATTTATCTCTTTAGCATAATTAACACTCAAAACGGATATCAGAATTGTTTTATGTTGGCTTCATTGATATTGTAATATAAAATTAAATACATAATCATGAAAAAATACTGGCCCTGCAGCAACCAGCCACGTTATTAATAAAGAAAAATGCTTTTTCGAAATTAAATCGTCTAGATTTATGATTAGTAGGTACGTGTTTCATTTTCTCTAATAAAAAAATCTAAAAAGATCTTTCGAATCTAAAAAAAATTATTTAAGTATATGTTTATACATTTTTAAGTAAGAATTAAATAATTGTAAAATTTAAAATGAAAAAATAATAAGTGTCATTCCGTCCTAAATTAGACCTAGCATCGTGCATGATTGTGTCATTTTAACGACATCGAAAATAATACTCACTCCTGATACCTTTGATCATTTGAAAATAATTTAAACAGGTAAATTTATTGTCAAACGAGAACATAAAATATGTGATAAATTGGTTCTCTTTTAAGCGTTTAGCGGTTTTCTATGTCTTACTCCAAGCAAATTGTCATTGACTATTTCATATCTTGGAAATTCAGAATGATTGGTGGTCCGTTTGCAGTACGAAATTGTTGTTCTTCAGGTAGGAAATGTAAATATAAAACAGTAAAACAAGAATAAATAAATACCGTATCCATCTTATCTTGATCATTTCCTTATTTGCTATTATATGACGCTTTCTCAATATTTATTTATATTAATTAAGTCTGGGGTATATTTGACGTAGCAGAACATGTTTTAAACATAAAATACACTAGCTTGACACTACTTCACTTATTTACTAATTAATATTGCCTTTCAAATAATTGTTCTCGATACAAAACCAAGTGATAACAACTGGTATAACATTGATGTTAAATAAGCTCACGGTAATTGCACAAAACATAGTTTCGGAACTACATTAATTTCAGAAATTCAGTGGCATTTCGGAGCTAAAAATACAGTCTATTGTATAAATTCGCTTTCTAACAAAACCATTAAAAGTTTACAACACTCAAATATAAAGTAAAAATCAGAGAAAAATCTACAAAAAGTAGAATATAGACGATACAATTTTTGATCTGAGTATACACCAATTGAGTATTCGAATACTTAAAGATACATTGTAAATGATTAACATTGTAAAGAGAACACTCAACCCTTCAATTTACATGGCGGGTTTTGTTCCGTTTGGGGGATGAGTCCCCGTGCAAGAAGACCGATGGGACTCTGTTCAGGACTCACACTTCGATGTGGTCGTCAGGGATGATGGGTCGCTTCATCTTTTTAGCGTTGAGTATCGCAGGCTTCTGCGTCCGCGTATGCCACACATACACTTTCGTGCAGTTCTCTGCCAACGGCTCCAGTTCCTCTTTGCTCGTGAAGTATTTTAATATTTCGCTTTCCTGCAAATTAAAGTTCTGATAAGTCATGCTTGATTATATTGTTATCAGAGTTTGAAGTGTTTAGAACAATCCTTGACTGTGTTATCCTGAAGTATCGTTTATTATTCGGTGCGTGTATAAGCATTACGTACCTACATTGTTTTATGTTTGATGTTGGGTTTTGACCATTCTATATAAAGCTATGCACAGTATTTAGGCAAAACACTGTAAGTATGTATAAATAAGGTAGGTATAATTAAATTAGTTTGCGGTTTGGATTAGGTAACATGAGGATATAACGTATAAGTATATCGTCGCGGTACACGGAATAGGTCGAATGTGAGTTAGGTACCACTTTACAGGAAGACTAAAAACTGATTATTTTATGTGTTAGATAAATAAGATTTGTGATGATGCATTTTGTATTAAAATTGGGTATGAAATCATAAAAATGCAATAGGTCGAATGTGAGTTAGGTACCACTTTACAGAAAGACTAAAAACTGATTATTTTATGTTGTGTTACATAAATAAGATTTGTGATGATGCATTTTGTATTAAAATTGGGTATGAAATCATAAAAATGCAATAGGTCGAATGTGAGTTAGGTACCACTTTACAGAAAGACTAAAAACTGATTATTTTATGTTGTGTTAGATAAATAAGATTTGTGATGATGCATTTTGTATTAAAACTGGGTATGAAATCATAAAAATGCAATAGGTCGAATGTGAGTTAGGTACCACTTTACAGAAAGACTAAAAACTGATTATTTTATGTTGTGTTAGATAAATAAGATTTGTGATGATGCATTTTGTATTAAAATTGGGTATGAAATCATAACTTGTTAACATAGGAGTCTTTGCAAACGTTGCGAAAGCATGTTTTGGATACTTGCATGCCAAAAAGGAAAAATTGCATTTTTTATCATTCGACCTATTGCATGTACCGCGACAATATACTGTATTATTTTATTGTAGCCCAGTGGTAACGGTCCCACGAGTTGCAAGTGGTGCGTTTGAACCCAGGTACGCGCAATACTTTGTGAAATTTATTAAATCACCACTGTTCTGATAACGAATGAAGGGAAACATCATGAGGAAACCGCATGTCTTGAACTAAAACTTCGAAGACCCGCACTGAGCTCGCGTGAGAATTACAGCCCACTCCCTCTCACAGAGAGTTCTGTGGCCCAGCAGTGGGCACATTAAATATTTATGCTATGCTACACTGCTAATTGCGGGATCAACGGACACTGCTAATTGTGGGATCAACAGACACTGCTAATTTCGGGATCAACGGATGCCAATAGTGCTTTACCTGTTTGAAATGATGAGTTAAAATTTTTTTTGTGAATTTTATTAGGTTTAAGTACTTATATCAATAGTCACTACGTCTCATGATCGTTGATAATGAACTGTATAATGTTTAATAAAAATAAGCATTAATAGCGCAGCTAACTATAACATCGCGATCTAGGAAACGTCAGTTTAGTTCGATGTCACGATGTAAATGGCGCCACAAACACTTTATGACAATCATAACTAATACAAATAAGTGCGAAAGTGAGTTTGTCGTCATGTCTGAAAGGATTTGATGAATCTTGATAGGTACACAGCTGGACCATGTCTTGGAAAAGAACATCGAATACTTTTCATCCCAGGAAAACGTTCCCTTGTGATAATTTTCGACATTCAGAAGCTTGTATGTTAATATAATACCAATACATTATGACGTCATTCATCTAGTTTACGTATGGACCAATACTACAGGATGTGGCTGATAACAGCTGACATGGGTTGACAAGCCAGCACTGAGTGAAAGCTAGGTACGTTATCGTCACATAAAGATGGGTAATAGTCGAACAGCAAATACAGTTACTTTTAGTTTTTTGGCAAGCATTCAGGAGTAGAAAGTTAGAAACTACCTAATCAATGGGATCATCTCTGGAATTTAAAAATATAAAATTAACGGTTCAGCACATACGAGTAGGTACATGGTTGGATGTGTGGAGTAACGAGACTGGATAAAGTGAGAAATGAGTACGTTAGAGGTAGTTTAAAAGTGACGCCAGTGACGGAAAAGTTGAAAGGTAACCGCTTGTCCTGATATGGTCATGTGAAGGGGAGGGATGAAACGCATGTAACTAAAAGGGTTATGAATATAAATGTGGATAGAGAGGAAGAGGAAGGCCAAAGAAAAGATGGATGGATTGTGTGAGGAGCGATATGAAAGAAAAGGGAGTTAGTGATAGTTTGACGGCTGATAGGACAGAATGGAAGAAAAAAACGTGTTACGCCAACCCCAAGTAACATAAGGGCAGGAAGATGATGATAACATACGAGTACATGGTTGCAAAACTCGAATTAATGTAGAGAAGAACTGAATGTCAGTATTGGTCCTGTATAGTAAAAAATTATCATATTTCATTTTCATGGTACGCTAAATACGGTAAGGTATACTAAGATACTCGGAGTCATTCTGTATGTAGGTATTGTAATAATAAAGAACTTTTATAACTACATCTATAGATTATAATCAAATTACTCAATCTTGAAGCAGTTGCGTCTGATTGCGTACATTACTCGATAACTATCAACGTAGATATTAAATGATAAATGATATTTATTTTGTAAGTAGGTTGTAAATAACACTTTTACACGTCAATTTTTTCTTTTTAAGCTAGTTTAGGCCGGTGTTTCCTTGCTGACTACCCTGAGAAGAAATACCGGAACAAACTAAGAGGACGGTCTCTTTTGAAGTCCATACAATAAATTGTACTGGTCAAATCATTACTTATATGAGAATCATTTATTATGTAAGCATAACAATATTTCAGTAACAAACAGTGTCCATCGAGTTAAGTTGAATTCTCCGCATTCCATGATCTACGTACATGAAGTTATTAGCAACAAGAACCTTCTCACAGAGAATAGGCAAAAAAGGGTCCTGCGCATGCGAGACGTGAGACAATACAACAAACAACGATGCGACTAGCATTTCCATATAAATTGTTTTATCTGTAGAGCAATTTTCAAACATTTCTGTTACTGAATGTTGGCGTTGCCCATTTACGATACAACAAGGCAGTGGATTTTCAGGTGACAAATAGTCCTTCCTAGGTACTATTCATCATCTGCCTAGCCTTTTCCCAACTATATTGGGGTCGGCTTCCAGTTAAATCAGATTCAGCTGAATACCAGTATTTTATGTGGAGCGAATCCTTATCCCTCCACAATCCGTTCGAGACTGGCGAGACCATGTTGTCGGTTTTTCTAGCTTCTGACAATCCGTAACGGCTGACAAAGATCTACAAATGACAGCCGGGACCAATGGCTTAGCGTGCTTTACGAAGCACGGAGGAGTCTTGGTATGTTAAGATGCTCACCCTTCAACAGACCGAACTCAACAAGCATTGCTTAACCTTGGAGATCGATCCGTGCGGCTATTATTATTTAGCCACGATTACTAGGAACCATTCGTCACATGAAAAACCTTGCCGTGACGAATAGTACCTACCTACCTAGTAAGGACAATTCACCTAAAAATCTGCTGGTTACCTAACTACGATTTAGGCCATAATTTTATGACACGTTGGTTGTATCCACTTGCACTGTAGTTTAAAAAGTTCTTGTGCGAGAAATAAATCGGAAGTATACCTACATATATTTTGAACTGACGATTTTTTACGCTTTTTACAACTGAAAACAATTTTTTTTTTATTTCACTAAGAGAATTGGTTCAAAAATAGACCTTGACGTCCAAGTGTCTTTGAATTTGATAAACCAATTACGAACTCGATTATATCGCGAATATCGGCTAACTCAGAAGGACTATAAGTGGCTAATGATAACGCAGAACGCTAGTTAGGTTCACGCATTTCCTACGGAGTTTGACGTCATTGGCAACCCATTACATTGACAACTACTTAGCCTCTAGATACGTAGATCATTAGCTTAAGGGCGCGGCGTCGAAGTCTCGAAATCGCAATTTAAGGCGAATGAAAAATCAGTCTGATTAAGATATTTGCTTAACAGTTTTCAAATAAAAACCACTACAAAGTACAAAGTCAGTGTTTCTGGAATGGTTTCTTCGTTTTTTGACACCGACTTCCCGACTTTTCAGTGCTAGTGGTGGTTCCCCCCAAAAATCCCCACCAGTCCATATCTATTTAATTGTCTATCTCCGAAGTTCTTCATCAGATCATTATTTACGAATGGAAATAAACCACTTTCGAACAAAAAAATAATTTTGAAAATCAAAATGAACGGAAATTTATCAAAAACATTGTTTAAATGACATTACGAATGTTAAATACAGAACAAGAACATATATAAAGAAAATATGCTCTTTACGCCGTAAAAATGTGGAACTTTTTTTTAATTTGAGCAGTGAGGAAACGTTGCTGGTACAACTTACTGCATTTTGATTGGCCCTGAAGGACTGGACAGAGACGCAAATCCTACAGGTATCTATCTAATCTAAACGGAAGATATTTTTGACAGAAATCTATCAGCTGTTATACGTTCAAATACAAGGAGCAATATAATCTCAGCGACAATCAGAGTAAAATAATAATGTGGAACTAGTGATAAAAAATTCAACATTAGATCCATTATTTTTAGATTCTTTTAAAATGGAACTAGTGATAAAAAAAAACATCAGTAGTTCTATCATGGAACTGTTTATGGTACTAGTGGCAATGAAGCTCAAAATGTACGGAGAGGTGTTTTTGTCATTTTCTGCAATGCGAATGCTCCTATAAGATACGATTTTTGCCCCTCTGGACAAATGAGTAAGTATCATAATCTCATAACGTGTTCTCGCGGCAGTGTTGTCATTTATAACTCAACATGGCAACTGGATACCAATATTTTTGACAATAGTAGCACCTTTCAACTTTACTATAGGATCTCTGTCTGTCTGTCCGTCATTCTATCACAGCAGATTTTCTCCGAATCTACTAGACTAATTCAGTTCAAATTTGGTACACATATAAACTTCTGTGACCCAAATACGGATGTGTAACGAAAATAACTTATGAAAACGGGTCACTTTTTGGAGGGCAATTTAGAAAAAAAAAAAATAAAAACTGTGCCGTTCGGATTTAATATTCCAAAACTAGATGAAAATGGACCATTTCCCTCCTCCGTAACTCAGAAACCACCTCAGTCCAAAATAAATAAAAAAATACAGGTAGGTACCCATAGATTACAGAAAACTAACTTTAAGAAGTTTAAAACTAACATGTTAAAAAATATTATTCGTTCGAGTCCGACTCGCACTTGGCCGGTTATTTCAATTCAATCTATACGAAACTAGCTTTTGCCCGAGACTCAAGCGCTACGTGCATATCCCGTATTTTCCCGTTCCGGAAATCGCGAAAAAAAAGAATCAGCTGTTCAGTACATTTTGTCGAGTTATGCGTACATAAATGTATTGAGACGGCGACATAAAATGGCGACAGGTGGCTAATGCCAGCTCTTATTGAAAAATGTTCGATCCACTTTTCTATTCTATTAGAAAAACCTACTGCTTAAGTATTGATAACATATTTCCTAGATCGGCTTTGAAGACTAGTTAAGTAAGTAAGTACCTAAGTTTAGTTAGTGAAAGATGACTAACAGTACCAGGTATATGCCACTTCAAATAACATTCTTCATACCAGTTCGCATAATGTAACAATATTTTCATTTATTTTTTAAATATAATCGGATATTTATACACTAACAATGCAATGCAATGCAATGTTTGTATATTTTTCTGTATATAATTAATTTGCATGCATACAATTTAAATATTTGCAAGACTGACAAGTCGATTAAAAGTCTTGCAAGAAACATAGGTACTTATGCTATTTATTTTTACCTTTAATAGCTATTTACACACCTGAAAAGTCGTGTGAAACAAAAGAACATAATATGAAACAAATACTTGTCGAAAGTTTATCGATGAAATACAAAAATATAATACTAACAATGAAAACTGAATTAAATATTGATCGAAAAACCAACGAGATTATAACTATTTTAAACAAATATATCCGTCCCTCTCGTGAAAACGCTGTTTTGTATGGCAGCTGTTTAAGCTTCATGGGAAGTCCATATTGGATTTCTCTTTCTAATTGTCAACTTTGAAGCTTATAACTTCATCGCCGAAGAAGTTATTTTAAAAATTATTTCAGACTTAAGAGCGTTTACGCGGTACGGCTTTTCATACAAACTTTCAAATCCTTAGTTTTGGAAATTAATGAACCGATTTTATTAAAACTTTGTATGCGTACGCTAGATATCTAGGTCTAAATAGTTATCAGAAAAAAAAATCGAAAAAGAGTTCAGGGGGAAGGGTATAGTGATTTTTCACATTCTATAGAAAACTTAAAATCGCTCTCTCTCTCCCTCTAAAGTCTTTTTCAAAAATGTTTTCTGATAACTATTTAGACCTGAATATCTAGCGTATGTATACCAAGTTTCGTTAAAATCGGTTAATTCGGCCATAGTTTTATGACACGTTGATTGTATCCACTTGCACTGTAGTTTAAAAATTATTTAAAGTTCTTGTGCGAGAAATAAATCAGAAGTATACCTACATATATTTTCGAACTGATGATTTTTTACGCTTTTTACAACTGAAAACAATTTTTTTTTATTTCACTAAGAGAATTGGTTCAAAAATAGACCTTGACGTCCAAGTGTCTTTGAATTTGATAAACCAATTACGAACTCGATTATATCGCGAATATCGGTTTTTTCTTAAATTCCACTAAGAGGTTTGGTTCAAAAATAGACCTTGACGTCCAAGTGTCTTTGAATTTGATAAACCAATTACGAACTCGATTATATCGCGAATATCGGTTTTTTCTTAAATTCCACTAAGAGGTTTGGTTCAAAAATAGACCTTGACGTCCAAGTGTCATTGAATTTGATAAACCAATTACGAACTCGATTATATCTCGAATATCGGCAAACTCAGAAGGACTATAAGTGGCTAATGATAACGCAGAACGCTAGTTAGGTTCACGCATTTCCTTCGGAGTTTGAAGTCATTGGCAACCCATTACATTGACAACTACTTAGCCTCTAGATACGTAGATCATTTTGATTAGCTTAAGGGCGCGGCGTCGAAGTCTCGAAATCGCAATTTAAGGCGAATGACAAATCAGTATGATTAAGATATTTGCTTAACAGTTTTCAAATAAAAACCACTACAAAGTACAAAGTCAGTGTTTCTGGAATGGTTTCTTCGTTTTTTGACACCGACTTCCCGACTTTTTAGTGCTCGTGGTGTTACCCCCAAAAATCCCCACCAGTCCATATCTATTTAACTGTCTATCTCCGAAGTTCTTCATCAGATCATTATTTACGAACGGAAATAAACCACTTTCGAACAAAAAAATAATTTTGCAAATCAAAATGAACGGAAATTTATCAAAAATATTGTTTAAATGACATTACGAATGTTAAATACAGAACAAGAACATCTATAAAGAAAATATGCTCTTTACGCCGTAAAAATGTGGAACTTTTTTTTAATTTAAGCTTTGAGGAAACGTTGCTGGTACAACTTACTGCATTTTGATTGGCCCAGAATGCTCCTATAAGATACGATTTTTGCCCCTCTGGACAAATGAGTAAGTATCATAATCTCATAACGTGTTCTCGCGGCAGTGTTGTCATTTATAACTCAACATGGCAACTGGATACCAATATTTTTGACAATAGTAGCACCTTTCAACTTTACTATAGGATCTCTGTCTGTCTGTCCGTCATTCTATCACAGCAGATTTTCTCCGAATCTACTAGACTAATTCAGTTCAAATTTGGTACACATATAAACTTCTGTGACCCAAATACGGATGTGTAACGAAAATAACTTATGAAAACGGGTCACTTTTTGGAGGGCAATTTAGAAAAAAAAAAATAAAAACTGTGCCGTTCGGATTTAATATTCCAAAACTAGATGAAAATGGACCATTTCCCTCCTCCGTAACTCAGAAACCACCTCAGTCCAAAATAAATAAAAAAATACAGGTAGGTACCCATAGATTACAGAAAACTAACTTTAAGAAGTTTAAAACTAACATGTTAAAAAATATTATTCGTTCGAGTCCGACTCGCACTTGGCCGGTTATTTCAATTCAATCTATACGAAACTAGCTTTTGCCCGAGACTCAAGCGCTACGTGCATATCCCGTATTTTCCCGTTCCGGAAATCGCGAAAAAAAAGAATCAGCTGTTCAGTACATTTTGTCGAGTTATGCGTACATAAATGTATTGAGACGGCGACATAAAATGGCGACGGGTGGCTAATGCCAGCTCTTATTGAAAAATGTTCGATCCACTTTTCTATTCTATTAGAAAAACCTACTGCTTAAGTATTGATAACATATTTCCTAGATCGGCTTTGAAGACTAGTTAAGTAAGTAAGTACCTAAGTTTAGTTAGTGAAAGATGACTAACAGTACCAGGTATATGCCACTTCAAATAACATTCTTCATACCAGTTCGCATAATGTAACAATATTTTCATTTATTTTTTAAATATAATCGGATATTTATACACTAACAATGCAATGCAATGCAATGTTTGTATATTTTTCTGTATATAATTAATTTGCATGCATACAATTTAAATATTTGCAAGACTGACAAGTCGATTAAAAGTCTTGCAAGAAACATAGGTACTTATGCTATTTATTTTTACCTTTAATAGCTATTTACACACCTGAAAAGTCGTGTGAAACAAAAGAACATAATATGAAACAAATACTTGTCGAAAGTTTATCGATGAAATACAAAAATATAATACTAACAATGAAAACTGAATTAAATATTGATCGAAAAACCAACGAGATTATAACTATTTTAAACAAATATATCTGTCCCTCTCGTGAAAACGCTTTTTTGTATGGCAGCTGTTTAAGCTTCATGGGAAGTCCATATTGGATTTCTCTTTCTAATTGTCAACTTTGAAGCTTATAACTTCATCGCCGAAGAAGTTATTTTAAAGAGCGTTCACGCGGTACGGCTTTTCATACAAACTTTCAAATCCTTAGTTTTGGAAATTAATGAACCGATTTTATTAAAACTTTGTATGCGTACGCTAGATATCTAGGTCTAAATAGTTATCAGAAAAAAAAATCGAAAAAGAGTTCAGGGGGAAGGGTATAGTGATTTTTCACATTCTATAGAAAACTTAAAATCGCTCTCTCTCTCCCTCTAAAGTCTTTTTCAAAAATGTTTTCTGATAACTATTTAGACCTGAATATCTTGCGTATGCATACCAAGTTTCGTTAAAATCGGTTAATTCATTTTGAAGAAAAAGGACTTGAAAGTTTGTATGAAATGACATACGGCGTACACGCTCTTAAGTGCGAAAATAAATCCATGGGTACATACTCCCGGGGATAAAAAGTCCTTTAATCTAATCCCGAATATCGTTGGCATTGAGAAGTGAAGAGAGATAGAGAGAGATTAACAATAAGATAGAAGAGTTACTTTCGCATTTTATGAGCATGGATGTAGATTAACCAACCTGAAATCCAGACTGGACTTTTCTGGAGAACTTGGCCTCGGGATGTTCAAGGAACAGGGTGGCGTTGATGGCGAACCCTGCCATATCGATGGGGAATGGTCTGAAGGGCTTCCACCACGCGTTGTACCCGCTGACCTTCCCGTCAGTCACCAGGGGCATCTCTACTCGCATACCACCCACTATGCCAACCGGCCAGACACCTACTCGCTTTATTTTCCGCATCTGGAAATAGAAAAAAAATATTAAGTAAGTAATTAGATTGTCTAAAAAAAATCAACTGATCAGTACTTTTTGTCGACTTATGCGTACATAGGTTGGGGAAGTCCATTTTTTTTCGCGATTTCTGTCTTTGTCCCGTGGTAAAACTTGTTCTACTTACTTGAAAAGATACTTTGTCAACACATTTGCTCAAAAAATGCATTTACGAAGCCAGTGTAATGCACACTGGCTTCGTAAATGCCTTTTTTTCGTTCGAAGGTTAAAAATTACCCACCACAATGGAATGTGCGTTAAAATAGGTACTCTCACCTAAGTACCTATTTCACCGCATAATCGTCGTGCGTATCCTTTACGGTTTTTTTAATTGCCATTAAAATATATAAGAATTCTACCAAGGTATTTCACAATTCGAGAAAAAATAAGCTGAATGAACGAACCTCCTTTGGAAGCGCTTTTGCTCAATATGTTTGTCTCACTTTAATACCTACTAAAGAGAAAATAAGACGAAAGACGTAAGTAGTTCTAATTTTCAACATGTGCATGTGGCGCCATTTGCAAATTTGCGCCATTTCCTTAAAGAAACGTCAACGATTGTTGCGGCTTTCCGACTGATTACTAAAAACAAAAAGTTTGTTTCAATACCTGTAGTACCTACCTACTGTTTTCTCGCAAATGTGTTGAAAAACTTTGTATGACACACGTGCGGAAAATGGTATTTACAAACTCGTGACTATAGTAAGCCCTTGACGTAGGTAACGTAAGAAAATGTTAAGTATTTTTGTAAAAATGAACTCTTTCTTGTAATTTACCGTGTGTTGTTACTTCGCAGAATACGACCCTTTTTTTTTTTGGATGGGAAATCATCGAATGACTCCTTCCGCTCTGGGCGAAGCGGATACACAGAAGTGTTAGACTCTTACTGACTAAAACCCATCTGTGTTCCTCCAAGTGCCCTATGCGTTCCAGGGCCGCGGAAACTCTTTCGAAAAATTTCGCAACAAAACTGACCCTTAACGACACTCTCGTAGGTTGGGTAATTAATAACATTAAAAAAATCAATAATTTATTTTCCGCGATTAGTAGGAGAAGACAACACACCGGGACTCTTCTCGATGTGTTGTCTTCTCCTACCAATCGCGATGCAGTATTTTTTGCGCGAAATCGCGATTTTGCAATGCTATGCGGAAGAAGATTTTGACTGCGAGCAAATGCGATTTTATACTTTTGTCACAGTAATTATAGGTTCACTGACAATCTTCCAGGTGGAAGCAATAAAGGACGTTGTTCATATCATTGCTGCATCGCTTAGCAACAACACTGCTCAAATCAAAGATTGGCGGTTTTAATTTTTTCATTGAATAAAACTCAGTAACAATAAATTATTCATTAAATAATTAATGAAAATACTCGTGACTCGTAGGTAACTTATGGTAGGCGCCAAATAAACTTGCAGTAAAGTACATTGACCTTTCCCTAATACCCCTTTGTAGAGACCCGAACAATAAAATTATGAACCACGTAAAGGATCACGATAGAACATTCAGGGCAGTTTATGTTTTTATTTGTTTTTGATACTCAAGAAAGTCAATAAATATATTTGGGTCAATGAACTTTAAGCTTGCAAAAAACACTGCTCGAGTCATTTCGACTAAACTTCTACTGTAAACTTTTTCACGCGTAAGTTCACACCCGAAATATTGGCAAAGAATTTAAAAGTCACCCTCTATAAATGATATTTTCGTAAACACGTATGACAAACTGCCTACAATTATTTCCATTGTGAGACTGCGAATAATATATGTTTCGTGTTATGAATTATTAGTAGCAATTGATGTACTCTAATCAAAATCATTAGTAAGTAACTAAAACACGATTGACGCGAATACTCGTGATTTCGTTACGTCACGCATGGTTAAACTAACTATTAAGTGTTGATAAGATAAGTAACGCAATTAATTATAATCAAGTGAGTCTAAGCGCGTTTATAGCATGTAAGTATATTGTATTTGTATAGTTGTGTTTGGTTTGTCCCACATAGGTTCATGTTATGACAACTTTGAAGCTATACAACGTGTAACAGAATAACCGCAATACCTCTTAAGGGGTCATTGTACTCATCATTATCAAGAACTTTCACTATGAGACCAATACTGAAATCACGAAAAAAAAATCGACTGCCGTGTACATTTCTGTGCGCATAACTCGACAAAATGTACTGAACAGCTGATTTTTTTTTTCGCGATTTCGTGTGAACCACTTAGTCTAGACGTAGATAGTCGAAGTATAGTTTAAGTATATAGTTAGTACAAGAGCTAATTAAGTAGCATCATCATCATCATAATATAAGCCAAAAGACGTCTACTGCTGGACATAGGCCTCCCCCAATTGTCGCCACAACAACCGGTTCTGTGCGTCTCGCATCTATCGGCTACCAGCGACCCTCACCAGGGCCTCAAGTCTGCTATTTTTATAAATTCGTCATTCCAACACGATCCCATTGCTATAAGTTCGTAATCTGCTAGATTCATAATGGTCGATCATTGGTCGGTCAATGGTTTCGTAATAGAATCGTGGTTTTAAATATTCAATGTCTTTGAAAAGCAATGACTGCACAATGACGTTCTAATGGTAGGTCACTGATCGAAGGAACTGTCAAAATTTCAGCAAATTAACGCATACATCTGTAATTCATTTGTCATTATGTACGAGATTACCATTCTATGCCACCTCTTTCAATGGAGTGTGACTGGTTGACCATTGGAAGATCATAATGACGCTTTTTATTAGTAGATTACATATACAGCAGACTTGAAGCCCAGGTCATCGGTCCACCTTGTGGGAGGCCTTCCAACGCTTCGTCTTCCGGTACGCGGTCGCCACTACAGAACTTTTCGGCCTCATCAACCATCTGTTCTGCGAGCAATGTGCAGGGGCCCACTGCCACTTCAGTTTGCCGATCCTGTGGGCTATGTCGGTTACAGTTTGGCGATCCTGCGGGCTATGTCGGTTACAGTTTGGCGATCCTGCGGGCTATGTCGGTTACCTTGGTTCTTAAATAAGTAAGTGCTTACATGTTCCCTATTTGTATGAGTGCGTTTAGTCAGTCCTGCATAGTCCATGTTATGTCGGGTTGGTTCCCTCAGATTCTCTTTTTGCGACCTTGACTTTGTTTTTTATTATAGGTAAGTACCTACTATTTTTATTTCAGCGAAAACGTTTTGCCTATTTTCAACACAAAATAGTGTGAATGTATTAAAGCTAAAACAGTATGTTATCGCAGAAGCCCATTGCAATATTTTATCGTCGCAACATCGATAGAGAGAATTATTACCACATTAATATTATAATAGCTTCCCTTACGATCATTCCAATGATTTTATGTTGCTATTATGAGTTGTATTGTTATGACTACTACGAAAACATTGGCTGTTAATCACACTGCGTTTATTACTTGCATTGTTAACAATGAAATGTTGACAAGGAGAAAATAAATTTACCAATTGATGCAAGACGTTATTTGACTGAAATCAGGCCAAACGAAATGGAACAGTTTTCAAAGTAGGGCTGTCTATTAGTAGAGTGACAATAGACGCGCTCTTTTTTTTCTTCCTTCGCTAGCATTTTTTTAAACAAAATAACTTATTGAAATATTGGCTTCTACAGGCAGCTTCGCCTCCGTGAAATTATGCCACGAATTTCGATGTTTGTTTATCACAATGATCCCGGTACATACCGTCATCAAAATTTACGAAATTTACGAAGGATTTATAATACGTACCTACCTATCTAGAATAGATAGGATTACGCGATTACACCTTGATATAAAAGCGTACAAATAAAAGTGGAACAATTTTTTTTTACTTATAAATGTTTACGCAATCTTGGGCACATAGTTAAATTGTCAGATAATTTTTAGCTGAAACTGCCATTTTTATTCCTGAACCACAAAATATCTGACTATTAAAAAATTGACCCTCAGTTTATAAGCTTCTTCAAAATCGAAAGGCAAGTGAACCGTGCAATATTGCCATTACTCATTGTTGGTAAACAATCGACAATCATTTTAAATTGCCTAGCCCCATAGCAAAAGTTGTCAGTTCATAAACATGTTACATGCTAATTATTGTGGCTTACCTAATCTAATCAGTATTACAAAATATTTATGTTAAGATAACACGGTTATCGTAACGTAGTAAAAGTAATAATGATGATGGAACTAACTAAAACTGGTATGGATTAAAAGGCCAAAGCACAGAAATGTAGAGGAGCTCGTGGCTAAATTATAACAGCCACACGGACCCATCAACGCTTGTCGAGGTTGGTCTGTGGATGGGTGACCATTTTAACATACCGAGACTCCTCCGTGCCTCGGAAAGCACGTTAAGCCGTTGGTCCCGGCTGTCATTTTTAGATCTTTGGCAGTCGTTACGGATTGTCAGAAGCCAGAAAATATGACACCAGTCTTGCCAAGAAGTACCGTGTTACCCAGTTAATGGCTTGTGGAGGTCTCGTAGGCAGCCGCTCCACGTAAAATACTGGTATTCAGCTGAATCCGGTTTGACTGGGAGCCGACCCCAATTTGGTTGGGAAACGGCTAGGCAGATGATGCACAGAAATGTAACATTCAAGTACAGTCCAGAACTAAAATGTCATCGAATATAGAGTGTGACTAAATTCATTGGCAATATTTCTGGGGGTGAAGGGACTCAATGAACAACTTTCAAAAAGCCAGATTAAAATTGCCTACATACTGTCTAGTTATGCGAAATCAAGTACAGTTACCTTGTATTGGTACAGATATTCAAAAAGTAGGGGATTACGAAACAATGTTATTACGACAAAAGTAAATGTTAATGAACTCTTTGTTGATAAGGATTTGGTTTTACTAAGGCCACTAATATAACTTGCCTAAATAAATTACGCAAAACCTAGGCGAGTACTATTGATTAGCACCCTTTGTAATCCCATTTCTCTTCTAATCTGTCTTTCCGTACAAAAAGATGATTATGAAATCGACTTTACTTAATCTAATTAGCCTTTATGTGACACTGATGAGCAAAGGCTTCTTTTTTCACACACGTTACCTTTGCAGGGCCGTATTTTCAGTAGGAGTCAAGTTCATCCCTTCATTTTTGTCTTGGTCCGCCATGATGCGGAAGTACTTATACATATATGAATAAATTTAATAAATATATTTTATTTTCAATAGGCTCGTGTTGACCACAAACTCACCTGACAGAAAGCGATGTTGTGGTTGATTGTGGAGTACGCTTGCCGAGAAGTAACCTATTCACTCGCTGACTTAAAGACCCCCAAGGTTCGATTGAAACTCGAGAACTCGAAAAAATCCAACACAACACAATATATGACAACCCTAGAACCGTTCGTACATTTAATACGCCATCAATTTTCGCTCGAATGTCTTCAGTAATCAAGTTTTATCTATTTGTATATTGGCTTAGGAAACGAACGGGACGTCGGAACTCCCGATACTTGCTCGGTATAAGAGGAAATGATAAGATAGTGTCGATGACCCAAGCCGCAAAGTGGCTATAGGCTGTCTAATTTTAGATTTATTGAGTTGGATGACTTCTTATTGTGTTAACAATAATGAGTTAGGCATTTATTGAAGTGAAAACTTCTTTAAAAATGTTAAACTCGCGTCAGGGCACGTGACCTGATCGAAAATTCGTAAGACGGATAATGTAATAAGTAATATAAATTGTCATGATTTGTGTACGATAGCGCAATACATTAATACTGCATTTAACCACATAAAGGATAAGTAGTACTTTTATATACTGATAAATAAAGCAATTCGTGCGAAATTATTCCCTAACCATTCCAAAATATTAAAAATGCACAACGTTAATGTTCAAGTTTTCACTTCAGCACTCCCGGAGTGCAACACGTTGTTTTTTTTTTGTTGAGATAATTTATCGAGTGTTTAATTCATAGGCAATTCTTGTATCATATTTATATCAACTACTATTTGACAGTTATATGGGGCAACATGAAAACCGTATTTTCTAGCTGCATAACTTTTAAGTTTCCATTTAGGTATTTATATTTTCTTTGAACTGATGTCAGATGAGATCGCTGTGGTAGACTTTAAACCTGTTACACAGGGTTTATATTATACCTAGCAAAACTACAGACGTGATGGATCACAAGAATTTGATTTGTCTTAGTAAAAGAAATGAATTGAGCCAAGACCACAAGCTATTTTAGTCAACTTTCCATATTTATCAAGAAAAACCGCAATTCTTCAGTTACCTACAAATATAGCGTTACACAGGAAAATTGTGTTTCCACTTTCCTGTTTAAATTACAGCGATATTGTTATTGTTTATGCATATCAACGGTGCGCTTATATTACTTGTACATATGTGGGTATGTGTCAGTAAATAACGTAACACGATGAGCATATTATGGATGGACGTCCTTGTTGACGATTGTCAGTTTCTATTTTATTTTATGTGTGTACTTGATGAACTGTTATTATTCATCAGTAAATGGTTACAGAAAGTAAGAGAGAAACTCTTTCTTGCTGTTGAAAATAAATATATACAAGGTCAAATTAATAAGCTAACGAAACTTTTAGTTAGATTGTCAAAAAATATTGGCCACGCCTGTTTTTCTTCTTTTGTGACGAAAACAAAAAATGATTACGTTATGACATAATGCGTTGCAATTTCGGATAACGACAAATAAGTAGGCGTAGGTATAACTTAGGCGCGTTTTATCTTTGCCAATTTTCATTGATTTAGTAAACCAACAAATACATGCTCAATATTTTTTGATAATCTAACTGACGGACTGAATTGATTTTTGTTTTATACAGGAAACTATCTATATCCAATGGGATATAGTTAGAGTTTCGATACCTACTTAATTAATAAGTACCAACTAACGACCCGCCCCTGTTTCGTACGGGTTTGAATTAAATAGGGTACAAGAAGAGAAACGTACAGACCGCGACTTTGCTTTGTAGTATGTAAAAATTTTAAAGTAATAGCTTTTGATGAATTTAACCTCCATGCTGACCGTGACAAGTTTTAAATGTATTATTATTGTTTAGGCAGAGCGTTATCTGTCAATCATTCCGTAAGTTAGAATCTATTTGTCTTTGTATAAAGGCATATTAACCTATTGTGAATGTGAGTGTGATAACGTGATAAGCCGTACCGTATTACATATCTAACACTGAAATAAGAAAAATATGTGTTAATTTACTTAAAACATACTGTGGTAGTAATTTCCGATAAAAATAATTTATGTAGCGATTCTAATTATTTTATCGAATCCGTACCTAAAGTGCATGTGGTATCCTTCAAAATTTGGTCAAACTAATTAATAAGTACCTACACATAAAACGATACTTTATTATTTTAATAAGAAAAGAAAAAAATCTACATTTCAAATAGGTTATCTATTACGAGAATGCATAAAGGCGTTCTAATATTAGAACTACATTACAGCATGAATCTGAAGAGTGAAACACCTAGATTTAGCCGGATACCCTCGACACAGCCGGTGCCTGTCAGTTACAACCAGCTAGACGATCTATTTCCAAACAAAACGTAATATTGTAGCCAACCCAACACTATAGATACTATAAAAGATATATACCTAGATGAGAGAAGGGTTTTAATAACGTTTGAGAAAATAGGTATTGGTACTTTAAAATACTCAACTTGATATTCTGAATGGGGTAAGGTAAGGTTAACCTTGGAAATTGGTGAATGAAAATATTGTGAGAAAATCTGGAAGAAGTCTCGATTTCAAAGGCAACCCAGTAGACTCCCTCTCGCATTAGTAAGATTCGCCGTCCTCGGCATACACTCGTCGAGTCCGACGACGAGATCACAAAGATTCAGGAAAGCTGTAGGGAAACCAGCACCCTTAGAAAATACAAGAACAGACCGTGTTCCGCATACCGACCTCGCCACCGAGGTCAGTCGCGACGACCCATTCAAAACCCTCCCCGACTTTTGCCTAACGAGCCAGCCCGCGTCGCTAAGCCTTTAGCTTTAATAACCCCTAATTAATTAAACGACGCAGCCTGTTGTCCCTTGCTGTCCCGAACTGACGACGCCGCTAAGCCAAGGTCGTATTCCACAGGGAATGCCCTTAGCGAGCGGTCAGTAGTTTTTAGCTTGTAGCTAGTTTTGTTGCCTTGGCTGGGGGCCTTAAATTCATTTGAGGCCACCACAGGTTAGTCCGGTTAAACAGTTGATATCCCATGTGTGTTAACTTGCTAGTGGACATACCTAAGAAAGTTTCGACACTGTTAAAGATTGCCTAGCGACCGAGTTGGGTCGATAAGGCCTAAGGCTGCCCGTATACAATCAATCTTGAACGCGATCCGCGGATCAGGGGGCCTAGACTAAAAACTTTTCTGTAGCGTTAACGTCAGACGCTCACGACAAAATGTATGGGAATGACATTAGGTGATGACGTTTCCTTTCCACACCTAATGTCATTCCCATACATTTTGTCGTGAGCGTCTGACGTTAACGCTACAGAAAAGTTTTTTGTCTAGGGGGGCTGATCATTGATTTTGGTCGTACGATTGACTATGTACGGGTGGCTTATAAGGACTTATCGACCGAATTCGGTCGGTAGGCGATCGATAACGTTGTCGAGACTTCCCGGCCTGAACTTGTAGTTACCTAATGTAAGAATAGAATCGCCAGTGCGCCATTGTAGGCCAGTTACTGTCCTACAAGGCCGGTTCTGTTACAGAAACAGTCTAGTTGTTTTTTTATCATTACTTAAATGATAAAATATTACTAGCTACTATTTGTAGATAAGACGAGTGCGTTTGACCAATTATTTTCAAACAAAGCATTATTTTTGAAGAACTCTTAAAAAATACACTTAAGGTTTTTTAATAATGAATAAAAACTTAATTCTGATTTTAGCGATGAGAGGTTTATTAAGAGGAGTTACAATGAATAGGTACCTACGCTTGGAAAACAAATTAAAAATCTTTCTGAATAAAATTAACCAACCTAATAAATTAATCATGTTTTCCTTCTTTTTATCGTCGTTTATCGACGCGAACTGAATGTGAAAACCTCGTATCTAAATTATCATATTCATATAAAAGTTAAGCCAGACAAGGCAAGGGCTGTCTCCGGGTGGATTAGGTACGCCAGACGCACTTTCATAATCAGTATGGCCACCTGTGATAGCTATTATAATGCATGTTTACGATGCAAGGTCAGATAGCATAATTAGTATCAAATAAATAATCGCCTATCAATTCATTTCCGTCATTTATATAGGTACTTTTTACATCAAATAAATTATTTCACTACAAATTGACTATTTTTTTTAAGATACATTACATTTATTTAGAATACATTAACACTACCTACATTACATTTATTCTCTAATGCGAGACTAATAAATTCCTTTCCTTCCTACAAAAATACGACGGTAATATTATAAATACTGACTGCTCAGCAAATTAACCAGAGCGTCCATACATATTACTCATATTAATAACAAAATAACTATCCGTATAACATTTATATCCTAAAGCATCTCAAAATTTGCTGTTTGTGCAAAATTTGTCTTAAAAGACGGGAATATTTCTTGTGTGTAGCTGTTACGCAATCCACGTGTATTTGTTTGTTTCTTTGAGCGAGCGGAGCAAGCTCGGAAGCTATCTTGGGGCACCCCGACCAGGACAGGTTAGGTTAGAAGGGAATGGCGCCATCCCCTTCGTATTTTTTTTCTTTTAAACTAAACTACGCTTTTTAGACAACTTTAAAGTGTTTTGAGGTCAGGTTATAATAATTTGTTAGTGTCAGAAACGGTGCGTTACCTTTTCATGGGAGTGGTGTCAGGAGTGAGGGGCACACTCTCCCTCCCCCTCCCACTCCCAATACAATAAATAATTAGATGATTATATCAAATAAAATGCTGTTTCCTATAGATAAACTGTTGTAGGTACCTATGTTATATACTACTCAAAACCAAAATAGGACCCCTGTTTTGTTTCGAGTAGTTTATAAAAAAAGATGCTTCATTTTAAAAAAGAGGCAATAAGTTTAATGTGCGCTAGTCATTATTAGCTAAGCATTAAAAAAAAAGCTTTATTTTCAGATACCTAAATAGCGGTGCGCCACTAATATAAATTGTCGCTTATTAAGTTATCTTTTGAGTTGAGTATTTTATTGTGCAATCAGTAATTTTGATTGGAATTCGGATTATTTTTTAATACAAAAAGTATTTTTTTTTATTTGCGTTTAACTACCTATTAGTATAGTTAACACTTCATCACAATAACCTTTTCCCAACTATATTGGGTTCGGCTTCCAGCCAGTTTAATTGGATGCTGGAGTTCTAACAGCCCATAACGGCCAAAGGTCTAAAAATGACAGTAAATTGGTGATTATCTGGTAGAAATCGATATTATAGATAAGATCACCCATATTACAGGCTCATAAACATTCTTGATAAGAAAACGCTTTTTATTGCATTATGATAAAACAGTTGGTATCTTCAAACAATAAAATAATTACTTACTTACCGTATTTTTTTAAATTTAATGGATATCTTTAGGTAAGTATGTAGTTTTTAACTTCGTGTACAAAAAGTATATACCTATAGTAAATAAATATATAATATGAAAATCACAACCTCTCTTTTTGTTCACCGTAGTCGGACGAAAAGGAGGAACTGACTGACTGACATCAACGGACAGCCGAAACTACTGGGACTAAAAACATAAAATTTTGTAGGATTTTTGGAAATTCTACCCTTTAAGGGGGTGAAAAGGGGGAAAATCGTTTATACAAATCTGCGCGGAAGAAGTAGCGGACGAAGTGCTAGTTAACTCATAAGCGCTTGAAAATTTGATCTTATCGATAAGATAACTCTTAATAGAACCCCATCAACATGCTTCATGAAGCACATTATTGTATTTTGATAAAACAAGTACTTACTGTGTTTTCAAACGATAAAATAATGCAATCTTCATGTGTAAATTTACCGCTACCTATACATAAATCAAAAGGGGTTAAGCATTCTTCCACGTTCTTATACTCATTATGATTTTGTACATGATTGTTTTTGGAGAACCACACGAACACGATTGGCTTCACATGTGGGGAAAACCAAGACTCACAGTATATTTGTTAACATGAATTGATTTCTTAGACGTTACAGTCAGTTCTAGTGTGATAGATAATAATAATGATGGATGTCGCAGTGGGTAGGTACATCTATTACGCTACAGATCAATTGTTTTAAAAGCATCTCGTAGTGAGTGAAGTTTGAAAGATATTTATATTTTTTAAGTTAAACGTATGTAACTCATCCGTAGCTACATCATTTTATCACAAGACCCCCGAAATGAGCTTTAGTTTTTGCTTTGAATGTAGGTAGGTACCAACAGTCCTACATATGTTTGAGATTTTGCCGACTTTAACGCAAGCAAAGCCGCTCGCACAAGCTAGCTACGTATAGTTCATAATCAGTGATCGGATAATCGGGCGCTTATATACCTAAACTTCTTCCCGTGAAAGAATAATATGGACATTCTTTTCTGAATAAATAAGTAATCCCGGTTTCCCGGGATTGAACAATTTTGTAAAAACAACTATATCAAACTTAATGAAATTATAGCAGTGGTTATTTTGATTTAGTATCTTCATTTTATTCAAAACAAATGGAATAAGTACTTTACTTACCTATAAAAAATGGCATTTTAATTTTTTTTAAATTACAATGAGAGTTCACAACGAGTTCTAACTATATTTTTTATGCGGGCATTATTAGCAATCTCAGGAAATACGAACGATTCCGGGATACAGGATTCTGAAAAGCATGTCTGTATTATACTTTCGTGTGAATAAAATAAAAGTGAAGGTTAGGTATTATATTAGCGCCCGATTATCCGATCACTGTTCATAATAGACTCACCTCATCAAATACTTTGAGTGAATACGTGTTGTCATCGTCCATAAAATACACAACACCTCGTTTGTTGTCGACCTTCTGCAAGTGGCCTCTAAGCCAATCCAAAGCCAGATTCCGTTGTTCCACACCACTTGCCTGAAATATTTACACGAACCAATTACGAAATAGAACAACCAATAGAGATTTCAACAAGTTTTGTTAGTCATCAATTCTACAAATTCCTTTCAGTTATGTATTTGTCAAACAATTAGAAACAAACATCCCTTTTTTGTAGTTCTAAATACAACAAACGAAGAGTAAAATACTTGATGTTTCATGAAAGACACAGATTGTTAACAAACTGTAACATCGGCTAAGATTCCTAAAAAATACTTAAATGAAAACTATATTTTACCACCTCTAAACAAAAGAAAAAAAAAGATTAAATGCTCTGGAAATGGTACAGAAAGAAGTTCCAAAGTGAATACTTATTCGTTTTGAATAGATTGTTATACTCACAGGACGTTTTAATTCGTTGGCAATATTTCTGGGGGTGTGAAATACCTACTCATAAGTGTTATTAACAACATTATTCGTAAACGGTTACGAGTAAAACGTTTAAAACTCCTAGCTGTGACTCCTAGTATGTCGTATAACTGTTCAAATAATGAAAATTGTTCAAATTCAACTTGTTCAACAACTTTCACCCCCAGAAATATTGCCAACGAATTAAGATTCACACTTTACCCCCACTAAAAAGAAAAGTGCAAAAAGGTTTAAGGCAAAGAAAGAAGTTCCCAAGAATTCGTTTTACGAATTTTAATATATAATGTGTACTTAGGCCCGGTTTCTCAGGTAGGTATTTTATCGGTCGTTTATCTGTCCGTTCACCACTAACCAAGAATGGCGTTATGGCAAAAGCGTTAACGGACCAATAATCGACCGATAAAGTACCTCAGAAACAGGGCATTAGTCAGTGAACGTGCAAAACTGTCCTATCTTTGAGGTTTTTTTTTGGTAATCACAAGATTAAGTTCTTATCCACTTTTAAGGTAGCTAATCTTTAGAGGATAGTACTACATAGTAAATCAGTTATCCACATTTTTCTTTACGCAAGTATATTTTATTGGTTTTATTTATTGGCTTTGCGTGCAGATCATGGGTGTAGGTACATAATAAAGAGTATTTATCCGGCTAATTGTCCCTAGTCATTTCTTAATTATTGTGGAGTCAGCTTCCAGACTAACCTGTGGGTCTACTAACGGGTTGGGGACTAATCGTAAGTCCGTAGGTGATACGGAGTAGAAAACGCCCGACACTAAGGCCGAAACTACGGACTTCGGGCTTAGAGAGTAGACCCCCAGATCCGCTGACTACCATATAAAATATACTGCTATGGCATAAAA
This sequence comes from Melanchra persicariae, assembly GCA_947386135.1. Lineage (NCBI taxonomy): Eukaryota > Metazoa > Arthropoda > Insecta > Lepidoptera > Noctuidae > Melanchra > Melanchra persicariae. The sequence goes on from OX376659.1 coordinate 8,256,399, forward strand.
AAGTGCCCTGAGGAACTTTTTTACGGACGGACAGGTCCTGGTGATAATTTGGTGAAGATAAGCCACGGAACTCTTCAATAAATGATAGTAAATCTCCCGGGATTGCTGAAATCGAATGTTTGTTTATTGTTTACACCAGGTCATAACATAACATCACGCCAGTACGCTGTGAAGAGGTACGTAGATTCATACAAGTCAACCTGAATTTCCATGTTTTTGTGGTTATCTATTCGGGCATAACTTTATTTTTTATTAACCGATCTTGATTTTTCATTTTGTGTTGGGTTAAGTTGAAGAAGACGTTAAAGAAGACGTTGAACTTAAAAGATAGGTAAACAAGTGACCGTTCAACTTTAATCAATACAATGTAGTAAAGTGACCTATTGTTAGGTACCTATGGGTCAATCCCAAAGCAAAGTAGATAATTATTTAACTATGAGCTGGTCTGGTGGACTTGGACTACTAAGGCACACAAAGTAAAAATTCCTAAACGGCATTTGCCGTTTAGGAATTTTTACTTAAAACTTAACATTAAATTGACTTTATTCCCATAATGAGTTGTTGCACTATTTAGTGCAACAACTCATTATGGGAATAAAGTCAATTTAGTTGTTGTTGTACAACTAAATACCGTATCACCACAAAAAAAAAGGTTTTTTTTTTTTAATTTGATATGATGATAGAATCTTAGGATTAATATTTTACTGATAGTAAACGTTACTAACACAGTTTTAACGACAGAATTTCACAAGAAACTTCCACCAGTGTTTTTAAATGCCTAAAAGACAATTTTTTGTTGTTTTTGAGTTATTACCGTCGTATACTCCAGAAATACCGAAATTCCAATTAGTAATAGACTACTTTGTGAAAGTGTTTGCGACATACTTGTAGACAGGTGAATAGAAAATTGTTGAGTTCTTAACTATGTAGAGAAGTCACCAATTTCCTAACTGGCAAGAGCTATTATAATTTCTATAATGGAAGTGATGAACATGACCCCCATCTTTCTACGGTCTCGAGAACATTATACTAAATTTAAGGGTGCACAACGAGTGAGGCAAACAAACGACGGAATTAATCTTTTTTTACTATTGATGGGCACGCGTCTGACCACAATCTCACCTGACCGTGCCGGTAAACGAAGATGTGGTTGATGATGGAGCACGCATGCTTATCTGTTAATAAATTCATTTAATATTATAGTTTTGTATCACTAATCTTTATCCCTTTACCCCACTAACAAACATTTAAAAATTTGTGTGTCAAATATGCTGACATGATGAGTTTACAACGTGTAACAGAATACCATATCTATTGAATAGTCTGCCGGCAGACATAAGGGGTGAGAAAAATAAAAACAAATTTAAAAGGAAATTAAAAAGACACTATTTAGAAATTTTAATGTATTAAAGTGCTATATGTTTATGTAAAAATAATTGTATTAAGAGTCACCAGTTCCCACAGTCAAACCATTACAACGGTTTTGTGGGGCATAGTTCATAAGTTGTTGCATAAATTGTCAATTAATAATAAATAAATAAAAAAAAAAATGCTATACCTCTTAAGGGGACATTGTACTAAACATTATGAACAACTTTCATTATGGGACCAACACTGAAATCGCGAAAAAAAAATCGACTGCCCCATTCATTTCTGTGCCCATAACTTGTCAAAATGTACTGAACAGGACAGCTGATTTTTTTTTGCGATTTCGGGTTTGGCCCCATAGTAAAAGTTATTCATAATGATGAGTACAATGACCCCTAAAGAGGTATTGCGTTTATTCTGTTACTCGTTGTATAAGTACGAACATACATACACAATAGACGAACCTTAAATAAAACAGCCATAAAGACAAGTAGGTATATTGTATTTACTATTACTTATGCCTATAATATTATGTCGCAGCCAAATGCGCCGATTTTTCAGCGACGGGACATCTTTTGTTCAACATCGTTTAATGATTTGCCCATGTCTTAATTAGGTATGTCGCTGATTAAACGGCGCAGTTCAATGAAAAAACTAGGCATTTAATGAAACGGCTGAAAGCTAGTTGGCTGCGACATATACATATTTTTGGTGGCTTGGCGTTCAGTGGCCACTGATCGTGAACAAAAACCGACAACGTCAGTTGCAAGTCTATCTCATATAATATATTATGAGTGAATGTCTATGGATGAATGTCTTTTTTCAGTAACACTAAGAAACATCTAAATAAACGCCTGCACATTTTGTACGCTAAACATTTTTGCTCGTTTGTAGTTTTAACTCTGGGCGCTGAGCCGAACATTGAAAATTGAACAGTAGGTACCTACTTACGATTTTGTTTAAGTATTTACTTAGGTGTGATCTAGTGCTTGAGGAAATGGACATTATTAAAGTATTGACTGACTATTTATGTCCTTGATGAAAAGTATCGAATTGGATGGTTAGTAGGTATACTATATGGAGTCAGCGACTGTCGCAACCCAGTGCAGGGCACGCCACAATTGCGGCGATAGTGCCCCTCTTTGAGGAGTGGCTGGAGAGGCGCCACGGCGTCCTCACCTTCCGCTTGACGCAGGTACTCACCGGACACGGTTGTTTCGGGAGGTACCTGTTTCGGATTCGGCGGGAGGAAACGCCCGGGTGTTTTCACTGTGACGATCGCCCGGAGGACACGGTGGAGCATACGGTGGAGGTCTGGCCTGCTTGGGTGGAGCACCGCCGTGTCCTTGTCGAGGCGATCGGCGGCGGCGACCTCTCGCGTCTGGCCCTGGTTCAATCCATGGTCCGGAGCGAGGAGGCATGGGAAGTCGTCACCTCCTTCTGCGAAGCAGTAATGCTAGTGAAGGAGGAGGCGGGCCGCGTGAGGGAGAGACAACCCTCACGCCCCAGCCGCCGCAACATAGGGAGACACCCCGGGCGTCGGGAGTCGCAGGGCGATTCCCGGTCACCGTAGGCGCGGGTCTGCGGACGGCGAGCGTTGGGTGGCTCGCCGTCCGATCAAAGCCAGGCCCGGGTCGACGGCGCGTTGTGTTCTACGCGCGCCTCAAAGAGTTGTCAGCATAGGAGTAGGGGCCCGTTAGGGCCAGAGCCTGCCAGAGTTGCGGATTATGTTCGAAAGAGTTACCGCAGCCCTGAAAAGCAAAGGGCACTAGGAGGAGCACGGATGGGTTTTAGTCAGTAAGAGTCTGACACTCCCTTCCGCTCTGCCCAGAGCGGGAGAAGTCATTTGATGATTTCCCATCCATAAAAAAAAGGTATACTACCACTTATGATCATTTTTTGCAATATTACTGACCATATTAGAGTTTATACTTATACTTACCGCTGTTTTTTTTCTAAAAAAAGAAAAAGATATCATTCACAAAAAAAACTGATATTGTAGAGCAACACAACTTAAAAAACGGAAATTATTAGTTTTCCAATTTTAACAGATTATTGGTAAGTAGGTAGGTACCTCTAAAATAACAGCACATAAAAAAAAAACAAGTAAGTACCTAATTTAACTTTGACAGTTGTACCTACATCAGAAATTCAGAATAGAAGCCAATTGTTATTCGCAAACGGATCGGTAAGTACCACAGATCAACTTGCAAATTATTTAGTGATGAGATCATGATTTGAAATTAAGTAGGTACAATAACTATAAGTACTTAATTATGCTTTGAATATGATGCATTATTAGATTGCTACTTATACAAAGATTGTGATTTTTTCTAGGTACTCAGCGTTTAAAGTAAAAGTGATTAACTACCATATTTAATGTATAGCTATAATTTCATATTTACGTAATTTATAAAACTGTTTTTAGGTTTTGCTAACGAAACTATTTTTTTTTAATCCTGGCTACAAAACAAGTAGGTATTACATTTGATATGAAAGCGTCCATAAGAACCACTTATATGTATATACATAATATATTGCATTTATCGTTCGCACCAAAAATAATAATAGGTATAATACTTACTTACTACACACATGATGTGCTAAGTAAATAAATAGTCGCAAAGTGATAGAGAACTGAACCTTTCGAACTTAGAACTTTGGAGGTAGCGGAACAGAGAGTAAAGTCCCGCAAACCTTCATTGAAAAGGGAGGATCCTCCGACCAGACGGTTGGTTTGTCTGATGGGCAACTGCCCGAGAGTTGATATTCGGGCTTTGCATATGTTCTAATCGCACGGTAAACTTTGATATCGCGATTTAGGATTTTGTAGTTAGTTCGCAGCTGTCGAGATAGATGGCGCTGCGAGTCTCATTTGTTGTGATGTTGATTCTGCTACGTTGATTTTTGTGGCGGCATGAATGCCGCTACATCACTCCCCTCCGGAGACCGGAGGTCGATAGTGGATGAGTCGTCCATACATCTTGAGATGCTTGCCAGGCCAGTGGAAGGTTGGTTCCAGTGAGTCGGAACCGGAAGTCGCAGAGTTCTCGGTGAGTCGGAACTGTCTGCGTCGCAGAGTTCACGGTGAGTCGGAACTGTCTGCGGTGCCCCGATGCTGCTGCTGGCGTGACTGCTGGCGTCGACCAGGAGAGGTTCTTCAAGGCTCTTCATGTGACTGGCCGAAGGTGCAGTGTGCTTGCCAAGGTGGGTCGGAGCTGTGCGACGTGCTGACGTGACTGCTGGCGTCGACCAGGAGAGGTTTTTCAAGGCTCTTCATGTGACTGGCCGAAAGTGCAGTGTGCTTGCCAAGGTCGCTGATGACGTTGATGATAGAGGCTGAGGATGCTGACCAGGAATGCGCGTCCGCTGCATGCTGGTGGTCAGGATACCCGTAGAAGCCGAGGGTTCTGGCTGGCTGTATGACTCGCTACTCGAAAGCTTGAGGTCAAGATGAGGAGAAGTGATGATGATGATGATGATGACGTCATGATGAGGTAGCTGCACGAAGGCTGCGCTGACGTCCAATGTCGAGGGTCACCAGTTTGGAGGTAGCGAAACAGAGAGTAAAGTCTCACATACCTCCACTGGAAAGAGAGGATCCTCCGACCAGACGGTTGTTTGTGTCTGGTGGGCAACTGCCCGAGAGTTGATATTCGGGCTTTGCATATGTTCTAATCGCACGGTAAACTTTGATATCGCGATTTAGGAATTTGTAGTTAGTTCGCAGCTGTCGAGATAGATGGCGCTGCGAGTCTCATTTGTTGTGATGTTGATTCTGCTACGTTGATTTTTGTGGCGGCATGAATGCCGCTACAGAACCTATCCAGGTTCTAAGTTCGAAAGGAAAGAATGAACTCCATTTCAAAGGATCATTGAAAATGCAGGAAGATATGAACAACCAAAAATGTAGGTACATTACAATCTCTGGACGATTGAACAATTTTGATCATGTCAGTTAGGCTTTCCAAGTCGGCCTTTAAAATTCTAAGTGAGCAACCATGAATATATATACACGTGAAAATAGTCCATACAAAGTGCAGTACCTAGAGTTCAATATTTTTTTGGGAGTTTGTAATACCAATTATTTACACACTGAAAATAGGCCTGCTGAAGATAAGAATATACAATGGTGGAACACAGTGATAATATCAAGGGCAAAAAACGGGAGCTTTCTTTTCGAGATTCCTAATTTTTTTTTTAAATCTAATGGTAAACTTCCGCTTTTATCATTAACGAAAAATATAAGTATGCTTAATTAACCCGGCAAGCGCACAGTTGGGTCTACGTGACCCGCGACATTTTGAGGTGAGTATTTTTTCGCCTCGCTCAGTAGCTAGAGCTAAAGAAGCCCCTTTATTCGTCTCTTATCGCCAATCAATTGTGCTGCAACTGTATTGGTGAATAGAACAGATATGCAAACACGGCAACGGGTGAATATGACCCAACCATACACTTGATGTCGTATTTTTGTGCCGTACTTATTTTGAAAAGTTTTGATTCTGCTTTTTTTTTGTTATTTTTATCATATAAGTAATATCGGTCTATAGAAGACCGTTATTACTCGAACGGTAGAGGATTTACGAAGAAAATTCTTAGGAGGATGTGATAAGGAGTCACTAGCAAAGTTGCCCAAAAAAAAGATAAGTAGTTGATAGGTACTTATATTATATTACATTTTTATATGTAATATAAGTAGGTACCTGTATTCTTTTATTATTGATAGGTACTTATAATAAGAAAGATTGCTTTTAGAAGTATGTTATTAAATTATATTTATGTGAGAACAGTTGTTTTTGTAAACATTATGTGCGCTAAGGAAATATTGTCCGTTTCTTAGAAAATTTTCGTTTGTTTTAATAAAATAATATTTATTCTTTATGATAAGTCTGGGTATCTTTATTTAAAAACCTCTAAACTATTAGCTATTTAGTATGGGTCATTTTGACCAAACCCAACACTCGGTGTTACTATTCCTCACTGTGCTCAAGCTGGGTTATTATCGAAATACCACAAAATTCCTAAAACTGAAATGTCATGGAGGGTGGGTCATGACATGAAAAATAAAGTCACAATAACCAATTCCCTCTGTGGATACACAACACCACTCCCATACATATATAATATAGTGGCATAATATAAAAAGGCTCTGGACAAATATCCTGGATGCATTTATGTTACTTTGTACAAACCCCCAATTTAAGAATTTGAAGCAATATTATTTGTCCAACTCTACTTCAGCCAGAAAACCTGCCAAACTTTGGCACTAAAGTAGGGTTTGACACATTCTTAATTTCAAATTCCAAATTCAAATACTGGCCCTTAAAATCACTTACAAAGTTACAACTATACTCACTAATGTTCTGATTGGCCCTGGTTTCAACATTAGAGGTAAAGGCTGTGAAAGGATAATGAGTTTAAAGGACAAAAACATAAAATTGATTTGATACATATGAAATGAAATAAAAAAACTTGTTTCTGTAAAGATTTATCAGCTATTTTTAAGTAGTGATTTTCCTGTGATAAATAAATGTTTATTTTTTATTTTAGCTTGATAATATTATTGATCAATAGCAATCTAAGGACATTTTCTTAGTAGGTTGTTAATGTAACTTAGTTTTTTGTAGTTCAATGGACTTCAAATCGTACCTACCATAATTTAGTTTATCATAGCAACAATCTAAGGTCTAAATTACAACTAAATAAATTGCAAGTTTAACTACACAGTTAAATATATAGGTTCCCTTAAAAACTCTGAGCGGACATACACAATACCAAGATGTGTTGTATACGCTTGTTCTAAACAGACATATATTGATATCCATGACCTGAAATGTTTATTAATATGTGAGAAAAAAACATATTGGCAGTCTCAAGTCTGTCATCTGTGTATTTGGTATGAACGGTACTGTAAGTATTGAATGTTCATGTTGAATAACCAAGGACCTTCTGTACCTAGGACATTCAAAGCTTTTATTCAAATAAACCATAAGGCCCTTGCCTAAATCTCTCAAATCTATCAAATTATTGATTAAAGAGACTTCATTTACTATCGTTTTAGGTTCCCTGAGGGGGTCAAAGCAATTAACGGATTAATGTTGAAAAGGCTGGATACGGCAACTGAAAGCAGAAACATTAATGCAGGGAAAATCATTATACATTCAAATTGGACTTCCGCCTTTTCCCTAATAACTTCGGCATACAATCATCATCACATTACTGGAATAAAAAAAAAAGTTCAAATCCTTTAAAAGAGTTAACACAAACGTTTCACATACCGTAGATGATTTCGTTTTATGCGTTTTGATGTTAAGATGTGTGTATTTTAAATTAGATTCCTTGAGCAAGTTAGCAACCAAACTTGTCCTCTCTATGGAGTCCTCAATCACGACCCAGTGGAAGTTCTTCACATGCATCAGAGTTTGTGATAACCTGGATAAAGGAAATTGATTTAATAGTCTACACTTGGGCAACAACGTCAACCTCTCATAGATTTCCCCAAAGCTATGAGAAAGGTTTAAATTAAATGATAAGCAAAATTGTTGATGTTTTGGCCAGCTTAATTGATGTAAGTAACAATGAAAATATTTAAGTAATAAGATTCCAGAAATAAAATGAGAGAGCTCATGGCTAAACAATAACAGCTGCATAGGTCCATCAAGGTTAAGCAACGCTTGCCGGGGTTGGTCTGTGGATGGATGACCGACTTAACATACCAAGTTTCCTCCGTGCCTCAGAAAGCAGGTTAAGCCGTTGGTCCCGGCTGTCATTTTTAGAACTTTGGGTTGTCAGGTCTGGTAAGCAGACACTCCACTAAATTACTGGTATTCAGCTGAATTAATTTAGGAAGACCATTATCTCTTAATCTTTTTATATCTAGCTTACACTCTTCGGAAAAGATTTACCTTTGTAAGACAATGTGCTCATAAACATCATAGAACTAGTATTATCAAGTATTCTCATTCAATTAAAGTTTTAATTAAAATTTAAGGAAGAATATATTATTATAATAATAATATAGCAGCCTTTACAGTAATAACTTTGATTTATCATAGTTATTATTTATGACAGGAATACAAGTAGACTTGTGATGTTTTTTACAGCTCAATGTTTGCAGAGATTCCTACATAAAATAATGAATATTCAAATGCTTTATCTACATAAACGCATGGGTGCATTTATTTCCACACAATTGTATACCTTTAGGCTTACCTACTTGTAATTTAATGAATTAATTGGATAAATAAATAAATATTCCCAGAATCCGAGAGTGAGTAAGCAATTAAAGCACAGATTTCTTTGAACTCCGATAATAAAGCTCGCAGCCCGCAGGTAAGTACTTTCCGTTACCTACCTACTGCACATCATCAAGGTAGGTACTCATTGTGTAAGCCCATCAATTAATCAATTAAAATAATTGTCGGCTTACGAAGAGTATTGCCAAATACTTTAGCCAAACAGATGAGGTAAGTTATACTATAAATCAAGGGCAGAAGAATCACGATAAACAATTCTTACCTCGTAAGATCCGCCTTTTGTGCCAGTCTCATGTACGTCGGAGTAATCCCGTAAATCACTGGGAGATATGAACTCACTTCTGCATTAAATTGACATTGAAAAACGGGCCTTGTGTTAAATAAAAACAATATAACGAAAATCAACATCCCGATTGCTAGATATTGCTTCTTTATGTTTACAAAAGGCATCTTATTGTCGATTACTTTTCAATCAATTATTTTTTACGAACACTTCGCACGCGCCTCTCACAGTTGATAATGCATTCTTGTACAGTTCAATTTACAATAAATTGTAAAATAACTCGTAACTCGAATCCGCTGATGCGGCCGATCCGCCGCCGACGAATGACAGATTGATTTGACGCTTTCATTCACAGATATTTTACGTTCTACATGCGTCAGAACAGAAAATAAATAGCATAAGTGGGTATGCTGTCTCTTTCTGCCTAAGGTAAACACCTACTTCCACAAAAAAGACGGAAGTTTCGCAGCAGTGCAGATGTAATTGAGGATGTAGAAAATCGTTTATACATATATATCCGCTTGAAGCCAATGATTTTTCAAAAGAACTAACTATTTAATTACATAATTATAGTATCAATAAATTGCTTGTTTTAAACGAAATTAGCTTTGCATTCCTGCTTAGGTCTACTACTGCCATCTGTTACGTATTTGTAAAACTATTCAGAAACTTATTCATACTGGTTCATGTAGGTTTTAACAGATGGCTGTAAACCAATGTAATGAAACTGATCTCACCACCAAGCATGAACGGTCCATGGGCCATCCATTTTTTTTTTTGATATTGCAGAGTAGGTAGGTACGTTGAAGCGGTTAGGTATACAAAGTGATTGGTAAAATATTAGGTGCGTTCTTTGAAATGGATTATACTAGAGCTAATAGGTAAATATTACAGCTTACTGTCAAATCCATCATCTGTCAATCAAAGGAAAATTATTGCCATATTCTGAAATGTAATCGATTTTTTGCATCGATTGTTGGTCTTGATCAATGGATGGTTGGTATTGATTTTATTTAACTACGGCAAAGCCATAAATAATATAGTCATTTTACATTGTATGTTTATGTATGAGTGCACAATAGGATTTCTAGTCTGAGGTGTTTATGAACAAAATTGTTTTGTCTTTTTTATTAGGTACTAAAAAAGCTTTATTACTAAACTAGACTCGATCGTGCAGGCCTGGGTGTCACCACCGGACAGGCCTGCTGACATCAATTACGAGGTGGAGCGGTTCCGGGAGACCGTGTCCGAGATATGCAACGTGGCAATGTCCAGGGTCTGGCCAGGAAGCACCCGCCGCCAGGAGTAATGGTGGTCGCGATAGCTGGCAGCGCTGCGCAAGGCGTGCGTTGCTGCATGGCACACGTACACCAGGCACTACAGGCTCCGCATCCATCCTCCAGATGCGCAGGCCAGGGAGGCGGAAAATCATCAAAATCGGTTTAGAACCAATAAAGTTATGTCCGAAGAGATAACCTCAAGAACAAGGAAATTCGGGTTGACTTGTATGCATCTGTAGCGGAATTTATACCGCCACAAAAATCAACGTAGGTAGCAGAATCAACAAATGAGATTCGCAGTGCCATCTATCTCGACAGCTGCGAACTGACTTGACAAAATCCTAAATCGCGGTATCAGAGTTTACCGTGCAATTAGAACATATATTTAAAGCCCGAATTTCAACTGTCGCATGTCGGGCAATTGCCCACCAGACACAACATCTGTCTGGTCGGAGGATCCTCCCTTTTCAACGGAGGTGTGTGAGACTTTACTCTATGTTCTGCTACCTCCAAAAATCTGCTATCAAATCGGTTGACAATTGGCGAAAATATTGCTAAACACATTTTTCATGGGTTCAGCGATTACCAAGCACAAATATCTGAAATTTAGATATATGAAAAACATTGTCAGCCATTAAAATTTGAGGGTTTCCCTCGATTTTCTCAATTGACGGTGACATCGGTGAATATAAATAAAAAAAAGTATTGAAATATACAGCCGAAAATAGAACCTCCTCCTTTTTGAAGTTGGTAAAAAATGAGTATTTAAATGACGGAGAAATATAAAATTTCGTATTTCTATTTGATCAAACAGTTTGATCGTACTGTTCGATCAAATTACTTAAAAGTCTATGGCCTGCACAAGTGGCATCAAATCTGTGATTGAACTAAAATAAATGCCACCAATTGTAACCAACTGATTGAAAAATCATTTCTTCGTAACTTTTTGGTCGTTTTTTCTGGTCAAATTTAAAAAAGAAAAACGCATTTTTATGTTTTGATATTTTTTCCTTAATGTATATCAGCTATAACCCAACATCACCCTTGAATATGACTATATGATGTGTATTTTCTGGAACACCCTGTATTAAACTAAAGAAGACGGTGCAAGGCCGAGAGAAGGGAACTCGAAGTACCAACCTCTCCTCGGTTTGCTAGATTCTCTTTTACTACATTCTGCTTGTTAAATATATATTTTTTTTAATTTAACAATTTTCAATAATTGTAAGCCAGGGGGGTGAAGTGCACTCCCTTGCACCCCCTTCCCGGCTTCTATGATCCTAAGAACTCGGGACTTCTCGGTTGCGATTCCTTTGACGAAAGCACTCTGATAAGTAAGTCACGATTAGTACAGCGCTTATGACTAGACGAGGTAGTACCTGCCTTCTTATAACGTTTTTAGTTTTTGTGTGAAAACTCTTCATCGCAGTGGGATGAATGGATTAGATGAATCAATTTCTTAGCACTGTAGGTACTAAGATTTGATAAAGTGTACACTGTAGCAGGGCAACCCCAAGACCAAAGGGTTTACGATAATGTTGGTCGCCCTGTTAGCGGCGACCAATCCTGTGATTGCGGTAAGAATGGTAAAGGTGCCTCACCCGCACCTGGTAACCAATCGCGTACCGTTATTTATCCCGCGCGCTCTGTTTCTGGCGCCACTGTCGTCGCGCGGGCGACTGACGCGCCATTGGGAATACCCGACGAGTGTGTGGCGCGAAGGGTTTCAGGTCGGACACGTAAAGTGCCGACCATCTTAAATCTGTGAAAGACTATTCTTTATGTTAAGTTTCCATATGTTTCTCGTTGTGACCATAAACGTGTTTTGGCAATTAAAGTACATACCTACAGTAAGAAAACCAAGGACTTTCTCTTCCGAGGCCCGAACCCATGCCCGTCGGCTACATTTGGCGTCCCAACAGTAGGGGCCTCTGAGGACACGTGCTTGGATTTGGCGTCCCAACAGCATAGGAGCCTCTGAGGACACGTGCTTACATTTGGCATCCCAACAGTACCTAGGAGCCTCTGACCACGTGCTTTCAAAAATTTTTTTTTTATTACATGTACCTACCCACATGTAGAGCCTAGCCCGATAGGATATTAGTGTTATGTGGGCCTAGCTAGCTACCCTAGCTTCGGAACCTGAAGAGTGGCTTTTTCCACGTGATTCCGATACCTACTGCAATACCTACGGCAACGATGACAGGAAGGAGAGGTCAGAAATCAAGAGAGGAAACAGAAGTAGCGTCCATCACCATGGATCAGGGCCAATTTACAACCCTGATACAGTCACTCCAGCAGAGTCAGGCAGAGATGTTCGCGAGGCTCATCCAGGATGTTAGGACTTCGACACCGGCGCCTGAAGTGTCTATTATGACAACGACCGCCGCGAACTTCTCAAAGTGCACAGCTCGATTTAACGGTTCGTCCGCAGATGTCGACGGGTTTATCGACGCGATAGAAGTGTACAAAAGCTGCCTACAGATATCAGATGATAACGCTGTCAAAGGACTCTCCATGTTGCTAGTAGACTCAGCAGCATTGTGGTGGCAGGGCATAAAAACCAGCACCACGTCATGGCCGGATGCCATGCAAAAACTTAAAAGTGCATTCGGAGAATGTCGTCCGCCATTTCGCATCTATTTGGAATTGTTTTCAATGCGACAAGGTACGGACAAAACGGATTTATTCATTGCGAAGGTGAGAGCGCTTTTATCGAGATTGCCACAAGAAGATCTACGTGAAAAAGTTCAACTGGATATGATATACGGGCTTCTCGATCGTAGAATAAAAAAGCGGCTCGAACGTAACTCCATATTGTCCTTCGACCAGTTACTGCACCGAGCCAGAGCGATCGAAGAATCGTTAGAAGACAGCGCAAGCGACAAGACACCGGCACTGACGCAGGCGAGCGCCAGTCACCGATCTGCCGTCGCCGGCGAACCTTCAACTTCGGCATCAAGTGATAACAAGGACACTCGCAGTAAGAGACGGTCGTGCAGTTATTGCAAGAAATGGGGACACGAAAAATCGCAGTGTAAAAAGTTAATAAACAATAGTAATAATAGTGACAACGTAAAAAGTGATAGCGGGAAAAGTGATAACAACGTAAACAAAAACAAAGCTATTCAATGTTATGGGTGCGGTGCCCCTAACGTTATAAAATCGAAGTGCGAAAAGTGTAAATCTAGTTCGGAAAATGCATTCTATTCTGTTACGACAACCGGTGATAGCGTAAATTCAAAAGTGCGCGGTTCGCGTCATCGTTATATCACGCGCGATGAATACGCGTCGTACGAGCCTAGAACGACCGCTGCACGCGCCCCGCCACACGCGCCGGCCCCGCAGAGTACGTGCGGCCGCGCCATCAGCGCCGTGGCCGCCCGTTGCCTAGCGACCGAACGCGAGCGTACTGATAACGTTCCGCGCTGTCGACAGTCGCCGAGCCCGCCCCGCATCGTTCCTGCCGGTACCACAGGTAACCCAGCGTCTTGTAACGCTGGTGATCACTTAAAACTTTATTGTAATTGTGTTACTGAACTGCAACGTAATAATAAGTATTCTAGTGTCGGGAAAAATGTGTATTATGATAATATTAGAGACACTAAGTTATTCGTAAGTTCAAATCACACCCATGGTAATCTAATTCAACCTGATGATAACGATAAGGTTGCCGTATCATGTTGCATAGATAATAATAAAAATGTTCAAGGGACATTTAAGGATCAGTGTGATTGTTTATGTTTATTTTTTTCTAACGATTGTGTTCATAAATGTTTACGATTAAGCTCGGTAAATGTTAATAACAATAACAAACTACGAAATAATTGTAAGGAACACCTCGCGCCTGCACAGGGTCGAACTAAGGGATGTCCAATCAAGGGGGAGCCTAATAAAAACCGACCTTTGATGAAAATAGGTATTTTGGGGAAAAATGGAACAGCTTTGCTTGACACGGGTGCTAGGGGCTGTATTGCCGGTCACACACTTTTTCGCGTGTTAAAGGAGAATGGCCATCCTTTACAACAGTGCACTAGAACCATCCGCCTGGCGGATGGTTGCACGCGCCTGATGGAGGTGCTTGTTGCAGAGGTGCAGGTAAATCTTTTTCATAAAACTGTACCCACCGAGTTCATAATTTTCCCCGAAGCGCGAGATAATGAAACGCTCTTAGGTATCGATTTTATTAACAATGCTGGTCTTGTTATCGATTTTAAACGATGCCTTTGGTATTTTTCGGATAGTTGTGATCAAAAATATAAATTGATTTCGGAAACTTATTCGCCTAGTTTAAATTCATACGCCGCGATGAATGTTTTACGCGATGACGAGGGTGTAGGTATAGAGGATCAGGAGCGTGAGGAGCTTGCCCAATTGCTTACGGATTTTCATGAGATGTTTAATCCGATTGGGGAGCCGACGCCATATGGGGAGCATCATATAGACACGGGAAATAGTTCGCCGATAGCGACGCCTCCATATCGCCTGACACCTGCAAAGAAGGAGATTATGCAGCAAGAGCTTAACAAAATGCTGGCTGAAGATATAATCGAAGATTGCGAATCTGCGTGGGCTGCTCCAGCCCTGCTAGTACCTAAACGTGACGGCAGTTTTCGTTTTTGCGTCGACTATCGAAAGTTAAATTCGATTACGAAGACGGACGCCTATCCAATGCCGCGCATTGATGAACTGCTGCAATCTACTAAACGTGGACGTTGTCACATGAGTACAATAGATTTGCGATCAGGTTACTGGCAAGTGTCAGTTAAAGAAGAGGATAGGGATAAGACGGCTTTCGTGACCCCTTTCGGAACCTTTCGTTTCAAAAGGATGCCGTTTGGATTAAAGAACGGACCAGCGACTTTTCAGCGTCTGATAGACAGAATGCGATCCGGTTCAGCACTAAAAGACGTTACAATACTAGGATATTTAGACGATTTGTTAATCATAACGCAGGGGGATTTTTCGAAACACCTGGAAGACCTGCAAATTGTTTTTAAACAGCTCACGAAGTTCAAGTTGCGTGCTAACCGAGAAAAATGTGTGTTTGCAAGAGAGTCGATTAAATATTTAGGTCATGTGATCTCTCAGGAGGGAGTCTCAGCTGATGAAAAAAAGATTCAAGCCATCTTAGACATGAAAGAGCCGTCTTCACTGGGACACCTCAGAACATTCATACAGACTTGTTCCTGGTTTAGGAAGTTTATTCCTAAGTTTTCGGAGGTAGCAGAGCCACTCACAAGATTGACGAGGAAAAATCAATCTTGGCTATGGGGACCACAACAGGCTGAAGCTTTCAGTAACCTGAAAAAGCTTTTGACGTCAGCGCCGATCCTCATACAGGCAGACTACTCCAAGCCTTTCATCCTGCGCACGGATGCGAGCAACTATGCGATAGGCGCAGTGTTGCTTCAGGGTGAGAAGAACGAAGAACGACCCATCGAATTCGCCAGCCGTTTGTTGTCAGCAGCGGAACGGAATTACTCGACCACGGAGCGGGAGGCTCTAGCGGTCGTCTGGGCGGTCGACCGTATGCGGGGTTACATTGATGGCCATCCAGTAATTGTAGCAAGTGATCATCAACCCTTGAAATGGCTACTGTCATTAAAGTCGCCTACTGGTCGTTTGGTGCGTTGGGCACTAAAACTTCAGGCGTATGACATCCAGTTTGAGTACACTCCTGGAAAAATAAATGTGGTGGCTGACGCACTCAGCCGCCCTGCCTGCTCAGATGAGTCTCGTGAATCCTGCGGAATATGTTCGGTTATTATTGATTTGCCTACGCGAGATTTTACAGAGCTACGTACAGCGCAAGAATCTGACCCGGATTTAAATAAAATTATGAAGGAATTAGAAGAGACAGAAGAAGTTGCCTCTCGTCGTTGGACAGAACGGGGTTATCTCATGGAACGGGGTATCCTTTACCGTTATAATCCAGATACAGACAACGAGTCACCGCAATTAGTTATACCTGTAAGCATGCATGAGCAGATTCTAAGAGAATGTCATGATGCTCCAATTGCAGGTCATCCTGGTATAGAGAGAACATACCAGAAAATAGCTCAAAATTATTATTTCCCTGGCATGAGAAGAAAAATTACAGATTATGTAAAATCGTGTTCCTCGTGTCAACGCTATAAAGCGACAAATGAAAAGCCACCTGGTCTGATTCAAACACCAATTTTAAACCAGCGCAATGAAGTCTTGGCTATCGACCTATTTGGACCACTGCCAGAGGGTGAAAACGGGGAGAAGTGGATCCTGTTAGTGGAAGATACCGCGACAAGATGGGTAGAGTTATATGCCCTCAAAGAAGCAACCTCTGTCGCCTGCGCTAAAGTACTCATAGAAGAGTATTTTCTTCGGTTCGGCTTGCCACGTCGCATTATTTCGGACAATGGTGTCCAATTTGTCTCAGCCGTCATGCAGAAGTGTATGTTCATTCTTGGTATTACACAAGACTTGATACCCTTTTACCACCCAGAAGCCAATCCAGCGGAAAGAAAAAACCGGGATATGAAAACCAAATTGGCTCTGTTGGTTGGTACTGATCACCCCTCATGGCCTAAGCAGCTACCGATAATACGGTTCAGTATGAACAGCGCGGTCTGTGAAACGACAGGTGTTACTCCTGCTTATTTAACGTTTGCACGCGAGCTGAGGTCGCCGTTAGAGGTGTACAATGATCCAAGGGCCGTTCTTCAAAAGGACAATTTTGTACCACAGATAACTCCTTACCTGAATAGATTTTTAAACTCTTTAAGTGAAGTTCGTGATCGAGTAGAAAAACTGCAAGATAGAAGGAAGATTTATGCTGATCGTTCGAGAAGAGTAGGAGAAGATTTTAAAGTAGATGACAAGGTTTTATTGGCTACCCATCAGCTGAGCGACGCCAGCAAGTCAAAAACTGCTAAGTTTTTCCCTAAGAGGGATGGGCCGTATGTTGTTAAGAAGAAGTTGAGTCCAACAACATATCTGATCGCATCTGATGGAAGTCCTTGTGAGATATTGGGCAAGTTCCACGCTAATCAACTCACCCCTTTTCGAGGACGTGTAGACGAGTGCACTCAGCCATTAGAACCTAAGAAAAAACGAGGCCGACCTCGTTTGCAACCCATTTCTGATAGTAATGTAGGACTAGACCACGATCGAGGTCGTTATCGTGATCTAGAGGGGGAGTATGTAGCAGGGCAACCCCAAGACCAAAGGGTTTACGATAATGTTGGTCGCCCTGTTAGCGGCGACCAATCCTGTGATTGCGGTAAGAATGGTAAAGGTGCCTCACCCGCACCTGGTAACCAATCGCGTACCGTTATTTATCCCGCGCGCTCTGTTTCTGGCGCCACTGTCGTCGCGCGGGCGACTGACGCGCCATTGGGAATACCCGACGAGTGTGTGGCGCGAAGGGTTTCAGGTCGGACACGTAAAGTGCCGACCATCTTAAATCTGTGAAAGACTATTCTTTATGTTAAGTTTCCATATGTTTCTCGTTGTGACCATAAACGTGTTTTGGCAATTAAAGTACATACCTACAGTAAGAAAACCAAGGACTTTCTCTTCCGAGGCCCGAACCCATGCCCGTCGGCTACAACACATAATATTCAGCGAACCGTAAGTCATCCTGTACGTGTAGGTAGGTATTTTAATGTGGGTGTAGGATATTAAAAACGTGGGTGTGTTGTGTAGTGAGTACTACCTACCATTCACCATAAGCGAATCTAAAAAATACACAGGTGTAATTAATAACGTATGAACAAACTCAAACAAAAATTTTCCAAGCACTTTTGTATTAACAAGAAGTTAGTCATATAATATGTAGAAAGTTTTTTTGATATACAAAGTGGACAGGGTGCGGGGCCAGACACCATACATTTTCGTCACAGCGAGCGCCCTAGCCGCGAGCCCGCCTCGCGCCCGGTGCGCTTTGTATATGAACTCCCTAAGTTGAGCTCTATGAAGAGAACTGCATGAAACTCTATGGAAGTTTATTAAAATCAAGTCAATAAAATAAATCTGGAAATACCGAATTTATTTTGTATAAAATAGATATTCTTTATCCTGTTTTAAGTAGGAAGGAAAACTGCCAAAACTCGTGTTTTTATTTATTATATACTTTATTGTAAACGTTTAATGACCACATGACAAATACCTGCCTGCCACTGACAGCGCAACCATCTGAACGCGACAACCTGACAAAAACGATTCGTGGATCAGCACCATTCTGCTCAACCATTCTGAATGTTACTGAATGATAATTGGTAATAATATCTCCAATTGAAATTAACAACTTTCTATAAATATTTTCGCTATCTCACTACCAAATTGGCACGAAAAATCAGCGGGCAGACGCTTCCATAACATATCTAATACAAGTACGCAAGTTTAGACGCACAGTCAGTAATAAAATCAAGTAGATTGTACACTTTTACGAATACCTTTTATTTCATTTCTTTCCGAATTCTGAACTCTCTCCGTCAAAAAGTCAAAACTTTTCTTGATAGGTATTAATATTAAAACCGATTTGTTCTGCAGTGCGATTCTGTAAACATGTCGAAGTGAACACTTGGGCGGGGTGCACGACAGGTGAGTTGTCAAACCATACAAATAAAATGGAATGACAGCTTAGTTGTCGTTCACTCCGCCTAGGTGAACACCGTGAGATGTCGACAGAATCGACCGGCTGTATGGGTGGTGTGAATGTTCTCCTGAGGCGATGGAGAAATAAGATAACATTCCATTAGTGTCAGTTTTCAAAATATTTTTGTAAAAACATTTGCATAATTGGAACATTATTCTACAAAATAGTTGTCCTCTTATCTGACCAGATAAACTTAGTAGACAAATAGAACCAAAATAAACTGCGTTACATACCTACACTGCGTTTTCTTTGTAGCTCAAAGAAAACGCAGTGTATTTTGGCACCTAATTGGTGTTGCCTCAAGACAGTGGAGTTCTTTGAGCGATAACGCTTGTCAAAATACAAAAATTTCTGGAAAAAAAACCTTACAATTAATTGATGTGTGTGAATTTGACGCGTGTCAATCCACTTTGTACTTTTCGATGGATAGATAGATGTTTGTCACTCAATCACGCGAATGGGTGAACGTCGATGACATTTGATATTCAGATAGATTATAGTCTGAAATAACACATAGGCTGCATATAGGCACGTAGGCAGGCGAAAGTAAGTTTATTAGTTTGTGTGGATTAAACTTGGCACACGGCTAAAACATATCCTAGAATAGGACACAGGATATATACTTTTCATCCAGGGAGTATGTTTTCTTGGCATATTTTCCGACATTCCGACAGTCGCTGGCAGAAGTTAGGTAATGATAAAAGGTTACTTTTCAAAATCCCGAAAGTTCATAATACCTATGATTGAAATACCGACGTCCAAAACACCGAAATTTAAAATGCCGAAAGTTTTAAATGCCGATAGTCGTTATATCGAAACATAAAATACCGATGTTCAAATGCCCGAAAGGACGAAATCCCGAATGGACGAAATATCGATGGATGAAATCCCAAAGAGCGGCGACGTAGTTCCCGCGATTACTCATAGATGGCATTACAACACAGTTATGACGGTGGGCAATCTACTTAACATGCTTTAATGCCAAAATTTAGCGAGTTCGGGATTTGGGGCACCCCGACTCGGACAGGTTAGGTTAGATGGGTCAAGTGAGCGAGCGAAGCGAGCAAACAGACCCCGCCATCCCCTTCGTGGTTATTTTTTTTAAACCACCCAGAAATAGGAGCCCCACTTAGCGGGGCTCCGTCGACTACACTCTGCCAACGCATTGAGAAGTAGCGCTCGCCGGCCGCTGCCGCGGCACCGCTCGCTTCGGTCACTCGGCTCGCGCGCGTCGCGAAGCGCGTCGGTCACAGTTCTAACCTTTTTTTTTTTTTACGGGGGGAAATCCTCATGGATGTCCGACTCTTACTGACTAAAACCACCCCGGTGTTCCATATTCCACCTACGCCGGGGATCGCGGGAATATTTGCGACTTCCGTAATCCCCGGCTGGTGCCGGCCCGCCTCTGCGTGCCACATCTCGTAAGCGGGGGGAGTGAGGTGTTTAACTCCCCCCGCAACGTCAGAGGGGCGCACAGGAACACCACGCGCCGCCACCTCGGTTCCGGATGAATGGGGGCAACGGACATCCCCAAGTCCGCCGCCTCTGGATCCAATTAGGGGGGCCGAAGGAGGGCAGCGTACGCCCTCCTCCGACGCCCGGTGCACCTGCTGCGGGCCGGGAGAGCACTCGACATCTCCCTCTCCCTTACCGCAGCCTCCTTCTGCGCGATGACAGTTTCGCAGAAGGAGACCACCGCGTCCCAGGACTCCTCACCGCCGACCATAGAACGTACTACAGCCGGCAGCGAGAGGTCACTGCCTACCACAGAGACGAGGGCACGGCGCGGCTCCTCCCAAGCGGCACACTCTGCCAGCGTATGCCGCGCCGTGTCCTCCCGACAGTCGACGCAGTGGTGACACCGAGCGTCCGGCTCCCAGCCTATGCGACACAGGAACCTCCCGAAGCAGCCATGCCCCGTGAGGACCTGTGTCGCACGAAACGACAGGGAGCCGTGCCTTCTCCCGAGCCACAGGTCGAGCACTGGCCGGATGGCCGGTTGCCGAAAGCCGGTTCCACCATTCCGCCACCAGGACCTCGCGCAGCTGCGACCGACGCAGCTCAAAATGTCGCTGCGTCAGTCGCTCCCCGCGCGCCCGCGCGTCCTCGCGCCACCGATGCATTGACGCGAGGACTTTTGCCTCCAGGTCCCAGGGCGGAGATCCGGCCAGTGCGCAAGCCGCCTCGTAGGAGATCTTGCGATAACCCCTGATGACTCTGACGGCCATCACCCTCTGCGGCTTCCGCAGAACAGAGATGGTGCCGGCCGTCAGGTCAGCCGCCCAGATCAGGGCCCCATACAGGGCCATCGATCGCACGATCCCCACGTACAACCGCCTACAGACGGTGCTCGGGTTCCCCAGATTGGGAAGCAGCGTTGACAGCGCCCCAGCCGCGCCCAACAACTTGGGCGCCAGCCGTCGGAAGTGGGGTCCGAAATCCCACCGGCTGTCGAGCACCAATCCCAGGTACTTCGCCTCCGACTTGTCGAGGGCCACCTCCAGGCCAAGGCGCCGTATGCGGCTCACCACCTGTGAGACCGCGGCCGTCGCCAGCAACGCCTAACCTAACCTATTTCACCCAGTTCCAAAATGACGAATCATACCTACAATTCCCCGCAGAAATATTTTTTTTTTCGTTTAAATTTTCTTCTTCTGTCTTTTTTTTACTGTCTTTAAAGAAACTTTGCCCCACTCTAGAAATTTCTCCTGTATCGAGGGTGCGTTTACAAACATACAAACTCACATACACAAACAGCCGGACCCGGAACTGCTATCTGTAGGCCATACAAATATTTGCTCCGTGCGGATATCGAACCCGCGACACGTAGCGCAGCAGCCGATCGCTCAACCACTGCGCCAACCGTGTCGTCAATTATCTAGTCGCAGGCAGCAGACTTTAGGCTTTGGGATGTAATTTCGGGATTTTGAACTTCGGGATATGGATCTTCGGGATTACGTACCCTGATAAAAATGGGCACGAGTGTGAATTACACCTACAATGATTCTCCAAGAACTGGATAAGGTCCTGTCAAAGACGTAACTATAAATGTTTAAACATCTTGTGTGATATTTCCTCAGAATTTTACAGTTGGATCGACCCCGTAGTGAGAACGCTTGAAATTTTCAGTTTATGAGAATTTTATTGGAGCGAACGGAATATTGGAAAACTCATAACCAGCAAGATGCTCGATATGAGTTTACTTTTAGCAAACGCAAGCATTTTGTTTGACAATAACTACACTTCTGTTTGACAAACAAGGAATTGGTTGGGTTCGTTAGAAAACCAGCGTCAGACAGCTATTCCAGTTTGCAGCTATCTGACTGTATAGTGTATATAGCTGAAATGGACTTTTTAGCGCAGCCATGTGGCACACAGCTCTATTAGGATACGATTTTTTTATTTCTATGGATACCTACATAGAAATAAAAAAAAATCTGTGCGTGTTTCATGTACCTACTTACCTATGTCCCATTTGTTTTCTTTGTATTTATTTCTCTAAATAGTTTAGAAAACAAATCTGACGCTTTAATACGCTGAACATTACGAGGACTCCAGAATTATTTGTACTATTAGGCTCATATTCCAAAACGTAAACTCCAACCTAACTCAAACTGCAACTCCAATATGCATGCAAACGTCAATGAAAGCCTGTCTAATTGACGTTTTCGTACTCGAGAGAGCTAAAACTCTTCTCTCGAGCACGAAAACTTCCTGGGTATATCATGTATCGAACCCAATCATAGACCAACAACTGCAACCGTCGCTTAACGTTGAAGGTCTTGGGAAAAGCGTGTCGACAAATTTATTAAGTATTTAGTGCAAATGTCGAACAGAGACGGATAACCAATGGGGAACGCCGTTTACCTTGACCGTTTTTTTTTATCCCGGATTTTTTTTGTAGCAGTAGCAGCTCAGTGTCACCTTCACCAGCAAATGACAACTGCTCACCTTACTTGGAACTTTATACAGTTACATCTAAGCGCGGGCGTTGAACAAATGTACACCTCTCCCTGTTCCTGGGTGCGTAGGCGGAATATTATACATTTTTGTTGAAGAAAATTCAATTATGTATTTGTCTGCGTAAATAGAGACGCATTAATCGCTCAAATAAGACGTAGGTATCTGGTCCTTCTAAAAATATATATAAGTATGTATTTGTTCAATAAGCTTAAATTTATTGAGTGGGCTCACAGTACGTTATGAAAAATTCTTAGTGCTTGATTCTTAGAACGTCTTTATCAATATAATTTATTTGTTACTGGGTGATTTAGGAATGATAGGTATTTATTGATTTTATATTAGGATTGGTTTTCGTAGGTATGTTTATTTGATAAGAAATTGACTTGAATAAAATTACTCGTATTTCACTATGAAGATCATATACTAAACAATGCTAAATACTTAACTGAGACATAATCGTATAAATTACCGCAACAGCGTATCGTTTCTTCTACGTTGCTACGCCGTAGCAAATAAAAGCCGATTACAAGCGTCTGCTACGAATTAGTGTTAGGCGTAGCGGCGTAGCTTGTAGTTTTGCTACGCGCGTAGCGCATATCTAACTTGAAATTACAGAAACATAAATGCTGTGTCAATACTATTAAGTTAATTTCGATATGTATAAAAAATGTCAGGCATGTAAAACTATGCTTGAACTGATTTCAGCCAAAAATAATTGTGGCAAAGCCTTGTAGAAACAATTCTCCAACTAAATGCCAACAGAATATTTGAAAACGTCCAAATTACACTGTGCAACAGAAACCTTTTCACAGACTGACAGGCACGTAACAATGTAATTAACTCGGCGCTTGTTTAATTAAATAATTTACATTAATATAAAATTATACTCTACAATGCAATGTGAACTATTCATGAAATTCAAGCAAGAGATTCGTACTAAATAAATATGTACCCGAGCCCGGTAAGGCACGCGAAAGTTTCGCCGAGCACTCTACAAGTACGAGGAATTCAACCTTTTCATGTACCAACAATCACAGCAGTAATTCCGCCTTGTACTACGAGCTCGTTACAAAAAGCTGAGTGAATAAAGTGGGCGACTTATGGGAGCTATGCGTCCGCTAATGTAGCACGCAGGTAGTTTGTGTTCACCGAGCCATTTCATTGTAAAAGCGGTATAGATAGGACAGGGACGAGCTGGCTGGAGGTCGGCCCGGGCTCACCTGTGCGCCAGACCCGTAGGCGCGTCATAGCCGCACACAGGCGCGCAGGCGTGCGGACGGGCACGCACACAGCGCGGCACAATGAAGGGTGTAGCTGTGCACGAGGCGGGGGCAGGGAGCGCCGGGCAGTCGCGCTCGGCACTGGCGGGCGAGCTTTCCCGCCGCGAGGACCTCAGCCGGGCCGCGTCGCCGGCGCTCGCAAACCACTTGTTGAATCTTACAGACTTTTCACACCTCAACCGAACTCGCTCGAGTCACGTCGCGCGCGTTAACACTACGAACCCGCGTCCGGTTTTTTTTGGTTTTCCTTCGTTTCGGTTAGTATCTCGTACTTCTGAACTGATCTACCTGTGATGCCTACTCTTCGCTTCCTCTCTGCCTTCTCTTCCCCACATACGCTTCATTTCGTCTTCCTATCAGTGTTATTATTGTTACGGACGGCTCTCTCAGTAACATGATCTTGAGCGCGTTCTAACTTGTTAACTTTTGAGATATTTAGAAACTGTTGTTAATACTCGCATCTGTGTTACCTGTTGACTACTTACTTATTATATTAGAGAATTCTGAATTAAATAAATATATACGTCGCTGTAAAATTGTACTAACGTTCGTAATACTGTGGAGCGTTGCTGAGCACAGGTGAGTGGCATTTTTCATTGCTGTAATAAATTTTCATAAGGGGTGAAGTAACTACGATTAGAAGAGCAATAAATTACTTTTATGGCGTCATTTTTCGACTTATAAATCAGGCATTAATGTGAGATAAAAATCTCTTGTTTCATTTAAATGTGAAAAATCAGTGAGTTAATTCACCCTATTTTGTCCAGGTCTTAGGTCGTCGTCTTCCACAATAAGTCCTAATAGGCTGCATTCAACAGGTAAGTTCGCCTATTTGCGATGGCGCTTCTACCAAGAGCTCGGAGACAGGGTGTATACATCTTTGTCTCATGCACTTACACAATGCTAAGTGAATCATGCGCTTAACATCCCGCCATACACCAGTCCCATATCTGATTGTGTGCGACTATCCAACGTTGCGACATTAAATTAGACTCAGGAACGTGAATCGCTTTGGAGAAACGGGGTTTGAGCACCGACTGTATTTAAATTTTTCGACATTTTACTGAAAATTCTGCTCGGTTGATTGTTTCAAAACACTCGTATATTAGAGGATTATTGACTAACAGTTCTTAAGGTTCATGTTACTTTGGAATCATTACAAATTTCTAAAGTAATTTCTCTGTTGGTTTCGTACTGCCAGGTAAAAGGGATACACGGTCTAGGAAGGAAAAGAGAACGGTTTTGTACTAAATCATGAAAATTGTACACAATCTTATGAATCTTCCTAACTACCAGTACAAAACAGAAGACCTTGTACAGCACAAATTCAGCCTTTTTTCATAAAATTGCTATAAAAACTGATTAGCAGATTGATATCTGATCAATCAGAGTGCAAATTCTACTAATTTTAAAGCAACGCGTCAATTCCCATTCATTATTGTCAATATTGGCAACGTTCAAAAATGTTCATTATTGGCAACTGAGATGCAAATGTGAACGTTGTTAAAAATAGTAAAATTGGCTCTCTGTATTTAGATGAATCAAATGTCTAGAATTTATTTATGAACAAGGCTGTTTGTGTTATATGTATGTTAACCAGTCATCGAATTTGGTACTACGGCTGACAGCACAGGGTTCGTCGTTGGTACAACCTATGGGTACCTATGTAGATATATAGGTACCTAACTAACATCAGTATGGCCACACGTGAAGGCTCTTTTAAGCCCTCACATAATATCCAATTACAAACTGGTGTTATAAACCAAAATACCCAACTTATTTCACTTGGAAATTCTTATCTTTTATTTCTTTACCACAATATTCGCAACTAATCGTCCCTTCGATTTATTATTGAACAAAAGAAGTTGAAATAAAACCTTAGCTAAATCAAATACCTCGTCTAAAAAGAATAATAAAAGAACGTATCATCATCATCATCATATCAGCCAAAAGACGTCCAATGCTGGGAATAGGCCTCCCCCATACGGGGAGGGGGATTGCCATAATCGCCACGCTTGGCAGGCGGGTTGCGATCCCAGTGTAGCTGTAGCAATGTACCTACGGAGAATGCTGCTGCCCATTCTCCGGTGAGTCCCTTAGTCGCCTCTTACGACACCCACGGGAAGTGATGGTGCTATTCTTTTACGTCCGACACCATACGGAACGAAAGAACGTATACTGAAGAAAAATATATAGACACAGTACCTACGTAACTACGCTACAGGCTGTTCCAGTGTTCATATTCAAGTATGATGTTGGGTAGCTGACATACATTAAGGGAAAAATAACAAAGTATTTTTATTTTTTCCTTAATGTATATCAGCTGCCCTATGTCACCCTTAAATATGACAACGCACTTCAGGAACAACTGTATAACTCAAGTACGACTTCGGCCGTAGCCCGCATGACCGCGTGCGCTGAAAAAGAGCGAGGGTACATCGCATCAGTTCTCGTCTGCATTGTAAAAAACTGTGCCGCATCGCGAAAAGGCACATGATTAAGAAAAATAAGTTATAGAAAGGTTGTTTTTTCGCAAAATCAGGCTTATTTATAAAAAAAAAGAATAAAATGAATAGTTTAAATAAACAGATTCTCAATTCGAATTTGAGTAGGAGACACCCAAACGTTGATATTGGCATAGAATGCCGAAGTAAGAATTTTCCACCAATCAATTTATGGGATTTAAATTTAGATTTTTTATATAGATTTTGAATTCAGAATCTGCTAATCAGTAGATATTATGTCTAACTCCCTCAACCAATTTTGATGAAATTTGGTAGGTACAGAGATGGATGTTAGATTTTTTTTTAAATAAAGCGGCATAATAAAATTTTATATAGTATGGAAAAAACCTGCATTTGAAATGTTTTTTTTTTCAATTCTTACTCCTTATTTTCTGATTATTTTCGTTGCGGTATCCAAGACAGTTGAATTGTTCCTCTGAAACCCGTCGAGCTTCATTGACTTGGCGTTTTTCTGGTGGTCATAACTGTTGATTTTGGCCCTCTGAAGTCGCAGTGGTTGGGAACAGAGGCGGGCTTGTCCTAAAACGTAAGCCTGATGCCGACTTGGGCACTTAAAAATATAGTGCCGATACCTTATATGAGTAGATAGATTAATTTTCCTTAGCGCGGGCACGGCGAGTGTCTCATTATATATAGAATATGCATACAATTTTTTTTTTGCAAAATAAAATACTTATTCTGCGATAAAGTTAAAAAGCTTCATAGTTGACACTTAGAAAGAGAAGTCCGATACCAACTCTGACGTCAAATACCATGACGCCTGTACCTACAGCTGCCTGATACATTTGTTTAAAATAGTTATATCTCGTTTGTTTTTCGGTCAATTTGGATTATATGTTCACTGTTAGTGTTATATTTTTGTATATTTGTAGATAAACTGTTTAGATATTAAATATTTATTTCATGCATAATATTCTTTTGCTGATTGATATGATAGTTCTTGTAGACTCTGAAGAGTTTATTCGATTCCCACACGGCAAATCTTTGTGCGATGAGTACGATTATTTGTTCTGTATCTGGGTGTGTAATTTATCTATATATGTATGTATTTAGAAATATATAAGTATGTTTATCAGTTGTCTGGTTGCCATAGTACAGGCTCCGCCTAGTTTGGGATCAGATGGCGGTGTGTTCGTTGTCCCAAGATATTATTATTATTTCGTTTATTCATTTTCTTTACTTATTTTAAACATTTTTAAATATTTCTTAAAAAATACTGCTTAAAAAAAACATTTAAAAATATAAAAAATAGTAGCCCACCGGTATCGGGAACAGAGTCCAAGCTACCGGCGGTCAGGGCTCCAGAGAAAGGAACCTCCTAACAATGCGAGCCGTGTCCAGAAGTACTGCTTTCTGAATCAAGCCCTTGATCCAGCTGCCTAACGAGAGCCTCCTAAGATGTTGGTCGAGGCTCGTGGCTATTAAGCCGTTGGCTGACACGACTATCGGTACAATGATTGCCGAATTCACATCCCACATGTCGACAACCTCGCGAGCCAAGTCAAGATATTTGATTTGTTTATCTTTCTCGGCTTTCACGAGGTTCTCGTCATGCGGAACGGTGATATCTACAATCATTGCACGCCTCTCGATTCGGTCCACCACCACTATATCAGGCTTATTTGCAATAATAGTCCTGTCAGTGATGATGGACCGATCCCAGTACAATGTGATACTGCCATTATCGAGAACTGGGTCGGGCACATACCTGTAGTACGGAACCTCCGATTCCACAAGAGAGTATTTCAGAGCAAGTTGCTGATGGATAATCCTGGCTACAAGGTTGTGTCTATGCAAGTATTCTCCATTAGCAAGACGAGAACAACCAGAGATAATGTGGCGAATTGATTCTCCCGGACGGTGACATGCCCGACATATGTCAACCGTGCCGTCCTTCACAATAAATCTCCGGTAGTTTTTCGTCATGATAACTTCGTCCATAATTGCACAGACAAAACCTTCGGTTTCCCCAAAGAGGTCACCAAACCGTAGCCAGGCTACGGACGCTAATTGATCCACGTCGGGCCCGTGTAGGGCCCGGAAAAAGCGTCCGTGAAGTTCCTTACTCTGCCATACCGCCCTGCGATCGTTGGTGTCAAGCACTGCAGGTTTGCGCCAGTTCTCATTTGCCAAGGAGAGCGGGGTGAGTCCCTTGTCCACCGCCACTACATCTCGATGCATACCCACGTCGACAGCTAGGAAATATTCCCTGAGACTGCATATCTCGCGATTGTGGATAGTCTTAGCACTTAAAAAGCCTCGACCTCCACATTTTCGCGGGATATACAGTCTCATTACCGACGACCGTGGGTGATGCATTCGATGTGCAGTTAGCAGTGTACGAACCCGCCTATCCAGGGCGTCAAGTTCCGTTTGAGTCCATTTGAGTACGCCGAAAGAGTACATCAATACCGGCATGACCCATCCGTTGAAAGCGCGCACCTTGTTTCCGCCCGACAGAAGGCTGTTGAAAACCTTCTTCAGGCGACCAAAGAAGCGCTCCTTCAACGAATGCTTCATGTCAGTAACACTGATGCCTAACGCTTCCGACATACCCAAATACTTGTAAGTTTCGGTTGGAGAGAGGGATCTCAGGTTTATGGAATCCGAGAGTTGAGATCCCACGGATTCCATAATCTCTCCACGCTTTACATGCATGACCGCACATTTGTCCACACCAAACTCCATCCTGATGGCACTACTGAAAGTTTCAGTTACCTTCAGTAGCTCCATCAGTTGCAGATTACTGGGGGCAAAGAGTTTCAGATCATCCATGTAAAGGAGGTGAGATATAACCTGACAACCTCTCTTCAACCGATAGCCTAGTCCTGAATTCTCCAGCAATGTGCTGAGAGGATTCAAGGCTAGGCAAAACCAAAGCGGACTCAAACTATCGCCCTGAAATATACCCCGCTCGATCCTAACCGGTTCGCTATTCCTCTGGATATTTCGACATCCTGGATAGCGAAGGACTGTCCTCCATTACCCCATACATGACGTCGGGAAGGTGCATAGCGTTGCATCAATTTTATACAATTCTAGCACCCTCAAGAGCCATGTATGAGGCACCGAGTCATAGGCCTTCTTATAGTCTATCCAACATGTCGACAGATCCTTTCGGGAACGCCGAACCTGTTGGCTAATGGCCGTATCAATGAGGAGTAGCTCCTTAGTACCGCGGGACCCATTCCTACATCCATTTTGAGAGGCAGACATGATGTTATTGCTGCTAATGTGATTATTAATTTTAGCTCTCAAAATGGATGTAAGAACCTTATAGACCGTCGGTAAACACGTTATCGGTCTATAATTTTTGGGTTCCGCGGTGCTACCAGATTTATGGAGCAGGTGGGTAACTCCTGTGGTAAGGAATTCGGGCAGCGAGCCGGACTCCAAGGCAGTTTGGAACAGAGACGCCAAACGAACATGCGACCCAAGTAACCACTTAACCCAAAAGTTGTGCAGTCCGTCCGGCCCTGGAGATTTCCAGTTAGGCAACGGACGGACTGCACGGGCTACATCTTGGGGGCTAATTGTGATTGCCCCCATTTCGGGTATTGAATCGCATGCTCCTTCGACTTCTCGAATCCAATCTCCTTCGGTGTGACTGACAGGCACCGACCAGATGCTGCGCCAGAATGAGAACATGGCGTCATCCTCTGGCAGGCGCGTGTCAGTCACACCTTGTTCCGGTCGCTCCCAAGCCCTGTATACCCACCTTTCATCACTTCGGAATGTGCGATTCAAGGTGTATCGCTCCACTCGCCGCCTATACCTACGAATACGGTTTGCCCATGCATACACCTTCTGCTTCAGGAAGTCGATGCGCTCTGTGACATAGGACATATAGTCTTGGGGACTGATATCAGTCCCCGAAAACGCCCGTCTCACAAAGCGCATCACTCTAGGGCGAGTGTTGCCCTCCCTGAAGCAGATCAGTTTGCCGATTAACGCTCTGGCCACACCGATACGACGCTCGATCCTGCACTGCCAGGCCGGTACGGCTGGTTTTGGTCGTGTAACTCTGTCCTTGGTTATTTTGACGTGAGCTACACGACATGCCGCTACAGCCGCGCAGTACATTATCGAGTGTGCATCAGTGAGGTCTTCGCAGTCATCAAAATAATTTGACAACTGCGAATCCAGAGCTGCCACCAGCGCCCTGTTTTTGTTATGCATGGGCAAACGAGGTAAGCGTGGTCTAAGTTCAGGTGGCGTGTAGCGATAGTCTCGAATAGCACACTCCAAAGCACTCCTCAATTCGTCATTGCACTGGGTACTTACGTTTGTAACCCTGTCATTACTATCCTCGTCAGCGTTGCTGGGTATTTGGGCTGACTGTGGTGGTGCCACAGTCTGCGACGGAGGAGTAATGACATGGCCACACATTTCAGTTCGGAGGCGATCAAGCACACTGTCATCCAACATACGGTTACGCTGGATGACGCGCACCTGATCCGACAGTCGTTGCGCCGAAACGTTGACCGCTGGTTCAAGTACCTGAAACAGAGAGAGCATCCGACCACGGTGCGCAGTCAGGTTGGTTCCCCCCTCTGTAGCCCCATAGTATGCGCGCATGACGTTTTCGTTGATGGATTGTGTCCATCGCATGCGCTGCACACTTCCGCCGGGAGCTGGGACCCTATCAGAGGCTGGTGGGCCTCGAGGTCCTAAGCCGTCCGGCGGCCGGCGTACTCTCCGTCGACGTGCAGGTGGTGGCGTCGTGGGCGGCGAGAAGTACTCGTCGCTCGAGCTCGACGCGACTGCCACGGCCGGTGTCATTATTATTATTATTATTATTATTTCCAATATGATATGAGGATGAAAGCGTAGGCGGTCACTTAACCTTTGCAGTAAAGAATAAAAACAATCTCTGCTCATATTCCCCCTTATTCAATTTCCATGTCACTTTTCCCAAGAAACTTATTTTGCATGTAATTTCATCCAGTTTGGTAGGATTTTCGCCTATTTACGTAAATAAAAACGTATTTTCGACTAAAAAAAGGGTATTTAAAAACATGACGACACGGTTTGCGCAGTGGTTGAGCGATTGGCTGCTGCGCAGCGATTCGCGGGTTCGATTCCCGCACGGAACCAAATATTTGTATAACCTACAGATAGTTGTTCCGGGACTGGTTGTTTGTGTATGTGAGATTGTATGTTTGAAAACGCACCCACGATACAGGAAAAATTCCTAAAAACAAAAAATAAAAAAAAACTCTACGTACATTTTATAAAAGAGCCTAAACTACACAATCACTAGGATCTACCTGCCTACCGTTTTAAACTGCAGCTGAGGGGTATTGTAGTATTTTCAAGGAACGTTCCCATTTGCATCGTTGTCACAAACTGTCAAAAACACCTATAGTAACCCTACATTTTTACAAGTTTTTGATGTTGATTTGAACGCCTTTAAAATACGAGAAAATTGTCCTTCTGATTACAAGTTTCATAGGTGTTCAAAACCAGCCATAACTATTAATTTTTCTTCCAGCTTGCATGCGTTAGGCCCGGCGCCCACTGGCGACACGGCACGGCAAGGGATTTTAGAAAGCGCAAATGACATGAGATCTTATTATATCATGCTTAGCATTCAAATTTCGGGATGCGACGGTATGCCAGAACGTGCCAAAGGATGCCGAAGCAGGCTGTGACGTATCAATGAAATGTGAGTGTTAACTGTGTTAAATAAGATTCGAAATCATCTGTATTGTAAAAATCCCTTGCCGTGCCGCGTTGCCAGTGTGCGCCGGGCCTTATGGTTCACGTCAGCAAACAACCAGATGTCAAAAATTTATGGAAATGGAGGCTTTTTTGACAGATTGCAAATGACATGGGAATTCGAACGTTCCTTTAAATTAGTAGAATTGGGACTCTGAACATCAGTTTTACATTCATAAACACAAACTCTGAAATAGTTTTTTTTACATTAATTTTAATTATATTAAGTTAGCCGAATATCGTATACCTACTGATGTAAATGTCCTTGAATGTGAATCGATACACTAATGAGTCTTTACAATTAACTTTTTGGTTTTCACGTACCTATAGAAAGATTTTTGCTATTCAAATAAGTACGTGACGTTGGGGTGGCTACTGAGGTGACGAGAAAAAGTGGTGTCTGGAAGACGAAAACATGTGCCGACTACAAATAAATTGGGTTTAGGGTCGGAGATTTATGAAAATAGAATAAGTACTCGAAAAAATAAGTTCTAAAACCACGGAAATATTTTTTTAATTAAATACGCAGTTTTGTATGTTAGATATTCTAATAAGGAATCGTAAGACACATCACGAAAAAAAGCTTTTTTACCTCGGTGACTGTTTTTCTATTACATAACTCAACACAGAATCATAAATTAATTTATTTACAGCCATTTATTTACACTCAGAAAATAAAACAAGAATAAAGATAATAAATTTGCAGAACAAAGGTGCTGCTCGTTTCTAAAGAAATCTCAACCAGTGGAGCTGAAAGAGGATAGATTTTATCCGAAGATTATTTTCTTAGCAATCTCTGTAAGTCTTTTTATTAAATCAGCACCTCTGTAGGTTACCACTAGTTACCAAGACGTCGCTTTCAGAGTCTGTACTCTGAAAGCGACGTCTTGGTAACTAGTGGTAACCCACACAGTTTCACACAATATTACTGTGTTCACCACAGGATAATATGGTTTCAGGAGTTGCGGTAAAATATTATGTTTGCCTTTTGGACATAATTTACTGTTTTGCCTACAGATCGGTTGATGTGACAAAGCTTGGGGAAGGCCCATGATGACATATGGCTCCGCAGATGTCTTTCAGCTAGTGATGCTATGATAATAAATTGATGAACTTAGAACTCGGAGTAAGTTGTAGGTACCGACTTTTGCCATTCAAAAAGCATAATGAAAAGTTAGGACGCTGGGGCCCAACGAAGATCACGGAGCCAATCATCCTTTCAATTGAGAACGGTGACTGTGGTTTCCGGCAGCTTGCTAGATTTCCTAAAACTAAATCAATGCTTCTCCACCATAGACGAACGATACCTCCTCCCTAAAACAGTACGCTTTTGTTTTCGTAAGAAAATCTCCATTGACAACCTCTGGAACTTAATCAACTGCATGGTTTTTGTCTTCAGCATATTCAGTGGGCCTTCAAGATCTCCATTGGCACATACCAGTCATCATCATCAAATAGACCAGTTACAGGCACTTTTGAATTGTCAAGGTCTGTCATTCAACTAAATAAAGCTAGTTCTGCCACGCCAGCGACAGAAGCAGCAAGTTGTTCTGCAGCAAAACACCAACCCTATCTCCAGCGCGGCAGTTAATTGAACGTTACAAAGAGAAGATGCAAGAAACTCCATGGACAGTCGTTTAAATCAGTGTTTACAAAATCATGGTTACATTCGTTTTGTGATATAACTAATGCGTAAAATTATACAATGTATCATTTCCTCAAATCGTGTCCACATCGACTGATCCTGTTTCACGTATCCAGTTGATTTTTCAAGCCTTCACGCACCTTTGTCCTTCCCAAATCTGATATACCTCTTGACTCTTTCATGTACAGGTCCATGTACTATCTGCCAGTGTATAATGACAAACATAGTCGCAGTATATTACTGAAATATACACTCATATTTACTTATCGCTCAACATCAAACAATTTTATTTCCCGATAAAGACCAGTTGTTTATTCTGTACCTTCAGTAAAAAGTAAATAAATGCACCGCTTTGATGTCAGTTCCATGTAGATACAGTTATGCATATAATAGCTTTATGCATCGATGCCGCCGCAGTTTTGCTGCCGTATTTAACTTAATAAATACACGTTGATTTTTCAAGAAAATCTGCGCTCAAAAGATAGGTAATTACTTACGTAGGTATATATGAGTGTGCGGCAGAGAAAAGCGTTTGATGAGGCTGCGAATTTATTTAATGCGGTAGTTTTCAACATAGTTGTGAATAATTTATCAATAATTGTATAGAAGGAAGCAAAACCCAATATTAGATCTTTAGACTTTTTCATTTCAATTCAAGCTAAATGATACATAGCCCTAATCTTGGGGTCTTTAAGTCAAGAGTGATCAGCAGTGTGTTTCTAAAAACATGTCTTAGTGAAAAATTCGGCGAAGTGAACGACAAGTGAGCTGGCAAACCATACAAACAAGATCGAATGACAGCTCACTTGTCTTTCACTCCACCTAAGTGTACACGTTGGGATGTCGACAGAATAGACCGGCAGGTTTCTTCTTGGCAACCGTGTTCCTTCGTCGACCGCACCATCGCTTTTGTAACAGATAGTGGTGAAATGCCTATAATTAACAAAAAAAACGGGCTTAGGTCACAGCAATGCGATTCTGTAAACATGTCGAAGTGAACACTTGGGCGGGGTACACACGGGTGCGTTATCAAACCATACAAATAAGATGGAATGAGAACTCTATTGTCGTTCACTCCGCCTCGGTGTACACCGTGAGATGTCGACAGAATCGACCGGCAGATAGAAAAAAATAGTATTTCAAATATTTTATTTCATTATACGAAGTATAATATAATGTACATAGTGTTTAAGATATTCATAAATTGAATATAAAAGTCAAAGGTGAAGTATGTAAAACGTGTTCATACCTTTCAAAACGACGCAATAATTTCTTATTTGTGAGGAAAAGAATGCTGTGTCAGACTGTTTTCTGGAAGAGATGTAAATACCAAATGCCTCTCACGAATTAACGTTAATCATTTTTGGATCATGTTTTACATGCAAGTAACTTTGCTGAGAATTTGGGATAGAATTTCACCGTTTCTATTTTCGTAATAAATAATGAAATATCAAAGAAATGTAGCAAAAAGCTTTTTTTTTAATATTCTATCACAAAATCATTGCTTTTCCCCATGGCTCTGCTCACTTAAACATAGATTTTTGCAAAAAGTAGCCAATAACTGTCTTCACAGTAGGTACCATATATCTCTGTAGGTACCAGAATTCATCAAAAACGGTTCGGCGATTTTGATGAACTGAACAGAACTTATTTTTTTTGCGTTTATAATATTAGTTAGGATAACAGAAGCTTCCTTCTAAAGCTTTTCGAATGAAAAATTGTCTTTTTGTTATAAGTTTTTAATAAAAATATACTAATATAACAATAAATATACTTTAACAATTTTTTCCGCACAAAAAAATGGAACACTAACAAAAAAAATTTCAAGACAGCAATTCAATGAACAACATCTCAAGTTTCTTTAAAAGCATTCTGCACACTGCAGAGTTGTTTTACTTCCTAGCGCAATCTGTAGGAAGTTCACTAGCCCGCCCACTTCCTAGCTTGATTGCAGACATAGAAGCCCACGAGTAACGCTATGTCGGCAGCATCCGCGATGATTAATTGTGCGTTCTCGGAAAACGAATAAGTTTCACGGAAAAGACTTTTCCGAAGAAATATTGTTTAATTGTTTGTCGACAAAACGAATTTTCGACCTTTCGACAAACTATTTTCAACTTAATATAATATCACGTCTGTATTTCCCAAAGGGTTAGGTAGAGGCGTACTAGTTTTTAAGTCCTATGCAACTGTTTTCGTTATCATCATCTGCCTAGCCTATTCACAATTTTATTAGGGTCGGCTCTCAGTCAAACCGGATTCCGCTGAATACCAGTATTTTACGTGGAGCGGCTGCCTACCAGGCCTCCACAGCCCATTGATTGGGTAACACGGTACTTCTTGGCAAGACTGGTGTCAGATTTTCTGGCTTCTGGCAATCGGTAACGACTGCCAAAGATGTACAAATGACAGCCGGGACCAGCTTATCGTGCTTTCCGAGGCACGGAGGAATCTCGATATGTTAAGTGTTTTCCATTCATGTAGGAATGTATACTTCAGCCATTATTGTATCTCACTGCCGGACAAAAATCCATTTATCTACTTTTTAATTAATAAAAAGACGAGGTCTCCAAAATAAAGCCAATTTTCGATGACATGTTTTCCGAAATAATGATTATTTAATAAAATAATGATTGATATTTTAATCTTATCGTTACACAAACAGCTATGTTATGTCTTGCCTTCAAACATTCTCATTAATCACGTTATTATCTTTTTTACTTTTCTCCGATGAGAAAACTAGACAAACTATGACGCGCCCGTTACAATACAAAAAACATTTAATTATTAAATTCTCTTTAAAATTGGAGTGATATAATAACTCAATACAAAATAACTAAACTAAATATATCCATACTAATATTTCCATAAAATAAATAACTATCCAAATAATAATTGTTTCACTGCTGAATGGGTTTGTATAAAACTTGACGCATGGGTAGACCATTAGAACCTACGATATTTTTATACCGGAAGTTCTTCCCTTGGGACAATTTTCGATATTAACGCGGGCGAAGCCGCTGTCTCTATCGCTAGAGCAAAGTAAAGTAAACCTATACTTTCTTTTTTAAGTTTAATGTGTGTACAGTACATAAATAAATAAATAAAGTATACATCGATTTTTTACAAACAAGTCACTAACCTGTCACTGTGTCAAATGTCTACAAAACGTCCAACCTTTGTAAAACGTCAGAACCTAAAACTTCTAATAGTTCAAGATTAGTTTGGGACGTGTAAACTTAACAATGTATAAGTTCATATTAAGTTTACAAAAACCACTGCAAAGATGTCTGCGGTGTAGAGAACTTGTCTGTTTTACGAAACGTTTTTGATATGAAACCGATGCAGCATGAAGGAGATTAGTTCAAGTTTGACTTGAGTTTATGATGTCAAAAGTCTTGGAAACAATGCAAGTTATTTTGATAAGTTAACTTCAAACTTTCTAGTTGGAATATTCATTTAATAACTTAAGTTAACATGTAACAAGAAATTGGTAAATTTAATAAGTAATAAGTAATATACATGGTTATATTTAACTAACTTAACTATATACAAACTAGACTAAAAATTTCCAAATTATAGTAACAAGTTGAGATGACAACATACATGAAGAGTAGTAAAGTCTTACCTTTATTTAAATCGGGCAATAAAAGTGACATTGGTAACTACCGGCCTATCTCCATCTTACCTGCATTTAGCAAAATATTTGAAAAATTAATACTCAAGCAGTTGTTAAAACATTTTAATTTAAATAGACTACTCCATAGTGAACAGTATGGCTTTACAAAGGGACGTTCGACTACAGATGCGGGTGTTGCTCTCCTAAAACATATATTTAACGCATGGGAGAACTCGCAAAATGCAATTGGAGTTTTCTGTGATCTCTCCAAAGCGTTTGATTGTGTGCACCATGACACGCTATTGCGTAAACTGCGTCATTACGGTCTCAAAAGCGAAGCTCTTAACGTAATAAATTCATATTTACATAATAGGTTTCAATGTGTTGATGTAAATGGTGTGAAGTCTTCCGGGCTACCAGTGCATTTAGGTGTGCCTCAAGGCTCAATACTGGGTCCATTCTTGTTTCTGGTTTACATAAACGATTTACCATTTTTCTTAAAGCGTATCTGTGATGTGGTATTGTTTGCGGATGATACCTCTCTTATCTTTAAGGTAGATAGGAATAGACAAGATTTCGATAACGTAAACAGCGCTCTCTCATTGGTTACGGATTGGTTTACGACAAATAATCTAGTTCTAAATGCCAAGAAAACAAAATGTATAAAGTTTGCTTTGCCAAATGTTAGAAATTTAGGACCCAATGTCGTTTTAAGTGGCGAGGTGCTTGAAACTGTAGACTCGGCAGTATTTTTGGGCATAACTGTTGATTCCAAACTTCAATGGGGCCCACATATATCAAGCTTATCGGGAAGGCTCAGCTCTGCCGCATTCGCCGTCAGAAAAGTTAGACAGTATACTGACGTTGACACAGCTCGGTTAGTCTATTTTAGTTATTTCCATAGCGTTATGTCCTATGGTATTCTATTGTGGGGAAAAGCTGCTGATATACAAAATATATTTGTTTTGCAAAAACGTGCTGTGCGAGCAATATATCAGCTAGGGTCAAGAGTTTCATTAAGAGAACTTTTTAAAGATATTGGAATTCTCACGGTAGCATCTCAATTCATTTTTGCAAACATTTTATATATTAGGCAAAATATACACTTATATACTAAAACGAGCGACATCCACAACTTTAATACCAGAAACAAGCACAAGCTACATGCTCCTTCACACCGACTTCGTAAGGTCCATGACTCATTTGTGGGGCTCGGTATCCGCTTCTACAATAAACTTCCACTTTCTTTTCTTGACCTGCCTTTTAACTCATTTAAATCTAAAGTTAAATCTAACCTTTGTTCAAAGGCATACTATTCTATTAATGACTATTTAGACGATAAGAATAGTTGGTCGCAGTGTTGAACGCAAGACAATGTAATTTTATCAATGTAATTTTATCATGTTCTTTCTTTCTCTATTAGTTAGCTTATGACAGGTTATATGAGTTCATATAATTTTTTTGTTGGATACATATTTATTTTTTGTTCGTGTCTTAAAATACTTTGCGTACTATTGTTTAATAAATTGAAGTTCTTAAAACGTAACAGACAGATGTGTTGCTGGGGAGTTTGTTGCGCCACTTCTTCTTCCCAGCTAAAACACTAGGAAGTGGTGACGGGTGGGCGTTTTGGGGGACTGTCTTTATGTAAAATTTGACGTTCAAAAAGTGCTGGCTCTCAGCCTAATTTGAATAAATGACTTTTGATTTTGATTTTGATTTTTTTGAGATGTTGATGAAATGCAAATATAAAACATTATAACATCAAGACGTAATGTTCTTAGTAATGTCATAGAACTAGTAGGTATATAAGTTCAATACTATCTAATAAAATAGTTATGAATAATATTATCTTAGGTTATTTAAAATAAGATTATTTAATTCGTAACTGCAAAGAAATATAAGGCTTTTTGTTTTGTTTATTTGTATTAATATAAAACTGACTGTATAATATTTTCAGTACGAGTTTTGAGTTGCAAATAAAGAGTTAAGTTAATGGGATCTAGTTTTTTTGCACATTAAATTGATGATGCATCATGGCCACATTATTATTCTTTTTATAAACAATGACACGATTACCAATAAAGGTTCGCCATCCCTGACCTTGTGTATACTAACGTAATGTGCTTTTGCTCTTTCGGCAGTTACGTCCAAATTGGCAACATCGATCCTGTCCAAACATACCTGTAAATAGGATCTTTGTCCTAATATCCAGAGTAAATATAACGTCGGAGAAATAAGATTGTACCAAATTGGCGACGGAGGTGATTGCGAACGATATGTGTGAGACGTTGTCAAATCATAATGATTCGTAAGTGGTTTGATTCGATTGTTGTTTTTTTTAACAACCTTGTAAAATTACAATATTTTTAGAGTTCCGTATGAAATAACACAGTTGTTGACGATACTACGTCGACTGCTCAATTACAGGAGCGAATAAAGGAAAATACGTGGACTATAATAATCTGGTGTATTACAATAATACAAGTTTTACAAGCGTAGTGTCTTCGTCGTGGTAAGTTCTGAAGTGTCGAAGCTCGGAGCGGGAGAGTGCGCGAGCGCCGCGCGCGCCTCCCGCGCGCCCCTCAGCCGCCGCCGACGCCTGATGCTGATGCCGCAGCCCGCGCGCCCCCTCAGCTACCGCGCGCCTCCAACCAGTAGTGGGCATGCCATGCATAGACATGCTCCCCGGGTTGAAGTGGACTTCAAAGAGGAAGTGGACAGATGTTGTTGAAGCCGCGCCGAATCGTCCCTTTCTTCGTCTTCAGATCCGCGACTCTCGTGACGCCATCGCTGCCGGGGTACACCTGCACGACGCGCCCCAGCAACCAGCAGAGCGGCGGGAGTGCCTTGTCTTTCACAAGAACAAGCGATCCCAACGCTATCTCGCCATTGGTAGAAGCAGGCCATCTCGTTTTCTGCTGTAGGTTTGAAATATATTCGAGATTAAACCTCTTCCAAAAGTGTTGCTTGATACATTCCACACGTTGGTAGCGCTCCAAACGATTGATGTTGGCATCGGTGATCTGTGGATTTGGAACCGACATTAGTGAGCGTCCAATAAGGAAATGAGAAGGAGTGAGGGCAGAGAAGTCTAGAGGATTAGTGGATAAAGGAGTAAGGGGCCTTGAATTTAAAATTGCCTCTATTTGAGTTAGGCACGTAGCCATTTCCTCGTAAGTAAAATGAGTAAGTTGCAAGAGTCTTTTTAAATGATGTTTTGTTGAACGGACCGCGGCCTCAGCGAGACCGTTGAAATGTGGAGAATACGCTGGTGCAAACCTGAATTCTATTCCATCCTGAGCTATTTCGTGTGCAACATCAGAACCCTGTAAAAATTTATATAGTTCATTAGATGCTCCGACAAAGTTTGTACCATTATCGGACAAGATAGTACGTGGCCTGCCGCGACGAGCGACAAAACGATTTAAAGCAGCCCTGTAAGCCTCTTTAGAGAGGTCCGTGACAAGCTCGAGGTGCACAGCTTTGGTGGCCATGCATACAAAAATGCACAGGTAGGACTTTATCAGTCTAGATCCCCGACCTTTCCGGTCAGATATCAGTATAGGCCCAGCATAGTCGACACTACTATTAAGAAAAGGGAACTCTAAAGTGCTTCTAGTGTTGGGTAATTGTCCCATGACAGGCTGCACATTTTGAGCTTTAAATCTAAAACATTTCAGGCATTTGTTTACAGTTAACTTAGCAAGGTTTCTGCCCCCCAAGGGCCAATAGGTTTGACGAATAGTCGATAAAAGCAATTGTGGACCTGCATGTAATAGTTTTTGATGTTGAATTTGGAATAATAATTTCGTAAAATGATGCTTACTACAGAGTAAAATTGGATGTTTTACGTCGTATTCATACGGAGAGTTATCTAGTCTGCCTCCTACACGGATAATATTGTCACTGTCTAAAAAGGGAGTCAAAGAAGTTAACCTATTTTTAAGTGTCAATGACTTCCCGGATCTAAGGATAGAGTACTCATCTGGGAACATTTCAGATTGAGCTACACATAATATAAGAGACAGAGCATTTTTAAGTTCATCAGCAGAAAGGGAACCTGTTACTTTAGAATTATAATTTTTTAAATTGTGAATAAATCTTAGAATGTAAGCTACGACGCGTTGTAAATAATTTAAGTTAGAATATTTGTAAATTGATTGTTGTATGATTGAACTGCATGTCAGCTTAGAACTAGAATTAATGCTATTATGACTATCTACTAAGTTAGAAATTACTTCAGGTAGATCTTGTTTCACGTATTTATTTGGCTGTTGTGGCCAGGCATTTTCATTATTTAATAAAAACCGAGGGCCTGACCACCAAAGTGCAGAATCGCTGATGAGATCAGCCTTCAGCCCACGAGAGACAAGATCCGCCGGATTGTCCTTAGACGGCACGTATCTCCACTTAGTACCCGAGCTACTTTCTTGAATCTCGTTGACACGATTTCTGACGAAAGGCTTTAGTTGCTGGGCCGGTGTAGACAACCATCCCAGCACTATTGTGGAATCACACCAATAGTGAAATCGGTGGATTGGTAACGTGAGGGAATCTCTTACCTTTGTGCACAACCTGGAGCCTAACAGAGCCCCACACAGTTCTAACCGTGGAATAGTCGTAGGCTTGACTGGTGCCACACGGCTTTTGGAAGTTAACAGGTGAACAGTGACTGTACCTGAACTAGTAATCGAACGAATGTATAAACATGCGCCATAAGCCTTTTCAGACGCATCTGTAAATACGTGAACTTCATGGGTTATGGAGCTATTGCATGAAATCCATCGCGGAATTTTTATGTAATTTAGACAAGGCAAGGTACTCGAAAATGCTAGCCATGAGTCTGCAATCTCCTGCGACACTTCGTCATCCCACTCACATTTGTCTATCCAGAGTCTCTGCATTAATATTTTTGCTTCGACGATGCAAGGACTAACTAAGCCTAGTGGGTCGAATATCTGACTGATTACAGATAAAATGTGGCGCTTTGTGAT
The DNA here is from genome assembly GCA_947386135.1 of Melanchra persicariae. Taxonomy (NCBI): domain Eukaryota; kingdom Metazoa; phylum Arthropoda; class Insecta; order Lepidoptera; family Noctuidae; genus Melanchra; species Melanchra persicariae. Next base: position 8,298,974 of record OX376659.1, read on the forward strand.
TGGTTTGTTGGTATTGATTGATATTGAAAACTCGAGTGAATCAGATTTACATAGCCAATATAGGCCCAACGTTTTGGATGACACGTCTCTATCCTCAGACAAGTTCAACCTACCAGAATGCCCTGAATCACCGGCTATTTTTGATAAAATCTCTAAGCTATTAGATTGCCACTTTCTCAAATTAAAGTTGGCTGACGCTAAAATTGATGCAACTTCTTTACCCATCTGAATCACCTCGGAAATCGAGTTGCCACCACTCAGATAACCATCGACGTAAAAATCTCGTTCAATGGACGATTTTACTACGTCATTAGACGCGGTTGTTGCTAGACTGACTAAGCTCTTAGTGGCTAAATAAGGAGCGGAAGCTGTACCATATGTAACAGTATTAAGATTGTACGTTTGAAGTGGTAGCTTAGGGTCAGTACGAAATATTATTTGTTGCAAAGAACGTTGTGATGGTGTTACCTGAATGGCCCTATACATCTTCTCTATGTCACCAGAAATAACAAACCTGTGCTGACGGAAACGCAGCAATATGGAAAATAGGTCATCTTGGACCGTGGGCCCTACCATTTGGATGTCATTAAACGACATTCCAGAGGTAGTCGCTGCTGATGCATCGAAGACTACCCTGAGCTTAGTTGTGGTACTGGATTCTCGAATGACTCCATGATGTGGTAAAAAATACTCATTTTTCTTACCTGAAAGAGGTTTAATTGTTGAGTTATTCGCAGTCATATGCCCTAAGCTCACGTACTCCTCGATGAATGCAACATATCTTTCTTTGTAAGCAGGATCACGTTGGAAACGACGTTCCAAAGATAAAAATCGACGTTTAGCCGTTTCATAAGACTTGCCTAACTCACTGGGATCTTTTTTAAGAGGCATGGTAACTATGAAGTGCCCATTTTGATCGCGCACAGTGTTAACACGAAAACTTTCTTCGCAAGCTCTTTCTTCCAAAGACAGGGAGTGCTTGTCAGACACTGATTCCAGTTCCCAGAATTTGGATAAATCTGTACTGGGCTCAGTTTTAGCAAGGTTACAGAAATGTGAATGGGACCTACGTGAGTGGCAGTTTACTGTGCCTGAAACTAACCATCCTAGTCTACTCTCACATAACCTCGGTTGGTTCTTGCCAAGCTTTATGTGGTTGGCCGATATGATGCTCCAAAAAACATCAACACCGACCAATATGTCTACAGCTGATGGAATATTAAATGTCGGATCCGCTAGCTGTAGTCCCACAGGTATGTTTATTTGCTTTAAACTTATTGGAGTTGACGGTAATAGATGTGTAATTTCCGGTAAAATTAAACAGTCAATGTTAACCGAATAGTCACCGCAATTAGACTCGATTGTTAAACTACAAGATTGTGCACTAGTACTAGTTTGGTTGCCAATACCTGTTATCGTGGAGCCCGTGCCGTTTCGGGACAAACGCAGCTTATCACATAAGTTCTCGGTAATAAAATTGGCTGTACTACCGCTATCCAGTAGGATTCTTGCGTCGCACCTTTCAACGTTGGCACTCACCGCCTTCACCAGCGCTGTGGAAAGCAAAACAAACGAGCGAGTACATGGTTGCATATTAGCTGAAGCGTTAGCCGAAAGAGCGACACTTTCGGAAGTGCTAGGCATTGGGTTTTGTGCGGGAGGGGTGTCTGTGCGCTCCATGTGCAGTAGGGTGTTATGCTTAGCTGTACAGTACCTGCAGTGGGTTATTCTGCACCTTTTTTCATTATGACCCAATCTTAGGCAATTCATGCAAACTTTGAGGTCTTTGACCTTTCTATTACGTTCCTCTATGGTTAACTTTCTAAAAGACTCACAAATGTATAGAAAATGATCGCCAGAACACATAGGACATTTGAACTTCTTAGAACTGTGTGGGGCTCTGTTAGGCTCCAGGTTGTGCACAAAGGTAAGAGATTCCCTCACGTTACCAATCCACCGATTTCACTATTGGTGTGATTCCACAATAGTGCTGGGATGGTTGTCTACACCGGCCCAGCAACTAAAGCCTTTCGTCAGAAATCGTGTCAACGAGATTCAAGAAAGTAGCTCGGGTACTAAGTGGAGATACGTGCCGTCTAAGGACAATCCGGCGGATCTTGTCTCTCGTGGGCTGAAGGCTGATCTCATAAGCGATTCTGCACTTTGGTGGTCAGGCCCTCGGTTTTCATATGTTGACGATACTACGTCGACTGCTCAATTACAGGAGCGAATAAAGGAAAATACGTGGACTATAATAATCTGGTGTATTACAATAATACAAGTTTTACAAGCGTAGTGTCTTCGTCGTGGTAAGTTCTGAAGTGTCGAAATAGTAAAACTCAAGTCAACAAAAGTCAAGAGTAAAACTCAAGTCAACAAAAGTCAAGAGTAAAACTCAAGTCAACAAAAGTCAAGAGTAAAACTTGTTTTTTTTTAGTACTCTAGAAGAAAAGAACTAAGAAATTAACAAAAACCCTGTGGAGTATAATATAAGGAATTATAGCTTACCACTAATGAAGTAACAATGAAAAAAAACAATGATTGCTTTATAGTTTAAAAATATGTTAGGTTTTATTGTGGTATTTTTTGTAAGTCATGTGTCCTTCCGATCTAAAAACTAAAACAAACATACCTACAAATATACATACACTTAACAAATTTGGCACACATGTTTAGAAGCTGGTATAGACTTACATACATGTACAAAAACTGAAATTCTGACAATATTTCATACATACGGGTCGAATTGATGACCTCTTTTATTTTGAAGTCGGTTAAAAATAAAAGCCAAGTCACAAAAATATACGCAATTGAAAATCATAAACGTTAAACAAGTTGAAAAAAATCATCTGTAAAACAAAATTCATTTGAATGTTTGATTTGCGTCAAACACCAGTACCTATGAAAGTCAGCAAACTCCCATCTTATTGACAAATATTGAGCCAATATTTCCCACTTAACATGAAATTTATTTACGTAAAGTAATTTCGTTAGATGGCGACGACGGCCCAAGAATAGAATGTTTCAAGATGTACCAAGAAATGGGTCAACACTGTTATTAAGTTCGGTTCGACAAGTTTATTTTATCACTGTAAGGGCAAATTTTTCAATAAGTAGTCTATTTTAACTGAAGAATAGTTATGACAATACGATTTTTTTTAAAGATAGGAGCTCTGACTAAAAGATATCTGATTTATGAAATATCGGCCCTAATCTTATTGAAATTACATTATTACAGTTTTATTGGTCAACAGATCAATATTGTTATTCTTCACAAATTTACAACTACTACCCCTTTATTTTGACAATCATCAGCATTTCAACTGAAAAACATGTACTACTGTCAGAAAGTAGACGTTTTTCAGCTAAAGCAAGACACATCGACAGGTAATGTGTTTCTGGCATAGAGCAGCCACTGGCTGCCACTTTGTATTTTATTTTGATAAGTTCATCTGTTTGTCTACGTCAGCAGTCGGCAACCTTATGGCAGGCAGGGGCCACACGGCAGATAAAAAAATAAAAGCGGGCCCCTAACATGGGTTAGGGGCCCGCTTTTAAACCACCGCTATAACCAATTAGACGTACATTAAGCTATGGAGCTTAATGTACGTCTAATTGGTTATAGCCCCTATAATAGATAGAAAAATGCTATTACAAAATTGTTTAAATTATCAATTTAATTCGTACACGTAAAAGTTACGTATGTTTGGGCTCTATAGGTAGAAAAATAACCACAGTAAACATATATTTTTTATGTTAAAATCAAATAAAACACATGGGAAAGAATGAGATGAATAAGAACATAAATAAAAACTACAAAATAAATAGGTAACAGATTTTATACAAAATTCAATGTGATGTTTGAGGTTGTATTTGGGAGGCTATTTATTGTATGTTAGCTATCACACGGGCCGCGTGTTGCCGACCGCTGTTCTACGTAAATGATGCAATGAATTTATTATTGTTTTGATAAAATCAAAGTAATTGTGATTATGCAACGAAATTAAGCAGTTGATCAATAATTCTGTTTCCTTACTTTCATACTCATTCAGTTTTTTTTTCAAACATATTGAAGAGAAGTATAATAATTATTGAAATCAATCTCAATTCAGCAGTACATTTTCCCCGTTCGGAAAAGCTCTATCATTAATACCGATTACTGATTCAATGGTGCATTCATATCAATTTCTGAACGCTTATTGGCAGGTATAAATACATGTGTGTCTATTACCTACGATTATTATATGTACCTATTTATATAACCAGTAAAATATCAATGGTGTACTGTTTTTACAATGGTCTTATTGATTGTAAAAATTTAATCACCACAGTATATTTTGTGTTTGCAAACTGTGGATTTATGTAAATCCGTAAATTATATTTTAAAAACCGGCCAAGTGCGAGTTGGTCTCGCGTGCAAGAATTCCGCACGGATCTCGTTTTTATAAATGTTACTTTAAAACTACAGACTTCTATTATGTGTTCCAGTAATCAATAGGAAAATAACTGTTATCTAATTTTTTTTCAATTTTTTAGGCTCAGTTTTTGCGGAGATAAGGTGGGGAATGGTAATTTTTCATCTACTTTCTTGAATAACTTCACAGCAATTTATTTTAAAAAAGTTTTAAACTCACATTATGCCACTTTTTTGATATTTCACACGGTAGGTACAGTTAGAAAAAACTTTTTGCCAATTCCAGTTTGTCCCCCAAAAATTTTGAATATGGCTGTAAATATTTAACCACAGGGTTCTTATGGTGTCGACCAATAAAGAAAAAAACACTATGACCTACACCAAGGTTGAACACGCTACAGCGTATTATCAAATAATTCAGCAAGGGTTTCCATTACGACATTTGTTGAATCGTTTACAACAAACAATTTAAATTACTCTAATCCTATATTGTCTGGGAATATAATCGTTCATTTTGTGTGAGATTATTCAGCTGTACCCTAATATTATCTACATAAATTGTGACTTGTCGGTTCGTCCTCCGGGACCCTTAGTTTGGTCATACGTGTAGCTACAGACCGCAGACTGGGGATTCGAAGCTCAACTTGTAACTGACGAAGCGACTTACTACAGATATTTTAAATGTTTAATGTTTGTGTATTTATTTGTAAGGAAAATTTTGATAGAAAATACTACTAGAAGGTAAAATTAAAGATTTCGACAGTTTTCTTTTTCCACGAGTAGAATTTGATAACTCGTCTATTGCGTTTTAAGAAAAAAAAAAACTTACTTGTAATTGAAATTGTAATCAGAAAACTTCAAGATAATTAGTCTGTCCTTGTTTTCGCAGTTTATCGATAGTTCCTGTAATTCAATATTCCTAAATAAACTTTACCTTATTAAAGGGCCTTATCCTTGGCCTAATTCTTGAAGAAGCAATCGCATTCTCGTATTCAGTCGTCGAACTGCTAATAAAGGGGAGGACCGAACGCCTTGTGCATACAGATACGAGTTTACGACAAATAATTTACAATAAACAGACAACAATTTAGGCCATTTCGTATGTACATTGTACATTCACATTTAACGAATTCAGGCAGAATTTAATTACCCTCTTTGGGCTCATAACAAGAGGTTGGCATTCGCCATGGAATTTTATTACGATCGCGCCGGGATCGCATATGATACAAGTAATGGAAAAATGTGTGATTTGTTGCGAGGTCACTGGTAACGAAATAAAATCAAGTTCATTAGGAAAAACAACTGTAATAAAACTTACAAACTATATCCATTTGACCTTTTCAGAAATAATACATCTAATGTTATTCAGTAGAATGATTGCTAACCCAAGTAAAATATTTTCAGCCCCATTAGAACCCAACCGAGTGGTCGAGATGAGAGTTGTAAAATATTTCATTCACACACATTCATTCTGTTTATGTACTCAGCATAGCATATTATTAGCCCACGATATGTCCACAACACAACACAACACACAAGCCTCAACACTGTGAGAGGTCACAGTGCTGAGGCGGTGTGAGGCTACTGCAGTGCGTTATTTGAAAATACAGATTAGGTAATGCTTACCTGACCCGAATTTATTCTAATATATTTCTTAGGAAAGAAAAGCCGGGTTTTATTTGCGTGGGTTATTTAAAACATTGATTTTTTTTGCTTTACGGGCCAGATTATTAAAGGCCCTGTGGTCATTATCTAGTGCTAAGCTTACTAATGATAAATAATATTCAGTTCCTATTCTATTCCATCACAGAATATTATTCTGTATTATGTGATTATTCTTATATCTTGCTAGATAGGCTGTAGGTAAGGGAATCGTTGCCCAAGTTAACAGTGATGTATTGTTTTCGTAATTATACTAAGAAAGCTATGTAATATATCAACTGATTGTTCTTTCCGACGATGATCCTTTAAGATGAACGAATAACCATGTTTTCCAAGAACGTATAACATTATTAATATTATCTTCGTGTCTTTTGCGAATTTTCAATTTATGAGATAAACAGCTCTTCTCTGGGTATCTTTTGCCCTCAAGCAAAATACGTCTTCATCTTTTGCGTAATTAATTAGTACTTGTATTCAAGTACTTCTTGAACTTTAGGCACATGGACGCGGCAATGGTTCAGAGGTTTCTTAGAAAAAAAACATTATTATCAGGGTCTCAAAGCGTACATTATAATTATCTTCTGTCATGAAATTATAGTGGTATGGTCAGCATCATTTCAGCTGAATGAAGTCAACTGCTGGACATAGACCCCCCTGACCGGACCAAGTGTCATCTGTGTGGCATCAACCGGTTCTATATGTCTCGTATCCAGTGGATTCCCACGGCCTTTACCAGGTCATCGAACCTTGTCGAAGGCCTTCGATCACTGCGTCTTCCGGGAGGCGGTAGCCACTTCAGGGGTTCTACTCTCTAAGCCCGAAGTCGGTAGTTTCGGCTTTAATTACGGGCGTTTCCTACTCTGTATCGCCTACGGACTTACGATTAGTCCCTAAAAATGAATGACAACATGATTTGACAGTTGTTGTTAGTTCGGGCTCGGGACTAATCGTAATCCGTTCGACCCCTTTGACCATCTGCGAGCAATGTCTACTGTCATTTAAATTTGACAATTCTTCAGGTTTATTGATTGTCGGTTACTTTGATTCTCCTGCTGATATCTTCATTTCTGATTGAATTACACAAGAAAACTCCGAGCATCGTCCTCTCCATTATCCTTTGGGTGACTTAAGTCTTCTGATGAGGCTCATTGATATTTTGACGGCCACATTTTAGTTCCATTTGCCATCACTGGCAACACGCCCTGGTGAAGGGCTTGTGTCTTCGTTTCACATAATTGTAACAATAGGGGGAAAAATACTAAAGGGTCCCAAAAACCAACCTAGTGAGGGCTGCAGGAGTTCTATGGCCAATATCGGACGTCTTTCGGCGACTTGTCTTTCGGTATTTGGGATGATGATGATGATGATGATTAAAAATACAAAAACGTCACAGTAATTCCAAAATACGTGGTGCAAAGCAACAATTAGGGGATTATCAGTTCAGTAAATACATTTAACGTTGATCCATCTATGTACCTTCATCTACCCTTCTATTGTTACGCGTTATATTAAGGCATGCATGAAAAAAGGTCGTTCGGATGTGCGCCATTTTGGTGGCACGCCCATCCGAACATTATTTTATTATAGCTATAGGTTGATAGTAATTATGGTGTGTAGTTAGTGTTGTTGAGATTATGGACTGAATAAAATTTCAATAATTCAATTCAGCGTGACGATTTAAACCTTGGGCCTTTTTTTTTTTTTTTTTTTTTTTTTTTTTTTTTCTAGGATGGGAAATCATCAAATGACCCCTCCCGCTCTGGGTGGAGCGGCAGGGAGTGTCAGACTTTTACTGACTAAAACCCACCCTTTAGTCCTCCTAGTGCCTTTCTTTTCAGGGCCGCGGTAACTCTTTCGAACAAATCCGCAACCCTGGTAGGCTCTGGCCCTATTGGGCTCCGACCCATGCTGACGTCTGCTGGTTTGGCGCGTGTAGGACACAGCGCGCCGTCAACCCGGGCCTGTTCTGATCGGACGGCGAGCTACCCATTGCTCGCCGTCCACAGGCATCAGTCACTGCGCCATGCTCAGGAGCATCAGTTCCTGGGCGGCGCAGTGGCTGACGTTCAACAGAAGGGGGTGAAATGGGGCCATTACTGGCACTCCATTTCAGCCGGAGCCCTTTGTAGGGGCTCTACTGCGGCTGCCGCAGTAGCAGCAGCCGCAGTGGAACCGGCAATGGCGGTAGAAGAAGCGGCGGCAGCGGCGGCGGTCGCGGCAGAGACGGCGGTGGCGGAGGGCTTCCTCCTGTTTCCGGCTTTGGTGGGTGGGGCGCAGGCCCTACCCCCAGCCCAGTGGTCGGCCGGCTTGCCAGCTGCCGCACAGACTACGCAGTGCGGCGCGGCGACGCAAGAGCCGGCCCTGTGACCGGGCTGACCGCAGCGGAAACAAAGACCGCTGCGGTCCACCTCCGAGGTGCATTGTGCTCCCACATGGTGGCCCACTTGGCACCGGAAGCACCTCAGAGGTCGGGGTTCCAGCAGTTTGACCTGCGCGGAAACCCAACCCACCAAAAACCTTCGGCCCTCCGTGATGGTTTTGGCCGCCGACACGGGGCAGCTCACCACAATGGTGCGCGTGCCCGTGTTGTCAGGACGTAGGGTGCCCGCCTTCACCTCCTCTGCTGAGCACCCCCCCGTCCTAACGACGGCGGCCACCACCTCCGCCTCCGTGACGGAGTCGTCCAGGCCCAAGATGCGCATGTCGATGCGCTTGGTGGGCCTGGACACTCGGGCATCGTCCGCGCTTAGGGACGCCCTGAGCCTTTCGGCTAGAGCGTCCGCGGTTGGGCCGCTGGCTGCCCCGGGGAGCTCCAGCATCCAGGCCCCAGTCATGGTGACCCGGAGCCGAAGGCCCCCCACGATGCCTAGCTCACCAAGGTTTATCGCCTCCTTCGCCTTGGTGAGCACGTCCGCGTACGTCACGCCCCTCTTCACCGCATCCGGCTGCAGTGTAACCACTACAGCCGCGGTTTTCGGGGGGCGCAGCGCAGCCGCGACGCTTCGCGCCTTCTGCCGCCGCTTCCTCTCCCGCCTCTTGGCCGCCCTGGCTGCCTTTCCCGCCTTCCTCTTCTCCCCGGCCACTTGCCATTCGGCTTGAGCCGGGGGAGGAGCTGAAGGCGAGGAAGCCGGGGGGAGCTGCTGCTCAGACGGCGTAGGAGCCTTCGCCGTCCGCGCAGCAACCCCACCCTTCCTCTTCCTTCCCGGGGCCGGGTCCGGTTTTCCCGGCACCGGCTTCGCGGGTGCCGGCCCGGACCCTTTGTCCTGGCCGGACGACCCCGGTGTGGCAGCCACGGCGGCCGCGTACGACGCCGCCTTCCGGCCTGGAGCCTTCCCACTCGCCGCTAACGGGGGGCGCAGGACGATGCCCTCCAGGACGGAAAACCGCGCCTGGAAGGCAGCCATCTCCTGCCGCACCAGGTCCAGCACCTGGCTCTCCTGCGGCACGGGCTGGCCGTCCTTCTTGCGCCCCCCTTGCGGCGCCCCCTGTGGGCCGGCTCCCCGGAGCCTGGCCAGGTCTGCGCGGAGCCCCTCGTTCTCCTTTCGGAGACGCTCCGTGGCGGCAGCTAAGCGGGCGACCTCCGCCCGCAGCTCGGACATCTCGTCCGGCGGAGGCCCACCCCTGGTAACCTCCGCTGCCGCCAGAATGGAGGCCATCGCCTCGCTTATGGCCTTGTTCTTGGAGGAAAGCTTCCTCTTCAAGGCCACATCGCGAAGCGCGGCCTCCACCACCTCCGCAAACCCGGCCCTCCGGTCATCCGGCTCGCCGCCGGAGGACTCCGAGCCATGAGCCCCACGACCGCCATCTTCGGGGGGTCGTCCAGCATCCTTGGAGGCAAGGACTCTGCCCTTGCCTCCCTCTCGGCCCTTACCCCGCCTGCTGGTGGGGATCTTACGGGCCGAGGCCACCTCTTCACTACAAGACGACCCCCGGTCGTCTTCCGGCCTAGGCCGCTTGCGGAAGGACCTCGAGTCCTCCGCTGCAGTCCCTGCCCCCTCGGGTTCAGAGCTCGCCGAGCTAACTGTCACCAGGTCGTCGGAGTCCAACTCGGACCCCGACTCTGCACCCGGGTGACGCTCAGGCGAGCCCCTCCTCCAGTACAACGCGCCTCTTGCCGCGCTCCGCCCGACCGACGCTTTGTCGGACGAGCCAAAATCGAACCCGATCATGTCCTCAAAGGACGGCTTGGATCGGGGGCCTCCTCGGCCACTGTTGCCCTTGGCAAGTGGAATGTGGACAGCATTGTTGCCCCCCCCAGAATACGAGGGGCTTGACGCGCGAGGCGTGGCGGATTCCCGAACTGCTGTGCAGTCCGGACCGCCCTGGGGTACAAAATCTCTTTCAATACTGTCCATTTTATTTTCCTTTTTGAGGGTGCGGTCCCTGTCTCCCCTCCTCTCTCCCTCTCTCTCACTGCTTGCTCGCTGCCCTCACAGTCACGTCTGATGATCAGACGCGTACCAGAGAGCAGCGAGCAAGCCAATGAGACGCACACCGTCCGAGGACCCGAACACTGCTCAAGTCTCCGAACGGTGTGCCCCTCTTGTGTCTCTCTTGGTCTGGTCTCTCACTTGGGACCTTCCGGCATGAGTGGCTCTACCGGCAAAGCCCCCAAGATCACTGAGACACGCAAGCCCCACCACGACGGCAACGTGGAGACACGGTTGGTGGGGAAACCTTGGGCCTTAGAGTCGTTCTTGACGGATTTGCCGGAGAGGGCAAAGCACAAAGAACGTTGGATAGCTATGGGGGAGGGAGACCTTTGCCCGGCAGTGGGCAAATATAGTTTTTATAAAAAAAACCAGCCAAGTACGAGTCGGACTCGCGTCCCTTATCTCCAAAACTGCGGAGCCAAAAATTTTGGAATGGTAAATTTTCATCTACCTAATTTAACCTATTATATATATTTTTAACCTATATTTAATAACTTCGGCATGCATTTGTTTTTAATTGTCAAAGAAATATTTTTGAGACCCTTACGATGATTCTTTGATTTGATATGTCTCACGGTATAGTTGAAAAACTTTTTTTATTTAATTTTCTAAGTTTCTCTCGACAAAGTGACCCAAAAATTCAAAATTTATTTATTTTGTTAACGCGTCCATGTTTGGGTCACAGAAGGGTGGGTATACACGTTTGTGCAATCCAACCATTTACATTAACACAAATTTTCACAACAAAATTTCTAGGGGTTGAAACATGGATACATGCATGAACTACTTTGAATGAGACCAAACCTCAAATCGAGATAATCTGATGTTCGTTACATTATGTTCGCATAAGTTGAAAATTGTAGAAGAGTTGAATATTAAAAAAAACAGCCTGAATTTTTCAGCTCAATAGTCCTATTTAACTGTTTATTGTATAATGTTCACCTTATTTTACGGTTAAAAAGCTTTTCTAAGAAAACCTCAACAAAGTTACCGAGTCAATCAATAAAGCGATTAAAAATTTAAGCTGTTAAGGACTTGCAAGGAAAATTTCAATATTCTGCCGATGCTAAGAAGCCAAGTTAAGGAAAGAAGTACTTATTACTTATTTAATATTTAAAGTGACTTTTCTTCTTTGGAAACCGCTAATTTCACCCTCGGGTTTGTTTTGAGAAAGTTCCGAAAGAACAGAACTGAATGTTTGCTTAGGCAATGTTACAGTTCTAAGGAAGCTGTTCTAATTAGTCTTTCTGGAAAGTAGACTTTTAAATAAACAGTTTTAAACTGATAATGAAATTAGAGGATCTATTGCTTGAGCACCAGGTTAAACAAAATCGCTTTTATGATAAATTGTTTTCAGAATTGTAAGCCACTCAGAAAATGCAAGAGTAACACCGCCCATGTACCACAATTGTACATAAAGTTTAAATAAATAAAAACAGCCTCTGCAGAATAAACACATGCAGTAAAAAATGCACAAATATAAAATAAGCCAGCCAGGTTGCGCAAATACTGTTATTTTATCCTGAACCGAAAGGATGAAAAATATTTGCCGCTCTAAAATACATATAACTATAATTTTGAAACAAATTTACCCCAAAAAATACCCATAAAAAATCAAGTAGCAAGGTCTGTTAGCAATTTAGACGTTTTATTTTTTTATAGCAATAAGCCTGGTAGTCACACGCAACTTCACTTCATTTACATGTCATTAGTATACGCTGATGAAAGTATTCGGTAGCTGTTGGAATGTATGGACTTAGTAATGACTGGTGACGTCATTCCTCAGTCATTCGTGAGAAAATGGTGGTTTCTTTTTGTCAGGATTTTAAAAATATAAGCTGGCTTCGTCATACGTTTTTTTATTACTTAGTATAGATTGTGTAAGGTGTGATATGAAAGAAAAGGGAGTCAATGATAGCGTGACGGATAACAGGACAGAATGGAAGACAAAAGACTTGTTGCGCCGACCCCAATTGATATAGGATAAGAGCAAGAAGATGTAAGAACATACGCAGAATGAGGCTTTTTAATTTAAATTTATTTATATTAAGAAAACAACTTAATTAAAAATATTAGAAAACTGCACTGCTGCACATACTGTTAGGTGTCTACAAAGTTGTCGCCATCACATTTAGTCAACAGCCTCCCAATTTCTTAGCTCTATCATCTTTTCTTAAAGGTCCTTCAATCATAATAGATTGAAGCAAAGATAACAAACAAAAAAAAATTGCAAGAGGCGAGTAACAATAGTGACAGCATATGCAACTACTAAAGTTGATGTTAATGGACTCGCCATATTTCGCACGACCCACGTTTCGCCTGATATGCTTATTCTGTACAACAATTCTGCCTTCGTACAACAATAATGCTGCCTTCTATTTGGGGAAAACGGGCGTGATGTAATGCTATGTTTCAAAAACCAGAGGGAGGGAATTTATAACAGGCAAAAATACCGTATCAATTCATCGAATGCAAAAACCAGCAATTTCTTGGAATATCAATCGAAATCAAACAAATACTAGCGAGGGCAAAAAACTTTAGAGATCAATTTCATTGAATTCATTTCAATAGCGAAATGTAATATGAAGCCCATTGAATGTTTTTATCGACAAAGGGAAAATATTGAAATGCATTTGGAAAATATCTGCCATTTCCGACAGAGGATGATGCGTGGTCGGCCACCCACTTGCCATGGTCCGACCACGCATCGCCCACATAGACACATAAGATAGGAACCGCCAACGTTGGTCGCATGTGGGTGGAACATTGCTAGATTTTCAATCAAAGCACTGTCTTGCCTACGTGTTGGTATACAAGTGTTATTTTTAGTAAAGCCGTTGGCATCAAAATAATGAGAGTACCTCCAAGTAATTTCATCATCATCATCATCATGTCAGCCGAAAGACGTCCACTGCTGGACATAGGCCTCCCCCAAGTGTCGCCACAACAACCCGTCCTGAGCGTCTCGCATCCATCGGTTACCCGCGACCCTCACCAGGTCATCGGTCCACCTTGTGGGAGGCCTTCCAACGCTGCGTCTTCTGGTACGCGGTCGCCACTCTAAAACTTTTCAGCCCCATCGATCATCATGGTCGATGGGGCCAAGTAATTTAGATGGTGTAAAATATTATTGAATTAGGCTGTTTAAAATGATAAGTGTAATCTAAAAGGGGGCGATGCGTTTATCATCAACAGATCTGGAATTATGCGGGATGGCCAGTGGTCATAAGCCTATTGAGCATGAGGTTTTAGGAGCGTTGCAGAATTTGCTCGAAAGAGTCACCGGGGCTCTGGGACGCAAAAAGCTTTAGGTGGAACATGGATGGGTGTTAGTCAGTAAGCGTCTGATACTGCCTTGCGCTTCGCCCAGAGCGGAAGGAGTAATTTGATGATTTCCCATCCTTAAAAAAAGGTTCTACATGCGATTCTCGCGTCGTTGTTTGGTTTGTTTTTTGTATAGCTGTTATTACTTATGAAATATAGGGTCTACTTAAAGGCAATAGGCTTATGATATGGCGAAATACGGGCAAATCTAGGGCAAATACATTGTCTTTGTTTCTTGTTACTTACTCCACACAGTGTGTGCATCCCTGCCTAATCCATCGGGAAATTTGGGCGAGATGCTAAAACTTTGGGAATCGTGTGTCAGCAATCATACCAGACCATTATACCAATGGAGCATTATATGTAATTAACTTCATAAACAACTTCAAAATCTGCTTAACCCATTATTAAACCAACATAATACTCCTGTATCCTAACTCGTGTAAATAACAGATTTCAATTAGCCACATGTCAAGAACATGCGATTACGTTTGAACTCCGCCGAATCGGTATGTGTTGGATATAACTACCTATGTGGAAGAGAGTAAGCAATTAGTAGGAAAACTCTTTGACCTAGGCAATGAATACATCGTTGTTTTTAGAATTGTATGTGAGGAAATGTTTGGAAGCTTGTTAAAGAGTGGTTCTGGGGACAAATTAGCTTCTACTGAGTGTAGGTTTGGTAAAGATATGATATCAACTGGTGGATGCCAAGCTACATAGCTTAGCTCATCGCCGTAAGGTTGCCTGCTTATCGGTCTTCTACAGATTGTACTTCGGTGAGTGTACCCAAGAACTCCAAGACCTCATCCCACCGGCCCCCTTCTACCATCGGACATCCAAACGCACTGCATCTTACCATCCCTACCTTGTAGCTATTCCACCAATTCGCACTAAGCGTTTCCGAACGTCTTTTATAATGCGCACAGAAAAGGAGTGGAACTCTCTGCCTGCGTCTGTGTTTCCAAAAGCTTACAACCCTAATCTCTTCAAAGTTAGAGTGAACAGGCTCCTTTTGGGTAAGCTCGCTCCATCGTAGACTTTGTCTCTGTCATCTCTGACTTTGACTAGAGTCAAGAGCAAACCCATCACTACTAAAAAAAAAGAATGTTATTGAAGTAGCATGCATTAGAGTTTTGAACTTTCGACAAAGTTTTGAATTTGGCCGGTTTATAACCACACTTACTAACCGCCCGGTTTTTAGTTGAGGAACACTCGAGTGCGAATTCTACAAATTTTTAGGCAAAGTTCGCATTGGCATGTCAGTTGCAATCTGTCAAAAATATAATATATGGAAATTGAGGCTTTTTTGACAGATTGCGACTGAGATGCGTATGCAAATGTTGCTTAAAAATTAGTAAAATTTGCCCTCCGAAGTTCACATTCACATCGCAGTCGCAAACTGTCAGGAACACATCTAATTTACTAACATTTTGACAAGTTACTGACATTGATTGTCGTTACGATGACAAAACCTGAATTTGAACGCTCTTTTTAAAAGCGTGAAGGCGTCTCTTCAAGTTTGACAAGATTAAAACTACCAATCTCAAATAAAAAGCTGGAAGATAATCACTAATAAGTCAGGTACCAAATCTCGGTCCTCATTTCATTAAAAAAAACTGAAAACTTATCCGTCAGTACATAAGTAATTTCAAACATTAGCTAAATCAGGCTAGATATTATCATGTGTACCAACAACTATAAAGCATGAATACTAAATCCCATGAAAACGGTCAAGGATGTGCGTGTTTATATGTAATAAAAATATGGCCAAACCTCTTCAATAGCACTTCGTTTGATGGTCCACACACTATTTCCTGGCTTCATTGTAGATATTAATGTGGCTTATATCCAGGTCAATCTGGGGTTTAGAAGTTTCAGAGATTAACGAAATAGGAGCTAAAATTCTCAATTCAAATGGTGATAGTTTTATTTCGATAATAACTGTGGAATTTTGTGAAGTAATCAAACAATGATGTTCCAAGTATTATCTTGTAGATTTGGTGTTCAATTGCTGGGTCAAGATTTTCAAGCGCAAAGTGTTGTGGGGTTTTTTAAAGCAATGCACATGTCCATAGTATGGATTAGAGCTCAATTGGTTTTTTGTTAGTAAATTTCTTAATTCAAATTTTCATAGTAAAGCACATTGTCTGGATTTGAGCTCCATTGATTTTTTTTAAAGTAAATTTCTGAAAAGATCAGGCGTAGTAAAAAAATATATTCAAAAAAATAAAAAAATACAGAGTTGAGATTTTAAAATCTTTGATAAACAGAGATAGTACTAATTGCGTGTAACGTCACGCACTAGCATCGCCATTGTGAATTTGCGCAGTACAAACGACAATTCATGACATGGTTAATAATATTGTAAATAAAAGTCACCTGTGCAGAAACTCCTTCGGCAACACTTTTCTAACTTCTTTGTACTAATAGAAGAGTATAACTTCAAAAGCTTGTAACTTCTCTATTTTGTATTGCTATCCATTTTATTATTTTTTCCAGAAATCGTACAATTTTAGTGATAGCTTTGGGATTTTGATGGTTGTCAAATACCCTATTATAGTGACAATAGGATCACATAAGGGACTTAAATATAACTGGCATATTAAGGGTGTACCATTCAACTCAATCCTCATCGGGAAATACAAGTGTAATGTTAAAGTAGGTATATTAACTATAGTAGGCGCCAGATAAATGTAGAATAACGGTCATTGACCTTTCCTTAATATCTCTTCGTAGGTACTCCCGGACAGTAAATAATGAATCGTTTTTCATTACTAGAACAGTAAGGATCACGATAGATGTCGATTCAGGACAGCTTTATGTCACTATTTCTGTTTTTGAAATTAAGTGTGTCAATTAATGTAGGTGGATCAATGACCGTTACTCTTCATTTATCTGGCGCATACTATAGTGCAAAAATATGACACGTATTTATACAGGACTTCATCAGTATTCGGAATTGGAGCATAAAAAATGTCGTGCGTATACGTTCGATAACAAGCCAATTATATTTTATTGAACTATTGAGCAATATCTATTAATATTTCGACGAAGGTTCAATCAGGTATTTACTTATTATGATTCTGGAAAGTAAATAGAAATGATTAATCTATCTGCTACTTACTACAGCAAAAATCTTTTTCACGTAACTTTTTAAGTAGACAATTTTTTGTGGCAGAAACTTAAATAAGAACAAGTCATCCATTAAAATGAATATCGTAAGAGTGAAAAAAGAACACGAAAATGTAGTTCAAGCTTGGTTAGACGCTCTAAACAGATTATGACGTCATAGACTCCGTTGTCACCCAGTTTCACATACAGCAGACATGTTAAAGAATAGTTTTGTAATTAGAAAACCCAAAAAAGAACTGCAGTGCGATTTTGTAAACATCAACAACGTGTGTGATTAGGTGAAGTGAACAACACGAAGTGATCTGTCATCATCATCGGAGTTTCTTGTCCGTTCTTCTCCATGAATCTACCTTTGCGAACGGACAATACAGTCACTCTATATTATTTTAAATGCTAATGATGACGTTCAAAAGTCTCGTTTAATGGCCTTATTGAAATAAACATTTTGATTTTGACTTTGACATAATCATCATGATCATCAATATATGTATGTATGTACCTAATAAATCTGAAGAGTTTATTTGTTTCAACGCGCTAATCTCTGGAACTGCAAGTCGGATTTGGAAAATTCGTTTTGTTTAAGATAGCCACTTTCATGAGGAAGGTTATAGGCTATACGGGAACGGGGAAAAAACTACATACACGCGCACGAAGACACGGGCAAAAGCTAGTAACAAATAACCTGGAATGACAGTTTACTTTATGCTGACTCCACCTGTGAACACGTTGAGCCGGAGACAGAATAGACCGGATGCTATACTGAGACCAATGCTTACGTCGGCAATATTTTGACCTATATCAGCCTGAAGGAAATTAAGCTATGGATGTGGTCAACGATGAAATAAACGAGCCACGAAGATGCCGTTCAATCTTGCTTTGATTAACACATGCACTAGAAGAGATGCAGACTACATAACAGAAATGCTACTTGGTGATAGAGTTTATTATTTGTGCTTCTTTGTATAATTTTGACAAAAAACTATACAGTTAAGTTCCACTAAAGTGCGATAAGACCGCCTATTGTACACCTGTATAGATAAATGTTTTTCTTGTACTTGTTATGTGGTGTACAATAAAATATACAACGTGTAACAGAATAAACGCAATACCTCTTAAGGGGTCATTGTAATTATCATTGTAAGAGGTATTGCGTTTATTCTGTTACAGGTTGTATTATTGGTGCAGCAAATCAATACAAACTGTTTTTGTTTACTACTGATACAGATCATAGAAAGACAATAATCTGTTTACCAACGCAGCAGTTGTTGTTCTAAACCATTTTGTAAATAACATTTAAACCACTTGAAATTAGGTCAATACATAATTTATTCGGTTTCTGAGTACAGCCAGGAATGGGAGATATACCTAAACTCAGTAGGTACCTAAATCTTTAAGGCTTATAAGTCCCTGAGCTTGTGTGAGTGACGAATATTTAGCATTGACTGATTTTAGTACTACCTACTTAGGTAAATTACTTAGTAACAATTCGCTGCGAAAGTGAATTTCAAATTCAATTCATAACGAGTGACCCTCAGGCGCTACTCGCACCCGCGGCAATATTATCATCCTGCCACTTCATCGTATAACAACTCATTGAACATGTTGCCACACAGCAATATTATCACAAATGCATGACAGACATGACTAGCAAAATTCCAACTGCGAACTTCGGCAAACTTAGCCTAGAACTTTTTCAGTAATAAAAATGAGCAACGATTTCTTGTCGTCGATTTGAGTCGTCCAGGGGCCTAACCATCAACTCTTAAATCAGTATTACTTCAATATTACTTCCAGTGGGAAAGAGACAGAGCTATACAGGACGTATAGCTCCGTCTCTTTCCCACTGGAAGCAATATTAAAGTAATACTGCTTTAAGAGTTGGTGGTTTAGGCCCTGATCACGCAGCGATCAGGTGCTACTCGCGGCCATAAGCTACTGAAAGAATAAAATTGTTTAATGGAGATTTCCCGACGACAGCAGGGCGAACGCACGGCGATTCACTCGCTCGTGGAGGTGGCGCCTTAGGTACTGTTTTTGTGGGTTGTTTTTTCATTAAAAAACCTAGATCATATTTAAATCTAAGAAACATTGTTAACATTTATCGTCACAGTTTTAGGACCCACAATTTGATTAACAAACTTTGCGCACGTCCCTACCTAGTTAAACGCTGATTGGAACATGAGATTACACGTAATTAACATCACCGTTGACAGAACAATGACATTGACATTAATTTTAACTATATTAATAACGGAAGATACATTCGGTCAATTAGATTATTCATGTATCAAATGTGAAGATGACAGTACAGTAAGGCTGTGTTACAAGTATCCATTGCGACTTAGTTGAACTGTAATTCGAAGTGGAAAAAATAATAAATCTCTTTTATAAATTTTCATGGTTGTATAATATAACTAAAGTTTTCCTTTTGGCCGTTGTCCGTGTTCTATTTATATATTGTTGGGGATAAAATATCCGTCTTTGGTACACAACGATAGTGCAGCTTTGTATTTATCATCATCATCATAATCATCATATCAGCCCAAACACGTCTACTGCTGGACATAAGCCCTCGCCCAAAAAGGGTTGCCATATTCGCCAGACTTGGCAGACATGTTGGCGATCGCAGTGTAGCTGTTGCAATATACACCCACGACACCCACGGGAAGTGATGGGATTGTGCTATACTTTTACGTCCGATACAATGCGGAACAACCTCTTAGTAGAGATAAAAAAAATCATGATGATATCGGCACTTCCAGAGAATACCTCCAACAAACAAACGTACAAATAAATTAATTCTGTTTACGCAATATAAGCTTCCATAGATATATCTATGCTCTACTGTTAACTAAAGCAGCTAAAGCGGTGCGGCTAGGTGAATTTAGTGGAGTTCTGTTTCGGCAAATGTTTCCCTAGCTTCACACCGCTCCGCCCATTTCCACTCAAATGGACAGACAGCCAAACACAACCTACATCCCAACACACCATGATTGAACACACATACACACACCTAAACATTCACTTAGAACGACCACGTATTTTGGGATAAAAGTCACCTACCTATGGTACGCGACGAAAGTGTGGATCTATTTAGTGAAAGAATTACTTCCAGAGTGTACCTCTTATAAACAAAAAAACTCTCTCTATTATATAGGCCATATCAGTTTAAGAGTTAAGATATAATTATAATCTGTGCTGTGCTGAAGACAGGTTCATTAAAAACCGTGCAGATGTTTTTCTAGTCACACCGCTCTGCTCGCCCATCTCCCTTCAAACACATACTAACACACCATTATTCACAACACACCCAAACATTCACTATGAACATTCGACAAACTCTTGTTCAAGATAGTTGGAATAGAAGTTTGTAGATTCTTTGACAGGTATAGTTTGACCTGCTTAGTTTGTAGCAAATAACTTAATTACATCTGACACTTCACGGCTGCAGCTTAATTTATTTAAGGGCTGATTTTAATTATTTATGGCAAACGCAAATCGTGGTCTGTCGTGTAAGTGCTCAAAGGACCGTGCTTCGGTAATAAATAACTTAAAATAACATAAGAAACTTCATGAATGCAGCTTAATTTATTAAAGGTTGATTTTAACTATTTATTTAGGGAAGAAACGCAAATTGTGGTCTGTCTTTGAAGTGGTCAAAGGACCGTGCTTCGGTAGTCATCAAACTTGTCCGTGTAGTTTTGTTGGACTATAAATATAGACTATTGGTTTTAAAAGCTCCATTGAGACTGCTTCAGAAAACTTTACACGTTTAACACACGTATGAAGTTAGCAGATTTTTTTTTAAATTGACGTGCCCTATATTATTGTAATAATATCTCAAAATATAAAACTTAAAATAGTGGCTTTTGAAGTAGCGAATACAACTTGTTTCAAAATATTGTAAACTTTACATTTGGCAAATTCGGAATAAAATGTTTTTGCAATTTGTGGACAAAATTGTTTGCACCAGTGCAGCAGTGCTTTCGTGTCATGGCCACTTTAGCATTTTACTTTTCTTGACATTTTTTTGATTATATAAATTCGTATTATGTAATTCCAATGGCAAGTTTATCTTTTTGAAATTAAACATTATCTACTTATTATTAGGAATTGAACACGTGACATTTTGACAGCGTTTGTCAATCCCATAAATTTTTGGCGTTTTGAAAATCATTGCCACGCTACCGCTGACAGAATAACACTTGTCTGGAGCCATCTACCTACCTAGATAACTACTCATTGCTATTTGGCTAATTCGTTCATTTTAAAGGTCTTTGAAATATATAAATCTAATATTTTATATTTTGTTTTATTTACTAAACGAAATAAAAATTAACCTTACAGGGCTGTTGCCTTTGATAAGAATAATAATATTATTTTATTAGTACCGTTTTTCTGTAGACAGACGAAGTCTCTAGAGGCTTCAGACATTAATGTTATTGCTTTTACAAAGTATACCCTAAAAGAATAAACTCCAAATAGCTAAGACGTAGGTAATAATTCTATTGAACCAAATTCTATTTCACGGTATAAATAAATCTTATAAGTTTTAGGTAGGTTTGCTGATTTTGAGAGTTAGGAAGGAGAGAGAAAGGAGGAGGAAGAGCTCGTGACTGAATAATAACAGCCGCACGGATTGATCTTCAAGGTTAAGCAACGCTTGCCCTAGGTTGGTCTGTGGATGGTTGGTCCCAGCTGTGATTTGTAGATCTTTGGCATTCGTTACGGATTTCAGAAGCCAGTAAATCTGGCTCCAGTCTTGCCAAGAACTACCGTGTTACCCAGTTATGGGTTGTGGAGGTCTGGTAGGCAGCCGCTCCACGTAAAATACTGGTATTCAGCTGAATCCGATTTGACTGGAGAAAGATAATATTTCATCATTAATTATTTTTGCTGAATCGACCCACGTAGATTTTTCTACTTGAATATGCTATGGTATAAAGTGGTTCAGATAAAGCAATTAAAATTATTTGAATAATACAATTTTGGGTCACCACGCGTTACCATCTTATTTAGAGTGTATGTTATTTGTTTTTAACCGACTTCCAAAAAAGGAGGAGGTTCTCAATTCGACTGTTTTTTTTTTGTATGTTTGTTCAACGATATTTTCGCCAATTGTCAACCGATTTTGATGATTCTTTTTTTGTTTGGAAGAGTATCTTCCCGGACTGGTCCCATTTCAATTTGGTGAAGATCTGTTGAAGAACTTCGGAGATAGGTAACGGAACTCTTCAATAAATGATAGTGAACCTGTCAGGATTGCTGAAATCGCATTTCTGTTTATTGTTTACACCAGTTCATAACATATCATCACGCCAGTACGCTTTGAAGGAGTACGCAGATGTGTACAATTCAACCATGGTTTTGGGGTTATCTATTGAGGAATAACTTTATTGTTTATGAACCGATCTTGATGATTCTTTTTGCGTTGGGTTTAGTTAAAGCTAACCACTAAAAAGTGAAAAATAGAAACGTTTTTTACAAAAAATACAACCGACTTCAAAACAAAAAATACTACAAAGTATAAAATAACTATAATTTCGGAAGACGGTGTTTTTTGTTGTTTCTTCGTTTTTTGACACCGACTTCCGAAATTATATTATTTAATTATATTAATATATTATATTATATTAATATTAAATTATATTATTTAATTATATTTTTACCGACTGTCCCAGAAAAAGGGTAATGTTTTTCGAGAGTATGTGTGTAAGTAAATTTTTAACTATAGGTGTTTCAAAAAAAATCTTGTTGATTTTAACAAATAAGGTAACATTAGATTTTCCATAAGTGCCTAAGTGACATAGGCTTTATTGCTTTAATATGAATTTTGAATGAAGATGGCGGACGCCGTAGAGTAAGTGAAGTTATTATTTTTTTTGTGACATAAACACAGTTATGTAGGTACATATATTTTAGGGCACATGTATTTTAACCCAACTTCTTCCAAAACATGCTGGTTCCCAGTCTGTCCTTATTCTGAAATTCTCACAGGAAAAGTATAATGCAAAAAAACAATACTATTAAAACGTGTCTCGCTATCGCACGCGCCGCTATACTTTACCTACTTCAGTATCAAGCCCACTCTAGGGAAACAAACTAATAGACATTATCAACTATCCAACAAATCAATCTAAGAAATTGAAATGTTTTAGTGTAAAGTGCACAAACATAATGAAATAAACACTCAATAGTGCTGGGGTCCTATTATAAACTTGGATACAATTTTGCTGCCGACGTTGTTGCCCACAGAGTGGTGTACTTACTAAAAATATTTAGAATTTAGAAAAGAAGGTGATAGCTAAACTTTCTGTAAAGTTTTGCCAATCGATTCGGTGCGGGATCAAACTGTCAAATGTCAACACATCCTATAAAATAACGTGCGTTATAGTAATAATAGAGTTTTAAAAGGCGGGAATCGGGTAGCACACCGGGGTGCCAGAAGCGCTTAACTGGTTAATTTACGAATCGTCTTTTAAAAAAAAAACACTACAAAATTTAGAAAATAACTTTCATTTCGGAAGTCGGTGTTTCTTAGTACTTTAACTTTTTAGTGGAAAGCAAAATACGCAATTTCTTTGGGACCAATCGGTAATCGTTATATCGTATATGCTTTCACATAAAAAAGATTTTTTGAATTGGTTCGTAAATGACAGACTTATGAGGCAACAAACATTAAAAAAAAACAACGGGTTGCACTCCGGGAGTGCCGGCAGAAGTGAAAACTTGAACATTAACGTTGTGCATTTTTTAATGTTTTGGAATGGTTAGGGAATATTTCGCACGAATTGCTTTATTTATCAATATAAAAGTACTAGTACTATGATTTATGCGGTTAAATACAATATTCATTTATTGCGCTATCGTACACAAACATGAAAATTTCGTCTTACGAATTTTCGATCAGGTCATGTGTCCTGATGGTCACGTGTCCTGACGCGAGTTTAAAATTTTTTACCCATCCCAAAAAGTGCACAACGCCGCTTCAAAAATACAACCGTATTGAGAACCTCCTCCTTTGATTGAAGTCGGTTAAAAATTACGTTCGTCGAAATGAATCGTGATTTTTTTGTGACGCTGCGCTTGAATTATGGCAAAAAAGGATAAAAAAAATTGTGTGACCAAAAATAAGACACCAGTTTTATGGAACAAATTCTTGAATATAAATAGAAACAAAACTGGCGAGCAACATGGCGGGAAACACGTATAATTTTAAAAGAAGATTTTAAAGAATTGGGACAAAAGGATCGATAGTGTTGTTTGGCAGTTGATTGGATCAATTCGGATATTTAGAGCAAACACGATTCCGTATTCAATGTGAATGTCCATCCTTCATAACATATCGTGTTTCTTGACGAATCATCAATGACGAGTCCCGTGTGAATGCGGCCTTAGATTTTTCAGAAGCAAAACTAGCATTTCTAATATTCTATAAATAGTATGCTTTTAGTGAAATAGCCAGCCTAGTTTTATAAAGGCAAACAGCCAAATTCGCTCAGTAAATTTTCATTTCATTCGTAGCGCAAAATATAATAATATAATATAATAATATCTTGGGACAACTCACACACGGCCATCTGATCCCAAGCTAAGCAGAGCTTGTGTTATGGTAACCAGACAACTGATATACATACTTATATAATTTATAAATACATACATATTATAGGTAAAAGAAGGACACTTACAGAAATGGAAATCGTACCCGAAGGCGAAATGTATCTGCTAATTAGTATCTCGTTCGAGTTTTTCAGTATCTTTACAGAGATTCGTTAGTGAGCTCAAATATGGCCAGGTATCGACGAAACAAAAAGATTACGTAGAAAAGAGTTAGCATTCATTGAAACGAATGTTTTACTCTTTTTTTATGATCGAATGGAAAATGAGAAGCTTTTAGCTTTATACTCGTTTTTTAACCGACTTCTAAAAAAGGAGGAGGTTCTCAATTCGGATGTTTGTATTTTTTTTTTTTTTTTTTTTTTTTTTATGTTTGTTCGGGCATAACTCTGTCGCTTGCCAACCGAATTGAAAAATTCTTTTTTGTTGGAAAGGGTATACTTCCCAAATGGTCCCATTGAAATTTTATCAAAATCGGATCAGTAGTTTGGTTATTAAATCCAAATAGCTGGAAAAAATATGTGGAAAAATCATCCATGTATACGAAATTGCATATTTTTGCTTTCCTGTGACTTTCCAGTGGTGTTGTTAGGTGTGGGGTACCACTAAAAAATGAAAAATAAAAAACTTTTTCACAAAAAAAAAGAAACCGACTTCCAAAAAAACTACAAAGTTCAAAATAACTTTAATTTCGGAAGTCGGTGTCAAATAACGAAGAAGCAACCGAAAACACCGACTTCCGAAATTAAAGTTATTTTGAACTTTGTAGTTTTTGTTAGAAAACAGTAGTGTAAATGAGAGAGTGCTCTTATTTGGCGTTTATTTTTTGATGTGAGGTTTTGCAGACTAATCAAAGTTAGGATTACAGATTAATGAAACTGAAATAAGTCACTTTTTTTTTTTTTTTTTTTTTATTAGGTAAGGCACACCAATGACATATTTACAATTATAACAAAAAACGAGAAATTACAAGTATTAAGTTCTGTGTAAATACATCACTTATAGGTATGCACAACATTCCAGAAGGATTTTAGAAAGAATAAAGATTTATAACTAATTTCAATACCATTCAAATAATATCAAAATTTAACATCGCATCGCTCTACATAATTTTAATAAAAATACAAGTAAAAGATGTCGTATAAAAGAAAATATGTCGGATATATTAGAGTACCTATGTCAAATTATTGCGAATACTATTAAATCAATTAAAAAAAAAGAAAAATAAAAAATGGTGTCAGATTAACAGTTATAATAAATTAAATTAAATTCAACACAAAAAAAAGTACAGAAGAAAAATTACAATTCATATTTTAAACATAAAAAAAACAATTCGACATAAAAAAAAGATAACTCAAAAGGGGCACAATAGGTATTATTGGCAAGTTACACCAAAATCAGAGTGCCTATTCTACAAATTGAGCAACGAACGTTGGGATTCGCATGTCAGTCGCAATCTGTCAAAAATGTATGAAAATTGATGCTTTTTTGATAGCTGGCGGCTGGGATGCAAATGCAAACGTAGTTTAAAAAAAAATTGTAGAATTGGCCCTAAATTAGAAGCGTCATCATAGGTGTATCTCTTTTTTCCTGTAATTCCTCACTCAAACCGTCTTTTAAAGAATTACTTGACAATATATGAGCGCGTGGGAGTACCAGTAGCTCAAGGCATCTTCTGGGCATGCTCCCATCATAAACCTCATACATCGCTTTCCATCAGGGTGATTGAGGTCAAAAACTAGCCCAAACCTCAATAAATAAAAAACACAATAATTTCACACCAGCCTTGGCTATGCAGCAACATAATCAATATATTGCTGCACATTTTGCTAGGTTTCCTACCTCAAACGCACGGAACCAGGTCATCAAGAGGAATGAAAACTGCATTGTATAACATCTATTTACCCACCATTTAAGCGCAATCCCACTCCCACCCCACCCGTGATGAAAGTCTTACGTTACACATGTCACAGCATGTCAGGGATAAATAATGCTGGCTCTGAAATATGATAGTGGAAGACGCAGTAACAATGAGCGACAGCGTAAGTCCCCGCGGCTTAATCAACGTACGCAAATGACACTGTTAAGCTATGCTATCCTGGTACCGTGCATTGTTAAAAATAATGATAGCTTATGAATTTCAAGGAAATTGTTGGTTTCAGGGTTTAGGGTTTTTGGTAGCAGGTAATATTATTGGATTACGTCATGTGAATAGGTACATTGATTTTTATGAATGGCAAATCATCTTGACTTCTTCCGCTCTGGGTGGAGCGGGCGGGAGTGTCATACTCTTACTGACTAAAACCCATCCGTGTTCCTCCTAATGACCTTTGTGTTCCAGGGCCGCGGTGAGACTTTCCAACAAATTCCGCATCCTGGCAGGCACTGGCCCTAACGGGCCCATATGTGACTAGTTCCCTAGGATTATTTTTTCTCCTTTTGGTTGCTCCTTTCTGGTAGTGTGGTTGACTGTGACGGATAAACACCGAAGTGCCATGCTACCTGGTACCATACATTGTTAAAAATAATGAAAGCTTATGAATTTTGAGGATTTTTTTAGTTTCGTGTATGACATAATCCATAATCACACAAGTCTTTTTTATGTCATACAATACTTTTTCTCTTCTTAGTCGCTCTTTAAGGGACTACATTGAGTAATTTTATTTACTTCGTAAGAAAAATATCACCCCCTCTTCACAGAGTCTAGTGCATAAATAGAACCTTCACTCCTGATACATAGCCAGTTAGTCAGGCAGCCTTCCACGGGAAGGTGATTTGTTTTGCAGTAGAATAGTATTGCAATGTGGAAAAAACTCAACATGTTAAACGTAGCTTTAACAATTTACGTGCCGTGCAAAACATGAAATCCAGCTACAATTACACATATTATGACCTTTTTTCTGTCATAAATATTCCCCACAGTGCCCCTGAGGGTTGTATTCCGGAAAACTCAGTTTAAAACTAAAGTGATAAATTAAAACATGGTAACGTAATACAAATTGTAACAATTAATCAAAGTAAACAAACATTAATTACTTAAAAACTTGAGTAATCCTTTAAAGTGTGTTCTCGTATGTAGAACGCAACACCGTAATACGGCACTCATAAGGCCATATTAATCCCGGCCTCAAGTTTGAATATAACATATGATTTATAACAGTATTTATCTTTGTGAATAGCTTTGATGTTGAACTTGCTTAAAAAATATTAGGTTACTTCTATCACGGGTATTATATTAATCTAGTTATCACTCTTCAACTAACAAAAATAGTTGAAAAGTTCGGTATCTGACTAAGCTTGGATGAACGTATAATATGTCCAAAAAGGCTGAGGGCACACTCCTAGCATATTGCAGAAAGCCGTTTGGTGATGTTGAGTTCCACCAGTACCTATAGAATCATTCGTTCTCATGGCGGTCCATGGTATACGAAGAACTCTTCGCCAAACCCACATTTCGAAAGCATATATCTTTCTGCTTTTGCGACTTTTGATGCCTCACCTTTAAATTAAACTAAATCAATCACCAAGTTAGCTTTCTACTATAAACTACATAACTCAGAATCTATTAGGTATATCGATTAATTATGAATAGAATCATCAATAATGATGACGAGAAACAAATTGACATACTGCAAATACTCAAAAGCAAACACTAATAGACTCATGTAGAGTAGCGTATAGTCGATGCAAATCATATGGTACGTATGATTTGTGATATTTACATAAGGTTCAAAATGCATAGCGCTCGAGAAATGCACCAACTATACCGCAAAGGATATGAGAGACATTGAGAAATGTATTCCTCGAGAATTCTGATGTGTGTTATTACAGTATTGTGAACTGTTCAAGCAATTTCAGCTTGTATTAACATGCATGATGCAGGCGTGGACCGACCATTAGTCTTTATTCAGGTCTGAAGCCAGAGGCATAGTGACTTTGGTGTATAATTTGTGATTTGAAGGCATATTCTGCCAACTGTTGCGAGTAAAAAGTAGTTATAAAATGCAAAACATGATTCTTATAGTAATTATAAGATATAATAATTATAGTTTGCGTGTAAGGACATTTTCTTTATTATTTTTTTAGTCAGCCTTTACTGTCTTACTGGTGGGCAAAGGGCTCTCATACAAACGCAATTTCTCATTGACATTCTTAGACACAAATACCAAAATAATTTCATTAAACTTTTACTGTATTTTAATTTTTTTCCATCAGTTACAGACACGATCAAAAAATTGAAACACGTTTTCTACTGTAGATTATTTTAGTAAAACTACTTTATTAAAGTGCTACCGGCCTTTAAACATCAGCCAGGCAAAAAGTAAACAGAAATCGATAGATCAAACACGACCCCACCCATCATTTTCAATAAAGAAATTAGTCATTCTCGATCATTTTATCGAATGCCAACCTTTCGAGGTAACCTTCTCGAATTTCTAAGAATTTTACCAAAACATTTCACAAAAAAGTAAATGATTTTCTGAATCCTAAAAGGGATTAAGAAAAGATTAAGGGAGCATAGTTATTCAAAGAAAAAATACAGTTCATTTTCATTTCAAATGAAGGAGTTTACAAAAAAAAGAAAAATAAAACATTTTTTGGGAACTGGAAATCCGAGACGCTTGTTTACAAACTATGAAGAACGCTAAACAGTAAACAGCACACATTTTAATTATTCAATTCCGTTAATGAACAAAACAAATAACAAGAGCAGTAAGTAACGAAGCCATTATTGGACAGTTTTGTAAACACCGAATGTTTGTAGTAAAAACAAATGAAATCTACGAATTCCTGGGAATCGAGAGGCAGCAAGTGTACACAAACCTAATTGGAACTTGGAGAAGGAGAAATTTTCGCTAAAAGTGATCTCTGATGTTTATATTCGCGGTTTGTCAAAGTAAAGTCGGGCCTTTCAGATATACACACATTTACTCTTTGAGGCAAAAGTATGAATGAGCATTTATGAGGTCTTGTTTTGAAAATCATTCGTTTTGACGTTGCCTGGCTTTATATACTTTCTGTAGGACACCAACTAGTAAATAATAGCTGTAAAAACTGAACTTTCACTAACTGTAAATGGCTAATTTAACTTCTTACTTTTAAACACTAAGACACAAACACAGACAGTTGACAGTTGAAATAAGTAGTTTTAATTTTTTTTACAAGATTCAGCTTTGGGCAATAAGAATCAGGTTGTACACTACCTAATATGCAAATATATATTAAGTCAACATCACTATGTTTAAACACAATTAGCACCATATGTAGGCCACTTCGTACAAACGGCGCAATTTTCTTACCATTCTATGTGAAAGAGCTCATCGCACAGGACATGATGCTAATTGCCTACAATCAACCTATATGTTATTGCAGAATAATGAAAACACTGTATACCGATGGATATGTATAGTAAAAGACTATAATGTTTATTTTCAGCAGCGATGTTACGAATATGATTTTTTTTTGAATTATTCGTTAGTTTTGGTTATGGTTACGGAGCTCCTAAACATACCTGAGGCTGAGATTAAAAAAAATAAGATCGCCTATGGGCCTAGACGCAGTCATCCTTTCAGTGATAACGGTTGCCACCAAGACGTTTGCTAATGAAATATCACGTGATCAATCGCTAACCTTGTAGCCTTGAACAGACATGAATATCCCACCAATTTGATATGATTTCTTCAAATGAAATTTTTCCAATGGTGAATAGTTTTCTTCGCACGCCGAACCATTTATTTGCACAGTTATGGTGGAAACACAATTCAAATCTCCTAAATCTCTTCCTCCCTGGTCTTATGTGGTAGGTTTATTTGAATGGCTAGGTTGTTCTCTTTGGGGACCGCGAACTACCTGATCATAGTTAAAGCGGATTCTTTTGATTTCAAGTTGATTTTCCTAACATCATGTCCCTTTCTTCAAAGCCCTCATAACTCATTGTGTTCATTATTTTTTTGAGCAAAGGCCTCTCCCAAGTCCTTCCAAGAATTATTTTACCGCGCCACCTCGTACCAGCCGTCATAGTACACGTCCGTCGTCTCGCCACGTCTTTCTGGCCTTCTCGTTCCGGCCTCGGCAGCGCCGTCCATCTTCGGCGCCCATTATGTGGTTACTTTTGCCGAACGGTCACAGTGCATGCGGCTAACGTGACCCGCCCAATCCCATTTGATCCCCGTTTTGGAACGCAGCGTGGTGTGTCGAATTCTGCTCATAAACGAATAAAATTTCTTCTTGCAAACACTGACTACTTACTTACAATAAAGTTCAGCTTCAAGGGTCTGATTCGAATCCGTGACCCTAAGGCTCCAGGCTATTTTCCCTTCGTTAATATTAATTCGCTTACCCTAACGCTTTTCTTTGAAAACGTACTTTATTACAAAGTAGACTTACATGTTTTAATGTAGAATTGTTAAGTGTGTATGATATGAGTTTGATGTTAAGAAAGCATTACCATTTGAACAGTTTTTTTTTAAATAATATTCCTACTTCATATGATAAGCAAAGGGAAAACCGAATTTGATAAATCAATAAGGTACTTCTAGGCAAGCGTGCTCCATCTTCGACCACATGTAAAAACGATCGAAGAAAACGAAGATGTCGAAGATGAAGATGATGTTTAAGATGGTCAAACGCGTGCCTATAGTAACATAAGAAAAACCAACTGCTTGGGCTGGGGATGGTTCTAAATGGTCGTCAAAATATCCTCTCACAATTATTCACAATTCCAATATTGACCGAATAACAAACGCTCTGTAACTGCAGTCTAGTAGTATACATAATATGAAAGAGGTTTTCTTCCACTCCAAGATAGCCCCTGGTAAATTATACTTCATCTGCATTAATATTTAACACCATACTACTATTTTTCGAGATTTTTTGGTGTAAAAGTTACACTTTCCCATAGGTACCTTTACTCCGAGGCAAAACCTTTGCAAAATTTCACCGCCACTACACCCATAGCTTCTGGTAGGTACACCCACAAGAAATGTAAATGATCCTATTTCGGGACCATAGGACGGAATTTAGAATCAAACTGGCCTTACCTGTACTGTAGCCTCATTATAACAACCTTCTTACAGAATAATTTAAAGTTAGATTGTTTGACAAAATAACGCTGTTTATGAATAAAAGTATGATGAAGTAATCGTATCCGATTTTGATTAACATAATCTGTTTCTTTATGATAATAAATTTTGAGTGAAGATTATCTTTTATGGATAACCTGAATAGAATTTTGTTTGAAGAGTACTCCCATCGAATATTAGATTTTGTTCTATTTACATTTTGGGATCTATGGAAAATTTTAAATTGACTCTGAGGAAAGACTTTCAATTAAAAACGTAGCTGGTTAAATAAAATAAACAGTATTTTCTTCCTTGGTAAAAATTTATATCTACATTTTTTGTGTCAGACCTCTTAAGGTTCAATACAATCCCGGGGGTATTACAATCCCGTGATTTTGGAACTTTTTGATTATCGCTGACAGAATTGAACTTAGGTCACGTTTCCACCAGCAATCAACTCGCATGCAAGTTAAATTACATTGCGGGCTTCCAAGGTACAATGTGATAAATCGCTCGATTGTGCCCCGCAATGTAATTAAACTTGTATGCGATTCAAATAAAGACAAGCAAGACACCTGCTTTTTTTTATTCAAATCGCCACTGTAAATCTGTCTCAAACACCTCCAGCACAAGCACAAAGCACAAGTCCGATCCTGCATGGAGTATTGTAGCCACCTTTGGGATGGCTCAGCTAAGTATCAGCTTGCCGCGCTTGACTCGGTGGAACGCAGGGCTAAGAGGCTCATCGGTGACGCAAAACTGGTGGATGCCAAGCTACATAGCTTGGCTCATCGCCGTAAGGTTGCCTGCTTATCGGTCTTCTACAGATTGTACTTCGGTGAGTGTGCCCAAGAACTCCACGACCTCATCCCACCGGCCCCCTTCTACCATCGGACATCCAGACGTACTGCATCTTACCATCCCTACCTTGTAGCTATTCCACCAATTTGCACTAAGCGTTTCAAAGGAGTGGAACTCTCTGCCTGCGTCTGTGTTTCCAAAAGCTTACAGCCCTAATCTCTTCCAAGTTAGAGTGAACAGGCTCCTTCTGGGTAAGCTCGCTCCATCGTAGACTTTGTCTCTGTCATATCTGACATTGACTAGAGTCAAGAGCAAACCCATCACTAATAAAAAAAAAAAAAAATCTACGTTATCGTCACATAATATGACTGCAAAACGTTAATAAACTCCTGTTCAAAAACAGCCCTTTTTTAATGATGGGAAATCATCAAATGACCCCTTCCGCTCTGGGTGGAGCGGGAGGGAGTGTCAGACTCTTACTGACTAAAACCCATCCATGTACCTCCTAGTGCCTTTTACGTTCCAGGGCGGTAACTCTTTCGAACAAAATCCGCAACCCTGGCAGGCTCTGGCCAAACGGGCCCCTGCTACAGCCCTTCGAGTAATAAGTTAACAAAACGATTACAGTAACAGATTTCACTTTCCATTCGTGTTATGTTCGTCATTTGTCTGTTTCACTTCAGTGTTTGTTTGTAAATAGTGATTAAATGTCGCTATTTGTCATTATGACGACAATTACTACTACAAATAGGCAGTCAGTTCCAATGGGTTGTATTTACTTATTTGTTTTATGCTCACGATGCCTAATGTGTTTCGTTAAGATTAATAAGTGTTATATAAACCACAAAATTAAACCATTTAGACGATAAACTCCCGTGCTACGCTTTGTGCTACGATGTTGCTACGGCGTAGCACAGTTCGCAACGCAGGACATACCGAACTCTATTTATTGTAAGCGACGTTTAGCCGAAAATGCGATTTTATATCTTAAACTATACAGTTTAGGATATGAATTTTCAAACACATGTCGCTTACGATAAGTTATCGGTAAAGGCTCGATACAAAACTGAACAGAATGAATTTTTATTCGTTGACAATATTTAAATGGTTATGAACGAAAACCACATTTACTATAGAATTAACTCTTCAAAGATCAGGTGTTCGGTGTAATAGTGAAAAAAAAAACAAGAAGTATGATCTATAATTTTGTTTTACGCACAATGCAGGAATCAAAGCTCATCTGGGCAGTCCATCGGGAGTTGGGCGTTATTAACTTTCTGTTTTCTCAATTGACTTTTGCTATTTACCTTGGAAAATGAATAAGCTAGTAATACATTTTCCATTACCCCTGTCCCTGACCAGTGCTGTAATAATATTTTCGAGGAAAACTAGCTTTTTGAGGTAATAACAAAAATCGAGTTACGAACTACAGGAAAATATGTTTTGAAACCTACATGTTTAATTAAAAGGTTTTCCCTGAAATCGACGAAAAACTGCTGCTGCTTTCTACATTTTGTCGATTTATGCGAACATGGTACTGAACAGCAGATTTTTTAATACTTCAGAATTAATCTTACACACAGTTAAAGTGGTTTATATTAATGTGTCCATTACATTCACCCCACCGAAAGATTGCCCACGAATTAAAAATCACCCTGTACACCTAACTCACGCAACGCAGCGTTGGAAGGCCTCCCACAAGATGAACCGATGACCTGGTGAGGGTCGCTGGTAGTCGATGGATGCGAGACGCACAGGACTGGTTGTTGTGGCGATAACCTATCGCCAGCAGTAGACGTCTTTTGGCTATTTTGATGATGATGATGATGACAACTAACTCAACAAAAGTCGAAAAACTGACACTAAAGAACCAAGCTTACATAACAGCAACATAACCAATGATACAGCAAACTCAATGACCAACAAAGATTCAATCATACATTCCGTTGCCATTAGGAGAATGGCGTTAGAGACACACGACAAATCCGTGACCAAAATAACAATGATGGGGCCGCTAAGCGACTAAGCACACATATAATCGTGATCCTGCTTTGTGTTCTAAATTGCCGCGTTATAATAAATGTAGTTTTGGCCCAGCAGTTACAGATATAGGGATGGGCGAAAATACTTTCGATGGTAATTTTATTGTTGAAATAAATGTCGATTATGGTCAGAGTTTAAATGCGATACGTGAGAATTTTGTTAGCGAAGGATTTTTGTGACAGTAATCAATAACACTTTAATAGTGAAAGACTGTAGTCACATAGGAAAAATAGATTTACGTAAAGCGCAATTCAATCGGCAAAGCATGCTGGCTTGAGCTTTCAATAATGAAGATTCTTCTATATACAACGTGTAACAGAATAAACGCAATAACTCTTAAGGGGTCATTGTACTCATAATTATGAACTACTTTTACTATTGGACCAAACTCGAACTCGTGAAAAAAAAATCAGCTGTTCAGTATATTTTGTCGAGATATGCTCATTAGATGAGAGAGATGTATGGAGCATTAGATTTTTTTTCGCGATTTTCGTTTGGTCTCATAGTAAAAGTTGTTCATAATGATGAGTACAATGACCCCTTAAAAGGTATTGCGTTTATTCTGTTCCATGTTGTATACAAGCTACAATACATTACCAATAATCCCGTTCCAGTTTAAATTTACTCGACCCACAAAAAATATCGAATCTGCACATAGAAGCCCATCACTAAAATATAATGCAACATAAGCTGCGTAGTGTTTAGCTAATATCACGGGCCTGTCATGGTGGACCCAGGGACAAATGGCCAACATTTTTTATTACATCCATTAGGGGGAAACGGTAGATGGATATTAATATAATTTTAATATTAATGTTGTCAACGAAATGGAAGAGCAAACGTGTCAAAGTAATTTAATTAGGGAAATTGGTTTGTTAAAAATACATGTTTTCTTTTACGAGGTCGACTTTTGACTCACTCTGGGATAAGTCTCGACTAGAGGTTCTAGACACAGGGCTATACCGTTAGCGAATGCAATTGCCGATATTTCAAAATATAAGGGATTGTTCAAGTGACATTTTGACAGCATTTGTCAATTCGATAGATCTTTTACGGTTTGTCAATTGTCGTAGCCACGCTACCGTTGACAAGCTTGTCAAGCTTCTTAAGTAGGTACCTCGAATTTTTTTATAAAGAGTTCCATGTAGCTTGTATTGTTGGTGATAGGTTATTACGGATATAATTTTCCTAGAATTTGGAGTCCTAAACTAATATAAATCTTAGTGTTCCCGCAATGAGCAATTAGCTAGGTACCTATGTCGGTATGTCTTTGCAGTCGCGTTAATGCTGCGCACTGCGTAAATGCATTGATAGTCGATGTGTTGACGCAGCGTTACCGTCGCGTTTGCGTAGCGTCTACTCCGCGTATAATAAGAGTGATGAGCAAAAATTCTAGAATGTCAATTGCGGACAAAACAATAATATTTTTTAACACGCAAAAAGATGTTAAAAAGGGTGTTCAATATTAAATTCCGCCGTGATCCTATCCATTTTTACTTTATCGCACCGTCTTACAATCCGACATAAAATTCTGAATAATATTTTATCTCTTATTCGCTATGAGATTTTTTAATCATTGGTGTCATTATTTCTTAACTTTTATACTCCGCCAAATATTTTCTCAGGTCAACGAATTCGAGTAAAAACGCCTGCTTATTTTTCTTTTGCAATCCTTATTTGAGTTGAGAAACGTTTTTAAATTGTAGAGATGATCCTGCGGACTCGTGATAAGATATTTTTCTTGTATAAGTTTATGGGACTTAGCAATATTACAAATAACTTCGGCTACTGTGTCCAGCACACAGCGTGGCATTGCCATGCCCAGTGCCAAGAGACGTCATAATTCATCATATTCAAGCCCGCGGCGTAAAGGGCGCTACGCAAAAGTTCATAGTGTCATAGCCATAGTCAGAATTGTCAAAGTCCGTCAATATCTGGCCGTCAATGATTGGTGACACTCACTGACTCACTGACACTCTTCACCAGTGGATGCCGTCTCGGTACTGTACTGTACGCTTGAAGAAATGAAACCCTAAAAATAGGAAAATTAAATAAATTATAATAGTTTTCATAATTGACTCTTGAATATTTTAGGAAAACTGTAGATCGGGATACCTTGAAATATAAAATATTTTACAGTCACTGAGACATTTCATTTGGCACTTCGAGCGGAAAATTTCTGGGTTTCTAATTGGCATGAAGCAATCTGTAACAGTGTTCTTTTCCAAACGAGAAATTGAAGGCGCGACAGATTTAAGCCTGAAAAATGAATGTAAACTGTCGAATTAGTCCGGTTAAGCAGTTGATATCCCAAGTGTGTTAACTTGCTAGTGGTCATACCTAACAAAAAAAAAAAAAGTAAACTGTCGAAATATTACATTTTAGTAGGTAGTAATATAGTGTAAAATATTATTCTCGTACTGCACAGTTTCCCATTTCAGTTGGTGATGTCCATTGTCAAGTTATTTTGAGAATACAATGCACGTATTCTGACGTTCGTTTTTCGAGGCGTACACTGTCGTTCTGATTTCATTTTCATGGATGTATTACGGTGATATTGTACCCCAGAAATCTTCGTTTCCTATTTTTATTACATTATCTGTTTGTAGAGGAAATAAGGGAACGCTTTCATGTATGTGTTTATGGTACTTTTAAGGGATCGAATGATTTCTTAGAATGTTATTAGTTGCTTTTAGTGTGAAATACACAATACTTAACAACCTTATTAAGTATTGTTATCTTCCCACCTATCTTTCAGTAGGTTTCAGTATATTCGACAAAAAATAACAATTTAATTTTTAATCATTTATTATTTTCAATCATTATCGTTAGAAATGTTCTAAAGTTTGATTGATAATTCTTCAAACATTAATCTGTTAAATAATTCATCTTAAATTACATTATCCCAACTTTAATTCAGACCATTTTGCTTACCCAGAGTCTATAAATTTATATCATATTTGACATTTAAATTGATGGCCAAAATATAAACATAATTATTCTGTCGGCACTGGGCTCTTGCTCAATTATTAACTCGAAAGTCTCGTCAATAATTGTAAATGCCAAAAGCATAAGTAATTAAATATTGACACTTCAATGAAACTTCAATTTGTAGCCCGAATTCTAGAATGATTCTGAAATCGGAATCTCGATCGAAACTAACTTTCATTCTAGTCTCAATGAAGATGTAGTTGTAAACAATTGAATATTACTAACGCAAGGTTATACAGGGTGTGCAACTAGATCTTGATCGAAACTAACAAATTTCATTCTAGTTTCAATCAAGATCTAGTTGTAGTCTTAGCATTCCAGAATAGGTGCTTGCATTTTAGCTTGGTATGTAGTCATATTCTCTATTTATCAGCATAAATAATAATAGCCATTCGGGTCAATCTTCGAGGTTAAGCAACGATTACCGAGGTCAGTTTGTGATTTTTTTTTTTAAATATCTGACCGCAAAAACCGACTAAAAATATTCAAACAAATCACTTTTCAAGCAGTCTGATGCAGTTGGTAACATCAAATCTATTATTAAACTAAGGTACATGCCACCAACTATACTAAACTGCTTAAAAAGTCAGTTGTTCGGAACCTTTTAGTCGTTTTTGTGATTGATTGTTTTGAAAAACGTCTTCTTCTGCTATTTATTTCTTAATCTATATCAGCTACTCAACATCACCCTTAAATATGACCACATACTTCTGGCACACCCTGTATTACCTTGCGTAAGTAATATTCAATTGTTCACTCAATTTGTATATACATACTCGTATTTCATAAAAATCTCAAAATGTTATTTATTTTTAATAAAACTTCAAATCCACGTTCCCCGAAGCGAAAATAAATAAAACATAAATTGGGCATCCCGTGCAGTATTAGTTTACGTATTTACCAATTTCCTTTCATAGTTTTACAGCGAAATTGCATACAGGCATTGAATGTCATTCGTGTTTTCAGAATTTATATTTTTGCTGGCACAAAATAAAAACATAGATTTTAATACGAGCGTAATAAAATACAATAGATAAGTAAGGTACATTGAAATTCCAATATTGTGAGTGCTTTTCTTTGTTATTCGCGCAAGGTCCGAACGGGATTTTCATACATTACTACTTAGCTGATAGATCCACTTGAAAGTTTCAGAAAGTTCTTCGACCATGTTATAATATAAACTTTATTTCGTTGGATATATTTGCATATAATTGAATCATCATATAGTAGAGCTCGTGGCAAAATTATAACAGCTGCACGGACCGATCTTCAAGGTTAAGCAACGCTTGCCGAGGTTGGTCTGTGGATGGGTGACCATCTTAACATACCGAAACTCTTCCGTGCCTCGGAAAGCACGTTAAGCCGTTGGTCCCGGGTGTCATTTGGAGATCTTTGGCAGTCGTTATGGATTGTCAGAAGCCAGAAAATCTGACACCAGTCTTGCCAAGAAGTACCGTGTTACCCAGTTAATGGGTGGTGGAGGTCTGGTAGGCAGCCGCTCCACGTAAAATACTGTTATTCAGCTGAATCCGGTTTGACTGGGAACCGACCCCAATATAGTTGGGAAAAGGCTAGGCAGATGATGGATCATCATATAGTAATTTCGTGGCTGGACACTTAGGCACTTGATATACAAAGCGGACAGGGCGCGCGGCCATGGCGCTGACAGAATAAAATGTATGGCGTCAAAGGAACGAAATATACTTAGCTTCGCGAGCGCGCGGCCAAACTCCATACATTTTCGTTACCGCAAGCAGCCGCGCGCCCGTGCGCTTTATATTATATCAAGTCCTTTATGGGCTTGAGAGACAAAGTGGACAGGGCGCTGACGAGATAAAAATGTATGGCGTCAAAGGAACGAAATATACTTAGCGTCGCGGGCGCGCGAACAAACTTCATACATTTTCGTAGACGCGCGCCGCAGCACACCCGCTGCGTTCCCGGAGCGCTTTATATATCAAGTACCTTAGCTGACAATGCATGTAGCTTTAACACTACGTCAGGTATACGAAGGTCAGCCACTGCCGAACACTTTATGGTAATAGATTTAAGTATAAGTTATCTACGTAGGTATTTAAACGTAAAGAGAAGACTGTGCTAGGTATATTGTGCTAATGAAGGTGTGTGAGATATTTTATAGCTAAAGTTTAGCTTGAGTGGTGTAGTTCAGAAGGTTAATTTTTTATCGTTAGGTATATTTTGTTGTTTGACCACTGGGGGACCACTAATAAATATAATAATGTGGATAAAGTACATGTTCCTACTCCTTCAAAAAATAATAACATCCTTATCTTTTGTTCGCAGATAATGAGGTGCGTTACCAACACACCAAGTAAGTATGAATAATATAGTGTCAGCAACGAGGGTTGATCTCCAACGAAAAATATGATAATTTGTTGATGAGTGGGTCAAAAAGAAAACGGTGAAGTTTAAACGAGGACAAATTTTTGACAGAAGCGCTGCAAACGTGCACAAGGGACCATGGCCATATACTTCTGAAAAATTGACGTTTATAGTGGACATATATTATTATAAATTACATCTGTTTATCAAGGCTTTTTTTTCACCTTCTGATCTTTGAGTGATATTGCCGTGACGTATCTGGCTTCAACATCAAAGTATGCATAACAGACATTCGGAAATTAAAAACTGAAACCAATACAGCGCTGTCCGTGAACGCTTTAGCACGGAGCAGAAAATGATATTGCATAACACGAAATCAAATATTTAGTTTGAAAACCGCATTCGACTGAAAACATTGTCGACTTAGGAATAAACAAACATTGATATATCGCATTTCATATCCCGCGGCTGTTAGCCGACCGTTAGCAAACAAAATTTCCAATTAATAGGAACGACATCTCCCCAAATACGGGCTGTATCATTATTTGCTCGTAGAAGTAATAACAGTTTGAAACTAATATTGAGTGAGCCTGATTTCTGGCTGTCCAGTTCTGGGGCTATTCGAATAACGATATAACATTTCGTCACAGAGTACAAAATTAACCAGAGGGCTTAGTATGAGTTTTTGAACGTACTCGACCGCGTTAACGTAAACGTTCGCTTATGTCAAATTGTATAGAAAAAAACAGGTTGTCCGTGAGTGTCACCAGACGGCGCTTATTCAGTTTCAATACAAATAGACGTCTCGCTAACGCGATTGAGAACGTTAAAAAACTCGCACTAAGGCCACAGAAGGCGCAAACGTGAACGCGACTACATATAACGAAGGGAGCGAAAAAAATAATTTTGATGCGCTACGTGCATAAACGTATCGGGCATTCTTTATAAAATTATAACACTGAATGATAATGTTGTTATTTAAAGTGCCAGTTTGACCAAAAAAAATGAGTCGAGGATGCCAGTTACCGTACATTGGCTCATAAAGCCTACGAATATATCCGTAGATGGCGGGTATAAATACTAAATACGTACGCAGTCGGCATTCAATGGGTAAAACAGTATAGTTGGACATTTATATTTTGGAAGTAGTATGTTTTTATTTTGATATCCGTTTGTAGAATAATTATGAAACAAAAATCTTGCTACAGACAATATAAATATAAAGTTTTATTTTTGCAACATTATCAAAATTATGACGATCGTATGCGCCTTCTGGTTTGTTCCATATTCCAAACAAAAAGCAAATGACTCTGTTAGCTTCGATACAATGAAGGGAGAGGTGTCCGGTCAGCATTAATATTTCGTGGTGTTACCCCGTCGCAGATATGAACTGACGGAGCCACGGTGTCCCTCCATATTTAATGTTATAAGTGCTTTTTCGTGTTGCCAGGTACTTATTAAGCTCCTCGCTAAATTGGGGGGCTATTTTAGAGGTTCACTTTGTAACTGCCTGTTATAATGGTGTGGCAGTTTGTTTAATTGTTATGTTAGTGAGGAATAAATGGTACTGAACGGACCGTGCATTAGGCGCATTTAGTAATACTTATGAACTCTTTTAGACGTTAAATAGTAACAAATATTTAACTGTTAAGCTACATGCACATAACACAGGAAATTTTATTTTATCAGCATCCGTTCAATGACTTGGACATAAAGAACCAAAAATAAAATAAGGATGATATCCTTGTTCGTGTTATTTGATCTCAATACATTTCTCGTTTTGGCGTTATAATAATTCAAGCAAAAAACAGCCGCATACCCCAATTTGTTCAGAGAAATATTTCCGAAGTAAGCGGCGGTCACTGGACGAAAACTTTTGTTGTTGTGGACATGTTTGCCCGGGGCATGTTCAACGGAACCGAAAAAGGGCAAACCGGGGCGTGAAAAAAAACCCAAAAATACTGGCTGACACTTTTGAAAATTGGAAAAATCTTTAAAAGTTCTTTCCCTCTGTTGTGTTTGGTGTGGACATTTTTATAATGACATTAGTTTTATATGATTTTTAACCCTTGCACGGTAGAGGTAACAGCGAGAAGTAGGTTATCTTTCTGGTAACTATGGCAACAATAGCTACTGTGATATTCGCAGCATCCACTTTCCTGAACGTAGGCAAATAGAAGCATTTTAGTTTGATTTCACTAAAATTAAATGGGTCGTCTCTACTCTACTTTTGTTTAAATAGGGGTGTTTCAGAACGGCATGGTCATATTTAGAGGTTAAGTTCGGTATTTGAAATACAGTAAAGAAATATAAGTCTCCTCCTGCAGTGGACGTCTTTTGGCTGATATGATGATGATGAAGGAAATAACTTCAATAGATAAAAAACCGCCAGAAACGAATAAAAGTTTCAAACTAATCACTTTCCAAGCAGTCTGATGCAGTTGGAGGCATCAAATCCGTGATTGAACTAAAATAAATGTCATTGTAGATTAATCAACGTAGCAGAATAAACATCACAACAAATGCGACTCGCAGCGCCATCTATCTCGACAGCTGCGAATTAACTTGAAAAAATCCTAAATCGCGATATCAGAGTTTACCGTGCGATTAGAACATATACAAAGCCCGAATATCAACTGTCGGGCAGTTACCCACCAGACATCAACAACCGTCCCGTCGGTGGATCCTTCCTTTTCAACGGAGTTATGTGGGACTTTACTCTCTGTTCCGCTACCTCCAAATCACTAACTGACTATATACCCTAAAATATGACCACTCACTTTCTGAAACACCCTGTAGAGAAACATCGATTATATAAACAAGAAGATATTCTATCGCTTAGTCTCTGAAGACGCCTTCAATTACAGATTTCCGTAGGCCTAAGAAAGCATTGGTACTCCAGACAACGAAACCTAATGATCGGAGATATGATCTTAATTGTGAAGAATTCAGGACAATCAAACATTTAGTACCTAATTGGTCTTTCTTTGTCCAAACTGTTTGGTAGCTTTTTTATTACATCTAAAGACGACATAAAAACTGTAATTGCGTTTTTGGGCAATCTTTTTAAGGTTATTATAATTATTATTTCAGTTGAAACGACATGAAATCTTTGTGAATCATAACCAATCTACGGATGACAGCTAAGCTTTCTTTGTGCTAAACAGTATCATATTCACAATATCCACTTTATACAACGTGTAACAGAATAAACGCAATACCTCTTAAGAGGTTATTATACTCATCATTATGAACAACTATTACTGTGAGACCAACCACGAAATCGGGAAAAAAAAATCAGCTGTTCAGTACATTTTGTCGAGTTATGCGCACATAAAAGTATGGGGCAGTCGATTTTTTTTTTGGCGAATTCGGGGTTTGTCTCATAGTAAAGTTGTTCTTAATTAAGAGTACAATGACTCCCTAAAAGGAATTACGTTTATTCTGTTACCCGTTGTATAAAAATAAGTTAAATATTAAAAACCTAGCACACTTTTAAACCTGGTTATTAAATTCTTGGACTTGAACTTATCTACATTAAAACTAGGAAATATTTAAACTTCTCGTGTCTAATCTTACACCACAAATATAGTTCACTATATTGAACTTCTCGTTCAAGATGCTGATGATGAAAAATGTTTGCAATATTTTGTCATTAACATGAAAATAACTCCAGATACTAATTTACTAACTTTCCTGAAACGGTCAGTGAAGGAAATTAGAAAACCTTTGATGTAGCGATGTCATTTTCATCTCAGGTTTTTTTAATTTTGTTAAACTTGCAGCTTCATCAGTGAATATTTTTGGTTGAACCCCAATTGGCATACCTTAATAACCCTATTTACATTTGGAGTTTATAAAAAAATCGACTTTTTAAATCTTGAAATGGTATTCGATTTTTTTAGGGACAAATTGAATTAAATTGTGTTACTTAGATCTGAAATTTTTTTGACACATTTAAACAAAAAAAAAATAACCTCATCAAGACTACAATATCAAATTTTATTATCTTAAAACATGTTGTCACATGACGCAACGCACTTATCAGTGGGGAGGTTGTATATGAATTCTAATTTTAATGAAATAAGGCCATCTTTTTATAAGTAAGAATGATGAAATTGTAATTCTGCGGTCTCCATTCCAATTACCAATTCAATCACAACACAAGATCTAATCAAATTGTAAAGAGACTTAAAAATTAAAATATTTACCCACGAACGAGCAACTTGCGAGAATTTGATGAATAAAAGGAAGTCCTGCCAGTCATAATTGAACTGAAATGCAAAAAATATAGACAAAAATGAAATAATGTTCGGAACAGCGCAT
Organism: Melanchra persicariae; assembly: GCA_947386135.1. Lineage (NCBI taxonomy): Eukaryota > Metazoa > Arthropoda > Insecta > Lepidoptera > Noctuidae > Melanchra > Melanchra persicariae. Next base: position 8,343,124 of record OX376659.1, read on the forward strand.
TGGACCGCCATCCACAAAGGTTTAATACGTATTCGCGTGCATTTCTCTTATGATGCTCCATTTACAATGAACAATGTAAAGTAACTCACAAGACTTGGTCTTCAACCATGAACGAGTATTGAAATGCATTTATACTCGTTCATGGTTGAAGACCAAGTCTTGTGATTTTCTGTTGTTAGTTTTTTTGTGGTTTTATCATTGGTTTGTGTTTATTTCCTTGCGGTGGTGTGGCTAACGCCCGCCTGGTTCGCGACCACCCTTCCACCGGAGTCCGGCGTCAAGCAGCCTGCTGTGTTTCGTCGACGTGTGGGAGTGCCTTAAGGCATCTTCTGGGCACGCTCGCTCCATCATATACCTCATCCATCGCTTTCTATCAGGCGTGATCGAGGACAAGAGCTAGCCCATTACGCAATAAAAAATGACTAAATCATCATCATCATTTATTATAAATGCGAAAGTTTGTGAGGATGTATGGATGGATGTTTCTCTTTCACTCAAAAACTACGAAACGGATTTAGATGAAACTGTACAATAATATAGTTTATACATCAGAATAACATAGGCTACAATTTATAAAGATTTTGTGAAATTTGGCCATAATATTACGATAAGCATCAAGTAAGTCGGAAAAATTCCTGCCCTCTTTTAGAGCTTCCTTGACGAGCGTGCGCTACTTAAACCGTTTTACTATGGGACCATCACTGAAATCGTGACAAAAAAACCCATACATTTATGTGCGCATAACTCGACAAAATGTACTGAACTGATGATTTTTTTTCATGATTTCGGGGTTGGCCCATAGTAAAAGTTTTTTATAATGATCAATACAATGACCACTTAAGAGGTATTGCGTTTATTCTGTTACACGTTGCATTCTTGTCAACTTAAAGCAAATCAGATTATCGTGGTGTATAAGTAGAACAAAAATAAAATTATAATTCTATTTGGCCGTTTATGCGTAATGAAGCCGCAAACATAAAAAAATTTACATATTCAAATTATTGTGAATCTAAGTGTTATGAAATATTCATTCAACAGAGTAACGTGTTACGTTTCTGGTTTACATTGAATAGCATATGTGCCATCATGTGTCTCGTATAATATTATACAGCTTAGTTTATGAGGTGAATGAGTTTTCTTATTACCCACTAAAATGAGTACATGAGTACAATAACCCCGAGGCATTGCGTTTCTGTTACACGTTGTATGTATAGGCCCCCTAACTTACAAATAAAAGGGTGGACCCTAGTTTGTTTAAATTTAATTAAATGCTATCCAAATGGTGAGAGCATCATTTGAGAACGACTTGCCTATATAAAATTGGTAAAAGAAAAATGGCCAAAATTTCCAGAAAATTTGGGAAAAACTGAAAGTGATTTTGTCTGATGTTATTTTTATACTACTTATTTAGATAATATTTTATGTTCAATTAATTAAATTTTATGTGAATTTTCTGTTAATTTTTATATTTAATTTTATTTTGTTATCAATGATTTGTTTAATTTATGTCGTAAAATTTTAATAAATTAATTGACATTGTAGGCATGGAATTTATGGCAAGAAATAAAAGACTTTTTTTATTCTTTTATTTATTTAGATAACTCAACTTCTATCAGGTCAGCTAGTTCTGAATAAAATAATAAACCAATCAATTAGAGAGGATAAAGTGTGACTCATTAGAGATAACTTGACGAAGGCGTTTGAGTAAATAGCGATATTCTCTGAGGGCCTGTTAGCACGGAATCTCACGCGATACGTTGTAGGCGGTCAGTAGAGTGATGCTATTTATAAAACTGGGTGAAGTTAGTTTGTTTCATTATTTATAGGTATCGTTGAAAAGTTTACACAACAACATTCCTCCTGTCATATACGTCCTCGATATAAACAGAGAACTTTGAAGGAAGTCCTATGTGCATAACCTTGAAATAAATAATAATAAAAACAGCCAACTTGTAGGGAAATACGAAATTTATTGGTTTTCCCGTGGCTTTGCGCGCGTGGTTGTAAGATATTTTCCCACGTCTATGTACTACTGCGTTTGAAAGTAACTTAAATCCTGATCTTATGCTTTATGTTTTACAAACACATTAATAATATCATAATATCATCTAATGACTCCTCTAGGCGGAGTGGAAGGGAGTGTCCGACTCTTATCGACTAAAACTCATCCATGTTCCTTCAACAAATGCCCTTTGCGTTCCAGGCCGCGGTGACTCTTTCGAACAATTTCCGCAACCTTTAACAAACACACCTTTTACAAAATGTATTGATTTTCACACTAGTAAAATAAGATAGGACTATTTTTATTTGACCTGAGAGAAAAAGATCGGTTTGCAGGTTCCAATTGATTTTTTTAACGAATGCCGTATTTTTTTTTTTTTTATAATTTGTGATCTTATTAAGCCATCATAAACTGCACATAACAACTTAATCAGCAGTAGTTTCCGGTTGTGCCCTTGAGATCAGCAGCGGTTTTAATTTCAACTGTGCTCTTTGCAAAATAAAGTACGACAATTTACGCGAACGAAGTCGCGGACCAAATTCTAGTTAATGATAAAATACTCGTAAAACTGTGTACGCAGAAAATAATTACGTTAAGCCGAAGTTTTTGCTGCGATTTTCCGAGAAAAATATTGCACTTAACAATTTAATTGCTATCATCTCTCTTATTGCTTGAACAAAAAGTTTGAATTTACTGGAATTTTGTGAATAGTAATACTCTGGTATTAATGATTTTACCCGAACTACGACAGCTTATTTCGTTAGTAATGTTTTGAAAGCAGGTATTGTCTACATTTTCTTGTTTATTTTATCTTTGTTTATTTTACGGACTGACGCGGGAATCTAGATGCAGAGGAGTGCTTAATTATTTTAGGAACGTTTTGATTTTCTAAACGAAAATATCAATGTTTCGTGTGCAGTTCAACAGTGCGATTCTGTAAACATGTCGAAGTAAACACCCGGGCGGGGCGCACGATGGGTGAGTTGTCAAACCATACAAATAAGATGGAATTACAGCTCTATTGTCGTTCACTCCGCCTTGGTGAACACCGTGAGATGTCGACAGAATCGACCGGCAGTAATAGCATTGATGTAATCTAGTCTTTTAGCAAGCTGGCTCAGCAAGTGTACAAGAACGATTAGGTACGTATGTTACTACTATATAAAAATGCGAAAGTTTGGATGGATAGATGTTACTCAATCACACCAGAACGGCTGAACGAATCTGGATGAAATTCGGCACAGAGATAGATTATAGCCATTATACTCGTTTATGGGAGTATGTTCCTTTGGGATAATTTCTGACCTTCATGCGGGCGAAGCCGTTGGCAAAACTTATTTCTGAACAAACCAGAGAAAAAATAAATTTGGCTCATAAGTAGTCATGTCATGTCGGTTAAGTGGTCAAATAAAATATTCTCTATGACAAAAAATTAGGTGCTCATAGTCAAAATGGGTAGTTTGGCCAGTCTTTAGTACGTCCATTCAACAAAATGGATAGCCGTAAATAATTCCATGTAGGTAGTCCCAGACCGCAGCTTTTTGTTCAATGGAGATAAAATACCATGAATGTTTCTGTGGGTTCAACCGACACACTACTTTAAGCTCAATAATATTAAATTTAATTTTATGAAGATGTGTTTGTATGTAATGATTCATGATTTTTATTTTGCTAATAAGTTAAAAATATCATTAGTCCACGACAATATTTCTTTGCCAAAATAACCTAGATGAGGCCGATGTTTCCTAGCTGACTACCCTGAGAAGAAATATCGAAACAAACAGAGAGTTCTCTCTTTTAATGTCCATACAATTGATGTAATGATGAAAATATTTGAGAACAATGCTGGTTTATTTTAAATGCTTGTAGTTTGAAAAATGTAATATTTGTTGAACATTTATAAATAGGTACTACCGATATGTCATTGGAACTTTTCGGGAACTTTTTAGATGTATGCTCGACTAAGAATATCATTACAAAGACTGTTAAAAATCAGTTATTATTGCAGTATTTTAAATTATTCAATGAAAAAAACAGACAATATAGAATATGAAAGTCCATGCTGAATGCTGAATTTTATTGTAGCCTTACGGAAAGCATATTTATCTAGAAAATCTTATTTAATGGAACTCTAACTTAGACTTCACCTCCACACACTGTACCTACACGTATACAAAAAATCATCACAAATTCAATAGGTACAAATTACATCATCCCATTACGAACATGGAACATAACATTGAACAGCGATTTCAATAACACACCAGTGAATTTATAGCAGCCCTATCAGAGATCAGGTCATGCCCTTCGGGAAGTTTCAAGTAGATCGCTATTCAATTTCCTTTGCGTTGGGTGACGACAGCAAACCGGGTTAGGGCTGCCCAAACAATTGTATTTGAGGGAGGTGCCTACATTACGTAAAATATCGCACTGAAATCAGATCATACGCACACATATGTATTATGGTATACCCAAAAGGTAGACTAAAGTAATTGTGAAGAGCTGCTATTGCCTGGTTTTTCATCGGTCGGAGTTTTGTATCGGTAGTGCCCGGTTTTATTGGGTTGTTTATCCGTCCGTTAACGCTATTTGTCATAACGTCATTGGTTGATTAGTAACGGACAGATAAACGAAGTACCTCAGAAACCGGGTATAGGAGGGAAAAGTTCATATATGCCTTTGATACCTACGCATATAGTTCCCCAATTCGCTTCCAAAGGCCCAAATATGCAACATCTAGTTAGAATTAAACTCAATGTAACACGATAACTTTTCTCTAAAATCTTGAAAGTAAGGTGTTAGTAAAGATTGATTGACAAAAAACGGTACTGCCTAAAAGCTTGGTTGGTCAAGAACTCCTTGGTGGAAACTTCCACCAAGGGTTATTGTATGCTTAGAGGGGCAGGCATCCCATGTAAAATACTAGGAATGAGCTGCATCTGCTTTGATTGAAAACCAACCCTAAGTAAGTTGGGAACAGGCAAGGTAGATTGATTAATTACTTTTTCTTTAATCATCATCTGCCTAGCCGTTTCCCAGCTATATTGGGGTCGGCTCTCAGTCAAAACGGATTCAGATAAATACTAGTGTTTTAGTGGAGCGGCTGCCTACCAGACCTCCACAACCCATTAACTAGGTAACACGGCATTTCTTGGCAAGACTGGAGTCAGATTTTCTGGCTTCTGATAATTCGTAACGACTGCCATAAATCTACAAATGACAGCCGGGACCCCGGAAAGCGTTGCTTAACCTTGTACATCAACCCGTGCTGTTATAATTTAGCCACGAGCTCCAGCTTTCAGCTTGGAGCTGAATATCACAATTAGGTATATCATTATCACTTTTTCCGTAACATTCAACCTATGAGATGGCCTTATTTATTATTCCGAAGTTTACTAAAGCTTGGTAAAAATAAAAAGTCGGACTGATTAGACAACCATGCATTTTAGGAAGGGTTACCAAGCCTTTTTCACATAACATAATTTAATCGTTATGTTCAAGCTCCAAGCTAAACCATGCTTGTGTCTGCTTCCAAAAACTTACAGCTGAGTATCATTATTATGGTCATGATATTTGTGAGTACCATGTACTTATTAAGAAAATGGAAATGTTTACCTCTTCTGGGAATACTTTGATCCTATAAGTAGTATACTCTAGGTGCATCGACCTCACATATATTAAAATTAATTTTTGTACTCAAAATATTGTAAAACATTGATTTGAAAAGAGTAACTATGGAGTTTCTTGTCCGTTCTTCTCCATAAGAATCTACCCTTGCGAACGGACAGTAGAGTCACTTTATATTATTTTAAATGTAAATGATGACGTTCAAAAGTGCCGTTTAATGGCCTAATTGAAATAAACGTTTTGACATTGACTTTGACTTTGCCATTTTGGAAAATGTCATTTCGTGTACCATTACCATTTTGAATCTTTCAATTATGATCTATCCAGCATGAATGTAGTAAGAGGTCTTTAGAAATCTCGATTGTTATATTAGAGAAGCATTTATTCAGTGCTCTAACCAATAACAGAAGATTTTTATATTCGTGAAACAATCGAGTTATTTTTGTTGGTAATACATTTATTATACCTAAAGCGAGTCAATATTTATTCTGAAATCATTTTTAGTTTGTCACAATGCCGCAAGCTAAAAGCATAGACTGTTAGAAGCGATAAACTCACGGTCTATAAACTCTAATTGCGGGTCTGTTGCCAGCAGTAGGCCACCATATATTGCACAAAATGACAGGTTGCAGCTAAAATTCAGAGCTCATACGGCTCTCACAGATAAACGCGCATCACAGCACATTTTTTATTCACATCGCTTACTATGTAAGCTTTCCTTTCAAAACGACGCATCAGTAGTTTCAAAGAGTCGTAATTACATTACATCATGAGCTCTCTAAAGATATTGTAATAAAACATAGTATCCCTTGCACTCAGCAAAAAAGGCGCGTCATAGCTCAACCTCTCATTTACTTGATGTATATTGAACCCGAAGGCCCTTTGTATTCAAAAGACCGCTGCCCGTTTATTTTGGGAAGGAAAAAATAAGGAAGTATTGAGAAAACTCGAATTTCATCTGAGTTACGACCGAGTTTTGGGTTGACTTCGTACTTTACATTGAGAGGATGGATTGCATTGTAAATGGAGATGTTTTAATAAAATGAAGTGTATTATCATGGCAGGAAGTGTACTATAGATGGAACGGTACTATTCAGGGTGTTACAGAAATTCAGACAAAATCAGAAAAGTGGTCACTGTAGGTACTCATCAGTATGAACAACTTTTACAAGGGACCTACTTCTAACTATTACCTACTGAAATTGCGAAAAATACTTAATCAGCGGCATCCTGTTCGGGACGTTATGAAATCCTAAACTTGCTCTAGCACGTTTTAGATTGTACTTGCACATTGGCAATGATTATCTTGACATATTTAAAACTAGGACACTTACCCACACTTTAAAACACTGCAGCAATCCATTAATAAATTCAAAAACATTATCTAATTAAAACCGCGCATGAAAAGTTACAGAAACTGCAATGTTCAACCAGCATTCATTGCGATAAATTGCCAACTATTCTAAGTAACAGATAAATATTAAAGTTCTAAATTTATTTGTTCTCCTAAGACGCTGGCATTACTTACATTGTCGCACTGCTGAGCTAAGATTTCCCCCCATAGCCTTCCATTTTGCCCGGTGTGTTGCCTTCTCCGACTAATCCACCATGAACGACTCGAAGCTGTCGGGCCAGCATTGCCTATGCCTTCCTCGGTGCATATTCATGTTACTGGGATGCATGAAGGAGCCGCCTCTTATATCGCAATTTGTTCCATGAGGCACTCAAGTGAACCGAGTGCTCGGCGCATCCTGGACAGTCTCACCTATCAGCTTATACGACTGGCTAATCTTTTCCTTGCGATGGTAGTGCTAATGCCCGTCTTCGCGACCACCCTCCCACCGGAGTACGGCGTCAAGCCTCCTGCCTTGGGGAGTACGAGTGCCTTAGGCATCTTCTGGGCACGCTCTCTCCATCAAAGGACTCTTTCCATCGGGCGTGATCGAAGTCAAGAGTCAGCCCATTCCTCAATAAAAAAAAATATGTAGACTGCATCAGGACCGACAGGCCAGAGATGTTACGCACTGGGAGCCAGAGAACGGGCATTAACTTAGATATAATAGCTCATATATTTTCCGTGCAAGAAAGGTATGCTGTAATAAAAGACTTAAAATGTACTCAAAACGTTTACTACAGAGACTAAATTAAATATTAATTACACTTTTGTTCTCTAAGTATAACCTTTGTTCTCACACTCAAAGGTACAATAAGAGATGATAAACACAAAACCTTTGAACGAACGTTTTCTTCGCTTTTTGAATAGTTCAAGTAGAAAGTAGTCTTACTGTACTTTTTGTCTGAAAGTTCTCTAACTTTGTGACGGTGTTGCCAGTAAAAATATTTTGCATATTTTTAATTGCGAATGTGTTATATGACTGCTTGGAATGTTCCTCGTATTTTAAAAAGGTGACTCTCTTATGCTTGGGAGTACGTCTATCGTAAGTCTCCTTTGTTTTATTTATTAAAACATCCTTTATAAACGTTAAGTGTACCTAAATAAAAGGGCGCTATATAAAACATACGTAAGTGACCATTGTATAACATCATTCTTCAAAAAATAGGAACTTATGCTGATCAAGTTGGTTTAAACCATTCTTTAACATAATCAACAACAACAACATGGGGCTGGTAACAAGACTCAGCCAAACGAAAGAGGTTTAAAATTTTCCCGAAATCAGCACATACATGTAGATATAGTAGGTCTACCTTTTGTGGTCTCTATAATATTATGTTCACCACAATATTTCAAACCAACCTACAGGTCTGTTATTCAATCAAAATAACAATATCAGACACATACGAACATATTATACACATCAAACCACAAATATTTTAAGCTATCGAACCGAATACCCGAAACGCTAATACTGCTAAGAGGATTACATTCCCAAGAAAATTATATTGTTGACGGGAATATGACGTGTATAATAATAAAAATAAATAAATAAATAAATTCATTTTATTCAGGTAAATTACACCCATTTCATCAAATTCAGCCAAATAATTAAAATAACATCAAATTAAATAAAATTACAGACAGACAAGTACATTAAATAAAAATAAATAAAGTCAAAAATATTGAATTAAATAATTGAAATTAAAATCAATGCATTAAAATTAAATAAATCAGTCACATTCAAAATAAATAAATTACATTATAACAAAATAAATAAAATAAAATACCTAGTAATAAATATATCAGCACTACCTCTCCTGTACATGTCTGTTACAACAATGCTATAAGCCTTCAAATGTATCAGGAGGCCTACCACAACCTCTTAAAACAATATTATTTTAATATTACTTTGTAATTTCTGTTGTTGCATTTTCAACGCTCGGATCAGCGCCGAGAGTTGAAAATGCAACAACAGAAATTACAAAGTAATGTTAAAATAATATTGTTTTAAGAGGTTGTGGTAGGCCCCCTGGAGTGAACTTTAAAATGGACGGCGTTCCATAACGCCATTACACAAACGTCCATTTCAAAGTTCACTATCTGTTTTTTTTTATTTAAAATTGCAAAACACAGCGACAGTTATATGAAATGAGAAAATCAACTACAAAGCTTTGAAGCTGTGTTGAATTTTTAACTGACGTTACACTGTGTCACTTACATATATTTAAGGAATGAGTATTTTTTTTACAAAAACTATGTTTTGGACACGACTTGCATCAAAAACTCTGTTATTTTTTATTTTGTCGTTTGATTCGTTGTTCCATACCGCCGTCCAAATGGCAAAGCGATATCTTTAAACGTAAAATCTCCTTTTCGCGAGCTTTGAACGGTACTTTCAATAGATACTAGGATAAGTGGGGGATCAAGTCAATAGTATCGAAGATCTTTTGATTTTTGATGCGGTAAATGTTGTCTTTTTCTTTTACCAACTGTAGGTTACAGAAAAATATTTATGTTAGTATTTTTTTTTAACTTGATAACCTTGGCCAGGGATGTTTCCTGAGCAAAAATAAAAATATTTAGTCCGTCAGTTAGATTATTGAAAAACGTTGGAAAGGTTTTTTTTTGTTTGATCAAATCAATAAAAATTGACGAAGACAAAATGCACCAAAAATCAGGAGAGGGGCTTGTGACGTAACTTTTCGGTAAGAAGTGTATCGGTCTATGACGTCACACGAGTTTTCAACGCACTGTATCGTTTTCATGTTTTGTTTACGTGAAAAAAGAAAAAATACGTATCTAATATTTTTTAGAAATCTATCTGATGGACTAATTAGATTTTTTTCTCTACCCCTATTCTTGTACTTAGAAAACGTTTAAATTCAAGTCGCAATATCAAGCGACATTGTCAAAATTTAGGGAAATTATAATTGTTTTTGTCGGATTGACGATTAACGATGTTGTCCTTTTGAATGCTCTTTAAAAATACGGGAATTGTCACTCAGATGTGATCCATGAGCAAGAGGAAAATGGAAACGAAGTTGATAGGTTGTACAGATGTATACAAGAGGTATTGCGTTTATTCAGTTACACCTTTTATAAGAAAAGACATAGATAAACATTGCACCGACCCTAACTGTATTGGAAAGAGGATCCATTAGACGCTAATAAAGTCTAGTACAGGCATCTAATATTGTTCTAACTATATTATTCTAAGATTTATTATTCTATTGTACCAATTTCAATTTTGAATAAAGATTTATTATTATACAGGCTTTAGATCTAATTGATCCACTTCAAAATACTGTCGAGCCATCTAATACACAGGGGAAAGCAAAACTCTAAAATTAAAGGAAAATATGAAATTCGAGGAATAGTGAGGTAAATGTTGGCTGCTGCAGCAGACGGCTCATTAAATACCCTTCAGACGGATTACCTGGAAATTGAAATAGCCGAGTTTACTAGAATAATATCTGAAGTAGTCAAATTACGGACTTTTCGAGGTAATTGGATGACTTTACTACTTATAACGGTCGTATTAGCGTCCTACGTATGTATGTACCGTACTCTCAGACATTATTATAACACAATACTTATATGTTTTTTTTTTATTGAGGAATGGGCTTGCTCTTGACCTCTATCACGCCTAATGGAAAGCGATAGAAGAGGTCTATGATGGAGCGAGCGTGCCCAGAAGATGCCTGTTCACTCTTGCTGTAAAGGCAGACGGATTATTATGTGGAAGGGAACACAGACGCTGGCAGAGAGTTCCACACTTTGGCTGTGCGCATAATAAATGTGGAGGAAAAGCGCTGAGTACGTCTAGTCGGGAAATCGACCAAGTGCGGATGGTACCCAGCAGTACATATGGTATTTAAATAATAACAGCCGCACAAATCGATCTTTGAGGTTAAGCAACGCTTGCCGAAGTCGATCCGTGGATGGGTGACCATCAATTACATAACGAGATTACTCCGTGCCGCAGAACTCAGGTTCAGCCATCTGTCCTAGCTATGATTTGAAGATCTTTGACACTTCTTACGTATAGGCAGAAGCTAGAAAATCTGAGTCCAATAATGCCCAGGGGTATCATGTTACCCAGTTGCTGGGTTGTGGAGGTTAGATAGGCAGTAGCTCCATAAAATACTGGTATTCAGCTTCATCTGGTCAACCCTACGGTAGTCGCATATGTTCCTGCGATCCCCGGCGTAGGTGGAAGATGGAACACCGGGGTGGTTTTAGTCAGTAAGAGTCTGACAGACCCCTCCGCCCGCCCCAGGGCGGAGGACATCCATGAGGATTTCCCCCCGTAAAAAAAAAAAAAGAAGTCAACCCTAATACAGTTAGAAAAAGGCTAGGCAGATTGTGTGTTTATGTGAAGGCTACGTTGATAGCGGCAACATTGGCATTAATGGTGCACTTGACAGGGCACTTAGACCACTCCAATGAGTGGGTCATGTTTTCGACTGTCATGTAATTTTAATTACCAAGTTGTCCCTAGCAAAAATTGAGGTGGGGACAATATTTTCTCTTCTACGTCGTTCTTGATGGAAGCCGCGTCGAAGACTACGCAGAGTTGTTATTGTTGTTTTTTTAGTACTAGGTTCAGTCATTATGAGCTTTTTTCTGGCACAGTTGTCATGTACCTAAAATTAAAAGTAAACATAAAACAAGGCGTGAATATTCAAATGAGAACGTGATAGTGGGTGTAGCGAAATGTCAACGATTTAATTAAATTCATTTGCATATAAAATACTTAATTGTCTCACTCATGGCTCGTGTCACTTTTTTGACTTTATTATTCAAGTTTTCTAGAAGCTAAGTGCGATGAAATAGCTCAATAATTTTGGTTAACAAAGATGAATTAAAGCCATTATGACTTGTTCTCTAGTTTTAAACACTTAATTTCGTTTGAAGGCCGTGCTTAAAGCTTTATTAGAAAACAGTATTACGAAACCAAATCGAAATACTAATAGTACTAAACTTTTATAAAATATGTAAGTAAGAAAATAATTTACTGCAGCAGGCTTTGAATACTCTTGTAAATCAAACAAATAGGTAACTCGAATTCTTTGAAGAAACAGACGTTAGAGTGAAAAATATCGAAAATAATGCTCATAACATATAAGCAGAGAACCAACTCAAGCGCACATTAGAACGTTATTCCAATAAGCCACTGCTACCTACTTAACACTATTGCAAAGCTTTTATGATCAGCGTATATTAAAGTCTGTAGGCAACTTTCTTATTTCGACAAGCAATGATCGCGCATTAAGCCTGGATTTACTGTCAGACGAAACCTTCATTTTATCGAAGTTCGATAGCAAGATTATCTGCTCTCGCGTTTCTCTTGAGAAAGAACTAGCGCCTAGGGTCATTAGTATATACCCATCTAACAAAATGGCCACTTTTTTGGTCCACTTCTTCGTAATTGAAGTGCAAAAACGAATAAAGCCTTGTTAGGTTAGGTTAGTATTTTTATTTCTGATGCTTTTAGAGGTATTTCCAGTTTCGGATAATGGATCGACATAACTTTTATTTCGACTTAACATTTGCAAATCAATAAATCTTTTATGTTGGGAGGTATAACGTACTTCTGCAATAGCAGGAATTTGCTGTAAATGAGTTGGAATGGAAATGAATATAGGGATCTCTAAAACCTTTTCTTTTTAAGGATGGGAAATCATCAAATGACATGAATGATGAATGAATGAGTGCCAGACTCTTGCTGACTAAAACCCATCCATGCTCCTCCTAGTGCCTTTTGCGTTCCAGGGCCGCGGTAACTCTTACGAACAAAATCCGCAACCCTGGCAGGCTCTGGCCCTAACGGGCATCTTCCATGCTGATTTCTCCTTTTGGCGCGCGTAGAACACAGCGCGCCGTCAACCCGGGCCTGTTTGGATCAGACGCGAGCTACCCATTGCTCGCCGTCCGCAGGCATCAATCACTGCGCCATGCTCAGGAGAATCAGAGGCAAAATGGGGCCGTTATTAGCACTCCATTTCAGCCCCCTCCGGAGCCCCTTGTGGGGGTTCTACTGCGGATCTCTGAAAGCTTAAGGTGGCCATTTTTGATTAGTTGTGTCCAGTTTTAATAGCCTGTATATAATTGGACGCAAATAAGCAAAAACGTGTACCCACAATAAAGTTACAAACTCGGCATCGTGATCCAATCTTAGAACGTTTTTCAATGTAATTTTAAACATGGTTCTATGAAAAAATTATTTCTTTTTAAGTCAAAGTCAAAACGTTTATTTCAATTAGGCCATTCAACGGCACTTTTGAACGTCATCATTTACATTTAAAATAACATAAAGTGACTCTACTGTCCGTTCGCAAGCGTTTCGTCGGTCATGTTATTTTTTTTTTTTAAACAGGGAAAAAACAAATATAAGTACAAATTAAGTACTGTAAGAGGCATAATTTCATAGAACACTAAAGCTTTAAATAAATATTAGACCTTAATAAACAGCCAGTACCTAGTAATCTATTAGGTATTAATATCTACCAAAACCCTGAATATGAAACCAGCTTCCATATCACCACGATTTTACCTCACAAACAGCATTTGAACCGTATCTCCATACAAATATACTGATTGCTCATTGTCTTGTATAGACGTTCGCTGTAGCGCTGGGTACAGATAACAAAACTTACCGTGCCCTGTTCCGGCGGCGGTAGAGTACCACAAGTGTACCATACGAGAATACTAAATAGGTATACATGAGCAGTATCCGTGGAGGTTAAAATGCATCGCTAATGCAAAGGGCAAAATACGATTTTCTTTGGAAATTTATCGTTTTGTAATAAGAGTTACGAATGTACGACACTTTATAACTCTGAAACAAACCTTATTAATAGAAATAATCCTTGACGAATTTATTTTGTATTCTATGTATTTTCCAAAATAGTGCTATTCAAAAATATTTGAAAAAAAACCCCAATTTAGTATCTAGTTACCGAGGCCAGAATCGTTGTAAGTGAGCTTTAGAACATCTCATTTGAAGGAACGCACTTAATAGCCAGGGTATTCCTATTATACCTGAAACAGTTTTACAGTAATGAATCTGTATTTTTTCTCTATAGGCATAAAGCTTTGTTTTGAACGCTTTTAAAACAGAGGATTTGACGTATAGTAACTTAACGTTAAATTTTACTAAAACTATAATACTCGTTTCGCACATAATATTCGATACAAAACTGCACAAATGGTGTATGTCGCGTAAAATTAAACTAAAATAGTGTGGGGTTGCAGTTTTTTCGTCACAACATTTTTTTTTTCTTTTTTGGCAACTGAGCCGGTGTCAAAACATTCGTGCCAGGCCCTCAGTTTAATGTTCCACAAACACAGAAAAATGAAGTTGTCGAAACCATACGCTACAACTTTTGACATTTCACAAAGTTTTTGCATTAAAGAAGCCTTTGCTTACGCTAAATGCCAAGAGGTACTAAAAAAAGTTTGTGTTTAGAATTCTAAACAATGCTTTGGTATTGTTTACGGTATAATGAACAATGGGAGAAGCTGTAGAGTTTCCGAAAATTACCAAGTTATGTTGGTATTTATGTACTTGTAGTTAAGTTACCTTTTACATTAGTGTTGACACCACTCTCAGCCTCTTACAATAAATGCCTGTTCCTCTGAGTCTTACATTAGTATGATGGTTCTGTTGGAGTGGACCAGCCACGGCAGCACTACGCCCACTACTTGACCCCTGTTAGATTGGATTTAGAGTGGGCAGTACGAAGGTATAAGGCTTCCAAACATGGCTATACTATTGATGGGACCCTTGGGATGCTGGATGTTAACCTGTGTACAAAACGTTTGGCACACAATTTGGTTATGCGTAAAGTAAAAAAAACAAATGTGAGTCGGTAGTTTCATTTTTTTTTGACACCGACTAAAAATTCCAGCCAGTCCATAATTATTATTATCTATTAAGCTGAGTACGAGCATTTTTTGGGATAACAATCATGAGGTGTTAGAGCAGCTTTCTATCAGTGAAATAATTATCTTAATTGGATCAATATTCCCGGAGACTCGACAAACATACAATTTGACTTTTTAACAGATTTGTTACAGATTATACCTCTTATTATATTTTTTTTATCAGTGTATGGTAAATCCAAAGATTTGCAAATATAACCTCTGATTTACCAAGACTTCCAAGTCAAACTGCAGTGCGATTTTGTGTCATGTCGAATTGATAAAAAACTTTAAACAAAAAAAATGTTTTTACAAATAAAACAACCGATTTCGAAATAAAAAAACCACTACAAAGTTTTTGATAAATTTAATTTCGAAAGGCGGTGTTTTTGGTTCTTTATTTGTTTTTTGACAACGTCTTCCTGATGTTATGTTATGAACTGGTGTAAACAATAAACAGACATCCAATTTCAGCAATCCCAGCTACGAGCTAAGAGCTACGTTACCTATATCCGAAGTTCTTCATCAGATCTTCACCAAATTGTAATGGGACCAGTCCGAGAAGATATTCTTCCAAACAAAAAAAGAATCATTAAAATCGATTGACAAATAGCGAAAATATCGCTGAACAAACATACAAAAAAATAATTTAAAAAAAATCAGTCGAATTGAGAACCTCCTCCTTTTTTTGAAGTCGGTAAAAAAAATATGGCGAAGTGAACGACAAGTCATACAAACAAGATGGAATGACAGCTCACTTGTCGTTCACTCCACCTAAGTGTACACGGTGAGATGTCGCCAGAATAGATCGGCTGTTCTGTGACAGTCGCTAATTTCGAATTCACAAATTTTTATTAACAGTGAGATTTACCAACTGATTGCTAGTACTCTCACTTGGTAAATCTTAATTTTTTGTTGTATCGTAGTAGGCCTTAACTAGCATTTACATTGCAAGGCACAAATCCAAATTAACACCGAAGCTAATTTCAGAACGTTACTGTACTTTGCCATCAATGTTGACATGCACAGGGATGATCACGTCAACACATATACACCTACCTATCTACCTACTTGCTATAACCTTCAAATATGTACGCCCCGCAATGGTTCGGTGTTCATGCCGTAAATGTGTTACGGGACCTACATAACGCTTTCACACTTCCTTTCCCAGATTATTATGATGTAAAATATGATTTTACATGGTATCGAAATAGATGTCTTTTTCACATTCAATGAATGCATGATTGATTGATTTTTCTACACAAATCTGAATTAAAAGGGCGACCTGTTAAATTGAGTAAGATATATCAAATAGGATGTTGATTTAAAATGTAAAATCACAAGCAACGAAAAAAATGAATGATTTTTCCACATATTTTTTCCAGCTATTTGGATTTAAAAACCAAACTACAAAACCGATTTTGATAAAATTTCAATGGGACCATTTGGGAACAAAAACATAGTTTTTCAAATCAGTTTGGCAAGCAACGAAAAAATATAAAAAAAAAAAATACAAACCCGAATTGAGAACCTCCTCATTTTTTAGAAGTCGTTTAAAAACGGGGACAGATTTTTTTTCCCAAAAATTGGGATAATAGAAGGAAGGAGAAGAAGATTGAGAAGCAGATTTTATTCACATCCCGGTCAGTAAACAATGTTACTTACATTTTCCATTTCAAAAAAACGTTTCAGCCACCTCTTCTAGAAATAAAACAAACATTTTCTCGTGTTCAGTACCAGGGAGGTAGATACTCAGTGCAGCCAACAAATCCTCTTCATCCATTACCATAGTAGGTACATCCCAGGCTGCCGACGTAAAGCCAATAATTCTTTATTCTATTTACTCCACATATACCTGCACTGAAGCCTGTAAAGCTCCTATAAATCATATTTGCGAAGCAACGTCGGATGATCACTCACTTAATTTTGATTTACTCAATTTCCCCTTGTCAATTGTGCCTGTATGGTTTTGTGAACATCGGTTACTTGTCGATGTTTTTTATGTTTTATGGATTTTTGGGTCATAAAAGTAGTCGGTTTTCCGACAAAGAAATAACCTTGGCTAAAAAGGACTAAAGAAGACAAATCCGGAATGATTTGAGTCACTCAATATGTGTCGCCGCAATGTTGTGCTGGTTTCTTTCAGTCAAATTACACCGATAATAAGGCATTAACTCCTAACTCCGCTTTTTTTCCGTTAACGTGTAGGCAGAGAAGTATCAATAACTAGCTGTCTCCCGCGGCTTCGCTCCCGTCAACTGGCTACCTACCTACCTACCCTACACCTACCCTACACCTACTCTACACATACATGCATGCAAATAATTCTATTTTATTGAGGTACCTATTTCTTTCTTGTTCGGTTAATATACATGTTATAAAAATAATTTATAGCCTTTAAAAAAATTTTAGAATTGGATCATTAGTTCCAGAGATTACCCCCTACATACAAACTTACAAATTTTACCTCTTTATAATATTAGTATAGATAACTCGATGGGAAAAAATATTAACTGGCATTTTTGTTTGAAGCATTTGTAGAAGAGATTAAGTTTTTAAAGTACCTAGGTCAGTAAATTAAACATTTCTAATCCGTGGAACTACCCTATTTTCTTAAAGTAGGTATGTTATTTTTATTTTGTACTTCAAGCTAAAAAAATTCTACTTCTTTATCATAAAATTACTTAATTAAATGTCTTAATTCGCTAACCAACTCTTTATTATTTCGAAGGTTACACGCGTCTGGGCCCTGTTACTACAGTAAAATATTTAAAACAACGGAAAAATAGTAAAAGGTTAATCCAAAATAAATAGCTCTATTGTTTTATCGTGGGCGAAGGGTTTTCAACTTTAATCTCGATCATAAATATAGAGGTCACTAAAAAGTTGTGGTCCCCTAAACTTTTTGATGTATAAATTTCAGAAATGAAATTATAATCCACAAAATTAGTAACTGGGTTGCAATGAAGTTCCTCCTGTCGCTCTTTCTAACCTTAACCACTTTATGTTTAATTTATTAATAACGTGAAGTTGTCATTCAGACATAAAATCACGCGTTTTCCCATGGGGTTAGGCAGAAACTTTTACGCCTACGATCTAAACATACCCCTTTTGCATCGTTATCTTCCTTACATCTAGTCATAGACGCACACCGGTTGTGAGTACTATGTACCTTACTTAATCTCTGAAGAGCATCATCGATAAGGTCTGTGCAGGTATTTATGTCACATTTGTGTATGTTGTCATTTCTCTTCAAAATTAGCTTTTATCTCGTCTTTCAGGCGAATGAAGAGATAAAAGCTAATTATGAAGTGAGCCAGGAGGTTACTGTCCCAATTTATTTGTTTTTTTTTTTACCTCCTCGTATTCTTTCGCCACATCAAACGATTGTGGGTTGTCTCTTCGTTCGTGTTTGTAGGGTTGTAATCTTGAACGCGATCCACGATCAGAATCAATGATCTGATCTGTGGATCGCGTTCAACATTGACAGTGTACGGGCTTTAGGAGTTATCAACCATTATCAGTCAGTAGGCCATTGCCAACTATGTCAAGACTTCCCGCCCTGGTTGCAAGTGGATGATAGGCACTAATTAGTAGGCCGCAGCTTGCTTAGGACTAATTACTTAGCTATTATGTCTATTATACTATCTTCATGCATTTCATGGCATCAACAGTAAATACATTTTATGATTACTCCTTCAACAAATAGTAGAATATAATAGTCACCATAACGACTACCGTAGGAGCTCAAAAAATAGTAGGTTAGTAAAACTAGCCAAATCATCCCCTATTTGGCTAGTTTTACTTACCTACTATTTTTTTTGCTCCTGAAAAAACCGACCGACAAATCGCCGTCCGTCGTTAGTCCGTCAGACAGATTTTCAATAAATATTGGACACGTATTTTTATATTTATATCTCATATCACGCTAACAAAAAATTAAAACGATACAGTGCGTTGAAAACTCGTATGACGTCACAGACTGAAACACTTTTTACCAGAGAGTGACGTCACAAGTCCCCACTCCTGATCTTTGATGCGTTTTATCTTCGCTTTCTTTTGCTTTTATTGATTAAATAAAACAAAAAATACGTATTCAATATTTTTCGATTATCTAACTGATCGCCGATTGAATGGTACCATCCTTATTGGCTCAAAAAAAATACTCTATCTAAAAAATCAATACGTGTTTTGTTCTCGATCGATGGCAATAGGCTCAATCAAATTTTGGCAGATATGTTCAAGTCCCGTAGAGAGGCCTTGAACATATCTGGCAGAATGTGTCTGTCGAAGAATAATCATGGCACGATGTCTAAAACACCATGGCATGATTATTACTGTCATGCAAAAGTAAAACGTGAACATGTAACATCACTAACTAAATAATAATATTATTCAATCTATTTTTATGAAAATACCCTCAGCTTCTGCAATGCGAAAGGAAGTTTGAACTGACTTCTTAATAATATTAAAATTGGAAATAGCAGAAGTCCTTGAACATGACTAATGTAAGACAAGCTGTCACTCCGGAGGTCGTTGGTGAAAGTGATTTATTTGACGAGGGACCTCAACTTTGAAGGAACATGCGCATAGAAATTAATTAGGCCGCTGGTTTTAATATTGAGAATATTGTTTCCAACATCTTTTTGTGACTTTATGCTCTGCAAAGATATAAATGAATACCTACCCACAAAGTTACTGAAAAATTGGTAACAATGGGCACTTCGTTTTTAGGGTTTTGTAATCGAAGGTTAACCAACGGAATCCTCTTACTAAGTCGCTGGACACACAGAAAAGACGTAAGACGAGGACGGGGCGCGGCCAGGCATAGACGGGGCGCCGTCCCGACTTTTTAAAACAGAAAAGACGAGGAATGGACGTGACGCTGGGTGCCGCTACAGTTCCGAAGATGAAGATGTGGTTAATTGTAGTGGTGTAATATTGTGTGTGACAGCGACACGCGAGTCCCGGCAACCGCGCCCACCCGCACCCCCGTTCTCGCCCGTCCCTTGTCCGTTCGCCCCCGTGCCCCGTCCTTTCTGTATGTTTCACAATAGGGCGCAGACGAGTAAGCGTCGTGTCTGCGCCTTGTCCTTCCTATATGTTTTGCATCACACTTCTATACATTTTGTATGCAAGAGACGCTGAAGACACATATGTCCGTGCCCAGTCCTCGTCTTACGTCTTTTCTGTGTGTCCAGCGCCTTAGCCTCCACTGTCTGTCCGTCTGTCTGTCAGCGGGCTGTATCTCAAGAACCGTAATAGGTACAACAATCACAGAGTATGTATTTTTATTGCCGCTATAACAACAGTTAATGAGGCAAGAATCGTGTTTTTTTCAGTTCATGGTACGGAACCCTTCGTATGAGAGTCAGATTCGCACCTGGCCGGTTTTTTTAAGGCCACAAGGAAACACAAACAGATTTTTCGTAAACATTACATTAAACTCTAAGTATTCCCTATTTATTAAGTAAAGTAATCATGAATCGTTTAAAAAGACATCCCAGCCCAGGTGCTAGGCTCTAACTGGGCCCCTGTGTATAAGCTCCTAAGAAATTAATGAGAATTAATTTGCACCAGTATTGAGTCGCCCCTTGGGGTCGGGAATAGGCACAAACTTTACTGCCAGGCCATTCTCAACCCTATTGTATGCCGTTATACCGGAGGAAATGTTGCTGTTAATCAAAACACGCCTTTCATTGTTCTCTCGTCATTTGTTTGTGAATGCTGTTACGAGAAACATCGTATTTCTGATGGTGATAGGTACAATAAGGACCACGATTTTATGATGCTGTTTTAAGTGTGTTGTTAAATTCAGTAATATTGACATTGTTTTGAAAGCAATACCTACCAACGTTACGCTTTTCAAGTCAAAATGGCCATGGATGAAGATGGTCCGTTTTGAAGACCCCAAATAAGTGGCGCTTTTCTATTTCCTTGGGATCTTCAAAACCTGTTGAAAGACTGAGTCAAAATGATTAAGAGCGGCTTAGGTTGTTCTCATCAGATTTAAATTTTCAGCGAAATATTCCCCACAAACTTAAGCGCTGTACTTCAAAAGCTTTATTTACAATATAATACTAATTTAACTATGTACACTTAAAATAAAATACAAAAGGAAAACTCCTAACTAAAAGGCGTCAAAAAATTCATCCGTATCGCTGTCGACTGGAAGTGAGCCCAAAAGACTGGCGGCATTGCCACGTTGTATGGCAAAATGTTTGTTGCCTTCAAAAGGCAACAAACCACTTTCAAACATCAAAAATCAACAAGCGAAAACCACAAATGAACAAGAGTACTGTAAAATTTTACAAAGTACACCGAAAATCAATAGAAGCGATGTTTATCGAGTTCGCCATCTATAATATTGACTTAGGTTTTAATTCAATAAGCATTAGTGATCGAGCATGGCGGTGGTCGCGGTAACCCAATCACCGGAGCTCGTTGCGATGCAAATTCAGAACCGAAGCGGTGGATCAAACACCTCTCTCGCTGCGTTGTAATTATTGCAAGGTTTTTAGACGATGTGAGAGCCAATGCTGGTATAGAACGAAATGTAGGAGAATTAAGTTGCATAGATATTCTGGTTGTGTTGAGAGGATGAGTGAAAGGTAATTACAAAAGGGATTTACAAAGCAGATGAGAGTTGTCGCCCTGGAAGGTTATTTCCAGTACTTATTAGTTACATTCTTTAGAAATGTTAGCGGGCGAAACATGCGTGCGTTAGTTTACGCCCATGGGATAAAGTTTATGTATTACACATAAATTTCAATGAATGGGGAAAAGTAGAAGATACGGATGATGGTTTTCATCAAGCTGCAAAAAAACAACAACTTCGAAAGTATCTCTGGCACTGAAACAATGGTGATGAGACAAAATAAAAGTATAATAACTTCGTGCAAAGTTTCTGAATTTTCATTGTTATTATTTGCAGTCAACTATACTTTCTGAAAAAAAGTATGTAATCATTCTTAAAAGTTGTTTTGTTTGAAGAGAAGATGAGTGTTTGTTTTAGTTGAAGTAGAAAAAAATTACGATTAATCGAATTGACCTTTTCAATTTTCGTACAAAAACCGTACATCACGTTTGTGTACCCAGCATTATTTATATTCTTCCCAAAAATATACCTCGACGAGCGAACGCCTGGGGCAAAAAATGCTTACAACGCAAACAAAACCCCTAAAAGGGTGTATGAGGTCAAATTGTATATTTTTATGTGACATTTTGCGTATACTAGTTTTAACGTTAAGCCTTTTCGTGATGTAAAACAGGGAAGGTCCAAACGAACATTCCATTACGCAAATTGAGTTGATGGAGCTTGCTTGTATATTTGTCTTTTTATCCACTGGATACGGTACGTACCAGGGACGCAAAGTAATAGAAGAGCGCAAAAGAGTTTGCAAATAAAAAGTACATGTGAACGTATTTTCATAATTCTAACGTGTCCTACTTTCTAGTTTCTTCTTTGAGATACAATACAAGGGTAAAAGGAAAACTTCAATGTCTTACTGTGTATTGAAACACTCCAGATCTGTTCCTTATATTCGCTTTACATATCCAACTGTAGACTAAGTTCTTCTTTTTACAGAGCCAAACGTGTTGGTCACTTAGCACTTTACTTTGGCGCAATGCGTTTTCAGCCCATAAGGGCCCATCTTTTCTTAAGACGTTCTCGTCTACTGAAAGCACGTTTTCGTTTAAAAATTGTGTTAGAAAGAAACTAAGCAGAAAAAAACTCCATTGTATCCCAGATTTTGTAGAACTTGGTCGTTTCTCCGAATTCAATTGCCTGTGAGATTCGGGCAAACGACCAAGTGTAAATGAACGGGATCGAGTACGCCCATCTTCGGGTGTTCTTGGGCTCTAGACAAGTGACATTCTGTCAGCGGTAGCGTGGCGAAGGCGATTGTCAATACGTCAAAAATGTACGGGATTGACGGATACTATCGAAATGTCACGTGATCAAATTCCTACATTTTGGCATTTCGACAGTCGCACTCGCTAATTGAATGGCACATTGTCTAGGGCCTCTTGTCTAGCTTCAGCTTCTCGACTGGATTCAAACTCCATGTAGTCGTAAACCCTTAGGTATACCAGTGAGATGACCAAAGTAATTGAAGCATCGGATCCTCGTACCTATACGAGCAAAGCCAGGCTCCGGTGCTCGAAAGCACCCGAATGCGGTCTAACGACCAAGTGTAATTGCGCCATGAGGCAGCAAGAAAATGAATGTCAACAGCGGTGACATTGAAGAAGTTAATATTTTATTATTTCAATCGCTCCCCAATCATCGTTCGGAAATTGTAAAACAAAGTGCTATAAATCAAAATGGGAGTCCATTACTGGAATTGATTTACGTTGATGGAGCCCATGGGCAGACATTATTTACTGTTTTATATTTATTCTTTCCTCTTGTTTGCGCAATGAAATGAAAATTCTAAAAGCATTATTCCCTTGTTAAATACGAGTGCATGCTATTATTATTGAGATACTTTATAATACTTAGGAATATTGAAGTATCTGAATAAAGCCCTCTTGAAAATGTTATTCTCTCATGAATTCTCTTAGTAATACTTTTTTCGATAAATTAAATGTGAATTTATAAGTACCTACTCTTAGATATGTTTTTTCAGTGAAGTTCGTCTCAATGATAATAAGAATTTTAATAGTAAGTAGTTCAATTACGGATTGATAGGTAGTAACAGGATCTCTATAAGTATCAGTATTTTTAAGGTCAGCGTTTATCTTTGAGTTTCATTTCAGTGGAACAGATGCAGTTGAATATCAGTATTTTGCACAGAGCGACTGTGGCCTCCGCTGCCCAACAACTAGGTTATACCGATATGCTAAGAATAGCTGACATTTCATATTTAGAGGCTTTAGCCTCATCAAATCATCGAGGTATATTAGAGGTATATTGAGGGATTTTATTTGGATATATAGTAGGTATAGTTGATGAATAGTAGCGCGCAAATTGCAGACGCCCGTTTGATTGTAAAATATCGCATGAAATTATAAACTCTTTTTCCTCAATTAGGCACGGCTACATTGCAACCTATTGAATTTGGATGGGATTTGTTGTATTCAAAATGATATGCGTACATTAAAATCTAAAAAAGATTTATTACAATCTTTCGGAGTATCCAATTATCCGGTAACATATCAATGACAAGAAATAGCGATAGTTGCGCTATGTGTACACATGAGTGAAAATTTGCTTAGTTATCGGTCTTCTACAGAAATGTGCGGGCAACTGTACAAACCTACCTAGTGGAGGTTACCATCCGCACTTGGTTAATTTTCCGAATAGTTAGCTTCCTTTACGTTTATTCTGCGCTCATGCAAAGTTTGGTACTATTGCCCAGCTTTTGAGTCCTACCAGCAGTAACCATTTCGCCTTCAAAGCAAAAGTGAACCACTTCTAGGTATGTTAATTCTATAGTCGACCTCGTCTTTGCTTTTCCATACATAATCGAGGCCAGAAAAGCTGCTGAAAAACTGTTTTCAAAACAAAGACGAAATATTTTTCTACATAATTTTTATCTAAAGTTTCTTGAGTGCCAGTGATGACACAATAAAAATAATACGTGCCTAGATATAACATTAACTGTAAATGGAACAATGAAAGAATAATGTTGCAATAAGTGAAACGGTTTAGTTTTAACACTCGTGGAAAACGTTTTACGAATGAGATGGGCGAAAATTATGTCATTTGCAGAGTAATTTTACGACAATTTTGCGATGAAGCTGCGAGAAAAATGTTTTAGTTGGTAACTGTGTTTGAGGGTATTATGGGCTAATGCGAGGGCTTATGTTATCAGTATCACCTAAGTTACCTAAGCCGTATCTATTGTGGCAGAGAACAACATTAAATTGTTATTGTAGTTTATATACTTACTATAATTTTCTAGCATTTACGACCTAATTCTGATCTTTGAACAGAAAACAACTAGAACATAAAAATAATTCTGAAAAAAAAAACAACGGGTTGTATTCCGGGAGTACCGGCAGAATTGAAAACTTGAACATTAACGTTGTGCAATTTTGAATGTTTTGGAATGGTCGAGGAATAATTTCGCACGAATAGCTTTATTTATCAGTATAAGAGTACCTACTGTCATTTATGTCCTTAAATACAATATTCATTCATTATTGCGCTATCGTACACAAACATAACAATTTATATTACATATTACATTATCCGTCTTACGAATTTTCGATCAGGTCACGTGTCCTGACGCGAGTTTAACATTTTTTACCCATCCCAAAAAGTGCACAACGCCGCTTAAGAAGTTTTCACTTCTAAAAATTTTCAAAAAACTAACTAAACAAAAGTCCAATTACAAAAAAATAAAAACAAAAACAACATTTCATTTTCTCGTCATCACCAACTTTTCCCATCTACAGTAAAGTAGCCCATGACATTTCGAAGCCATTATATGATTGCTCGCTCGAACTCTAAATGGCATTGTGAATTGTTTGCCAAGTCAATAAACATTAAAAATTCATCATGAAGGTGACCTCAAAACTTTTCTTAATAAATGTTAAGCAACTTTAGAAGGGTACACATCATTCGCTTATTAAGCAATTTACGTAATTATTGTTGAGTACTGAAACTTTCGCTCTCGGATTAAAATGGGAAAATTACTCGAACTGCTTTTAGGTCACTGCGAAATCTAATTACGAGGGGGTAGACTAGTATACCTCATTAGTTTTGTTTTTCTAAACGAGTACAGAAAATACTCTTTGGATAAGTATATTTTTGACCAATTTAAAGCAGATAAAACAAAATGTTGTGTGAAACGGAATGCAAGTTGATTTGGGTGGCTCACTTTTAGTGTTGTCAAACTCTCTTCGGCGAAGTATTTATTATGCTCAGATATCATGCATGTGGGTGAAAGCTCATACAAAGTAATGTTAATTACCTAGTTAAAAAGTTTTTATTGTCCTACATCTTCATCTTGACATTCAAATTCAAGATGAAGAAGTAGGACAATAAAAACTTTGTTACAAAAAATATAACCGACTTCCAAAGAAAATAATTTAATTTTGGTGTCGGTGTTTCTGGTGTGGTTTCTCCGATTTTTGACACCGAAGTTTTATTTTTCAATATCAGTGCCATCCCCAAAAATTAGACTGGTTGGAGTTTTTGGGGGTAGCATATCAATTTAACTGTCTATCTACGAAGTTCTTCATCCGATCTTAACAAAATTTATATGGGACCATTTCGGAATGAACTTCTTTTGAACAATTATTATACAAATAATTTTGCAAATCCATCTATATATGTCAGAGTTTTGCCGAACATAGGTACATAAAAAAATATATAAACATCCAAATTGATAACCTCCTCCTTTTTTGTAGTCGGTTACAAATATTGCCAACCAAACTGTAAAATAAATCTCAGTTTATAAAAAAAATAATATAACATACATTGTCATATTGTATAATTAAATACACACACCTCAACACATTACACCTACTACTTTTTGTCTCTGTGTCACCCAAAGGTTGCCGGGTAGAAAATGCCTAAGGCAGTAAGTCCGCCTCTGTACATTTGTGTGCATGAAGTATTAAATAAATAAATAAATAAACCGCTTTTACTTTTAGAGTATATTGGCCTCATTTTTAAACATGTTGTACTTGTAAATAAATACTCCTCTCTTAAATACAAATTATCAATTATTATGTTGAACAGAACGGAAACTAAAACCTTTTAATTAATATTATGAATCATTAATATACTATAGTAAACAAATACATTCATGTTTACATACATATTTACATACCTGCCTGAATCAATTAATTAATTCTATGATTTCTATGATTACTTAGAGTAGGGAATATTACTATGACATTATTATTATAAGCAGGGAAACACAGCATACAAATACCGTTTTGTATTTATTAACATGAACAGTATTTCCATGATACACAGGGTTATTTGTAAAACACCAACAACCTTACAGGGGGTGAAAGTACTCATGATTATAAACAACTTTTACTATGGGACCAACTCAAAATATCAAAAAATAAATCTGCTTTTTCGTACACAATGCAATATTCACCCGATGAAAATGTATGAAACAGTAAATTTTTTTTTTCGATTTTCTGGGTTGATATCATAACAAAAGTTGTTTATAATCATGAGTGTTTTACAAATAACCCTGTATTAATTGTTGGAATGCATCACAAACTGATAAAAATTCTATTTAAAACTGTTCCGTATTTTTCATTTAAATACGTTCTCCTGTTCGAAGTTATTAATTGAAATTCCTGTTAAAGATTGCTAGCGATGCTTTATAATTATGAAATTAATGAATTCTGTGTACTGACCAGTCGGGCTTTGTTAGGTCGAACAAAAGGCCCTTAAATTATGATTCGTGATTGAATAGCATGGTGTTAACGAGTATTTGTTAACAGTATTTGTTAACGAGCATTTGTTCCTATACTCACGTAGAAGGTGCGAACTTAATATTTATTCAGTTAATTTTCTCGACCATTATTCAGTGGTTTTTTACACACCTCTTTAAACGTTCACTGGAAATGGATTATGAATGTTGCCTTTGATCGTGATATACGACTAAAAAGGCCCGTTATGAGAATTATCTTTTCTTGATAAGTAATAGAGATTTGATATTTTGGTTTATGTTTTTTGATTTTGTGATTTACTTTAATTCTATAGGAATAAATGATGCGAATAAATTTTATCGATGGAAATAAAATGCAAAGTTCAATCATCTTATATTGATTATAAGAAAACTGCTTGTATTCTTGCGTGAGTTTCAAACATAGAAAATAACCTTATTCAACTCTTATCAACACCAATAATGTTATTATTTGTCTACTTTGAATATTTATTTTGTTCTATCTTTAAAAATGTTGTTTACAAGAGTACCGATAAACGTCAATTATTAACTGTGTGCGGTGCGCTCGGGAACTCGATGCTAAGACACGCCTCTCAAACTATCAGAAATTATTGACAACCACACACAATTAGCAACCACAGTTGGCTGCATGGTCTGCCTGTTTGTTTTATGGTCATTCATTACATTTGCAGGTTTTAGATAATTAATTTAATTTGACCCTTTATGTAAGAGCCCAGTTGAGTTATTATATATGCTAGACCATACATATAGGCCCGCATTACAAAACGTAAACTCCAACTCCACTCGAAATCCAACCCCATCGGAGTTTGTCATAAATTGAAGTTTTGCATTTGTTTGCTCATCTCTTGAGCACGAAAACGTCAATTAGACAAGCTTTTATTGACATTTTCGTGCTCATGTTGTAGTTCGAGTTGAGTTGGAGTTTACGTTTTGGAAAATGGCCCTTAATGGTATTTTTGTTTTATTGAACATACCGTTTAATTCACTAAATCCTTATAACAGCTCGTGTTTTATTTAAAATCCAATGTGTTTGAGTAATGACTACGATTAGATTAAAGCTATTTGAGTGTGCTGTCACTATTTTATTTGCATGATGTTGACAGTGGGGTTCTAAAATGAGAATCGACTTGTTCGAAGTTGTTAAAACCATGTAAAAAATGTATTCCCTGAGTCACCGTCTAGCATTTATAAACTTAAGTTGTAAAGTATTTATTGCAAAAATAAACTTGTCAATCTAAATGCCAGAGCCAGGTACCGTTTTTTTTAAAAAAAACGGTTTAGCATTTTAAAAATATTGTTTATTCTAAAGCGAAGCTCGTGTTATTTTACTACGACAACATTAAAGTTTTTCAGCTCACGTTTCTAACTGCTCCTACTTACTGTTAGGATTCAACCATCATGAAGTTTTAAAAAGTAATTAAGAAATAAATAAAAAGTAGGTATGTTAAAAAAGACGGCCAGTCATTTGTAGATCTTTGGCAGTCATTACCAAAGACTAAAATAGTATACGTCGTTACGGATTATCTGTTATATGATATGACTCCATTTAACTAGATAAATCTGACTCCAGTCTTGCCGAAATGTACCGTGTTTCCCAGTTAATGCATTGTGGAGGTCTGGTAGGCAGCCACTCCACACAAAATACTGGTATTTAGCTGAACCCAGTTTGTGTCTATTTGGACTCGTTCCTAGTGAAAAGAGGATTTTTTTTGAACCAGTACGTAACCAGTGGTTTCTTAGAAGAAGTAACATAGATTGTGTAACATGTTGACACGAATGTTCTCGTTTTATCAGAAAAAATAAGCTTTGTTGTTACGTGAAACGTTTTTAATAAGAATTATTGTAGAGCATTTTCCGAGGAAAGCTTCATTCTTAGCAGCAATTATTATTTGTTTTTAATAAGAATTATTGTAGAGCATTTTCCGAGGAAAGCTTCATTCTTAGCAGCAATTATTATTTGTTTTTAATAAGAATTATTGTAGAGCATTTTCCGAGGAAAGCTTCATTCTTAGCAGCAATTATTATTTGTTACTAAGATGTTGAAGTTCAAGAAGAAAATACCTACCTACGTATGTATCTGAGACGTTCTAGGTATTTAACAGAGGCACGTTACTTATAAAAATCATCTTGTTTGAATTATATTCAGCAACTTACTTAAATAAATCATAATCAAAAAATGTGTTTAGTTTGAAGGTGTCTCGATCGAAGTTCTGATGTTTCGAAAATTATTTCTCTGATCTGATAGAAAGGTAGATATATCGCTGAAAATCATGGGTTACTTTTTATCCAGGCAATCTGCAGGGTTTCTGTGGGATAACTACTGTTCTTTTATAGAACAATCGTTATCTCTATCTACATAAAAAATAGAAAAAATACTTTTACCAAGAAAGGGTTTTTTATTCATTTATTTAATACTTCATTCATTTAATACATTTATTTAGTACAGAAGTGGACTAAATACTCGTAGGTACTCCTTAGGAGCAATCGGGTAAAAAAAATATAATATTTTTATTTCCAAAATATTAGCGAGTTACAATTTTGGAAATATCTCCTCAAGTGCGCCGCTCAGGAACTGATGCTCCTGAGCATAGCGCAGTGACTGATGCCTGCGGACGGCGAGCAATGGGTAGCTCGCCGTCTGATCAGAACAGGCCCGAGTAGACGGCGCGCTGTGTCACACGCGCGCAGGTAAGCGCAGTCAGCAAAGGGCGGGGCCCGCTAGGGCCAGAGCCTACCAGGGTGGCGGATTTTAGTTCGAAAGAGTTACCGCGGCCCTGGAACGCAAAAGGCACTAGGACGAGCATGGATGGGTTCTAGTCAGTAAGTCTGACACTCCCTCCCGCTCCACCCAGAGCGGTCATTTGATGATTTCCCAACCTTAAAAAAAAACCTTTATTTCGATACCCCCGCATGACTACATCACGACAAAATACGATTTAACATACCAAACGGCGACCGCCATCTTGTTTTTACTCTCCTTTTATGGCAGTCTGGTAAAATCATCTGTCATATACTCAGTGAAGTACTGTCCTGCATCAAATTAAGATAAACGATGGGTCGAACAAACAATGTCGGTTAGGACCGCATGTCGACGCGGACCAGCCCGATGATCGTACGATGTTATTGATTTGAAACAGTGCACCCAGTCAATTTGTTGGCATTCAATCTTCAAGGCAATCTGTTGCTGCCTCGACTGGGTCATTGAGACATAGCTGTCTGCTTGATTGGCTAGTTTATTAACACACTATCACTGAGTACCATACGGTTCTCAGAAATCCCGGAAAAATTAAAGGCTCCTTCCTGTAAACGGCTTTGGCAGCGAAATCTTCAAAAGAGTGTCCGTGTAGTTTCTTGTATGTTTTCCTCAATATTGATCTACGCTTTGGAGCATGCAACTAGTTTCATATTTTTGAAGAACTGACCTTGACAATTCAAAAGTGCATATACATGTATTAATTGCAATAAATACGTTCAGTTTTAGTTTGAAAAAATTCCTAGCGTTTTGGAAGCTATTGACTTATATGTACTTACGTCTCAATCACGGCGCTGTGAACAGCAAAAACTAGAAAATTGCTGGTTTCCTCACGCAATTTTAGCCAAATCTGTTTAGTTTCAAGCTGCAGAAATAATATACGTTAATTTTAACTATATTTCAAAGAACACTGTTGTTTCCAAAACATGTTTAAAAATAAAATCCTCGATAGTACTTAATGATCGTCAAAGTTACCTCTAACTTTTACCTTAGAAAAAAAAATCCCATATTACTAGCCTACTTATGCCGATAAAAATTATACCAAATAATGAATCGAATCTTAATGCAAACCTTTGTTGTTTTAGATTTTTAATAGATCAACTTAGTTTTGAGGAAATCGATAAAATGCTTCATATTAGGCAATAAATTGCAAGCATTTAGTCGTCGCACTTCTCTTTCTTTTCTATACAGTCCGAGAGTGACCGAGCTTTTGCTGTTGTCATCTTAACTACAAAGAAGAATGGTCAGGTTGGACTAGGTAAAAACAGAAATCGGTACCTACCGAGATGAAACTATCACCAATATGTAGAAGATTGTTAATGTAATTATTGGATATCTTCTTTTTTTTCTTAAAGCTGGGGAAATATAGATAATCTTTTTTTTAAAACACTACTTTATTTATTAGAACGCATTATAGAATACCTAATTTCGAACGCATCCGTAATCACTTACGTTACTAGAGATATCCATACTTTTTCTAGTCTATTATGATTTTATTTCTTAGTCGAAATTAAATCCCAGGCAATGTCAACCGTATAAACTCACGTTAATTATTACACTAAGCTTAGCCACCAACAGAATTTAATATTACTTCGTGGTAAATTGTTTTGATAAAAAAATCAACACTGCCATAAATCGATCAATTACGTCCCTCCCTATTTTTGACAAGTACCTAAACAAAAGATTGAAGTACATAATGTGCAAATGTATAAATAGGTATTCACCCCAAGTGGCAGACCATGATTAGTTCCGATATTAGCCACGCGCAGGCTTATCTGACGTTCAATCTACTTATCAAGAGTAGAAAACACAAATGCTGCAGATTAATAACATGTAAACATAACCTCAAAAATATATTTCATAGTTTCTATCTATCTAGAAGGCCGTACTTAGTTATATTTATACAGGCGAATGAAACGACATATGTTTCATCAAGTTACGTTTTGTTGTATTTTACTAGTCCAAGCATGTTAGCCGAGTTGCCATTGTTCTTTATTAACCATTATTAACCAACAACCATATATTGAAATTAGGCAAACATAACACTCACGGAAAAACTTTCGTAAAAACATCTTCCATAATACACAGTGAAGTATTGTCCCGCATCGTGTCGTATAAACGACCGCTTATAAAACTGGACCGAGAAGGACAGCCGGTCTGAAAGGGCCTTTATAGCCTGATCATCGTACGGTTATATCGATTTGATACAGCCTAGGGTTGTTACGGAACTTCGCTTCCGTATCTGCCTCCTCATGTTTAAACGGAGTTGTATCGGCACCGCCAGGTTCAGCACCAAGTGATCGAAATTCTTCAGGGGAGCTGGTTTATTTAATTTAAATATTAAAAAATAATGTAACTGGGTTCAGAAGTTCTGATTTTGGTCCCTTTATGGTCCCCGAAAAAGGTATTCAAAATGTAGCTTGCCCATTGATTGTATTATACACTAATAAATTTATCTTGAAAGAAATAAAATAAATGATTGACTTTCTTTTTTTTCTCTGCTCCTTTCCACTAAGACGCCCGTTACATCACTAGTACAGTGTACCCAGCCCCAGCAATCTGTTGCTTCTTCGTCTCAGTTATTGAGACAGCTATTTGGTATTTTATTTGCACCGAGCGCGGAATGCTGCGGATTTGCTCGATACTACGTTCCAATTTCGATTTACTGGAACGGTTATTGAATTGTTGTTTGTCTGTTTCCTTATTTCTTTACTTCAAGACTTTTGTAAATTTAAAAATGAGAATTAGGTTCAAATCAATCAAACTTTTTGTCAAGTTGTGTGTTTGGGATGATTTTTTGATGATCAAACAATTTAGTCGTAATTTTCTATTCAACATTGAGTGGGGGTCGACTATTTAGTCGAGCGTATGTGCGCTCCAATATATTGGGGTGTCAGTCGATAGTGGTTCGACTGATTATTATGACATACAACTAAACAATAGTTAGTTTAAAATTGTATGACGCGGCATGCCTTAGTTGCTACACGAGTACTACGGCGTAGCCTGGCGTAGCTTGGTTTGGCTACGGCGTAGCGTTTCAAATAACATGTTAGACTTTTTTCATGGCATAGTAAAAAAAGCAAAAAGTGAAATAGTTCGGAGTGCCAAGCTAGACAAATAAGATCACAAATATCAACGATAATGTCACTAGGTATATCTAAGACGTTTCGAGATTCGTATTTTGACTGTTTTTACCTGCTTACTTTATTTTTTTACCGAAACATTCCATGCGGAAAAATTAAATAAATTATTATACTAAATTACCAAAAAGCTGTAATCCGACACGAGTAGCTACAGAGTGGAACGAAGCAATTTTAATGGCACTTCACAATCTCAACAGCGAACAAAGCTCAATGTCGATTTGGAAGTTTCAAATCTCTGCACGAATACAAAACTGAAACAAATGAACGTTTCAAAGTGACCTCTCACTTTATTGTGACATAGATATCAACATACTGTGCGTGTGACACAAAGAGTTCTCAATTTAAATTGGGCTCTGACGGATATTTGACATTTTTCTCTTACAAATAACGCCACTATGTTACGGTTATATAAAAATAGGTATAGACAGAGTTCGCATTCGATTGCAATAAATATTTTAATGCGAATGGTCACTTAAAAATAAACCTTAAACACAGCAAAGTCGATACATGGGTTGGTGGATTTAAATTATTATCGAAATCATAAATTTGAACTTCTTAGGATATTTTTGAGGCCGGAATTTTCAAATATATCGATAGTTTCTATTTTTGCTATTATTTCCATAACGTATATCAGTTACAGAATTCTACTCTTTAATATGACCACACATTTCTGAAATACCCT
The DNA here is from genome assembly GCA_947386135.1 of Melanchra persicariae. Classification (NCBI taxonomy): domain Eukaryota; kingdom Metazoa; phylum Arthropoda; class Insecta; order Lepidoptera; family Noctuidae; genus Melanchra; species Melanchra persicariae. The sequence continues at coordinate 8,377,041 of OX376659.1, forward strand.
GTATTCAACTATAAATCTACCTAGCCTTTTCCCAAGTTTATTGGGTCGGCTCCCAGACTTACCTACTAAATCTGGAAGCCGACCCAATAAAGTTTATCCAGTATTTTACCCCAAGTGACTGCCTATTTCGACAACTCAATTTCTTGGTGCCACAAACTTTCAGGCCGAGTATATAAACCAAAAAAAAAACAAAAGTCGGTCTAAATAACCACTCAGGTTTAATACCATGATGTCAGCATAGTAGACGGGGCTCGTTGGGCCAGAGCCTGCCAGGGTTGCGGATTTTGTTCGAAATATTTACCGCAGCCCTGGAACGCAAAGGGCACTAGGAGGAGCATAGATGGGTTTTAGTCAGTAAGAGTCTGACACTCCCTCCCGCTCCACCCAGAGCGGCAGGGTCATTTGATGATTCCCCATCCATAAAAAAGGTATAATACCATTTACAAATACATAGGTACTAACATAAGGGTACGTGCACAAAGATGCTATTAATTGATCACTCCTGGTCTGACTGGTACACAAAGCACTCTATTAAGAGTGTGCCATTAATGTGTGTTCCGGACAGAATGCGTCTATACACATGTAGTGAATTGGTTACGTTCCCCGCAGAAATTGTATACCTGCCCTGAGCTGGGAACACATTATACACATGTATAATGGAGTTGGTATAAAGCTACTCTGACAGTTTAAATTGATTTTAAAGTTAGGTAGGTGTTTTCCAGAAATTCTGTGTCTTAAAATGTCACAAAAACAGAGAATTTTGTCAATGCTATTCTGCTCATATCTTTAGCATATTATTTAAGTAGCATTTTTTATCCAAATAAGACACATTTAATTCTAGTTCGGTTTGAGAATCATAATTTACCCAGATCTATTTACTTTAAAAATAGTACTTAATATAAAATAACCCATCCATAAAAAATAGACCTTTATCATCCACTTGTTTTTTGTTGCCGGTGGTTTTACATTATATTTTATTTTACAATGTAAAAATATTAATATTTTATACTTACTATATAAACTATTGTAACATTTAGTAAAGAATTTTCCAAATACGATTGTTAATTCCAGAGATTAGCGCGTTCAAAGAAACAAATTCTTCAGCTTTTGTTGTTTGTACTTCAGTTCAAAAACGTTCTAAAAACATAAATAAGATTCCGAACTTTCTTTTTACCGATATAACCAATATCTCGAAACAATCTAAATGTTAAATACAATCGAAATCCGACAACCAATTAAGACCATTAATTGAGAAACCTTGATTCCGAATCGGATTTTCAATTCAAGCTTATAACGAATTTACGTTTTCGGTTTCCCTATAAATTATGTAGAGAGATCTCTTGAAAACGTTATTATTATTTTAACGTATACTGTTTAATTAGAAGTATACGTTTGTTTAAAATAAAAATATAAACTGTTCGGGTTTAGAAAAAGTTTACCGAGGTTCCTTTGAGGGTACTAATTACGTCCAGAGAGATGAACGCATAAAATAAATAGACAAGTTTTATCTCTGAAATGTTTATTCAATGAAATAACAGAATTATTCATTTCTTTAAACGCCTATGGTCCAGTGAAACTACGGATAAATAAATGAGTTATGAAAAAGATAATAATATATTTTTTTTAAAGTATACGAATGTACGTAATTGAGACTTTTTTATGCCATTCAAGGCAAGGGTGTTGAGGAACATCTTTGGTGTGGAAGGTATCTAAATAAGCGATGCAAACGTAATAGTTATTTATGATATTAGTGCGGTAAGTTGGTTTTTACAAACGAGTAGACGAATGTAAGCACGAGACGAAGTCGAGGGCTTACCATAGTCACGAGTTTGTAAAAACCAAATCCGCACGTGTGTCATACAACGTTTTTCGACACATTTGCGAGAAAACATTACAATAAGTAATGAAACAAACTTTTTGTCTCTAGAAATCAGTCGGAAAGTCGCAACAATCTTTGACGTTTCTAATATGAAAATGTCGCGAATTTGCAAAGGGCGCCACATGCGCGTGGTGAAAATTAGAACCACATACTTTATTTTTTTTATTTATCTTCTCTCATTTTCTCTATAATATTAAAATGAGACAAACGTATACAGCAAAAGCGCTTCCAAGGAGGTTCGATTATTTAGCTTATTAATTCTCGTGATGTGAAACTCCTTGGTGGAATTCTTATTAATTTTTATGGAAATTAAAAAAAAACCGTAAAGAATACGCACGGCGCTATACAACGGAGTTTGCGGTAAAATATGTACTTAGGTGAGAGTACCTACTTTGCCGCACGCTCCATTGTGTGGTGCATAATTTTAACTTTCGAACAATGCATACAGGCTTCGTAAATGCATTTTATGAGCAAATGTGTTGAAAAATTTCTTTGTTGTATCCTGCTGTCAAAACGGGCCTTTTATTTTTTGACAACTCTAGTAGTGTAGTACCTTGGTACTTTTGCTGGCAATGTCATTCAGTCTAAAACATAATGATAAGCGAACGTTTCATAATCTTGATATATCTAGAAAGATAATGAAAAAATTGCGAATTTCATCAAATATTTATTCCACAATAAATCAAACGGCACGATTTGCGACTAGTAACAGTCCAAAACGGACCTAAAAATAGTTCCTTTAAAATTTAAATGTCAGCCTTATTCCACTTCTCCATGCTGCAAAGTTATTCATTGCCTCTACTCACAAGTGACACATCTATAGGTACTTATAATCATAGAATAAACGGTGAGCCTAACAGACTGGACATAAAAGCTTGGACAAATATTTGCCGACAGCTATTTACTCACTCTCATGAAAACCGGTGTCCATTTGCCTCACTAGTTATGTTTGATACGAAACATAATAAAAAAATTGTTCGTTATTTTATGTACCTACTGCCATTTTTTGTCGCTGAATAAAAACTGTGAAAGTACAGTATATTTACATTTTACAAAAACGTCTCTGAAACGAGTAAACATTGTACGTTAAACGCGAAAATATTTGTCGATTCGCGTAAAGTGTCCGACGGTTTTTTACCTGTCGCTGGTCTGGAAGCGAAGCTGTGATGTTATTTTTTATCTATCGCTGGGCTGGAAGTGGTGACGCCGTTTCATGCAACAGAGCGCAAAGAATCGTTGAATAAATTAAGTATGCTGACTGAATGCAATTCTTAAAGCGGGTTTGTCAACTCATTTTATTATGAAAATTCAAACGATTTGTGGTATTCTTTTGTTTGCGTTGAGCTTTTCTGAAGCAACGCCTTGCACTTTTGCTCGAAAACTGCTTAGTTTACATTTTGGTCAGAATTCAGGGATTTATTCTATCCAAAGGCGTTTTGATAATTCATTTACTTATGCAATGAGGTTCTGCGCTGTCAGCATAGTATGACATTATTAAGGTCATAATTTGTCTATATCTGAATTCAGAATTATCATTAATATCAAAATTTTGGAATGACAAACTAAATGGTACTTATACAAAACAAAGTTAAAATTCCATTCCAACTCATATTTTTCAGGGCTTTTTTAATACTAATGGTAATTTAAATTATAAATGTAAAATTATGACAACAATACACATGTATATTATGCTAAATGTCTAAAATTAATAATTATCTTGCCTAAGACGGCTAATTAATCGTAGCAATCAGAGAAATGGTTCAATACTCTGTAATTATCTACAATTCTACATACATGAGAGATATGACTGCCTATGCCTATATTGTATATGCCTATTTATTTATGTACACACAATAACCTTAAAAAAAAAGAAAATTGTATACAGAAAAAAAGAGCACAAAGGTACTGGTTATTTCTAAAGAAATTTCTTCCAGCATACCTGCGACAGAAAAGTGGGATAAGAAACGCCTATATTGATTGCTAAGTAATTAGAAAGCAAAAACCCAAATCTACACACTTTATTTCAATAGGTAATGTACTTACTAAATCTCGCACAGATTTTTCGTCTTGCTACAAAGTTAGGCCTCCGAATGGAACTGAACGTTTTTGTGTAAGCCCAACTTTTGTAACATCACCAGAATAAATCAAATCCTGGCACAAAAAAATAGGAACCGGTGAAGCGCGTGATCGGTTCCCGTGTTTAGGGTTCAGCACCTGTTTTTTCTTCCTGGAATACACTTTAGCAACTCTTATGTGACCATTTTTGTACACTGATCGCCAGATTCTAAAGATATGTTGCCACGTGCACTATGTATGGCAGGATTATTTTACAGCGAAGCTGAAGAATATAAAAAGTGATTCAATTACTGGATGTTAAATTCATGATAAACTTCCTACAGAAAAGATTTAGAATACTTTACATTATTTGAAAATGAAAAGACCTTTACAGAAATAACTAGTACAGACATTGTTCGCGAAAGCTATTTCTGTCGTGCTGGTTCTTCTAAAATTAAACATAAAGCTTGTCTGAAGAGCAGTTTGCAGATTTATGTGGCAGCTCAATTAGCTAGCAATCTTTAAAAAATACTGACCTATTATGTACCGGTCTTATAACCATAGGTGATTTAGATAAAATGACATTACACCTATATTCCCAATGCTTATTACATTGATATTTATTGCTGTAAACCAGGCCCAAATGCGGACTTCGGGGAAAAATTCTAAATGAAAAAACACAATAAAACTTTGCCAGACTTGAAACACGAACCTCATGTTCCACAAAATCGCTTAAGGTCAGTAAACCAACGAAGCAGAACTTTACCACTCACGATTTCGCTATCTCTGCAAGTTACACTTTTATGTTTTCGATTCGTCTACGGAACCCAAAAACCAGTCATTCACTCCGGTCACGTTTGACAGACCCGTGGGATCGATTCGCGATTAAGTACACGTTTTTACGGTCCGTGGTAAATCTTTCCACCTTATTTGGAGTGATTATAGGCGTAAACTGGGCTGCGGACGTAAGGGGCCACTACCATTAGTAAAGTAATATGACCGTAATTTTACAACTCTGTAGCATAGGAGTGGTTTATGACGTGAAAGTAGATGATGAGGCATCATGATCACTGTCAGTCCAATTTTACCTAGTGGTAAAAAATAACCAAATTGGACTACGATAGTGGAGGGGCCACTATCGTAGTCCAATTTGGTTATTTTTTAAAATAAAGGCAAATGAGACAAGCTAGGGTGGGAACTGGTTGCGGAATTTGTTCGAAAGAGTCGCCGCGGTCCTGAAACGCAAAGGGCATTTGGAGGAACACGGATGGGTTTAAGTCAGTAAGAGTCTGACACTCCTTTCGCTGCGAGTTATTTGATGATTGCCATCGTTAAAAAAAAGAGGATGGGAATTGATGAATTAGGAGGTATATCAAGCAAGCCAATCAATTTTCGTTGCTTTTTCCAAGCTATGTTAGGGTTATGTCGGTTTCCTGTCTAGCTTTTTTATGGATAGGAAATCATCAAATGACTTCATCCACTCTGGAAGCGGAAGGGAGTGTCAGGCTCTAACTGCCTAAAACCCATCCGTGACTCTTTCGAACAAATTCCGCAACTTCCAGTCTAGCTGGATGCAGCTGAATATCAGTATTTTGTATGGACTAACTGCCTATTTAACCTCAAGTAAGATTTTCTAGCTTTCTGACTTACCGTAACGACTGTCAGAGATCTGCATAAGACCACTTAAATCCAGTAATATCAAACAAAACACAACACCACATAATAGTAAACAATGAACCTATACATTATTCATGATGATTATCACCTGGTGAGTCATAACTAGATAATTAGGCATTGTCACCATTAATGAACGTCATAAGTCCTGTCTATTTCAATTCCCCAACTAATCTATGTAGATATGTCACGAGCATAAATATATATGACAATTACGCATTTGAAAGCGATTTTCTCCTATAAATATATATATATATATACACTTCTGGACACATCTATTGGCCCACCTTGTATTTTCAGTTTCGTTTGGTCCTAGCTAAAATTTTATATTAGGTTGAGCAAAAAGTTTTTATGCAGTTTTGAACCTGGCACATTCACAATTTCATTCAATAGTCTTTTTTTGAATTTCGAACACAGAATTTAAAGAAACAAAAGACAATTTGGAGCCTGTTTGTTGATATCAAACAATCGAATACTAAGAAAACTTGGTTTTATTGGTTTACTTGGATTTAATTCTTGAAAAAGTGATTGATATCTTTGGTTTTGCAACAAACATTACTTATTCTTAACATTAAGGTGAGGTTCTATCAATAATCTATGGATACTTCACCTGAAGTCGCCGCCCAAGCTGTGGCACTTATTCAGGCCGGACACAGCCAAAGAAACGTGAGTGCTCAACTTAATTTAAGTCTACCTGCGGTCCGAAATGTTTATCGGAGGTACCTAGAGACTGGCGGCTTTGTTCGTCGCCAAGGAAGGCCACGATCTCGGGTCACAACTGAAAGGCAGGATCGATTCATCGTGACGACCAGCTTGAGAAATCGTCACCTTACCTCCATTGAGATACAAAACCAACTTCACGACTTCCACGGAGTATCTGTGAGCGCTCGAACTGTTCGGAGAAGGTTAAAAGAACGCGATATGGTACCACACAAGCCAGCTAATGGGCCCAAACTAACGCGAGCCCACCGAACAGCGCGCCTTCATTTCGCACGCAGTCATTTAAATTGGACACAGCAAGATTGGAGCCGTGTACTCTTTTCTGATGAGTCTAAAATTGTGTTACATGGCAATGATGGAAGGAAGAAGGTCTACCGACGTAAGGGAGAGCGTTTCGCACAATGCTGCTTTGAAGAGAGGGTTGCTTATGGCGGTGGCTCATGGACTGTCTGGGGTGGTATATCCGTGAGCGGCAAAACTCAACTTGAGGTTGTTACAGGACCACGGCTGCCAACATTAAATGCTGAAAGGTACAATCGTGAGTGCTTAGAACCTCACGTGATACCATACGCGGACTATGTGGGCCCAAATTTCCTTTTTATGCATGATAATGCAAGAGCCCATGCGGCCGGCATCGTCAGGGAATATCTTCGGGATGTGAACATCACAGTTATGGACTGGCCAGCCAGAAGCCCAGACATGAACCCCATTGAGCACATGTGGGACGAGCTAAAAAGACGTGTTAGGGCTCGTCAGCCAGTTGCCCAGACGATGCAGGAGTTGAAAACTGCCATAGAAGAGGAATGGGAGATGATCCCTCAAAATTTCATAGAGCGGTTGATAAACTCTATGCCTAATCGTATGAGAGCTGTGGTAGATGCCCATGGAGGCAACACGCGTTATTAAATTAAACCTTTATTTGATAAAACATGTTTTTTATTCAAAAATCAATTGCCTTTAACAAGGCGCATATCCGACTTGTTAGGCGTAGCTCCATGTCGTATGGTATTCTGAATTCAAATTTAAAACAATACGATCGAAAAAGATGGTAAAATGCATCAGGTTTAAAACTGCATCAACAGTTTTTGTTCAATCTAGCAAACATATTTCGGTAGGGGCCATCGAAACCTAAACTCTAAGGTGGGCCAATAGATGTGTCCAGAAGTGTATATTTTTAATTTATTTATTTATTTATTATTACTTTATTGTACACCAAATTTAAAAATACATACAGGAAATCTTAAACTAAAAAACATACAATTGGCGGCCTTATCGCATTCGGTGATCTCTTCCAGGCAACCTGGAATGGATAGAGATAGCCTGGACACGAAATGGGGTTGCAATTGGTGCAAATATAAAATTAACAAAGAAATAAACAACAAACAGAAATAAAGTAATACAATATACTAAAATAGAAACATAAATACATACATTTTTAAATACATATAAGTAAGAAAATATGTGACAATTATTAAAATAACAACGAGAAAAGAATCACAGTGACAAGTAGCGATTGTGCGCGTTTAATTGACACTGGCAATGCATTCTATAGACGAGCGGCCTAGACTGTAAAAGACATCTAAAAATATAGTGGAATGCATTGGCATTTTTAGTCTCAAGTTAAGTATCTGATTGTGAAGTGTTAAGGTCAAAGATATTAATATTTTGTGTGTTTCATGAAAAATAATAATGTCTCCTGTAATAGACTCTCGTTTGACCACAAACTCACCTGATGTAAAGCCATGATGTGGTCAACGATGGAGCACGCTTGACTTGAAGTTACCTATTCACCATTAATTCGAAGCTCTCCCCGGTTGTAGCTATCAGAAAAAAAACACAAAAAAAAGATTGTTTTGAAACAAGCAGTACGTCTGTGCTTTTCTATTTGTATTTACATATTATTTCCTTAAACACACCTTAGTGTTTTATGTATTCATAAATAAATAAGTATAAGATATTTGCCGCTGACTGTACCTACAAATAGAAGGACACATACACGTGTTCACACATAAACTTTATTAATTCAAAATGAAGTAAGTTTGTGTTGTGTATGGGTTAACTTCTCGAGTTTCTGCTACGATTACTACACCTCATTTATTGTGAGTAGGTAAAGTTTAACACGAATGTGACATAAATGGGAATAATTGTGTCTAAATGAAGGAGTCTATGGACGACTTTGGGCATCCTTTGGGGGAAAGAAAAGAAAAAAAAAAGAAAAAATAAGGCAAATAATTACCACGAAGGGGATGGCGGGGTATATAAGACCCCGTCATCCCCTTCGTGGTAATTTCTTTAGTCAGCGATACTCAACCCTTGTAAGGGTTCCAAATCTCCACATGGAAAAACATTTTAAATTTTCATAATTTTAAACTTTCCCTCCAAATATCTCAATAACGTGACTCTTTAGGGCACCACATTTAAAACATTTATTGTCCGTTTAAATGTCCTATATATATACCTGTTTCATCGTGCGAGAAAAAAAAATCAAAATGGCGGCGGGTGGTTACGCCAGCTCTCATACGAAATGTTCGAACCCCTTTATTTATTTATTTTTGTTACGCCTCCGCCTTTGGGCCACAGAAGCTTATATGTGTACCAAATTCCGACAGAATCGGTCTTAGATTTGGAGTAAATCCGCTCTGACAGACGGACAGACAAACAGACAGACAATTGAGTGATCTTATAAGGGTTCTGTTTATCCATACATATGTTCGGAACCCTAAAAATCAAGCAATAAGCAAATAATTACTGTATTAGTCAAACAAATTCTATATTCTGCGGAGTGCATTTCAAGCGTTGTGTTTGTGGCTATAATATTCTTGTTAAGAAACTAGCAGTGCTTTAATCAGAGCTTAATACAAACATTACAAGTTACCAAAAGAAAAAGAAGAAACAATTATTTTAAAAAAAATCGCTATAAGAAACAAAATATAATTTCGTAGCAGCTAAATAATCTTGTTCATTTACACAAAGTAATGATAACGATATGACAACACTAATGTTTCACGAACAAAACTATAAGAGTCTTACAAGACATCACAAAAAATATATTATCCACAAAAATAAAAACACCTACAACCTGAAGCGAACGCTAATGTAATTTGCAGTAGGTCCATTATTTCTTGGCGTGCTCTCAATAAGTATAAATGAGAAAAGTTGCCTATGTTTGATGACTTCAGGGCGACACATACAGATATTTTTTTTAAATTACTCTCCTAACAACAATGAATAATAAGTAAGAGTAAATTGTTCTGCGATGTGGTTTTTGAGTTAGATTAAAATATTAACTATGTGTAGAACAGTAGATAGTAGAAAATACTTGGAGTTTTAAAGGAGGTTGACCCTATATTACAGTATGGGTGAGCGCTGTGCACTCATAAGGTGTTAACAAAATTGGAGAGAAACCGAGATAATCGCGAAAATCCAACTTTTTGAAACATCATTTAGAACGCCAAAACAAAGGTGTATACGAGTTTTCACAGAGGTTGACCCATTTTTTATGCTTATTTGACTGTACTAAAAGTCTCTGAGGAACGAACGGCGCGTGGGAGACGCGATCGCTACGAGTGTACGTTACGCATCGTACCGGCAAAATTGGCGCTCGTGTAATCATTAACACGCCTTAAGAGCGTGTACGCCGTATGTCATTTCATACAAACTTTCAAGTCCTTATTCGTCTAAATGCATGAACCGATTTTAACGAAACTTGGTATGCATACGCAAAGAGTTCAGGGGGAAGGATATAGTGATTTTTCACTTTCTATAGAAAACTTTAAATCGCTCTCTCTCTCCCTCTGAAATCTTTTTCAAAAATGTTTTCTGATAACTATTTAGACCTGGATATCTAGCATATGCATACCTAGTTTCATTAAAATCGATTCATTCATTTTGAAGAATAAGGATTTGAAAATTTGTATGAAAAGCCGTACCGCGTAAACGCTCTTAACGGCTGTAGAAAAATAAAAGAGACTGGCCATTTCAGTTACCCTCGCCAATCATGACTAAAAATAAAATTTTGAACTTTTTTACAATGGTCATCGCTTATGACTTTTATTATTTGTAGTCGCTGATAGAATTTCATCAGCTTCATAACTAGTAAGTTACTTTTGTTAGCACGCAACGCTGAGGCATGGTTGATCAAAATATTCTCCTGTTTCTCTCAGTACTATATCTGTCATATACATTAACACATATTAGCCCGTCAGGTCAAGATGGTAGCGGCGTAACTGCCCATAGTGCACCGGACGCAAGTTTAAGTATCGCGTCTCTTTGAGGCCATTTTAAAGGCCTCAAAGACTACCTACAAGCAGGCATATCACGACAATATATGAGAACGATGCGACGTTTATTTTCTACCCGACTGCCCCAGTCGGAGGATAATGTTTTATTGAAATTATTCGAAAGATATATTATTGTGTTAGTGCCTTCTGATTTAATATTATCTATAGGAACGATTTCTATGAAAAATGGTTATCACGTAGTCGCGTCGCACCTGTCTATGGGAGCCTTAATGCACCACGTATTTTGTAGAGAGGACTTTATACAACTACAAAACAACAAAGCGTACTTTGTACATTTTATGCCTTTAAAATTAAATTGTTTCCAAGCGGACGCAGCTGCAATAATAAGTAGTAAGTACTTGAATAAAAAATCAAAATGTTTGCTCATAAAACTGAATATTTTTAAAATGTTGAAGTTCCATGCATTATTAATCAATTTTTATACAAATATGATGGAATATTGAAAATATTTAATCTGTATTCATCGGCTAATAGGTTGTTTACAAATCATTAATTAAATCCTTATATACCTTGCATTAAACTGAGTAAATAATATACACTACTGTGAGAGGAAATCGTTTATTTAATTGGTGTAAAATTACGCAAACACTTTCATGTTTTAAATAGGTCATGCTCAGCCCTGGACACTGAAAATACAGCGAATATTTTTCAGGTCAAGGTTCTGTAACCTCATCTCATGACAATGGATTAATAATATCCGATAAATTATGAAAAGAGAGATCTTTAATATTTACAATAATACGGGATTAATAGACTACGAGCTGGATTAAGTCATTGGATACTTTTGTCCCTGCAGTATATTTCTTTGAGCTGATCAAACATTTTCAAGCGGGTGAAATTGCAGGTCTTAACGCGGGAAAAAAAAACAGAGGTTCGAAGGCGACAGTGTAGCTTATTTATCTTACTACTCTAAAACAAACTCAAAGGTTACAGTCTCATTTCAATCCAGACATTAGGTCAGATCATGTGAGTATAAAGCAGATTTATGCCTGAACTGGTGGACCTGTCCAATAAATACACGATTTTCTTGGTCAAAGTATAGCTCAACAACTCTGAAATCCTGAAATACAACATCCAATTCAAAATTCAAGCACGCTTACTTAACAAACATTCTTCAAAATATGCCTCCAAGTCCTCAAAATCATCCAGCCAATTGATTACCAAAACACTCAAGTCAATATTCCATATTTACCGATTCTCCTCAAATCTTGTCAGCAATCAGTAAACGAAAGGAGATTACGGCAGAAATTCTTTTTGATGGTTCGAACTTTGATGACAAGCAAGAATGTGGTCTGAATTTTAAATGGAACCTGGTTAAAATATTGAAGATCATATATATTTTGCCTTTGTTAAGAGCATCCTAGTGTAGGTTTATGAGTTTACTCAGTGAGTTATATGCAAAATCTTTGTGAGTATAATCCCATACTTAAGCGTAAGTAGGGTGTCCATCTGGTTGGGAAACACTCTCAAGATTATTTTCATGTGTCCGTGTCAAGAACGTAAAGCAGGGTAGAAACAACCACCTGCACCCAATGATATTATAAGTAAAAAGGTGTAGATAGGTTATAAGCGCTCAGCAACCGGTACGTGTAAATGTGGCTAATTAGCCACATTTTCCTCGTCTTGTCTCTTTTCCGCTCCCGATAATTACGACATGCTGTCCTACTTCTACGTGTGACACATTGTGCCGTTCTTGAAGATCGAATGTTATTCATGTAACCTATCTACACCTTTTTACTTATAATATCATTGCCTGCACCATGCATGATTTGAACGAGGCCAATGATAGAGCTGCACAAGTTGCGTATTCGTCGGACAAAATAATATGAGTTCAATCGACACGAAAAGAAGAAGGGTAGAATTGTCCTGTTTTCTATCTTGAAGTACTTTACAAAAACTTAGCTCGCTCCAGTGCGAGTATCAAAGCAAGTGTTGGTATAACTTCATGGGTTTATACTGTTGTAGGTAGTAGTAAAGTAAAACATGATAACGAGGAAACAGAAAATTAAAAAAAATACCACCGACTTCTAAAATTTTCATGCCGCGGGCTAAATATGAAAATCGTTTCTTAAATAAAAAAACTGCAAAGTATAAAACAACTTTAATTTCGGAAGTTATTTTAAACTTTGCAGTTTTTTTTTATTTGGAAGTCGGTTGTATTTTTGGATTTTACCAATTTAAGAAACAATTTTAATATTTAGTCCGCGGTTAATTCCACATTTCTTATAAATGTAATGTTTGGAATAGACTTTTATTTTTCTGTCCTTACAAATTGATATTCATAGTTTTATATAAAATAGAAGCATTTTTTTATTTTCAAATCTACAGGATTTGAAAATTAAAAATGCTTCTATTTGTGAGGACCGTTGAGCCTTTTATGTTAATAGATGGTTTCCTTGTTTGACATGAATGAGCTGGGGCAGTTTAGGGTAACCAGAATTGTAAATCATAAAATGGTTTTCACACCACCTGATCGAAAACGTCAAATTATATGTCAAGCTAACTTAACCTAAAGTGAGTCATTTTTGGCCGGTGGCACTGCCGGACAATAATATTGTACTGGATTTCATTATAACCCGCTGGTCAATAATGTGATTTAAATTTGGAACCTCATCTGTCTGCTCAATTGGCGGTATTAGGTACTCACAACGCCTTCTGTCTCTGTCTCTCTCTTTCTGTTCCAGAAAGAAGAAAGATATTCTCGATACTCTTACTACTTAGGGATGATATTCTCGAATTTCTACAAAATCATAAGGATTGACCAGGGTCCAGGATTGAAGACAATATTATAAGAATAATTGGTTATGTACGGATTATTGTATAAAAGGATAAGAATTACACTTAAAACCCATTTATAGTCGATTTATAAATTTAAAAACTATTTTCTCGAGCATCTCCTATGACGTTCTAAATTCAAATTGCATACAGCCAAGCGTCCGAACCCATTCTACCAGCTGATATAAAGCTCTGTATAAAGCTTTGTGTACACATAAATTGTATTAGGTTGCTAACATTAGGCCTGCACATATTTACTTACCCACAGAGAAGTAAAAAAAAAAAACGAAAATCGAGTTGGTCGTGGCCGCTATGTGGTAGGCATTCCGAGTGGAACGCAAAAAAGGCGCGGATATTGCAAATCCGTATGGTATTAAAACTAACTTTTTTTAAGTAGGTACCTATACAGTATAGTTCTAAATACATATCTCTACTTAGTGTTTGTAAATTTAAAATATTTCGTTTTTCGTATTATGGCTTCTTATTTTCTCACAGGAGGTGTGAAAAGTAGAGTATCCTCCTCGGGGATAAAGGTGTCTTTGCCTTGGGCTAGCTTGAATCCCTCGCTGCATTCAGGATTCTTGTATTAACTCCCTCGCTTCGCTCGTGAGTTAAACTCTAAACTCCCTCGCTACGCTCGGGAGTTAACTCCCGAATCCTTCATTGCGTTCGAGATTCAATATGACGCCCGTGACACAAGACACTGCTTTATCCCCTGGGTGCATAATCTACTATTAAAAGAGTGTCCATGGAGTTTCTTGCACATTCTTCTCCATAGAGATCTACGCTTTGGAACGTGTAAATAGCTTCATGTTTTTGACTGACTGACTTTGACAATTCAAAAGTACCTGTTAATGGTTTATTTCAAATAAATGTTTTGACTTTGACTTTGAAAACGTGAGGTAATATTCAACCGGTGGTAGATTACAGCCCTAGCCCGTCTCGTAGAGAGGAAGCCTGAGACCCAGCAGTGAGAACAATCCATGCCGAATTTAAATCAAACTTTGCAATTCATAAAACTCGCCGAAACGCAGTCGTTAAAGAATATCGGTTCGAGTAAATTGCTATTAGGTAAGCGAAGCCAATATTGGGACCAATATCCAGTCCAATATTGGGTTGTACATTAACGCTTATTATCTATACTCAACCAACAGGTCATCGAAACCGTGATTACCTATTAAGTTCGTGCACAGTCCGCTCCAATTGACGGCTCCAATGACCAAGTTTAATTATGCAGTTACCGTCTACCTGTATAAAGTTACTTTATACACTAATTAACATGTATGGCTTATTAATTTGAGTATGATTATACCGGTATCAGACTGTGTTCAGCTATTTCAGTCTGCGGTATCATGTACGCGAAGCGTATAGAATGGTTATTGTTTGTAGTTTTAGACATCTAATGGTCGGTGTCTGAGGTACTTTGTCGGTTGTTTATCTGTCCGTTAACCACTAACCAAAAAAATGGCGTTTTGACAAATAAAGTTAACGGACAGATAAACGACCGTTAAGAACCTCAGGAACCGGTCATTATAATGTTGAAATAGCGTGAAATTTGACGAATTTTTCTTTAAAAGTCAGATAACTTTTGCCTGAGTAATAAAACTGAAGGCATCATAGCTTGTGTATAGAAAAGATGTCAAACAGCCATATCAATATTCTTCAGCTAAAAATAATCTAATTATTGAAAATTCAGTCCTCACAAAAAACAACTCTTCTTCTGAAACATACAATATTAATCGCCATTTTTTCTATGGATAGGAAATCATCAAATGATTTTTTCCGCTCTGGGTGGACTGGAAGGGAGTGTCAGACTCTTATTGACTAAAACCCACCCGTGTTCCTCCTCATGCCTTTTGCGTTCCAGGGCCGCGTTGACTCTTTCGAACAAATTCCGCAACCCTGGCAGTTTTATTTATCGCCCCGATGACGAAATTCGATTTAATTATCTATTGTAAAAAATCTTCCAAACCGTCCCAATTCTGACTGATTAAATACAAAGACTCAATGCAAGTCAACACGAACAAAAAATATCTCAGTCTGATTAGTAAGCCGTGGTCGCTTTCACAAAACCAGTGATCTCTGAAACGTGATTAAATATCAATTTGGGATGGGACCCGAAAAAATACCAGTCAAAAAGATTGAGTCTTTTCTACGAATTCAGAGTATTTTCTGATGGAATCGAATGGATTTTCCGTTTTTCGTGGAATACGTCGTTAGTTAAATGCGAGTTTAAATACTACCTGTGGTCTTGGATACGTTTATTTGAAAAGTTTATAAATGTAATTTCAGCATTACTGATACCTTTTAGTAAGTCCAGGGTACATTTAACGTTTACAATAATTAAAAAGTGTAATTCTTTATTCGAATACGAATAAAGAATTACACTTTTTACCACGTCGAGCTGAACCGAGCGAACGAATTGTGCTACACGAGAAGGTTTTAATACATTCCAAAATTATAATTGTATGTGTAAATAAATAAATAAAAAAAAAATTGTCGACGTGGTTACTTAACCACGTCGACAATTTTTTTTAAAGAATTACACTTTTTAATTATTGTAGAAGACTTTATCGCTATAACTTACTTTAATCGTCATCGTCATATCAGCTGAAAGACGTCCACTGCTGAACATAAGCCTGGACCAAGTGTCGCCACAACAACCGGTCCTGTGCGTCTCGCATCCATCGGTTACCCGCGACCCTCACTAACGATAACTTACTTTACATTGTTAAAATATTTGCTATTCTTTCTACTAATTATAAGTAACGAACGAACAAATTCTTGTAAACTATTATCCTACTTCTGCGGATGCGAGGATGGATTTTTGTTACTCTTTCACGCAAAAGCCACTGATTGTATTTGTATGGGCACACATACAGGGCCCCAAGTCTGCTATTTTCATCAACACGATCCCATTGTCATTTTGCTATAAGTTCGTAATCTTCTAAATTCATAATGGTCGATCATTGGTCGGTCAATGGTCTCGTCATAGAATCGTGGTTCTAAATATTCAATGTCTTTGAATAGCAATGACTGCACAAGGACGTTCTAATGGTAGGTCACTGATCGAAGGAACTGTCAAAATTTTAGCAGATTGCCGCATACGTCGGTAATTCATTTGTCATTATGTACGAGATTACCATTCTATGTCATTTCATTCAATGGAGTGTCAGTGGTTGACCATTGGAAAGTCATAATGACACTTTTATATTAGTAGATTACCAAACCTGTCAAAATCAACAATTATGAAATCAATGATAGACCATTCCGACACTATTGTAATAGCAGACTTGAGGCCCAGTTTATAATAGTAGATTATGCACCCAGGGGATAAAGCAGAGTCTTGTGTCACGGGCGTCATATTGACTCTCGAACGCAATGAAGGATGCGGGAGTTTAGAGTTTAACTCACGAGCGAAGCGAGGGAGTTAATACAAGAATCCTGAATGCAGCGAGGGATTCAAGCTAGCCCAAGGCAAAGACACCTTTATCCCCGAGGAGGATACTCTACTTTTCACACCTCCTGTGAGAAAATAAGAAGCCATAATACGAAAAACGAAATATTTTAAATTTACAAACACTAAGTAGAGATATGTATTTAGAACTATACTGTATACCTACTTAAAAAAAGTTAGTTTTAATACCATACGGATTTGCAATATCCGCGCCTTTTTTGCGTTCCACTCGGTATGCCTACCACATAGCGGCCACGACCAACTCGATTTTCGTTTTTTTTTTTTAGTTCTCTGTGGGTAAGTAAATATGTGCAGGCCTTATGTTAGCAACCTAATACAATTAATGTGTACACACAGCTTTATACAGAGCTTTATATCAGCTGGTAGAATGGGTTCGGACGCTTGGCTGTATGCAATTTGAATTTAGAACGTCATAGGAGATGCTCGAGAAAATAGTTTTTAAATTAATAAATCGACTATATATGGGTTTTAAGTGTTATTCTTATCCTTCTATACAATAATCCGTACATAACCAATTATTCTTGTAATATTGTCTTCAATCCTGGACCCTGGTCAATCCTTATGATTTTGTAGAAATTCGAGAATATCATCCCTAAGTAGTAAGAGTATCGAGAATATCTTTCTTCTTTCTGGGACAGAAAGAGAGAGACAGAGACAGAAGGCGTTGTGAGTACCTAATACCGCCAATTGAGCAGACAGATGAGGTTCCAAATTTAAATCACATTATTGACCAGCGGGTTATAATGAAATCCAGTACAATATTATTGCCCGGCAGTGCCACCGGCCAAAAATGACTCACTTTAGGTTAGGTTAGCATGACATATAATTTGACGTTTTCGATCAGGTGGTGTGAAAACTGGATTTACACATAGAAGAACTCTGAAGACGCGAGCAGAAGCTAGGTATTTCATCAATACCTTATTATTTCTTCTAAATATGACGTTTTATCGGTCACTAAGTGAAAAGTCCATAGAGCGTATTGGATCGTTACTGTCAGACATGAAAATGGGACAGTTTTTCTGTTCGTTCAGTTCGGGTCACTGAATCAAGGTCTGAGTACAGTTTTAGTGAGGTGTATATTCGTGTTAGTGGCACTTTATTTAGTATGTGATGAAAAAAGAGTTTGAAAATTATTACCGAATAAGATGAATATATACATCACATAAAACTAACTCTTGCTTCCCTTGTTTTCCAGCAATGATTTACACTGATTTCTTATAAAAACATATGCTTACATATTTTGCATAATGAGATACCAAAGAGTATTTTACTCTATTCTCTCCTTAAATGAACCTGTTCCCCAAAGTGAAAGGTTTCTATAACCACTTAAAATTCTAAAAACGAAATTCCCTGACACAAACATCAAGTTAACTACAAAAACAGTCATCCCATTGTCCCCGAAAAGTTTAAAACCACATCGTAGTGCGTACTTTGTAAATCAAAATGAGACCGTAAACGTTTGGTGACACCTTTTATACTGTTTAGTATTAATTAAAATGGCATCCGACCCACAGAAGCATTGTTACGATGCTTCTGAAGTTGACAATACTTGTATTATCCCATCACAGAAGCAAGGAAAATTGTAGTAAGAGAAAGTTATATTCAATTCTATTAAACCAAGATGACCTTTTTCGTTTGTATAATTACTTTCTTTTGCATTGTAGTAACATTGAGGTTGATAGATCAGTGACACTGGTCCCAAAATGGGTTTTGTTGTAATCCGTTTTTTAAAGTACGAGTTTAAAATGAAATTCGAATTCTTGTGTTGAGAAAACGTTACATTTTTTAAGCTGTTTCAAAGTCATTCAATAATTCAATCAAAAGAAATTTACTTATAGAAAATTGAACAGACAGAATAACAAGAATTTTCGTATAGAGTTTTATTGCTTTTCTCCTTCCCTCTCTCACCTCAGTTAGATATGCATCATAAAATTGTATCTCCGGGAAATGCTACAAACTCGAAGAGAAATCATTTTCTGAGTGCATTCTGTCAATTTCCTTTACAGCGTCTACCGACATCCACATGCCGTAAGATTACAATATTGTGTCACACACACACACACAAGCATACAAACAATAAACTGATGAACGAACACACGCCTAAACATGTACATATACATACAGACAGGTTAATTATGGCATTATTGGCATTATTTGAGATTTTGTTTACAAAAGGGTCTACGAGAACTCCGCTACGTTACATAAAATTTGAGAAGAGTCTAATTTGCGGCAGTCTTATTTTCGCCATTATTTCTTTTTATTAATCATTTTTAATAGGCAAGATTTAAAACTCAAGTGTCAAATGCAAACATCATGAAGTAGATTACACCATTAATGAATTTTGAATTTTCCGCTTACAAAAAAAAAGCCTTCAAAGGTCCAAAAAACTCAATGTGAAATTATATCGTCTCGATTTCATATTTAGTGCCCTTTGACCGGACCTCAAATCGATATCGACAATAGAATTACCAGTGAAGGATGCCATTTATAGGTCGTCTGTTTTCAAATATAACAAAACAGGTCATCTTCAAGTCGCAAAAAGAATTCCCAGTGGGCCGCCGTCCCGCCACTTTGGGTAAAAGGTCTGGGTAGGTACTTTTTATTTTAAATTCTTCTTTATTTTCGAACCGCCGTCGTCGGCGTATATAATTTTGACATTGTAGATTTAATATGGCTTTATTCTTTGAGAATTTTAATTACAAGCGACTTTGTAAGGGCAGCTTGGATTAAATAGAGGATTTATGTATTTCTGAGGTTTAGAGGCCCTAGACAATGTGCCATTAAATTAGCGAATGCGACTGTCGAAATGCCAAAATGGAGGAATTTGATCACGTGACATTTCGATAGCATCTGTCAATCCCATACATTTTTGACGTATTGACAATCGCCTTCGCCACGCTACCGTTTGTTAGAATCTCACTTGTCTCGAGCCCCTAGTTCATCGTCAATTACCTTATAACTTATTCAAATAAGTTGATTGTAGTTTTATTTTAGTTAAATATTTAATCTCTCACTGAATGAAAAGTTAGTTCGAAATTAAAGGACAGACGCTGACTTTCATAAGTTATTAGTTTTATTTTATTAGAAAATCAAACGATAAACTCTAATATTGCGGTTTCGATGAGTGTTCATTGAACAGCTAATATTTAAATTTAATACTAACTCATAGAAGCTTTAATTAATAATTTTGTTGCTGAATTTAAATGCATTTAGATTGAAAGTAATTAACATGTAAACAAGTAATTTTGTAGTCTCAAATATTGGTTACACACTGTGCACTTAATTAGTACAGCTTGCCGAGCGAGGTTTTAATTTACGAAACACACAGGTTCAGGCTTGTTAGTATAGCGAAAGGGACGAAATTGCTTCAGTTATTTTTCACTTGGGGTACCAGTCTTCCAAAAAGGTATTATATGAAATAATTATTCTGAAAAATCAAGTTTTCAACCTTGAATTTTATTTAAATATTTATATTTTATTCCCAACTGTTTTGGGAATATTTTCGTCTATCAATCTAACCGCAATAAAGCTGAATACCAGTATTATTCATAGATCGACTGCCTACCTGACCTCCACCACCAGTAACTGCATAACAAGTTACCTATTGCCAAGACTGGTGTCAAATTCCTTGGCTTAGAAGCCAAGGAGTTGTTTGTTAGAACTAACAACTGTAACGACTGTCAATGATGACAAATGACAGCCGGGGACAACATACTTTTCGTGCTTCAGATTAATCTCAGTATGTTAAGAAAGGCACCCATACACAGGCCGACCTCAGCAAATGCCCGCGTTGCTTACCCTTGGACATTCACCCGTGTGGCTGTTTTAATTTAGCCACGAACTCCTCCTGCAAGTCATCATCATATCAGCCGAAAGACGTCCACTGCTGGGCATAGGCCTCCCCCAAGTGACGCCACAACAATCGGTCCTGCCCCCCTAGACAAAAAACTTTTCTGTAGCGTTAACGTCAGACGCTCACGACAAAATGTATGGGAATGACATTAGGTGATGACGTTTCCTTTCCACACCTAATGTCATTCCCATACATTTTGTCGTGAGCGTCTGACGTTAACACTACAGAAAAGTTTTTTGTCTAGGCCCCCTGTGCGTCTCGTATCCGTCGGCTACCCGCGACCCTCACCAGGTCATCGGCCCAACTGCAAGTATTGTGTTATATTAATAGAATCTCGATATCTAAAATGAAAACCAAACAGAAACTTTACATTGTGTTAGCCAAAATCGTGAGTGTCACACAGCTGCCCCTAGCGCAAATAAGGCAATGTGTGCACAGCGGAACGACACCCAGTGACGTGTCAAATAAAAAGATTTACAAACGCGCTGGGATCTGCCAGAAATCAAATATCAGCATATTTTCGTAAAACTTTTCTAGGTTATTTTTATCACTGTGTCATAATATGTATCGTGGAATTGCGAAATGGTGCTTGTTTTCAGTTTTAAAACATTTATAGGCATGCTTAAGTTTTTGTGGCAATTTATGCTTTGTTGATTGATCTACACTGACCTCTCATCCAGTGTAGATAGCAAGGAAACATTTAAAAAATCTTTCTTTTAAAGAGTTATCGTGGGGTTTTTTGTCAGTTTTTCTTGATAGCAAAAGACCAAATTTAACAGTGCACAAGCTTTTGAACTTTATAATTAAGGTGTCCATGTAGGCCTATCTATACCTACTAATATTATAAAGAGGTAAAGTTTGTGAGGTTGTAGGGGGTAATCTCTGGATCTACTGAACCGATTTTGACTATGATAGCCACATTCCTGGGGAAGGCTTATAGGCTATACGGGAACAGGAAACAACGGGATATATGCGAACGAAGTCGCGGTTACAATGTGAAATATATGTGTACGTTGGAATTTAACAGACGAGATGAAGATTATAAAGTCAAAGTCAAAACGTTTATTTCAATTAGGCCATAAAACGGCACCTTTGAACGTCATCATTTACATTTAAAATAATATAAAGTGACTCTCTCTACTGTCCGTTCGCAAGGGTAGATTCTTATGGAGAAGAACGGACAAAAATAAATATTGACTGAATAACAAAGTCATCCGTTTATAACTGTGAGAGTCCTTAATACATAATAATGGATCTTACTATAAGTTTCCTAAGCATAACTAGGTAAATTATTAAGTACATCAAAACGAGAACAAATTCTGAGTTTCCTTCCAAACAAGTGAAGCATGACTTTAAATAAATCGATACTTTCCTACAACAATACGTAAGCAAAATATTTGTTATCGTTATTCAAGTTGAGCAACTCGCTAAAATCGCTTCTTTTCAATAAAGTTTGCTCTCGTGGAGTTTGAGTGGTATTCAGAACGTGCCTCAACTTGTACGGATCGATTTACTGCTCGAACGAAATTTTCATAACCCGATGTATCGCAGGGAATGTTCGCATGTGAGAATTAAGTTTAACATCTCGTTATGTTCTTGTTAAAATTTCGAATTGTTGAAGCGATTTTCGATGTTCGCAAACCTATCTTTTGTTTGCGATGAAATTCGTGGGTATGGAGTGTACAGGGTGACTTTTAATTCAATGATGTCCTGTTTGAGGATGGAAATAGTCATAAATTAAAATCACTTTAACTATGGAATCAATTCTGAATAATTGATGGGGTATTTTTTGGCCAATATAGTAGATTTTGATTTATTTATACTCAATTTTTTCTCGTCGACAAACTACTAAATGCAGGGATCGTCCCATTGTGAAAGTCGATGAGTGCTTTCATCTGAAATATTGCCAACGAATGAAAAGTAACCCTACAGAACTAAAGTTGCTAAAAAAAACCAGTCAAGTGCGAGTTGGACTCGCACACGAAGGGTTCCGTACCATTATCTATAAAAAAAAACGGCAAAAAATCACGTTTATGGGAGCCCCACTTAAATATTTATTATATTCTGTTTTTAGTATTTTTTTGATAACAAAAAAATACTAAACTATAAAGTTTAGCGGCAACAGAACGGTTCATGAGATACAGCCTGGTGACAGACGGACGGATAGACGGACGGACGGACAGCGGAGTCTTAGTAATAGGGTCCCGTTTTACCCTTAGGGTACGGAACCCTAAAAAGTATTGTCATAGTCTTCTATACAACTTTGGTTGTAATAAATGAGTGCTTGAAATAACCGTAATGTTTCCAAATAAGGCAATCACACAAATGAACATTTCCAGGTATGAGTTGTAAACTGTTTCATCATTTGTCATTTTTATTCTTTCAGTAAAATTGGAGCTCATGTACCATGCCATTAATAAAAATTAAGTTCCGTTACTTTTTCGTTTTTTAATTTTCATTAAATGCTAATTATTTTACCTCATGACATTTTTGATTTAAGGAACTTTATTTTACGCAACTGTGGGCCTATTGGGGTACATTTATTTACGTAGTATACTTGTATGTATGATACGAGTATTGTCCAACAAACAGACTGCCAATTTTACAATTTTTTAAGCAACATTCGCATTCGCATGTCAGTCGTAAAATGTCAAAAATGTATGGGAATTGAGGTTTTTTTGACAGATTGCAACTGACATATGAATGCGAACGTTGTTCAAAAATGATTAGAATCGGCCCTCTGGTTGCTGAATTTTGTTTTTTTCATTTGATATGTTTATTTTTTTATTATATAATCTAGATCTAAAAGTTAACACGCTTAAGTTTTAACTCTAATTTATGTTGCTCAGCAAAAAAAGGCTTATTATTTATGTATGATACGAAAAACTTAATCAATCTGCTAAACCTGTTTCCAATCACGTTGGGGTCAGCTTCCAGTCTAACTGAAGCAGCAGATTACCATTATAATATTTGGAGTGACTGCATGTCCATCTGACCTCCAGAACTCAGTAACCGGGTAATACGATACCCGTAACAGTCAAAGATGTTTAAATCACAGCCGGGACCAACGGCTTTGTCAATGATCAAGAAGAAGATTACAGCCGGGATCAACGGCTTAAAATGCTTTCGAGGCACGGAGGAACCTCGGTATGTAGTAAATGGTCACACATCCACAGACCGGCCTCGGCAAGGGTAGCGTAACCTCGACCCTTGCGGCTGTTGTCATTTAGCCACAAGTTCTTCTTGCTGGATACGAAAGACTAGCAGTAAATTAATTTCATATAAGGCGAACCGCCACTGATCAGCGTCACAATATGACGTGATTAAGAGCGTGTATGCCGAATGTAATTTCATACAAACTTTCAAGTCCTTATTCTTCAAAATGAATGAACCGATTTTAACGAAACTTTGTATGCATACGCTAGCGCGGAGGTCTAAATAGTTATCAGAAAACATTTTTGAAAAAGATTTTACAGGGAGAGAGAGCGATTTTAAGTTTTCTATAGAAAGTGAAAAATCACTATATCCTTTCCCCTGAACTCTTTTTCGATTTTTTTTTCTCATAACTATTTAGACCTAGATATCTAGCATACGCAAACAAAGATTATTAAAATCGGTTCATTATTTTCGAAAAATAAGGATTTTAAAGTTTGTATGAAAAGCCGTACCGCGTAAACGCTCTTAAGCCAAGCTTAGAAACATCATTAGATGCATTTACCCGTCACCTGAAGGCAGGCTAGGTGTTACAGGCGCCTTGTTTTGGCCTCACATTATTAATTACGAAATTACAGTCTCTGGAATATGATATTATTGTTCGCTGGTATTATGAAGGAGCTAGAATTGTAGCAGCTGTCGGTACATATTACTTGGTTCTTGAGTTTACTTAGATAATGTTGCAAATTAATACAGCAAAAATAGATCTTAAAATTCGTAGCGTTAATAATTTTGTTCGTGTAGTCTTCGATCAAGAATAGTTCTTATTGAAGGGTGTAGTGGTCGTTAGAAATATTGAGCTGGAGCTTCTAGATTCGGTTCCTGAGTCAAGCAAAGTTTTATTGGGATTTACCATCAAGAGATTCGCAGTAAAGGAAATCGCCTTGTTTCGGCATCATATAATTAATTATGTAAGTAATTACAGTCGCTCTGGTGGAATTTGATATTATTGTTTGCTGGTATTACGCAGAAGCTGAAATTTAGCAGCTATTGGAACATAAGTATTACTTGGAGTATAGAAACACACTAACAAAAGGATTCAATTGGAAATTAATACAATAAAATAATGTTCTTAAAGTGTCAATAAATTTGTTGGTGTTTTGCGTTGGACTTTGGTTGGTTGGACACAAGAGCTGCTGCTGACTTTGAGGTTCTGGTTTCGAATAGCGAGTCAACTAAACGAAAAAAAATTAAGATTTTTCTTTACGAGTTTCGCAGTAACAGAAACTGGATTTTTTCACATTCATAAGATAGGACTTTAAAACCACAACCGCCTCTGGTAAACCACTTGCGGAATAGATAAGACTAACGTGTTTTTAGATTTTTTGAAAATCGACCCCTTTAAGGGTGAAAAGGGATGATGAAGTTTTTAGGCGAGGATTTTAGTGCTTGCTTCGATTAACTCTATTATGATAGTTATATACAATCTAAAAGGGTTATAAGTAATGGAAATACACCTCGAAGGGGTTGATTATGAAATCAACCCCCATCGAGGTGAAAAAGGTAAAACCGGTTTCATTCCATCTATTAAGAAACTTAGACCTAATAACAGTAGTTATTAGGTCAATTATAAGGATTATAATTATTTATATCCTAAAACTACGTTTCAAAGAAGTGTTGCAATCATGTTCTAAATGAAAAAGTCGAACGACGTTCATCGACCCACACACACACACACACAATTTTAGGGGGTTTATTATGATCACTATTGATGGTGAAGTCACACCAATATAATAAAAATCGTTATCATTAATTTTTCATAAACTATCTACCCTATAGAGTTCGGGGGAGCGGGGGTGTGGGGTGTTGAGAAAAGTAGGTACTAAATCCGCGCGGACGAAGTCGCGGGCGAAGTGCTAGTGTAATTTATAGAGTGGATGAACGGGCAATCAAACGCGCCCATTGATGCATTTGTTCAGGCACGATATGAAGGACAAATGACGATATGTCCCCTTTAATGCCTCATTGTGCTGGTTTCGCCTCGATTTCCAGCTTGGACGAGTACTCTGATTAACACTTTTTCTAGCACTAGTATTTTCAGTAGTTTCATCTACTGGGAATCGAGGACGGGTCGATCTTAACCAACAAAAAACTATTCATTAGGTACTGAAATTTGGGTAAAATAGGTACTACAGCCGTTGAGGCGTAATTGATTACCAAACATACATATACAACGTGTAATAGAATAAACGCAATACCTCTTAAGGGGTCATTATACTCATCATTATAATCAACTTTTACTATGGGACCAACCCCGAAATCGCGAAAAAAAATCAGCTGTTCAGTACATTTTGTCGAGTTACGCGCAGTTAAATGTATGGGGAAGCCAATTTTTTTTTGCGATTTCAGTGTTGGTCCTGTAGTGAAAGTTGTTTATAATGATGAGTACAATGACCCCTTAAGAGGTATTGCGTTTATTCTGTTACACGTTGTATACTAATTTCACAAATATCATACTAGTAGGATTTTAAAATTATCAACCAATTGAACGTCTGACAATAGCTTTCGTGTAGTTATGCATTAAAAAAAATAAAAACTGTCCAATTATATTACGACATATCGTAAAAAAGTTGTATAGTCAAAATCAAAGCGTGCAAGCGTTTATTTTAAATATACCATTTAAAGGGACTTTTGAAGTGTCGAGGTCGGTCATTCAAAAACATACGTTCCAAAGCATAGATCTTTATGGAGAGGAACGTGCAACAAACTCCATCACTCTTCTAGATCGGTTAAATTACCAACAATGGTTCCATGTTGAAATTATTCATTCAGGATGCTCAGTAGGCTCCCTTCAATTAAAATGATTTTTATAAAGATTTACATATGAGGCCCATTGTGAGCGACCACGTGGACACGATGGGCCTCATCAGAAGGCTTAAAAGGCCTCTCCATTGCCCTTTTGGGCATTTGGAGTTTCCTTGCGTGATCGAATCAGGAATGATGATATCCGCAAGAGAACCAAGGTTACTGACATAGCCCGAAGGATCGCCAAATTGAAGTGGCAGTGGGCAGGGCACATTGCTCGCAGAACAGATGGTTGATGGGGTCGAAAAGTTTTGGAGTGGCGACCGCGTACCGGAAGACGCAGCGTTGGAAGGTCTCCCACAAGGTGGACCGATGACCTGGTGAGGGTCGCGGGTAACCGATGGATGCGAGACGCACAGAACCGGTTGTTGTGGTGACACTTGGGGGAAGCCTATGTCCAGCAGTGGACGTCTTTCGGCTGATATGATGATGATGATGATGATTTACACATGTTTGAACATTTCAAGTGTCTACCTTTATGCCCGCTGACGGACTCGCGGACAGATAGCGGAGGCTTAGTTATAGGGTTCCGACACAGGGCACAGGAAAACCATAATAATAATTATCTATCACGACACATTTTCAAAAGTACCCATATTTATGTATTTTATTTTCAAACCCCAACGTTCAAAGTTTTTGTTTCCATTTACTTATTTCCCTAGCCATATAAACATTTGCTTCAAGTAAAACAAATACATGACCAAGTTTACCACATCCCTTGAATAATGGTTGTCGCGATACGGTAAGCCTTCAAATATACGAGAAATAAAAAGATGAAAAATAGCTTTTGTTTGCCTTGAAAGGCGATTCAACACTTTTAGCTTAACTCGAAGATGTTATACAAGAGTTTTACTCGATTGTGAATGATTAATGTGAAAGATCAGCTGTAAAAATAAGAAGGATTTTTATTTGAATAATTTCATGGTTTTGGAATTAATTTTTGAACCAACTAGGTAATATTTCTCGTGTCGACCATAACATTAAAGAAGACATAAAGTCAGTACCTACTTACTTTAATCACAAAGATCTAGAAAAGCCACGTCAACTAATTCCCCAAATATTAAAAAAAATAGATAATGAAATTCTTTGCGTTACGCTACAACAATTTATATCTTATTTAATAAGCATAAAAATCTCAATCCTTTATATAGGTATAACTATGAAGTTTCTCTTCACCCCAAAACATCCATTCAGACCCCACTTCACCACAATTTCAATAAGCCAAACCTAATAGCCCGAAACACCTCTATCACCAATATTCTCAAACCGTTAGCAGAAAAATATTTCCGGAAAATACGTACCAACCTGACGACGTCATATTGGAAGGTATCTTCAAGTCACCATGACAATAGAAAAACAACAGAGAAAAAAAATCGGACCTTCATCCATAAAGCTTATTTTTACCAAGCAAAGGAAATCATATTACTGTTTTCAGAAAGAGCTTATATCGATTTCTTCTTAACGTTAGGTGCCTTGCCTTGTGTGGTGTATTGTTAATTTATACAAACGGCAGACTCTATTGTTGCCTCCCAATCATCTTTGAATATTATTCGTGGAAGTTCTTTACCTTTTTTTGGTATTTCTTGCTCGTCGTTTTCGCTTTTACTTTAAAAATCGTGGTGTTCTTCCATATTACTTAAAACTCTGGGCCTAAACCACCAACTCTTAAAGCAGTATTACTTTAATATTACTTCCAGTGGGAAAGAGATGGAACTATACGTCCTATATAGCTCCGTCTCTTTCTCACTAGTAGTAATATTGAAGTAATACTGCTTTAAGAGTTGGTGGTTAGGCCCCAGATCGCTGTTCGTGTAGAATTATGCTTGTTTTCAAACTTACTTTATTAAATTATGAATGCGAAAATGAGTTTGTTTGTAACACTTCCACGCTAAAACGGCTGAACGGATTCGGATTAAATTTAGCACACGGGCTTTTACTTTTATCGAGCGGGCGATGCCGCGGGCGGAAGCTAGTAAATAATTACTGCTTCTTGTTATCGTATCTACGGTGCATCAAATTATACTGAATGGGCCCAGTAGGTAACCACGTTTATTGCAGCATAAATTGAACAAAGTCTTAATTATACAAGAGTGACTTTAAATTAATTGGCAATACTTTACCGTGTATGTTTTGGAAAAAAAAAGAGTTGGTTCATTCATTTTGTCGACTTATGTGAACATAGATCTGTTGTACTGACCTGATCTTTTTTTTAACCGACTTCTAAAAAAGGAGGAGGTTCTCAATTCGGATGTTTGTATTTTTTTTTTTTTTAAACCTCATGGTTGATGCCATTATAAAATGGTTTTTATTCATGAGTAAAATTTTCACCCCCTGAAACTTTGTCGAAAAAGTCATTAAAAGTATTAAATTGTAACTAAATTTATCGTACATTTCATAATATTAAATACGAGATTGATTAAGATTTTCATATTAAAAATAATGATAAAATCTTTTAAACACTAGAACTCTCTGAAAATAATCCAATACCTTTTCTTAGCATCAAAATAACAAAGAAAGTGTCCGACTGGACTCAACAGAAAATCCGAAATAGACACAAATTATGCCTTTCCCATTCTACTCAACCCCAACATGAGACATTTCAATAAACAATAAGACGTTCATATCTCAGCCGATACTCAATCATTCACTTTGCATACGATCCGGGTTATTCACGATCACAAATGGGATTAACGCGCCATATTCAATGGTCTGGAAAATTAACGCACATGTGTTTAAAATTAGCGATGACACAATATAATACTGTGCCCTAGCGAACGGTTAACTGAACCGCTGAAGTGGAAATTTTGTATAGATTGCGTTTTCTGATTGTTCTGGAGTTTGCTGACAATTGGCTGGTAGTAATTGTGGATAGAGTTTATGCTGATACAGTTATAAATATAATGTAACTAGAGAGTATAAGTACAGTTGGATACACTCGTTTTAACAAGCTTTTATTTAACTTGTACTGTTCGTTTGTTTGTCAGTTGTTCGTCAAAAGCAAACCATTTTTCAACTTTTTGTTGGTATTCGATTGAACCAAAATTTTGCATACACCTTTAGTTCTGGTGACAATATAATATGCAATACTCAATATTGCAATAATTTCAATATGGCCGCCGCTCCAGGATGGCGGATTACATACTTTTTCTCAACCCCCCTAATATGGGTACCAAATGAAACGCTTGAAGAGTAGAAAACGATAAAGTTAATAACATTACACTTAATTTAATATGGCCGCTACATAAAAGCTTGTTTTCAAAGTAAAATTTATTGTAGAATTCTTGCCCTCATGTTACTATTATTGTACTCCATAATTTTTGCTCAATTTTAAAAAGTGTCAGGTATTCTGTTTTTATGTGTTTGTAAATCCTTAATTAAGGTATAAAATTATGGTTTTAAGGGTATCGTGTTACCAGGGTTGCGGATTTTGTCCGAAAGAGTTACCTGGCGAATAATAATGGTACGCAAATGCATCCAGTTAAGACTTGAAGCCAACCCCTAAGTACTTGAGAAGAGTCTAGAAAAATTTGATAAACGCTGTACTAAATACCAACATTCATACCTTGATTGAATAGAGGCAGAACACACACTGCAACAACAGCCAACTGCCACCCAAATTTCATGAGCAAGTCAAACAAAATGTCATTAATAACCATCGTTTTGACAATCAATTTATTATCTAAAGCACTTTTCTTTATTGAGAAATTATTAATTGTAGGCGGAGTATATTTATCATTACTTAATTACTTAGTAAGCACAGTTGCAATATGGGTTCCGTAACTCGAGAGCAAAGCTAATGACCGTAATGTATTATTTTGGAGTAAAATTTTCACAAAGTTTCAGGAGACAGAGAAAACGTTGACGCTAATTAAGGAGTTGACCTAGTTTCCGTTTGTTTTTGAAACCGATGCTTGAAACTAGAATTCTCCTGTACTGTAAGTGCATGGTCCGCGAATGGGTGACCCATCTTAACATAACGATATTCCTCCGTGCCTCGGAAAGTACGTTAAGCCATTACTAGAAGTCAGAAGGCTTAAAGTCACCTAAAAGGCAATGGAGAGGGCAATGCTCGGAGTTTCCTTGCGTGATCGAATCAGAAATGATTATCCGCAAGAAAACCAAGGTTACCAACATAGCCCGAAGGATCGCCAAACTGAAGTGGCAGTGAGCAGGGCACATTACTCGATGGTCGATGGGACCAAAAAGTTCTGGAGTGGCGACAGCGTACTGGAAGACGCAGCATTGTAAGGCCTCCCACCAAGTGTAACGATGACCTGGTGAGGGTCGCGGGTAACCGATGAATGCGAGATGCCCAAGACCGGTTGTTATGGCGACACTTGGAGGAGGCCTATGTCCAGCAGTGGTCGTCTTTCGGCTGATTTGATGAGGCTCACTAGTAGCCAGTCTTGCCAGGAGGTACCTTGCTACCCAGTTACTGGTTCGTGGAGGACAAATAGGCAGTCGCTCCATGTAATGCTGGTACTGCTTCTGGTTGGGCTGGAAGCCGACCCTGACATAGTTGGGAAAAGTCTAGGCAGTTTGACTGAGTGCACGTGTCACAGTAATTAAAGGCCTTTCTGTTAAGTGCAGTATCTCCGTAATGCACTTAACAGAAAGGTTTTTAATTGATGAATTTGTGACAATTCGTCCACTACCAAACGAATTTTCAATATGGTAACAAAAGAAAAAGGGGCTTTTAGATGCGCGGAACCGCGTTTGAATCTATTCGTTTCGTGGAATAAGACATTTTCGCACCTACATGCTTTCAAAAGGCTTTTTGTGTAAATATAATTCGTAGTCTATAAAAAGCAGTCGGTTGATTAGCAGTTTCTCTTCATATATTTATCTAAAGACCAAAGTGTAAAACTTACCGCCATCGTTATTCTTTTCCCCTTTTTTTTGGACAGGAAATCATCAAATGATTCCTGCCGCTCTGGGTGGAGCAGGGGGGAGTGTCAGACTCTTACTGACTAAAACCCATCCGTGCTCCTCGTAGTGCCCTTTGCTTTCCAGGGCCGCGGTAACTCTTTCGAACAAAATCCGCAACCCTGGCAGTATTCTTCTCCCTACTGCTACTTCTTTCGATTTGATCATTATTTCTAGATAAGAAGGACGCCTTTACTAGCAAACCACAGTCATAAGTCTTCTCCTGGGTATTTCATTCCCATAAAAGACTGTCTATCACTTTCTGCTCGGTGAAATTGAGGTCAAGAGCAGATCCAGCAGGTACTTTAAAAGATCGTACATATCTAAATTATGTATAAGTACAAACATAAATCAACCTATGACCTCCAAAACTTGAAGAAACCGAACGTTTCCCTACAGCTTCTTGGAATCGATCGTTGTCGATACGCGGTCGTAAGTCTGTCGTTCAAAGATAGTGCACCTCTATACCGATTCCCCAGGGATCACGGACGTGATGCCGACGACTATGTATATCGAGTTTAGTGTCTTCCGTTTTACATGACCCAAGTGATACTAAACTTCGAAACTACGTTGTTCAGAATTCTTTACAGGAATTCAGGAAGAAAATGAAGATTTTAAATAGAATCAAACATTTTGTTGTCTTTAATATAAAATGAGATTCAAATGACTTGCTTGAATTACTCGAAATATTTTAGGTAAGTTTGGATGTCTCTGAGTTTAATTTTTTTTCTAAGAATTTCAGTCTGCATGTTGAGTGATATCTATAGTAAGCTCTGTCCTCTGAAACTTTTTGTTGGAGTCGTTTTTTTAAAGTAGTTCCATAGAACATCGAGTTTTCGACTTCGTTATATTTTTCTAGAATATATCACGACCAATACTACAAAGAAAAACCACGGATGCTAAAATATTCTTGCTTCAGATTGTCAGACCCCAGTACAAACTTTGCTGACTTGCTAAATCGGTAGCGTCATGAGATATTCTCGTATAGCTCGTGCAAACACGTGTGAAGAGACACCAAAGTTCAACACGAAGCTGTAGTAAACCTGAAATAATGGTTGGTCTCAATAATATAATATATGGTAAGCGCCAGATAAATGTGCGATAGCGGTCATGGACCCACATACATTTTTAATGACTTTATTAATTTCAAAAACAGAAATAAAGACATAAAGCTGTCCTAAATTTAAATTCTGTTGTGAACTTTTACGTTCTCTAGAAATGAAAAATGGTTCATAATTTATTGTTCGGGTATCTACGAAGGGATATTAAAGAAAGGTCAATGTAGTTTATTGCAAGTTTATCTGGCGCCTACCATAGGCATCTTCATCCATCCATTCTATTCAACTAATATTTAGATATCAATGCGAAAGTAACTCTATCTGTCCGTTTGTTACCACGTCTTAACAGCTGAACGAATTCGGATGAAACTTGACACGAAAGTAGACCATGTCCTGGAAAATGTTCCCTTGGGATAATGTTTGACTTACACGCGGTTCACCCGCGAGCCTGACACTGGCAGAAACTGATCATCATCATCATATCAGCCGAAAGACGTCCACTGCTGGACATAGGCCTCCCTCAAGTGTCACCACAACAACCAGTCCTGTGCGTCTCGCATCCATCGGTTACCCGCGACCCTCACCAGGTCATCGGTCCATCTTGTGGGAGGCCTTCCAACGCTGCGTCTTCCGGTACGCGGTCGCAACTCCAGAACTTTTCGGTCCCATCGACCATCTGTTCTGCGAGCAATGTGCCTTGCCCACTGCCACTTCAGTTTGGCGATCCTTCGGGCTATGTCGGTAACCTTGGCAGAAACTAGTTAAAGAAAAACTGTAGGAGTAAGATGACATCCCATCTGTTACCTACGCATTTATCTAACAATCAATAAATAAAGAAAAGTCAACACTTGATACTTGAGATAGGTAAGTAGATTATTGAAACCACATATTTAATGATATCACACTATTGAAAATGAAACACAAGCAACCGCCAATAATAAGGCAGTACTAAGAAAGCCACTCAGCACAGATTACGTGTAGAGTAACCGTTACAATCCACTTCGTCGTTTGGGTGAACGACTGAGGCGGGTTATGTTAACCGCAAATCCCTTTAAGAGCATATCAGCAGGGATTCCGTACTGCGCGACTGTAGTACTGAACTACTGATATGGATGTATGTGGAGTTAAACGTTTTTCTTGACTTGATAATAAATCGAGTGGTGGTTTTGGCTTTTTTCATATTGTGATGATTAGTGATGATGCCTGCAGAAGTAACCTAGATTTACTCTTGACTCAAAGACCCCCAAAGATGTTTTAGGCCATCAGCAAACACAGACTCCGGCAGGCTTATCTTTATGCACGTTTACCACCCATTGCTTTATACAAGTATGTATGCAAGCTTAATTCGGGATGTCCACCGTGTAATTATGGTGGGTATTACACGGACTGTACTGACTTCTGGGCTGTATTTTTTTAACTTTTTTTTTTAACAGGGTGGAAATCCTCATGGATGTCCTCCGTCCCGGGGCGGACGAAGGGGTCTGTCAGACTCCTACTGACTAAAACCACCCGGTGTTCCCTCGCACACTTGCACCGGGGGCTACGGGAGCACTTAAGCAATCTTCAACGCAGCCCCCGACTGGTGCCGGCCTGCCTCTGTAAGCTCCGTCTTGTTAAGTAGTGGGAGTGAGGTGTTTAACTCCCCCTACGACATCTAAGAGGGGCGCGCGTGGAACATAACACGCCATCACATCGGGTCCGAATTGATGGGGGGCGGCGGACGTCCCCGAGTCCGTCGTCCCTGGGGCCCAGTTAGCGGGGCCGAAGGAGGGCAGCGTATGCCCTGAACTGTCTTGATTCAAGTGAAGGTAAAATCAATGACAGTTTAATAATTAACGCAGTCGATAGCATTTTTTACTTCATGTAATCCGATATTGAAAAAATGAGCTTCGACGACGAGCCCTTTGTGCGTCCATATTATAAAAATTCGCCATCCATAAAAGATTTAAAATTTCACCCGTCATTACAATATTCTCCGAAAGGCGACTGAGCCTCTGAGTTTCATAAGCTGTACGATATTTCGATGAATACTTTATTTCATCGTTAAACTTATTCAGTTGAGGATAAATATTACACAAATACTTTGAATGAATGAATGGAAAATGTCGATCTCACCTCGAATTACCTTCCAAACGACGTAGTTAACACAATTAGAGATTACCCTGGTCTATTCCTGAATTAATTTCAAAGGTTCTCACTAAATAGAGGGCCGCTTACATTTGTAAAACGGACTCTTTATCTGGCAGTAAATATCTTGGGTCTTGTTGTAATGAGGTCTTTTAACCGACAAAAGTGTTAGATCATTGTGAATTATGAAACAACTTGAAAGAATAGAACATCGTTAGTTGATTAATGATTATTTTATTGTGTGAAACTAAATAAAATATTTTTTCCCTGTACATAAACAAAGCATAAAGGCCTCCCAAAAAGTGGAGTTATGACCTAGACTGGGCCTGGCGAGCGTTGGGTGGCTCGCTGTCCAATCAGAAGCAGTCGACGCCATGGCGCGTTGTGTTCCACGCCCGCCTCAAAGAGATGTCAGCAAAGTAGACGGGACTCGTTAGGGCAAGAGCCTGCCAGGGTTGAGGAATTCGAAAGGGCATGAGGAGGACACGGATGGGTTTTAGTCTGACACTCCCTTCCGCTAAAGCGGAAGAAGATATTTGATGATTTCCCATCCATAAAAAATTAAATTAATGACCTGGATATCCAGGGACTTAGTAGTCCGCTAGATGTGAGAATCAAAGGACCTTTTGAAGATTAAATGCTTTGGGGCAGCCTATGTCGTGTGTGGGCTTTCTTTCGAAATTATGCAAATGAGACGCATGAATTACCTATTTAGACAGGTTCCTTCTTATATAATCCATAATATTAGAAAACTATCTTTCGTTGTTTGGTACTAAAAGACTTGGACATGCAGAAAATGGTCAGGTGAAGCAAGCATCTACCTATAGTAATCGTTCTAGATTATTATTATTATGTACCCACAAGCCTTGATGAGATGAAGCGTTCATATTTAGGTATAGTCTGATACTATACAAACAAAAGACGAACATGCCTCTATTTGTGTTTATTGGGTGGAACTTCAAATTGTTTGGTGAAACTGCGACGCGACCAAGCCGTAACGAAGACGAGAATTAGTGGTGCCAACACAAATATTATCTACGAAGGCTTGTTTGAAGTACGTGCCCTCTTAAACAAGTAGTTGTCTGTATAAACAGTCTTGCTCATAATTCTAGCTGTACATGAGTGGCCCAGTTTGTGGAAGTTAGTGTTTTGTTTTCAGTATCCGTTCGTTCTCGCACAGGGGCTTGTTATGGCTGCGGACAATATTTTTGCTGTAACTGCTGCGTGGTTTTTATAAATCTGCCTTATATTTTTGCATATTGCCTGTGGAAGTCTGTTACTTTTATTTTATTGACCATTGAGACCAACTTGCTACGTCAAACGTCCGATGACAATTCTATGTAAGCTCAGGAATCGTCGAATACCGCTCGAAACTTAGGTTATTTCATGACAAAGCTCTAACATAAGCATGTATCATAATCATAATATATCAATCATCATAAACAGAAAGTAGTTTTTATAGTCGTAATTCTATTAACCTGATTCTGGTGTTGAGCATCATTAATATCGTAATGTCGGTCGTAGCGTACAATACGTCTCACGGGACGGTAAATATGTCGTGGGTAATTTTTGTCTTATCATTAACATAGGTATCCTAACGTCGTTTATTAACTGATATGTGATTGTTATAAACATAGTTGTTGTCAGAGGCTTCGCACACGTAAGGTAGGCTGGTCTAAGAGCACGCATCAGATAAGAATAGAGTCCGTCCAACGAAAGAAGTCCCGAGGAAATAAATGGAACTGACAAGATTTGTTAGAGGATAGCGTACACTCGCATAGAAACGAGCGCCGCCGTTGCGAGACTTCTTTCGTTGAACGGACTCTACGCAATGCCAATAGCCATGAAGTTGTTTACGATACGCGGCTACCTTCAGTGTTTTTTTGAGGTGCACGCTAGTGAAAAGTGCTGAGCGTAATTTAAAAAGTAGAAAACTAGAAAAACATAGAAGTTACGTGTGTTTAAAAAATTTAGACTTGTTTCTTAAATATTTTGAGCACTTTGTGATAGAACTACGACAATGTCAGACGTCCATTGTAACTTTGGCTCAATAAATATTTTTCATGGACAGTGAAAATTCTCACGTTTTTTTGTGTAGTTTAATGTCAAAAGCTTTTCTGTGTTTTCCACTTTTACATTGGACTTCTAAAAAAAGAAATAATTCAGACATTGTAAATTGGAGGTTATTTATTTTTACAGAGAGTAAATTAAACAAAAAATATACAGGAATTGAATAGTTTTATTCGTTTTCACCATTTCCATTCATTATTATCATCATCAATTTCGTTATCAAATTCAATCAAGAAATCGTGCAGGGGTCTCAATGTTGTTTTGGTGACGAGCCCAACCCAAATACCATAAAATGGTCATTGTGTGAGAACAGCATCCCACAGTTCGTTTACCTACCTTACAATTACAATATTATTGACTAATTGTCTCTCTCCCATTTAAGCTGTTATCAATTAGAACATACAAAAAATAAGTTTTACTACTGATATGGCGACTTTGAATCTTGGCTCTTAAAAGCCAAGAACTTTGAGAGAGAGACAGTTGTTCTCTTAAATTGTTAATTGAAGCCTCCCTGCATACTTCAATCATATTTCGGCCATTAAATCGGATATGCTCACCGTAATATTATCGGATCGGGCCTGACTGAAAAACACCAGCAACAACTGCTTTATTTACTACTAGCACTTCGCCCGCAACTTCGTCCGCGCGGATTTAGTAGGTACTCCACAAACTTCAACGCCCCCTATACCCCCTTATAAATAATAATAAAAAACAATTATTAAGTGGTCAATAAAAAGTAAAGAATAAATCGCTTTAAGTATTTAGAATAATCGATTTCAGTGGCAGAACAGGTAACTACCTGAACCTTTTTCTTTTATAAAAAAAAGAAGAACCTCAAACATGATAAACAAATGATTACTTACTTATTAAATGATTTTCTTTTTGAGAAGTTCTCGAAAATAACTAAATATTTTTTAAGAAGTTGGAATTTTATATTTAAATTGTTGTAGGTACAAACTTTGTGTCCGTGTGAATTTAGTTTTAAAAGTTGTGTAGGCCGAAACCTGACATTGTTCTTTAGAAAAAGACGAATATGCGACTCGACCGGTATGTTATTCACCCTGAGGTTGCAGCGAAAGCGATTCCGCTCGAAAGCTTCACACATTCTTACACACATTCACAATTTTCTAATAGGTCTTGAGTCTGTTGTAAGATTACGCACGTACCCTCGATGAAAATTCGACCTCAAAACAAGTACCTACCAAAGAAATAACCAACAATGATTGCAAAATCAACTTATCATGGTTATTCAAGTTCCTGCCAAGGTTGCGGGTTTTGTTCGAAAGAGTCACCGCGACCCTGGAGAGCAAACGGCACTAGGAGGAGCACCATAAATGTATTAAAAGTATTTGTACGCCAATTGGCAAAACATAGAGAAACTGTAATTTAACAATTGTTAAAACATCCTGCACACTGTTGTACCTAACCTATGTTTACAAATAAAGATTATTGATTGATTGATTACAACATTTTACAAAAAATAGCCAGCGACACGTAAAGAGTTCGGCGTTCAACTTGTTATTTTCTTCAGAGGAAATTACGTTAAGTATTATAAAGTAATCATAAATACTGAAGCATAAAGTTTAATCATTTATTAAAGTTTCTTGGGAGCGGAGACGTAGATCAAAGGACGCGCTCTTGTTACCTTTTTTCTTGGCTGAAGTGCGATTATCGACTGGCTGGCGAAGTTGTTATTGCGAATTAGTTTATTTTGTGATTTAAAAAGTGAATTAGCTATGTTTTATGAGTTATTCATTTTGTTGACGACTTACACCTACTTGTAAATGGTACAGATTTTGGAAATTGTGGTTGTCTCTTTATCTATAACTTTTCAGTGGGCATGAAAAAACTCATCCACATCGCTGTCAATGACAAAAGTGCCCAGAACACTGGCAGCATTGCCACGTTGAATGGCAATGCTGATTCTTTGGCCAAAGAAAAGCCCAGCCCTCTGGTCACGTGAACAGTCGACAAGTCGTTTGTTGATGTCCCGAAAGACTCGGTGAGCACTCGGACCCCATGGGCCTAGTGTTTCAACCCCAAACGGCTCAAATATATAACTCCCAATAAGGTTGTTATATTTGCGCCGTTTGAGATTTTCTGCACCTGCAGCAGCCGCCCCAGTGTTTTTTACACTTTTTGTACATAATTCGCAATTTTTAGTCTAGTTTGTATATAGTTAGGTTTAGTAGATATAAATAGTTAAGTTCGTTTCAGAAAGTCAGTATAATCTATTAAATCTATAAAAAAATAAAATTACTTTTCAGCTTTTTGTCAAGTATGTTGTGGTCAGTTTTAAGTCTAACTGGATCCAGAATCGCAGTATTTTACAACCATTTTTTGTAGTAGGTTTTTAAAATGAAATTGGTGTAAAAATTGTTACAGTCTCACCTAACATTGTTACACACTGTACGTACGTCTACGTATAACATAGTACTCTTCTCTCTAAATATTATTTTCTTTTTGTGTATACATAAATAAATTGTCATAATTCCAGCAGAAAATCAAATAAATAAAACTAATAGATAACAATTTAAAAGTAAGCTTTCTCACAAAAAGACATATTATTGAGCACTCATATTATATTGCCATACAGTAAATGTTTCAACATAAACAGCAAGAATTTCACACTCTATAAAAGAGTTCCATATTATATTTTATAAAGCATAAATTGAGTTGTTTTTCGTGTAATGGTCTATAAAAGTTGTCAGCCCAGGTGGCCACGGTCTTACGGTATAAACGATAAATCACAAAACTGGATGTGGTAACCACCTTAACAAAAACCATTAGGGTATCTTGGCCCTCCAATTTTATTCAACAAAGACGGTGCCGAACGAATCCCTCGGGTCTTCTTAATTTGGTCATGGTTTCGCCCAAATGCGTACACCTTTAGGATTAGCTCTTAATTAAATTTCCTTATAATTTAGGACAAGAGTTTCTTAATGTAGATTTTAATTTGCCCCTGTGCATATTTTCGGCTTTATATTCTGAAATGTTTGTGTACGATTGTATTGTTAAGGTCGGGTGAAAGGCACCTTTTGCGTCACGTTCGTTTTAAAGCACAATCTCTGTCAGTCATGATTTACAATTTAAAACTAGATTTGAGATGAGATTTATACGAAATCTGACAGTTCTAAATTAAAGCTCAAAACAGCATTGTTCCAAAATAAATTGTATTAAATTAGTTCTCGTAGCCATCTGACACCACTGGATTATTATCACTCCATTCCAAATATTCTTTAGTTTTACTTTAGCCCGCGGCTTCGCTCATGTTAAAGTAGCTTGAAACCATCTCCAGCAGTAATGCTAGTGAAGGAAGGCGGGCCGCGTGAGTGAGAGGCAAAACTCCAGAAAAAGACGCTCCGGGCGTTGGGAGTCGCAGGGCGATTCCCACGGACTGAGAGCGTTAGTTGGCTCGCCGTCCGATCCGAACCAGGCCCGGGTCGAGGCGCGTTGTATTTCCACACGCGCCTCAAAGAGATGTCAGCATAGTCTATAGTCGGGGCCCACTAGGGCCTGAGCCTGCCAGGGATGTGGAATTTGTTCGAAAGAGTCACCGCGGACCTGGAACGCATAGGGCAGTTGGAGGAACACGGATGGGTTTTAGTCAGTAAGAGTCACACTCCCTTCCACCCCGCCTAGAAAGGGAGGAGTAATTTGATGATTTCCCATCCAAAAATGGGTCAATAATTATACCTGTACCAAAATTTATCAAAATTGTTTCAGCAATTCAGGCAGTGTAACAAACTCATCTTAAGATCCTCCTTCGATTAGTATCAAACTAGTCCTAATTTGTACGTCCCGGTAGCTCTCTAATCGTCTCAAACAAATGACTCCATCAAACTAGCGAGAAATACATAACATACTACAAACAATTACGAGTTCCCTTATCTAACCGATCGGTTAGTCTTGAGGTAAAACCGTACATTTCTGCGACATTGCTTATAGCGTCCCAAATCTCTGAATTCGATGTTAACAATAATGAAATTACAATCGGTATTCTGGTGGAGACGCCGTAGTCGTGCGTCGGTTGGCGATTGTGATATCTTAATACTTACGTGATCAGGTGGGAATCGTGTTTTGGTACGAGAGTCTGGAGATGTTTCGTGTTTATCTGTGTGGGGTACGTCCCTAATGATTGTTGGGTTGTTACTAAATTGATGTGTTAGATGTATTGTTCTGGCTAGTAGCAATAAAGGGTTACTTGGATATTTCTAGCCAATTTGCTGTGTAACATTTCTTGTTGGGGCTTGTCGCAGTTAACGGTAACTTCGATACAAATGTAAATTTTGGCTTCTGCATAGATTAATAGTGATGCCTCTGATGGTATTAATATGGATTTAATATCGGTATTTTGGTTGAGGTGCCGCCGGTTTGCGATTGTGGTGTCTTAATACTAACACGATCAGGGGCCGTATCACGACGTGCTAAAACGTCAGTCGTTCGAGCGAGAAAGAGGGATGGAGCTATATACCCTATAAAGCTACATCCCTCTTTCTCGCTCGAACGACTGACGTTTTAACACGTCATGGTAGGGCCGCAGGTGAGAATAATGTTTTGATATGAGTCTGGAATGGTTTCGTGTTTATCTGTGTTGGGTTGTTATTAAATTGATGATAATTTTGGTTATGTTAGCTATATGAGGCCAGTGTTTCCTAGCTGGCTACCCTGAGAGGAAACACCGAAACAAACTCAGAGGTCGAAATCTCTTTTAAGGTTCATTGTTGATGTGTTAGATTTATTGTTCTAGCTAGTAGCAGTAAAGGGTTACTTGGATATATCTAGCCAGTTTACGTTTATGCATGGATTTATATATTTTTATAATAATAAACAGTGCCTCTGAGACCATTCAGCATATAACTGGGGCCTGTAAATCTCTCGCACAGACAGATTACAAACACCGACATGACCAAGTAGCCGCAATCGTACACCAACACCTAGCGCACAAATATAAATTTATTGATGAGATGATTCCATACTATAATACAAACCTGAAATCATTTTAGAAAACCGAAATAAAAAAATTTATTGGGACCGAACAATTATTACTGATAAAACAATACATTATAATAGACCCGACATCACTGTATACGACAAAATAAATAAAACAGTCTACCTCATCGACATAGCTATACCTGCATCCACATCCAATCTACAATATCCGAAAAACTCAGTAAATACCAAGAACTGGCCATTGAAATTAAAACCCAGTGGAAAGTACAAACCGTCCACATCGTCCCTATAGTGCTTTCATCTACCGGTGTAGTACCAAAGGCTCTCACGCAAAGTCTAAATGCTCTACACATGCCTTCACACACACTTTACATGCTCCAAAAAGCCACCATCCTCAATACCTGTCGCATCACCCGAAAGTTTCTGACGTCCTCAACACTATCATCGACCTTCTTTATTTAAATTTCCCCTTACGTACTTGGCTCCAGCCCGTGTGTAAGGTTGTACACTCTCTTAAAAGAGAAGCAAATCTAAGAATCCAATATAATAATAATAAATCTTTATTTTCAGACCAGAGATCTATAAAAACAAAAACACACAACACATTACATAATAAAATCTTATGTCACATATCCGAATGACGGTCTGTGTACCGCCATCCAGTGGCACATTATTTGGCCATCCACCCTGCCTGCTACAGTAGCCACGAGGCTGTCGGGGCTGCCGAGCACCCGAAGCATCAATGATCATCTTTTTATTTATGTATGAAAAAATAGTAAGAAAGAAATTCAGTTTCTTTTACAACGAATTAGTTCCAATTTCTGGCTTTTTGATACGTTATTTTGATTTCACAAAGCGTTGATAAGGGGCTTTATCTTTTTGCCGTATAAAAACCTTCAACACCTTTTCAGCCTATAAATAAATCTTTGATGCGAAACACCCTCTTTGCCTGCAAAGGTGTTATTTTTACGTAGCGGCCGTACTGAAAATCTCGCTTAGGTTCTAACTTCAGCCTGGGTATAGCTACTAAGCATGAATAAATAAAAAAAATATAAGCATTCTAATTCTCAGAGACCTTAAAATGCTTTAATTTTTTGTAGGAAAAAAGCGCAGTGTAAATTTTAGAATAGCGGTCAACTATTGATGGATTGAGAAATCCATCAAAAGTTGACCGCTATTCTAAAATTTGTCTAAATCTGCTCAGCCGTTGAGGCGTGAGCGTGATCGGTTCACAAACATCCAAATACCTTTACAAACAAACACACGATTTTTTACACTAATTATACTATTACTAGCTTTTTAAACCCATCGGTACACGAGAAATCTTTATAAAGTCACCTTTTTGGTGCAACTGTGGAATGTATTTTTTTAAGGATTGGCACCGTTATTTTATTTTAAATGTGTGTGTCCCTGGAGGGCTATCATTAAACAAATTTTTCTTCTTTCCTTTCACATTGTACCTACTCATTTTTCTCTCTACAAGCAAGATAGGCACTAGAAAATAATTCAAAGTAATTTCTCCAAAATGCTAGCTCCAATATGTCGAGTTGTCGACACTACTTATACAAATTTTCGAACTCCGTCCCGGCGAGCATTTAAACGAATTAGTTTTAGTTTTGATAACCGCTTGACCTGCCAATTTCCTCCCAGCTATTTAGAAACTAATCTAAACCGATGCTGGGATACCTACTAAATAAACTAGATAAGACTACGTTCGTATTTATTGGCTGAGTCGTTCGATCTAATAGTCTGATGAGCTGATTTCTGAGCTAAATGATAAATCATATTTATTTTGTAAAGAGGTTAAAAATAAAATTATTACATGTCAATCTCGTTTGGTCAGTTTATACTTGACTCGACCCAGACATCAGAGTGCCTTATTCTACTAGTTTTCAAGCAACGTTCGCATTCGCAATATGTCAAAAATGTATGGAAATTGAGGCTTTTTTGACTAATTACCGCAACCCTGGCAGGCTCTGGCCCACGGGCCCCGACTACAATGCTGACATCTCTTTGAGTCGCGTGTGGAACACAACGCGCCGTCAACACGGGCCAGCCGGTCGATTCTGTCGACATCTCACGGTGTTCACCTAATAGGAATGACAGCTCAATTGTCGTTCACTTCGCCTAGGTGATGTCGACAGAATCGACCGGCTGGTTCTTATCGGACGACAAGCCACCCAACGCTCGCCGTCCGCAGGCGTTTGGGTACAATCTGAGTAATGTATTTTAAAATAACAGTCTGAAGTCAGGATTTGTGCTCATTTCATCTCAATTGGCCAGAGATGGAGGGCCTCAAATGCACTTCTGACAATGATGTCCTAACCAAACTGGAAAACAAGTTTACAAAGTAGGTATGCTTCTCGTGGGAATCGAACCCACAACCACCAAGTCACAAGGCAAGCGTCTAAACCACTCGACCACGGAGACAGTTACTATAATAAATAAAAATGAACAGGCCAACGCAAGGTCTGGTTGTATGCCAAGTTTAATCCAACCCCGCATGTGAAAAGGCAACAAAATGATGTAGTTACTTTTGCATTTTAATATTTTTATGGATTGGATTTAGTTCGAGTGAGACATGGCGGCCATTAGGTTTCTTGTAATAAAAATATTATTTCTGAGTGCCAAAGAGAGTTATTACTTGAAAAGGTTTTAAGCTTGTAGTATAGAGTTTTATTTGATTCTCGGTCGTCTATAAACAATATTGATGGAGAAATAAACTTACTATGACAAATATTTTCGGGACGAAATATTGAAGTGGGGAAGACTTATGTTTAGAGGTTAACTCGTATACTTGGCAAACACAGCTATTTCGTTATTACCTAGTTACAATAATTATAAGAATATCACTTTTATAGACGACCACGGAAAAACGCCGAGTTCTTTTACCTATGTGGTTTCAAGGAGACAATTGAAAATAAACACAATATTTCACTGTTCTCTCTCTAAATATCTCGTCTCATTCATTTGTTGAAGAAAAGGCAATATACAATTTAGAAAAACGTCATTGTAATTCGAAGGTTATTTTAAACTCTGACAGCCACTT
Organism: Melanchra persicariae; assembly: GCA_947386135.1. NCBI lineage: Eukaryota > Metazoa > Arthropoda > Insecta > Lepidoptera > Noctuidae > Melanchra > Melanchra persicariae. The sequence continues at coordinate 8,421,977 of OX376659.1, forward strand.
TCTATTTTGGGGTCTAACCAAATTTGGAACACCTCATTATCAATTCATTAATCAATTAAAAAGGTCGCGCCAAAACCGACAACAAAGGTCACAAAGTTCTAACAGGTTCCATTGTTGAGTTACTGGAATAAACAGGGCACAAGTAAGGTCGCAACAAAAAGATATGGCCACTAAAAGATCAATAGAGATTTGTGGGTTATTGAATTTTCCCTTGAAAGCGAACTAACAATGGTTTTGACATGGGTCTGAACTGGCATTGCTTATGAGTGCCTTTCGGAGCTCTATAACTTTCCCTCCTTGATTGAGTTTTTCATAAAATTATGATAAAACCTTCTTACAGTCGTTCCACGAAGTTAAATTATGGGATTTCGGATAAAATTGAGATTCTCCGCCCTAGAATGTTTTTTCCTTATTGCATGGCTTTACCAGTGGTACAATATCGTAAATATTAAAAAATAACAGCTTTCAAAACGTTAAGCCCCTTCAGAACTGATATAAATTCTGTTTTGCGTTTGTTTCAGATGTTCGATCGTAATGAGAAGAACGTGAATTGGTAAGTAGGTCAAACTTTTAGACGGGTCACTAAATAATGCGGAGGATGAGTAGCTGTCCTTGAATATGACATGGAAGTACATGGTTCACGACAATTTTCAAAGTCATCTTACATTTTAAATACCTGAAGCATAATTATGCAAAAGTATGTTTCAGGAGTGCAATAAAAACACATCACGATTAGCCTTCTTCTTCTGTTCAAATCCAGTTACTTGAACATCGTCAGAAGAGTTCATTAGGTCCTTAAAATAGCAGTTCTACGAACAATAGGAGCTCGTGGCTAAACAATAACAGCCGCACGGGTTGATCTTCAAGGTTAAGCAACGATTGCCGAGGTCGGTCTGTGGATGGGTGACCATCTTAACATGTCGAGACTCCTCCGTGCCTCGGAGAGCACGTTAAGCCATTGGTCCCGGCTCCCGGGTCATTTATAGATATTTGGCAGTCGTTACGGATTCTCAGAAGCTAGAAAATCTGATACCAGTCTTTCCAAGAAGTACCGAGTTACCCAGTTAATGGGTTTTGGAGGTCTGGTAGGCAGCCGCTCCACGTAAAATACTGGTATTCAGCTGAATCCGGTTTGACTGTAACCCAGCCCTAATATAGTAGGGAAAGGCTAGGCAGATGATGAGGAGCATTCCAGTGTGTAGCTCATGTTCTGGACAGGGGAACGAAATCACATAGGGTATCAGACAAGTCCATGAAATTCCGTTTTGATAAATTTGTTTGCAGCGACCTATCTTCTGACTGAGTGCACAATTAGTCTTGCTGATTGGCTTATCTATCACTTCATTGCGTCATGAACTATTCTCATACATCTGTAGCAACCAGAGAGTAAATGAAATTACAGAAATACTTTTTTCTTGCTAGATCCTCTCACTATTCAATTTGAATAAATAAATTTGGTTGACTGGTAGAGAATGCCTTGTTGCATTAAGTCCGCCCATGTACCATTACTGTACATAAAGTTTAAATTATCATCGTGTTGTGCTGGCGCTGCCGCTGCGGCTGCGGAAAACCTCAAGCGGCGTAAATATAGTAACCTTATTGGTAAATATATTTTTGAGCCGTTTGGGGTTGAAACCCTTGGGCCGTGGGGCCCTTGTGCTCACAGCCTTTTCAAAGAAATTTCGAAATGGATGGTTGACACTTCCCGTGACCCAAGAGCTGGCTTTTACTTTGGGCAGAGACTAAGCATTGCCATTCAACGTGGCAATGCCGCCAGTCTCTTAGGCACATTACCAGCTGACAGCGTTGAGGACGAATTTTTTGATGCTATGTTTTAGTTTGTTGTAAGTTTCGTGTATTTTTTAATTACAATTTTTATTTAGTGATTCATACATATAAAGTTTAAATAAGTAAAAAACGCTAAAAACGCTAACAGCGCTAATAAGTGCAAATTAATCATTAGCAGATGTCATTTAGAGAAGTCTCCAACATAGTTATTAGAAGTGACAACTATATAAGTGCTAAAACATAGTTCAACGTTTTTCCTCTCCACAATCGTGAAATTAATAATCACCAAGAGCTTAAGTAAAATTGCTTTAAAAGCCATTTTGACTAAAGAACTTTCCATACTGTTACTATAGAATAATCTCATCTATACCCGCTTGAACGGGAGCCGAGACTTACCTTTTGAAAGCATCCCATGTTACGGTAATCCTGGGTGGCCCTTGCCTAAGTATTCCCTGGGATTTCCACGTGGGATACCGCAGCTGACAGGGTATCCTCGTAATACCTGCCACTTACACTAAACTTTTTAAACATTACCGACTTCTTCGGAGTTTATCACTTTCGTGGTAATAGAAAAGTGATTGGTCGGGACAATTTGGCTTTATTTTCTTTCTATTTTCTTCCAGCGTCTGAGTTGTTTTAACGAACTAACTCTCAAATTTCTTCTATACCTAATTGACGTACCGTTCGTTAATACATTCTGAATACAATACATCTACGGAACTTCGTAATAAAACTGATACAATGTTTATAATTAGAAGCATATAAATTGTGAAATATAATATATTGAAAGAGACTCTATTAGTACCTACATACAACTGAGTACCACATTCTTGAAGGAAGGATATGCAAGAAATGTAAGCGGTTAAAAAACGTCGTATTTCTTTTATTCAGCTGCTTTTATCAGAAAAAAAAAACAAAATAATTCAATAAACAAATTACACGCTTCAATAAAAATTGACAAAACGGCGAACAATCTAATAAAATAATTTTACACTCACGAGCAAAATAAACAACCAACCGTGGAAACTCACCGACGTAAATTCCCTCGCATATTGAACACGGAACTTCTCAAATATTCAAACGAGCCCATCAATTCTGTCCGAAATAAGAAAGGCCTACAAATCGACGCGAATGTGATAGGAATGTATGAGATACCGACCGGAGATTATTTATCGGGCCTCAAGTGTACTGTGATTTACTGGAGCCGCATTCCTTTCACTCGTGACATTTTATACGGTGTCCCATTTTGTATGACAGGGGCAACGGGATGTCCACTACTATAATATTCTTTGAATACTTTCATAGTTATTGAGAGTATTTTAATTTATGATCAGAATATGTTGTATGATGATGTTGATGCGATGATGTGAATGAGAATTAAGCCGAAATAAAATTACGAGTTCGACCGTTCAATTTTTTTTTTGCTACAGTACGTTACAGCCTTGCATAAGTGTTTGTATATTTAAAATTAATGGCACTATGTACCAACCGGGTGTCACACGATACACGTTTATTTCGTTTATTCGTTTATCTTGGGTTAAGAAAATCATTTTTACTTTTACTTAGGTACATTTTTAATTTCAAAACAAAGCTGGATATATATATGTATATGTCACCGGAAAATTGCAGACTCCGTAAGATTGTAATAAATCTTGATTAGATTACCATTTCTCGATATATTATGAAAAAAATCGTTTTGTATACAATGAATCCCGAATACCCAGATTGTATCCAGTGAGATACAATTTAAGTATATCACCCAGCTGTGGGTTTTATCGAAGTATTATTACTAGATATTCGTGATCCCATTTTTTATTTCGAATCCCTTTTTGAATTCAAAATCACAATTTCCCTACGAACACAAAAAGCGCGTAGCCGTAGCCGGCCACATTCGTGTCTACGGCGTAGCACGTAGCCACATTACGAGAAAGAACTCGACATTTCATTTCAAGTATCCGATTTCCACTTCATGGTATACAAAAGCTCTCCAAAACGAGTAACGTTCAATCTTTTGAAAACGCTCAACTGTAAGCACTTTATAAGTACTTTCACACTTTTCATAATAAAAATACCTAAACATTTTTGTCGATGGAAACGATGCTTTTTGTTGTTTCTTTTTAATATTTAGCAGAGAGAGCCCAAGGCCCATATTCCAAAACGTAAACTTCAACTCAACTTGAACTTCAACTCAACTTGAACTTCAACTCCATCGGAGCTTGTCATTAATTGAAGTTTTCGCATTTATTTGTTCATCTCTCTAGTACGAAAACGTCAATTAGACAAGCTTTCATTGACATTTTCATGCTCATGTTGGAGTTGGAGTTCGAGTTGAGTTGAAGTTTACGTTTTGGAATATGGGCCTTAGAGTTCTGGCTTATTCAATAATCTTGGCTTAGGGTTTATTCTAAGAACTTAAACAATAAAGACTAACAAAAGATTTACCACCCGTTCTTTTATAGGAGGGTCGTATCGATGAAACATGTTACTGAAAGCTTATTTTTTGTTGCCATCTTAAAATAGGAAATTACCTTAAGTAGGTATATATTTTATTCATGGCGGGAACACTCACGATGAGATGCGCGGCGTCGTGACTCAATCGAGCGCTTACTTGCGTTTACTTATTTAGTAGCATGAGTCAATTTTTTTTAAAAGTAAGTAAGTGTTTAAATAAAGTAAGCTTCAGTTTTTATTTAAAACAAGGGACCCACCCCGACTTCGCTCGGGTACATTATAAGTTCCGGTTGATTTGATTTTTTTTTTTTACACAATTAATAACTTGATTATTAAGAACACAGCAAAATAAAACAGCTAGTCGCTCGAGCCGTTATCAAGTATAGAAGACTGTAGGTTGGCTGCTAATTTTTCGTCCGTGATCTAATAGAGCAGAATGTAAACTTCGTTTAGAGCCTCTGAACAATCTCGGTTTACCTAATAAAAATGTGCTGTGAGATTATAATAACATGTAGGCGTCAAGCTTGTTGCGAAAATGTTCGAAAGAGTTAACGAGGCCTTGGAACGCAAAGACATTTGGAGGAACACAGGTGAGTTTTAGTCAGTAAGAGTCTGACACTCTTCTAGCCCGCCCAGAGCAGGAAGGGTCATTTAATGTTTTCTCATACAAAAAAAAGAAACACAAAAAGGGCTTCTTGATTTCTTTTATTCAAATTATTTGAAGTGAAAACTTCTTCAGGCGCGTTGAGCACTTTATGGGTGAACAAAAAGCATGAAACTCGCGTCATCTTCACCACACGCTTCCCATGTACAGACAATACAATATTACTTAGTTTTCACTTCTATCGGCAGTCCCCAAAGACTGACATATTTATTTTTGTCAAGCTTGTTCACCATCGTCGATAGCATGTCGCCAAGTTCCCTGGAGCTCATCAAGAAATTAAAAAATATAAATGTAGCCTACAAGGAGCACTCGAATAAGAAAACTAAAAAGCAAGATACTAAGCAGCTGATAAACAAAACAGATAATTATAATAATTTCTAAGGTCTTAATTTCATAATTGATAACGTGTAAGCCCCCGTCTCTTAGATAATGCTACCCACGCAATTTGCTAATGAGAAACAAATTCAAAGTTCTAAGACCAACACTGAAACAACAGAGAGATATATACTTTAGGTTTACTTATGTATTTGGAAGGACTTATCTTACTGAGTAAGCGGAATACCTTAGTACTTATACGAATGAGGTTATAGGTTCATCTTCAGCTGAAAGACTTCTTATGTCCTAGTTGTATCGCCACATAAACCGGTCTTGTGCGTCTCGCATTGACCGGGTTTTCGCAGCCTTCACCAGGTTGTTGGTCCACCTTGTGGAAGGCCTTACATTGCCGTGTCTTTCACCACGTGTTCAACACTCCAGAACTATTTAGCTCGATCAAACATCTTCTCTGCGACTAATATGTCAGCAGAATATGTTATAATATGTTCCAATTGCTTTACTCTTGGTGATAAAATATCACATTACTATTAAAGTTGTCACTGCATCAAAAATACCGTGCCGTATCTATTCAAACCAAAATCAGGTCAAGTAGTAAAAAGAAAACACGAATTTGGAAACATCCTGTAAGTAGAAACGATGTCAGCCAGACAACCCTTGAAACCTTTGGCAAAAGTATCGTGTTTTGGGATCAAAGGAAGGAATAACACAACTCTACCTTTTCGGAAGGTTTTTAATGCATTTTTAAATAAACTGGATCAAGTAGATCCAAAGTTTTGATGACATACCGCTATGATAATATCATTATTTTACTATTAAAAATTGAAATGCCGTTCTTTAGTAAGCGCATCACTTTTAGAACGGCTGGACCGATTTGGCAAACCTTTGTAACTTACTAACTTAAATAAAATAAATGTTCGTCATTTTCAAAACAAATTGGTATAGTTACCCGAAACACTGGACATGCTTTTATCATTGCGTTTTTAGATTAATTTATTGGACAGGTCAACTCTGCAGGTTTAGCTATTTATAAGTAAAACTAGTAGACGCTTAGAAAACTCTATTGTGTACAAACACATGATTTATAAGATAGAAACCTGATGAGCACGCCTGTTGAGGTACACAGCCCCAGCTCATGTATACGCTTGTGAGCGTATGTGAGCCTTAGTTGCGCATAAAGCCGTTCCAGTGTCAGCCAGACAGTCTTTGTGAATAAATACTAACTGGAATTTTAGCAACAAAGGTGGTGGTAAAATAGCTAAATCACTATCACTTAATATTTTAAAAGTTAAAGTTGGGAATTCTAGCAAAGGTGCGACGGTACTTCACGCCGGAACAGCTGCTCAAACTTTATCAAGCGCAAGTTCGATCGTGTATGGAATACTGCTCGCATCTTTGGGACGGATCAGCCAGATACCAGCTTGATGCCCTTGAGTCAATAGAGAAACGAGCCAAGAGGATCATCGGCAATGATAGGCTCGTCGAGTCGAAGCTCCAAAGTCTCGAGCATCGACGCCGAGTTGCTAGCTTGTCGGTTTTCTATCGGTTGCATTTTGGAGAGTGTGCAACGGAATTGCATAGTTTGATTCCGCCTAGCCCGTTCCACCATCGGACCACAAGACGTACGGCGATGCGCCACCGGTACATGGTGGACATCCCACCCACACGCACAAAGCGTTTTGGGAATACATTCATTGTGCGTACCGCTAAGGAGTGGAATTCCCTGACGGAGTCTGTGTTTCCTGACAACCTGGGAGTCTTTAAGTCAAGAGTGAATAGGTTACTTCTAGGCAAGCGTGCTCCATCTTCGACCACATCGTCGCTTACCATCAGGTGAGATAGTGGTCAAGCGCGTGCCTATCAATAATAAAAATAAAAAAAAAGTAGGTTCAAAAAGTTAAAGCAGACTCCTGAAAAATCGCGCTCTAAAAAGTATGAATCAAGAAAATATTCAAAGTGATATTCCAAGTATATAGCCATGAGCGTATGTCACTTTGCTCATGCGATCGCTTAGGTACTATCACTATAACGTATTTTTGTGAGAGTTTGTATTATGTATGTAACATACATACCGATCAAAATCATTACTATTATTTTACTTTGCCGTAGTCGGGTAAAAATAAAGTCGCTGTTTGCTTTTGCCTGTTTCTTTGCTTATTGCTTCTAAACCGCCAAACGGATTTTAATACGGTTTCACTAAAAGGTTCATGTATACAAAGGAGAGACCCAAACTTCATAGAAACTTGGGCCTGGCGTTACAGGGCTGGAATTTGGTCATAAATTGGAGCATTTGGAAAGGTTTCATGAGCCTAATTTTCACGTCTCCCGGCAATGGCCAAATTGGTAAAATCAGACAATGTTTAGGACATTTTTATTAAGTACTAGCTGACCCGCGCAACTTCGTCTGCTATTGGTCGTAGCGTGATTTTATATATCCTTCCTCGATAACAACCCAACATGCAACATTAACATGTTTTTTTTTCAATTCAAATCTGTTCCTGAGATTAGCGCGCACAAAGCACAAAGATGCTCTAGTGTAAAGATGGAACGGATCGCTATACTTTGTGCCAGATAAACTTGCAATAAAGTACATTGACCTTTCCCTAATATCCCTTCGTAGATACCCGAACAATACATTAGGAACCGTTTTACATTACTAGAGAACATAAAGGATCACGATAGAAGTAGATTCAGGACTGCTCTAAGTATTGATTTCTGTTTTTGATTTTAAGAAAGTCAATAAATGTATGTGGGTCAATGACCGTTATTGCACATTTATTTGGAATAGTGAATTTATTTGGAATAGTAATATATAGTGTTTTATAAAACCATCTAAAAGCAAAGTTTTCAATACCAAAGGCCCCATTTACACTTATTTCACAGACGACAATCAAATTCACGTGTCATGAACCCACACGAGTGAACCATATTCGTTTATATACCTATTATGATTCGAGGTTTTCTTACAATGAAGAAAAATATTTTCACGTACGGCAAACAAAACGAGTCGAGGCGAAAGACGTGATGTCTTTGATGCTTTTAGCTCGAGACCGTGTTTGATACGAAGTGGGTAGGTAATTTTTAATGGTTGTGTATTGCTTTGGGACATATATTGTTGCCTCGATATATTATGAGTGGATTTTTTTAGGAGTACACGAGGCTGCGTTGCTCGGAACGTTTTAGGGGTGAGTTAATTATAAGAAATGTTTCTATGTTCCATACGATGTCTACTCGAGTAGGTAGCAAGAAGATGAGACCAGTCATTAGGTTTACAGCCCCAGTACATCCACTGCGGATACATCAGGCGTCAAAGTCCACTTTTAACATTACCCCCTATAATAAACTGTGACAGTTATAAGACGAAACAAAAGCAGGGGATTTTTTTTATTGTATTTGTATATTGTGTTTTGTTTGGACCACAGTTGCCTGAAGTAAAGGAATATTAATAATTAACAAACCTCAACTCCTTCAAACTCATCTTCCTGCTCTTGCCCCATGTTACTTTGGGTCCATGCTTGCCCTGTTTTCTTTTCGTAGTATCTACCGTCATATTACCATTCACTCCATTTCTTCTATATCATTTCTGATACAATCCATTCAATCTTTCTTGTTCTAATTCATCTTTCATGTCCAACAGTATAGAAGAAGTCACGCTTACATAAAAGACATATAACTAGGAACTTGTTGCTTCATTCACTACCGCCGTTATAAAACTGTGACGATGAAATTTAATTTTCCGTAACTGCTTCAATAATGTTAATAAATATTCAAGAGTCGACGCAACTTTGCGGTGCGCTCAATTTACTAAACCATTTATGGAAAACGCTGGAAAGCTTTGCCTGCTAATAGTCTGAAAAACTTTGTGAATACATGCAGAGTAGGATGAAGGTACTGGTATATTAAAATTAGAAATTATCTTAATTCGAGTATCCAAGACTCATAAATGGTTACTTATATGTACACTTAGATATAAATAACATACATAAAGAAAATAAAATGCCTACCATTATCTTTACAATTATTGGAATTTACAAATACTTAAACTGTTTGAACGTGAACCATAGTGTAACCAAGGTGGGACATTGGTTACACTATGGTTCACGTTTTTGACTACATATTAAATTGATAAATACCTACCTACATATAAAGTAAAGCATAGTAAAGCATTAGTGAATAAAATGATCAAAACATAATCTAATATTTTGCTCCAAAATTCAGCTATTCAAACGTATGTATTGTGTTTCGGATAACCACAACATTATTATAATAACTAACATTGGTAGTATTATTTTAAGCAATGTTGAATTGAGTAGCCGAATGACTCCATGTATTTATAGTCACGTCAACATAGGTATCTCTAAACCACACGATATGCGATTACTTCATTGACAGGAAATCATTTACAGAAATGAATACCATTAATTGGGATATGCTTATGGAAATATACATTTAATGCTTGTTCTATATGCTTCCCAGGTAGACAGACTATTTTATGGATATTGGATATTTAGTACTGAAGCTATTTTTCTAGTATTGAAAACTTTAATTAAGAATGTCTGTTAATGTTTTTTGACCATTAATTTTGAGTAATGGCCAAGACACGAATACTTTATGAAACCAACTAACGAACCGCCCTGGCTTCGTTCGTTAAATCGTTATAATGTAGACATTTTGTACAATATACCTGCGAGAATTGACCGATTATATACACAAACTTTTCTTTTTATCACCATTTTCAAAATCCGTTCCGCGGTTTAGAAGAAGACGCCCCGGGCGTCGGGAGTCACAGGGAATCCTGGACAATCCTGGCGGGCCTGCGGACGGCCAGCGTTGGGTGGATTGCCGTCTGATCAAAACTAGGCCCGGGCCGACGGCGCGTTGTGTTCCACGCGCGCCTCAAAGTTATGTCAGCATAGTAGTCGGGGCTCGCTAGGGCCAGAGCCTGCCAGGGTTGCGGAATTTGTTCGAAAGAAATGGCCCGGAAAAGGAGAAACACGGGTGGGTTTTAGTCAGTAAGAGTCTGTCAAGGAGTTTCATTCAAAATTGATGGCACTGTGTCTGATCGTTTCTCTTTTTTAACTCGAGGATCACCGTTTAACTATATTTCAGTTTGAGATTACGGTATAAAAGTAACATTGATTATCTACTAGTTCTTCCCCGAGGCTTTGTTTGCTCGTGCATCTTAAAAGAATCAGCGATAGTTTATAGTATAGAAATTTTTGAAATGTGATGAGGCAGTTTCAGATATTGTCTCTCATTTAAATACGTACAAACTTTGCCTCTTTAATTCATATAGCTTTTTAGATTAATGTAGGTAAACGAACTGTTGATTTATTTTATTTTTATTCGTTTTTTTTTCGGTATTCGCCATCTTTGACACAATTTTTTTTTTTTTAACGTTGCCCCACACTAGGAATTTCTCCTGTATCGTGGGTGCGTTCACAAACATATAAACTCACATACAAAAACAGCCAGACCCGGAACAACTATCTGTAGGCCATACAAATATTTGTTCCCTGCGGGAATCGTACCCGTGACACGCAGCGCAGCAGTCGACCGCTCAACCACTGCGCCAACCGTGTCGTTTAAAACACATAAACTCTTTTTCTTTGTTTTTTTTTCGAAAAAATACAGGAAGCACAAACACTAGTAACGTACGATCTCTTTATACGAGTTACAGCCGCTGACGTCCAGTTATTTAACAAAGATAAATAATTTTCTTTTGTCAAAATATTCCCCATGTTTGTGAGGGCATCCATTATCATGTCACAACCCAGCATAGTGACGCTGACGGACGCTAAAGTTACTTTTTAAAAGATCGATCACTGAATTGTGGGTGACAGAATGTGATGGATACCTGCTACCTACGCCTTTAATGGTGTAGGTTGAACAAACCACAGCTCGATTAATTTATGCAAACCTTTTTGTATTTTGTTGTGTTATAAATATTTAGTTTTTTAATTCCTTGTCATTGTCATGATGATGTCATTATGTAATCCTCCCGCAAACAGACGCGTGTGCTATTGCGACAATCCTTTCGAAAAGAAATTGTCCTTCCAATAGTGAATCCGTAGAACCGTTTCTATAAAACATTACCTTCCTTCTGACGCAATCAGGTAAAAAGAGTCTTAACATATCTCGTAATTAACACCACATTAAAGGCGTTATTTTTGCAAGGAATCCGTATGCGTTGGTTCAACATCAAAGCCATTATTTTTGTTGCAATAAACATTGCACATTGTTCGACAATAATTTAACAATATAATATTAAATACAGATACCTATCTGGTTCAGTAAATAATGTCAAGCCAGGTACACGGCTGTGCAATTTATCGCAAAATGTTTTATTATCCACCGGGGGGCTCCCATCCCATCCCTGTTCGCTTATCATCCCCATATTTCGTGAGGTTTATTTTTGTGAATACAAAAGAGGGATGGGATTACTTACGTTGAATCTATTTACAATCCAACCTTAGATACTCGTGTGTCCTCAGATAAATGGAGTTTCCCTTGTTTAGGTAAAATATTTTTAGATCTGCTTTTGAGATTGTGCAGCGGACTTGAATTTTGAGCAAATATTCATGGGCTATTCTTGCTTCTTCGTTATTTATTTGGGGTCTGATCAGGTCAACTTATGCAAATTCAGACTCTAAAGTCGCCCTGCCAGGGTTGCGGATTTCGTTCGAAAGAGTTACCGCGGCCCTGGAAAGCAAAGGGCACTACGAGGAGCACGGATGGGTTTTAGTCAGTAAGAGTCTGACACTCCCTCCCGCTCCACCCAGAGCGGCAGGAGTCATTTCATGATTTCCCATCCATAAGAAAATAAATAAAAAAAGTCGTATACTTAAGGATTTTTTTATCCTTTTTCGTAGAGCATCCTTACACCATGGTTCCGATGACTGAAGCATAAAGGGATAACTAACCAACTCCGGACATCTGATGGGAAACCGTAAGGTGGGTACTGACTGGTGTTAAGGGGCGTAATGTTACACGTTTCAAAGCGAGCATTTGTGCAGTCAGTACGAAACGAGCACAAAAATGCGCAAGTTACATGAGTATGTGTTTTATTTTACACGGATTTTAGGACACGGCGTAACAACATACTCATTGCGAATGTTACATTAAGGCCCGTAAAGAGATTTAGAATTGTAAAGCTGGGTACCGACGGGTGTCAGTCTCCAGCTTTACAATTTTCAATCTCTTTACATTTCTGAGTCACGGGAAAAAAAAAACTCGACTTGTTGTGGTCTTGAAGTTTCCGCAAAATCTTAAATAATCTTGATAGTGTCCCGGATCTCGTAAATACCATAAATCTTCGAGACTGAGATTCCCGGGATGAAAACCCTTGTAACCGTGCCTCTAGCAAAACATAGTGACTTTAGCAGTCGATGTGCATAAACTTTTTCCTCACTTGAGGCCCAAATGAGTTTTCCTAATGAGTTTTTTATGTTTAAATTCATCGTGGAGTATATGTACTACAAAAAGAATTCATTAATTTTAATTCACGCATATTCATTAGAGGACAACGAAACAAAGAGCCTTAATTTGTCATACTTATTAATTCGGCCCACCAAACACAAATTTGGACAAATATCAAGACATTTGTCCCAATTTGTGGCTAGTGGACCGAACAACATTATATTAATAACACTCGGGTCAAGATCTTTTAATGTTTCTTGATCATTCATTTTGAGTAATGGTCGAGAAACGAATACTTTATGAAACCAACTAATGACCTGCCCCGGCTTCGTTCGTAAAATCGTTATAACTCCATCACTTCCCATGGGTGTCGTAAGAAGCGACAACGAGACTCACCAGAGAATGGGAAGCAGCATCAAGCTCTGTATATTGCAACAGTTATACTGCGATCGCCAACCCGCCCGCCAAACGTGGCGATTATGGCAAATCCCTCCAATCGGGGGAGCTTATGTCCAACAGTCGTGTCGAGTTATGCGCACAGAAATGTATGGAGCAGTCGATTTTATTTTCGCGATTTCGGTATTGGCCCCATAGTGAAAGTTGTTCATAATGATGAGTACAATTACCCTTTAAGAGGTATTGCGTTTATTCTGTTACACGTTGTATAGAATGATGAGAATATTTCGTGAAATTCACGATTCGAGTTTGGGTTATACAGGGTTAATTTCAGTTTAAACATATGGGTTTTAAAAAGAGTTTAACTTTAATTTAAATTACTTTCATTATCCTCGAATCCCCGATCGCGAATCTTTTTTTTAAAGATTAACGGCTTTACTACAAAACGCGTTCTAACTTTAAACCCAGGTTTAAAAACCAACAAGCTATTTTTGAATTTCGAACTTTATTCCAAATGCCGTAAAGTTCTTGAATGCACATTGACAACATAGGCCGGGATCTAAAATAGGTTTTTGTATTAATAACTTTAAGGTAGTCGGAATATAGTTCAAAATGCAATAACGGGCTTGAAAGTTTAGGCTTGGACTAAAGTTAGAACGCGTTTTGTAGTAAAGCCGTAAATATCTGTAAAAACAAAATTGACGTCACTACGTTGTCATATTGTCGTTTCATGATTTTTTGTGGGAGCCTTAAAACTATGTTAAGAATGAATTTCTTTGATGTTACAAATTCACAGAGCAAGTTAAATTCATTATGTAATGGGTTAGCGTCTAACATTCAGTGTTTGGTTATAACCGCCTCAACCCCCAATCACATTACTAATTAATAGGTTAAACACACAATGACGTCATAGATCTGTTGGTAAATCACAAATAGGCATTCTGCGTAAATAATAAAACAAGCAAATAAATAAACTAAATAAATAAATGTTTTGGTCACAAATCTTTTCTATTTCTTTTTACCTATCATTCCCCAGAACGAGGGTGATGCTTTTCGAAAGTATTTATGTATGGACGTGTGATTCATGTTTAGATGTATATTTCTTTTGCACGCCCTGTAGCATGACTATCTAGCCATGCTACAGGGCGTGCAAAAGAAATATAAATTTTTATCGGCCCTAACTTTTAAGAAAAATCAAATGATACCTAATTTTGTTACTAGATAGGTATTAACAAAATGAGGTATCAGTTGATTTTTCTTAAGAGTGCGGGCAACGTTGAATATGTGAACCTGTAAAGTCATGACATTTCATGATTTTCATGATATTTTCGCGCGAGGTACAAAATAAAGGGCTCGAAAACACGTCTCCAAAAATGGAACTCATAAAAAAGTAGGAAATAAAGTATTAAAAACTCGACCGCAAGAAATTACTTTAAAACTCTGTTTGTTAATATTCTCTGATCGTAAATAGATTAATAAACATGTTCACTTTTAACTATACTTGTACGTATGTATATGATTTTGATATCGGCGGCAAAGCAGATTACGATCTTCCCTTCTATAAAAAATAGTACAAAACTCCCTGTAATAAATTGCTAGCAGACTCTCATATTTGCACCTCGTGCGCAATATTATTTCCCACGGTCAAATATTTTTTAGCCAAACTTGTTACAGCGACATAACTTCATTTCGGTGCAAGCTACCAGTCAATTATCGGATTTTGCGAAAATAAAAATATTTCATAAACTATATTAAAATTACTCGTGCAAAAAACTCAGGAAAGTTTAAAAGGTTTCCGACATTTTGAAGCGTGCTCATGACATTTATAAATATCCTGTAGATATTATAGCAGACAGTTGAAACGCGGCGAGACGTTAGAGAAAGTGAACATCAAAAAGATTTACAAGGACGCCTTGAAGATATAGATTTTATAGGATAATAATATAATAGTAAAATCGTAAGGTAAGCGTTTTCAATTATTGGCTAGAAAAGTACTGAATAGATTCTGTTCAAATTTTGCATAAACATCCTACCGCTGCGGCCCCGACATGTGAAAATTCCCAAAAAAAAGTAAATCTTATGTAATAGGTAAATAAACATTAAATTCGCGATTAATTCGCGACACACCGGTGTGTCGCCGGGGCCGGAGCGGTTAAGACCGTACTGTCAGGTTTATTGGCTATATATTATCACGCTATATGTTGTGGAGGATGAGCAAATTGGGCAATATTCAATGTAATTTCCCGTAGCTTCGATCCCCAGCTACTATTATTATTCTGAATAACATGTTCACTTTATAAAAAAATATTATAAAGTGAACATGTTATTTTAAGGCATTAAAATAGGTATATTTTTAGCTTCCCGACCGTTCGAATGAAAACCGGCACACTTACTTATGGGATCACTCGTGTGTTTGTCTATCCGTCTGTCGTAGCTCATTTCTTCCGAATCTACTTCACCGGTTTAATTGATATTTAGTACACATATGAACATCAGTCATGGAAAGATTTGTGTTCCCAAAAACCGGACAAGTTTTCAGGGAGTCTACTCTCTTACGGCCGCTTTCTATAATATATCTCAATCCCAATCTTGATCCCGATCCTTGTCTGTAACCAATCAAAGGTGAGGATTGTGTGGTGTAGGACACAAATTCGGCCGTTGATTGGTTACAGACAAGGATCGGGATCAAGATTGGGATTGAGATATATTATAGAAAGCGGCCGTTAGCCCGAAGTCCGTAGTTTCGGCCTTAGTTATTGGCGTTTCCTACTCCGTATCACCTACGGACTTACAATTAGTCCCGAGTCCGAACTAAGAACAACTGTCAAATGGTGTTGTCATTCATTCTTAGTTCGGACTTGGGACTAAAATGTGACAGTGTAATTTTTTTCGTTACTTTAAATCTAATCATTTTGAAGTTGTCTAATAAAAGGGGATGAATTAGACCATAGTAAAAAAAAAAATATATTGGTTATTTTAGTATTGATGACAGGAACATAGGTAAGAAGTCTACGGTTATTTAAAAACCTGCTAAAATGTTTAATTCGTACAGAACCCTTTGCACTTGAGTCCGACTCGCACGTATAAAGTTTTCTTTTAGTAATATTTGTTTCCATTCCGTGTACCATTTGCCAAATTCATGTTTTTTTTTTAATTCTTCTATTTTTATACAGCTGGAATCTAGAGGTTGTCTTTTGTGAAAGGCTTGTGTTTATTTGACATGATTTCTATTGTACAAACGATCATAAACTGTAGCCATAAAATTTACAATACCAACAATGAAGCCACTTTCGTGTACAATACAAATATTCTTAGAACTGGAACGTAATTAATTTCAAAGTTACTCATTAAATAACTTATTTATTAGCTACCATATTATCATAACGGATATTACATCACAGGGTTGCAAATAGAACCAACAGATAGCCTACTCCCGCTTTTCCTGTGAAACTAGGACAAGAGTACTAGGTCAAGGTGGAAGCGGCGTAAACCTGTTATCGGGATCTAATGCAGTTCCTGTATTGGGTCAAGTACACAGTTCCACAGGTATGCAAAAGGGATATTCTAGGTAAATACATCTATACTGCCAACCTTGCACTGTTTGTCAAAGGAAATTGAATTTAGTTGCGACATATTGGGTAACAGTATTATTTAAGATATTTTTTTCAGCAATGATTGATATTGTCACTAGAGTAGTTTTTAGCAAAAAGAGACAGGTGCACGCTGTACTTTTTTCGAGGCACGAGTCCGACTATTGTGAGTTAGTGATTGATTTGGACGCTAGCATGGCGTTAGTAAATCTGTTATGCCATTGAGTTCGATCAACCAGACTAGGTAGGTTGTAGACTAAGTAAAAAAACACTTATAGGGATAGATTCCCAAATGCATTTAGTGCATAGAATTTTGGCAATTTTATACGCCACTTTAGTGCGTTTAACGCAGTAACATTATTTATTTTAAGGTCAGAAAACTGATATCACTAATTGAATGCGTTGTATGAATTAGTAGGTATTGTTATAAAAAAAACACTCGATAAAAAATTAAATACTTAAGTACTTTAATTATAGCTTGAAAGCTCACAACATACGCAGCAGTACGGAGATAATTAGTTGTGGATTTAATTACTTATTTTCATAGTTAATTATTTTCTTTCTCCGGCACCTGGGAATTGTCACATTTTAATTTAGCTCGATCAAACTACATATGTTTGGTTGCTAGTAAATATTAAAATGTTTTTTTTTTTAAATATGAGGTTTTCTATAGTCACTTTCAGGTTTGTTCATAAAAACTCTAACCATGTGATTAGTTTAAACTGAATTTGCTAATTAGAATTTAAACTAAGCATGTGGTAATTTTTTCTATGAATTGGATTTTTTATATTAATACTCCATCTTTAAATAAGACAAAACAAGTGCACTGTCAATCTCTCAACTTATTTCTTTTAAACCACGCAATCTACGAATAATGAGTCTTAATTAAATATGAAAAGACTTTTATTAATCGTACCACGCAATGAATTTTGATACGTGTGTAGTGTACAAGGACAATTCGCAACGCACATAATCTTAAACATTTCTGAAAACGGTTAATTACTAACGGGTAACCCAACACTTTACACTTTAAATTCTTTTGACTACTATACATTCGAATTTCCATCTTACCGAAATCTGTGCAGAGGTGTTTATACAATACGCCAAGCAATAAGTTTTCAGGGTGGGAAGTCTCGACATTGTTAACGATCGCCTACCGACCGAATTCGGCCAATAAGTCCTAAGGCCACCCGTACATAGTCAATCGCAGAATCAAAATCAATGATAATTATGATCCGTGGATCGTGTTCAAATTGATTGTGTACGGGCGGCCTTAGGCCTTATCGACCGAAATCGGTCGCTAGGCATTCGGTAACTATGTCGAGACTTACCGCCCTGGAAGCATTTAGAATTTTATTTTATAGGAATCACTTTGGTTGATTTTTATAAGATTAAAAGGAGTTTGGGAGCGAAATCATACCCAAGATTTACGAGGGATTCCATCGAATTGGAAACCGTTTCGGAAAGGCTCGCGATCATTTTTCAATAAGCTTCGGATTGCTGGCATCTGGTGCGAATTAGGTTATTATTGATGAAAAGTAAATTTAGTAGAAGGTAAGAGTTTATTTTTAGTTAAATCATGGTTATTGTCAAAACCTCTTTATTATTTAATTAATTTTACAATACATTTTTATTATTCAAAATAAATATTTAAAAAAATCGAAACAATTGACAGAAGAGCGATGATTTAAATTCGTTTAGCACTAAAGGCTGTAAGTAATCCTATTTATATGGATGGGAAATCATCTAATGACTCTTTCCGCTTTGGTTGGAGTGGAAGGGTGTGTCAGACTCTTACTGACTAAAACCCATCCGTGTTCCTCCTCATGCCCATTGCGTTCCAGAGCCGCTGTGACTCTTTCGAACAAATTCCGCAACAATTTCCCCACCCTAGATTTTGACACGTTTTTCTAATTAATTGTGGTCTACATGATATCGCGACTTGAATTTGAACGCTGTTTATGAACGGCAAATAGCCTTTTTATCACTTTTTGTAATGTCAAATTCTGAAATCGTGTAAATGACATTGCGTGAAATGTCAATGAAAGACATACTATTGATAGGTGCTAACTCCGGCAACGTTTGATTCTCCAAACAGTTACAATTTTCATTAAGTACCACCACAATATCGTAATACAGTTGGATTGTTTCACTAAGTAATTGTTTATCAACATAAATCTTGAGGACAATAGTAGCTCACTGGAGCAAGCCTAATTCAAATAAATACGGTTCATTGACCCTGAAGGTTTGACAAGACTATTCATTAGAGGGTGAACAATATTTTAGTATCTTTACTAAGCAACGATTTGTTAAAGACAAATCGTTTACTATTCTTTCGCTATATTAAAGACTAACAAGAAAAAAAAAACAATAAAGATCGATGACCATGGATTCTTTGTTTGTTATTTTTTTTATACAGGGTGTTTCAGAATTGTGCGATCGTATTTAAGTGTGGTGTTCTGTAGCTGCTAGAGCGTAAAGAAACAATATCAAAATAAAAAAAAATATTGTCATTTTTCAAAAAACCCAACCTCGTAAAGCTCCAAAAAATCTCAAGCTGTCTGATGCAGTCAATGGCACCCAATCTGTGATTGAACTAAAATAAACACCATCATCAGACAGGTTTAAAAGTGATTTTTTCTTAACTTTTTAGTCGTTTTTCGGGGCCGGTTTTTTTTGTAAAAAAGACAACATATTTTGTAATTTTGATACTGTTTCCTAATTGTATAACAGATACAGAACACCACCCTTAAATATGAAAACGAACTTCTGGAACATCCTGTATAAAAAAATCTAACTGATTTCTAAATAAAAAAAAAACACTACAAAGTTCAAATTAACTTGAACTTCGGAAGTCGGTGTTTTTGATTGT